>CM073774.1:100128851-100728851 GCA_037158775.1 Hetaerina titia | reverse complement strand
ACTCTCTGTGGTGGGACCCTCCTTCTACCTGCAGCGTTGGGTCACATTCCCTACCTGTGTCCTTTGGGGCGGAGGCCATGACTTGCATGTCCATGTGATAGTGGCATTTCACTTTCTTTTTTTTTTCAAATTCTAGCTTGCACGTTTTTGGATACATTTTTTTTACTTCATCCTAAGGTCCAATTATTTGTTAGTTGATAGTACGTATATGTTTGAATTCCTGTATGTTGAAAGGGTTTTTGCATGAATGTAATCGCCACTGTTGGTGTAGGTTTGCATGGATGTGTTGATTTTGCATGTGGTTTCGTTTTCTTTTACAATCGATAGCCCAGCACCCCCCGCCACCCGCCCTTGCTCCGTCTTTCGGGGTATTATGTAGTTGTAGATGAGGTTTCACGGATTCGGGGAGTCTCTTACGTCGGTGTGGAATGGGGTTAGGATGTTCGGATCCGTCGAGTCGGACGGTATGGAGAAATTCTTCAAAAAGTGTTTGATTTGGTGGCGTTTGATGTGTGGATCTCTATCAATCCGGAACGTAAAGCACAACTGAAGTGCCTGTGAGGATGATGACGAAGGAAAAGATTTGGAGAACGAGGTGGCAGAATGAAACATCAGACAATGTCTCTCTCTTCTGTGGCCTTTCGAAGTTCTAGTATCACTGTAGGTGATCTATCACCATAGGCATTTACCCCTGAAATGGAGCTCGGTTTAGTGACGGACATCAGGGTTTTGGAGGGCATGCGTGGAGGCAAATACTCATCCCCTCCGCCCCCCCCCCCACCCGGGGTGCCCCTTGCCTTTGCTTGCAGAAGCGAGGCAAGCTTAATCCGGGCCTCCATGAGGGCGAAGGAGCAGGATGGGGGCGGGTTCGTCTTCATCTTACTGCCCTTTCGGGGTCAGGGGTGGGGGAAGGAAGAAAGTTCCTTTTCCGCCTTTCGTCTCGTGTCCTCTTTGTCTTCCACACTTGTGCCTCTCACTCGCCCTGCCTCCCCCCCTTTTCTCCTCCCACTTCCTCCTTCCCTAGGAACCTCTCCCGCGTCAGAGGTGTCTCAAAGGGCCATTTATGTCCTTCCTGCCCTTTTCACCTTTCCCCTAGAGCTCCCGTCAAGTCACACGGGTCCTTTGCCCTCCCATCTGTTGTCCATCTTCCTTTTGAGCTGCCGATGGTGGAGATGCTCTCAGTCGACGTTCCACGTTCATTCCTTCCGCCGTCGATTTGTTTCATATTTTCGAATCTCGTTGTTTGCAGCCAATCTTTTTGTTTGGATTTTTCCCTTCGTGGTAAACTGTTTCCCATCCCTTCATATAGTTTTATTTGAGGCTTTCTGTATAACTTTTTAGAAGCGTGTCCATTTTAATTCTGCTGTGCCTTCTGTACCGGACTCCTTATCCTCGCTCGTAATGCAGAACCTAATACATTAAATGCTGGAAATTGATGCTCATCAAAGAAGGTTTTTTTATGGACGTAGTCTTTTGAGATTGATTCAATAGAATTTTAGAAGATTTTGCTAATGTGAAATTTTTAAAAACCTTCATCTGTATAATTATTTTTTGGATTAGTAGGAAGGAGTGTGGGGAAATCGACGGAAGAAATGAGCAGAAGTTATCGTGAGCCTACTTCTATTAAATTGCTCAATTGTGTATTCCTAAAGAGACCATATTAGGCCATCCGATTATTCCGGCGACCCTTTCACGGAAGAATTTCCCCATCAAAGTTGTGGGACGCATATTAATCGGTCATGCAGCAGAAGCAATGTGGAAGCGTTTGGATCTGGAGTCTCTTCTCGCCGCACGTAAGAGTATCCGTCTAAGCTACTGATTACGTTTCATAATGTAGATCCCCGTTTTGACAGCCAAGAGAATATATCAACGCAAATGTAAACAAACTTATCTAAATTGAGGCGGGGAGTCTTCGTTCTTGCCAGGAGAATAGTACATAGAGGAGGCTGCATTCCCGTTGTACCCAAAAAAACGGAAAATAGAGAATTCGTGTCTAAGAACCATAGAACTAGCAGTTTTTGCCGATGCACTAAATTTTCAGCAAAAAATAACATTCCAAAATTTAATTGTTCATTTTTGTTATTTTTTTATTTGTTATTTATTAATGTACCCTGCAAGCCGTGGGGGGACCTGCTACGATGTGTGGCTGGGGGTGAATACACACCAGGATAATATTTACTCGTGTATGACACTCCCGCGGCCAGAAAACGTTATTCTGTTCCCTTATCGTTCGTGAAGAAAATAGCATCTAATATCTGTTCTACGCTTAACCTCTCTAATTTTAGTAACCTAATCTCTCATACCGTAGTACAATGGGAGTAATAAGTAAGGGATGGGAGTAAGTTGCACTTGTTGACATCAATAAAATTAAAAGAAGTTCAAGGTAATATCTTTATGTTTCGTCTGAGTTCCTGGTTGATTTTTTATTGGCTGTGCAAAATCTGTTCCAAGTGATTTGCCCCTAGAGTGGATGAAGTCTGTCTAAAATTAAACAAGCACGAACGCTTATTCCATCTGCACCTCTTCCGTGTACCTAACCATACGCTTTCATAAACTTGATTTAATTTTCCTGGAGATGGTTCGGTAAAAGAAATGAATTATTGAATTAATAAAAATAAAGAGAACGCACAAAATCGCCCCAGCTGTGTGCTCATTGTCCGCGCTCTTGGATTACAAATTGTAGCCTGCAGTCCCCGTTTGACCCTTTAGGCCTTCTTACATGAAATGTAGGTGCTTAAGAACTCTGAGTAGTTGACGTAAGCCCAAATCCTTTCAGTCCAGACACTTTCAAAATGGCTTATACATATTTCCCAACTTTCTCCAATCAATAAACATTTCTCTTCTCTTAAGTCGAAAAATTGAAAGACTCCGTTCACTTCTTGGTGTTTTTTTGACATACTGTGCAAGTGTCAACTAGTTTTACTCTATTAATGCTCGAAATAAATGTAGAAGAAGATTTGTGCTTTTCTCGCGGCTTACATGTGTTCATCATCTGGTTTTCTCCAGTCCGTCGCCGTTTCACAAAAAATAACTGTTCACATTGGTCACGAGGGAATTGGAGAATTCGAGAGCACGTTCTTTTCATTCGATGCCCTAAATTGAAATTTCACCTAGTGTAAAAGAACCTTTGCTGAAAGTTATTAATTCCAATGAATCCACCCGTCCGAATCAAATACTAGCTCGAATGTATAGGGAAGTTGTTCCGAAAATAGTGCTGATTCTAAAAATCACATTTAAAGAGTCTATGAAAGATAGTTCCCAATGTCTGGAAAACATTTAATGTGACTCCTTATTTAAACACGGTGACCGGAATGAAGCGAGCAATTACGGAGTTCTCTCTCTCACATCATAATGCGAGGTAATGGAACATATAACTCTCATTTCGATATTGAGGCATCTCGATGACCAGGATTTATCGATGATGAATTTTCCATTTGTCGCGAGAGAAGATCCCAAGGGAGGAAACTTGAGTTTTTAGTTCATAATGTTTTCGATTCGGCTAGGCTTGTTAAAAATGTCTACGATAAGATAGAAACCTTGACGGGTATACTAGAGGTATTTGCTTGACGACTTCTTTATTCTGGAAGATAGAAGGTACCATATAGACTTTTGGAAAGGTGACACCGAGGGAATTATTATGATACAAAGTTTTATCTGTAGATTCTATGATTAGCTTATGGTGATAGATTACTTTGATATCCTGATTATATCGGGAGAAAGTAGGAGACATAGACACTGTCATAGACACATTCAAGTGCTCGTTTTCCTTCGCTTCATACGCAGTCATAACAAAATCGAACCCATGTGCTCTAATGTAGTTACACCAAGGCCAAAATGTAACGATTGGTCGAACACACAAAACATGTATATAGTCCTGACTGTGGCCAGTGTTTTTGTACACTGGGAAACGTATGTTCAAGTTTGTGTATGAACCAATATTTCTGCGATGCATGGATATTATCCCAACAGCCTACCCACGCCCTTTTAGCGGTTTCATCTACATCTACTTTTTCCCCGCAAGCTGCCGCAAGGGCGTGTGGCGGTGGGTGTTAGGGCACCACCCGTAATAAGAAAAAGAATCGCATTCAAAAGCCACAAATGTATACAGTCCACAAACAAAACACGGTATACATTCATGCAAAACCCTTTTTAACTGACATGCATTCAAATAGATATACTATCAACTAACACGCATTCAAGCACCTATGAATACACCTTACGTCCATGCAACGTTAAATCTTGACCTGACTTGTAGATTAAGGGTGTGGTGTTTTGCGGGGCATTGTGTATGTAGATCTATATATTTTGGATGCGGGAGAAAATTTTTCTATTTGGTGTGGTTTTTCTTGACTTTGAAAAAAGCTCTAATTAAACTGTCTCATAATAATCTACTCACAAAGAAAGTTGCCGATGGCATCGATAAACACATCTTAGATTTGAATTAAATAATTTTTAAATATCGCGCACAAAACTAGTGATGGATTGTGTTCGCTCTAATGCAGTCTGAGTCACGTCAGGTGTTCACCTCAGTCATTCCTTCTTTCCCTTGACGACAAGCGCACCATGGTTAATAGTTAAATACGCTTATTTACCAACGACGCAGTGGCATACAGAGGTATCCGTAATCCTGAGGATGAAGGGGCATTAGCAGATGAACTTGATGCATTACAGCGTTGGTGCGACATGCAGGGATGGATCACTGGAATAAATCTCTTCCATAAATCGGAAGCTGGTCTCTTCCGCGATGATGTTGGAAATGAATCATTGGCTCCAACGTACTTCATATTTGTACGGGACGCCGTGAAAATGAAATGAGAGAGATAAAGCGTAGATCCGACGGATTGAAAATGTAATTTATTGCGATAACTGCAAGGATCAGAGAGGAGCGCGCTGATTGGGGGATTTTATTACTAAGTAATCTACCGGTTAAGGTAGGTATTATTTTTAATTTCTAAGTGGCCTCGACTTTTGTTATTGTTTTACATAATCTTTAGTATGGTTCCCTTTTATTGCTAGCAATCGTCTTGAAATATTTTGTATATTTATTGGTAGTCAACATCTAAGTAAAACTCAATTTTGATTTTTCTAGCCTGGTGTTGAATCACCCCCCGCCACACACCTTAGCGGCATTTTTTAGGGCACCATGAACATCTCGTACGTATTAAGACCGCATTTAGGGGCAGCATTGTGGATTATGAATACCCTTTCCCTCGCATGTGCTCAACTCGAACATTTGGTTGCTTTCGTTCAAGGTTCGTGCGATCCGACCTTCTCCGTGGGGCCCGCAAGGCACTTGAGCGCACCGCGGCGCTGCTGCTGCACCCGCGCGCCACTCTTCTCTCCTCGCGGCGGGTGGGCGGGGCGGGAGGGTCGAGGGGTTGGTTTCCCGCGGGATCGGCGTCCATCTCACGGGGTCCCACGCGCGGCGGGAGGGATGGAGACGGGTGGAGTGGAGTGTCGTTCCAGGGGGTTGGAAGGGTTGAAAGGGTTGGCGCGGGGGGGGGCGTTGGGATGCGGAATGTGGATCGTGGGAGATCCTGGGGGGAGGAGACCCCCGTGGAGTGTGTGCTTTTAAGGCAGTTTGCGCGTCTGCGGAGGGGAGGGGCGTTGGGAAGAAAGAGGCGGAAACCGTTTTGTGGATTTCAGTTGACTGCCTTGTGTTTGGCGGCGAGCGTGGATGGTCGGGAGGGTTGATGGAGAAGAGCGTGTGTGGGATATGCACTATCGAACCCTGAATTAAAGTATTGCGATGGGCTGACGATTTAAAGGCTTTAGGATCCGCTTCCGGTAGACATTGTGATCTAGGGTTACCATGAGGGTAAGGAAATACGAGTTATTCAGGACGGTGATGGGTGAATTGAGTGTATAATCTGTATTAGGTATTTGTTTTAAATAGCTGCAATGCACATAAGACAAAACACACGGAAAGTTCCACATAAATAAATAAATATTTGTATCCACGCCTCTCCCTCGGATTCCAATGTTCACTGGAATTAATACCCATCATCTGCTACATTGTTCAGTACTAACTACGACCGATTAAGTTAAATATTTAGGTGTAGTTATAACACCATGCCTTTCATGGGGAACACATATCAGGACAATATGTGGATCCGCTTTAAAGAAACTCGACTTCATTAAATGAGTGGTGGAGAAACGTAATTAGAAAGTGAGGTCTTATTTCACCGAAGGCCTCCTTTGGAATATACCGCAAGTATTTGGGATCCTTGGCGGAAAATATAGTAAAAAGAATTAGGTTGGTTCCAGAGAAAAACCACCAAATTGTTAGAAAAAGATCACAACTGTGGCAGATTTATTAGGGGATTTAGGCTGGGAGCCACTTGAGATACGAAGAGAACAAGCAAGACTAAGAATTTTAGAATGGTTCAGAACAAACGAGTTTAAGGAGACACTAAATTTGATATTTATTAAAGTTGATATTATATGTGCATGTTTGTAAGTTATAAAGGTTTTTTAATGAATATATAGAACTTTGTGAGTGTAAATTGGCATGAATTTGTGGGTTTTGCATTCGGTTTTATCCTCTTTTACGGGTGGTGACATAACACCCCTTTGCGGCGGCTCGCGGGAAGTTTTAAAATTCAGGACGTCTTCATCTTTTAAAATATCTGAAGTTTTTTATTTGGACTGAAATTGCATGCAGACACTGTCGCTTTTTCAGTACGCCTGGTAAGCCTATCTGACAGTCCATTAGTGTCGGGAAAACTATACTCACAATCGGTATTATATTGTCAGAAACGTCAAATGTATCGTCACCTCCATGACTGGAGCAGTAGTGATGCCCACCCATTTTTGGAATAGGTCGAGATTAGTCTACAGTGTGAAACTTTTATTTGGTTCAAATCGTAACAGACACAGTCGTATGTCATCAACGTTATCCATTTAAGCAGTATACTATGGATCTTTTTTTAGTATTTTCAATACTTGTCTTGTGTAAATATATTTGATTCCTCTGTGATTTGGGGTTTTTCCTTTCAGGGCTATCATTCAAAGTTTTACTAAGTTCTCCACGCATTGGCGGGAATATGTAGGAACTCCATCCCATGCTTCTTGTACCGATACAGTATTTTGTTTAAATAATACTTGTATTTTGTCGAACTTGTGCATTACATCGAATTATTAAAGTGAAAATGTGTTCATTAATTTAAAAAAAATTAATTTTAATTAATGTCAACGTGCAACAAAGACAATGACACTGTCCGGCCAGCTTATCACATGGGCCAAGAAGTCCCACAACGCCTAAGCCTTTCATCCCGGAGATGACGAAACACGTAGTAAATGAGTTGTGGGTCTTTTTTTTCATTTACAAATGCCAGCTAAAGCCAAACAGGTCTGATCCCTCATTTCCAGCTTGACGGACGGTCATTCCTCGAATGAATGACCCACGCTTGATCAGGAGGGGAACAGAGGGTCCAACTGAGAAACGGGGCATCAAGCGGGAATGAATGGGCTTATGTAGGGGGACTCATGAAAAGATTATGAGTATCTGAGCTATTTTCCAAAATACAACGAACGTAAATGAATAATACAGATGTCAAAACTATAGATTTAACCTCAAAATTTCCAAATTTTGAGCAATACCTGTTACTTTTGAGGCATAAACAGCCGTGACGCAAGTATTGACTCTTATTTATCTCATTTAAACAAAACGTATTCGTAAATTGTAGCGTCGAATGGAGGAATTGGAAATTTATTATACAAAATAATTCGTAACGTGACATGTGGTCATGCGAAAGCATTTTTGGTCATTTGGATTTCTCCCTTCCATTGCTTCGTATCTGATACGGGTGGGTTTCCCTTGCGCCCACTGAGAACTAATACTACACCTCCTGTATACCACGGGCACTAATATTTCTTACCTTGTACTTTAACGCGAGAAGGTAATGACGTGGGTAGCTACTACAGTCGCAATGAGGAGGCTCCTTTTTCTTTGGATGAATTTTTACGGACCATTATCGCTCAGTTTGCGTGAAGGCATTTTTTTGGATGCTACCATCCGAAATCCGAAAAAAATAACTATAAACCGTCGAATCGATGAAATTCTTTTTTCGGGGTTTTTTGGCGACAAAAATAACAATTACAAATGTTCTTTTGTTGTGTGTTTGTTAATTTTTCCCTTTTAGCTTTGCGTTAACTAGTATGTTTCAATAGTGATTTCAACGCATGCAATCTTCGAGATTCAGCGGACCAAGTCTGAAGCTAAAAAGTATGACCGAATTTGGGCTGAGATTTTGGCGAAAATAAAACAATGTAATTGCCACCATTCTAAAAGGCCTACGCAATATCACATTCCCAATTTTTTCCCCCGTCGCTAATGGAGCCTCTAGCGGTCGCAGTGAAAAAACATTTCAAAAGCGACATTTTCTAGCGACCACTTTCCAGCAAAATCACTTTATAATTCTTATCCTTTTTTTGTCCGAACGAGGCCATGGAGCGGTAATTAATCGCCACAAAATGACACAGTAATCTGCGGAAGGCAATCAGAGTTAGACTGTGGCGGAATCGAAATCATTAACCGATGTAGTATGAAAAAAGAAATGAGGCCATTTTTGATATGGCGCTTTCCATTGAAGCAAAATCAACCGATTTCGCATTAGCGTTGACCTCTGTGACAGAGTCGGTGATATTTCACCCTCCAGCCGTACCTCGTTTTCATTGCTGCCACTCATTCACCTGCTCTCTGCTTCAAGTGGTCACTGTTCAGATGTCACTGGTCAGTATCTCGTGAATGCATTGTTACCCGAATGATATTTTCTGATTCGGCTAATTTTGAGTTTGAAATTATTTAATATCGCTTCAAGCTGAAACTTTGGTCTTGGTTCTGGCGTAATCAAGATTTGCAGTGTTAATCTAGGTTCAGAATCTAGGTCTCACCGCTTTTAGTGTTTTGCTGAATACAACCGCTTAGCTGTGTTGAGTGTTCTGGTGCGTTCAGGATAGTATTTCAGTTCGTTAGCAACTCAAAAGTTAACATTACACAATTCCGACACTAATGTTATGGGGAAGTGAAATTAATTCATAATACTTATTTGTAGTTTGGAGGATATTTATAGCCGACATAACCGGGAAAGCATTGAGGTTACATAAATATTTTCTGGTTTTCAAGGGATCTCTTCCAATCTGGAACGGAGTGTTCACATAATTTTTGCGCGTGTGTTTATTTCATAGGTACCATAACAAATCCAATTTAAAGCCGATCCCGTTTCCGTCCGTATGCCACCCTCTCGGACGGCCAATTACAGTTTTGCGAAGTGCATTGTTTTAGAAATGTCAAATGGGTGCATCATTCATTGCGAACCCGAAACATTTATCACGCCGGTCGTAATATTTTGTGGTTGTCTCATTTTCTGGTGTAGCCTCATTCATATTACTCCACAAAAATTACTTATGCTTCCGCATGGCTGAACAGGAGACGTGATTTACATTTTTGAAGCGGGTGCAATCTTGAAGATTTGCATGAGGGCTTCCGCGCAAGAGAGACAATATCATACAATGGACAATCTATAGTGAGCCATCAAATGCTCCCGAGCATGTCATGTGCTCAATGACGCATATCGCTGACTGGGCGGGGACTTGAAATTGAATGAATTATTATTCAGGGAAGCCAATATCTGAGTGGCAAACCAGGCAGTTCTCAGGCACGTGAGTGAAGATCGAGTTCGTGTGAACATTTGAGTGCAGGAGACGTAGATAGCATTTGCCATGAATTTTATGCGAGTACTTTGAAATATATCAAAGGTTTTATACTACGTGCATACAAGCTTGATTAATTTTTTAGAATTCGTGCGTATGTAGGAGAAGAAATGTATGATTCTCAAAAGGCCTTTGCTTGATTCGGTTCGCTGATTATAAGATTGGACCAATTAAGTGGCTCGCAAAATTGGATCAAAACATTTCAATCATTAAATATTGAATTTATTTTTATGATTGACATCGTTAAAAATGACAATTTAAGTATAGGGTATTCCTAAGGCTGAACTATTTCCAATTTTTTTTAATTGCAGAATTATATTTTGATACAGGATATCAAACTGAAAGTGATATTTTACGTTTCCCCTTCGGCTCTCCTCCCTCTTAATTTCTTCGCCACGCCTCCATTTTGCATCGCTTGTTATCTGATTGAAGGTTTCCCTTATCGACCGTCCTCTCTCATTCTTCATTCAGTTCCTGGTTGGGTCTGCAGGAGATCGTTAAGTGTACGGACTGTACGGACGATATGACGTTTCCTTCTCCGCAGAGATGTCTACAGACTCTGATTGCGCTGGATTTTGTCTTTGGAAATCCCTGCCCATCTTATCATCTTCAGCATTTTTTATGGAATCTATTTAAATTTAATGTACTTTGCATTTTCTTATTAACTGCGTGCAATGGTTTCAACGTTTAAACGTCATTCTTGAGGGGTTGTGTACAAATACCTTCTTTCAATGCCTCCGGAAATGAGCTAATACCACTTGTCAGTGATGAGTAGTGAAAGACTGACGGGAAATGATGAAATTAGGGGAAAAGGGGTGTGGAAACAAAGGTGATTTCAAAGGGTAGAACTAATATAGGTGATTTCATTTAGAATGATCTAATGCGAGGATTTTTGTATCTGCAGCATGGAACTTCCGTCAAACAGGCATCGTGGAAGACTTGGATTAAATTCGGTAACACATGAAAAGTGACCATTTTCTTGGAAAGTTTTTTTCAAATAAACTGGGAAAGATATTTGTCTCCTTGGACAAGAGCATGGCAATATATTTCACATCTCACGGCAATCATTCGACCCGTTCGACCCCCTAATCATTGTATTTTAGCATGTGCTGCTTTTCCTCTTCAGGTATATTATGTTCTTTGAGTTGAATAAACAGATTGCCGAAAGTGGTTCCTATATTGCTTGAGAATGTTGTTCAAGAGGTTGTTGAGTCATGAAGACAACACTTGAAAGTGCCCCTGGATTCTTGATGTGCAACACGTTGATTTAAAAAAGTGAATAGCACCAGGGCCGGTATCTATATTTCTATAACTATAGTAAATCGGTGAATATTTTGTATTTCTTTTGTTCCTGTCTTTCTTCCCTAGCAGATTCGCGGCCGTGTTACTGTTGATAATTGGGAAGTTGTGTCTTTTCATTTTGCAATGGCCAACCCCTTCTCAAATACAACCAATCATCTTCAGTATTCACAAACGAAACATCTTCCGACTCCCTTATCCTGCGTCTAGACGATAAACTCACTCTAGTCTCATTAATCTCACGTTACTATCGGTTACCCACATCCCCACCCTGCTCCTTCGTGGAGGCATCTAAGAGATTGCCTCTTTACTTGTACGTGTAGCGGAACTCCTTAAAAGGCGGAATTGCGGTCAGAGATGGGGTATAATACAGGTCTGTGGAAAATCAAGTAGTTTTTAATTCCACGATTCAGAGCCAAAATCTTTTGGGTTCTTTCATAAAAGGAATTTGTGATCGAGAAAATTGTTGGCATAGTTCATTTTTGTCTAGGCGCGGTTGCTCGTAAGGTTTCCGAGGAAGGTTCGCATTATCGCAAAATCCTCGTCTGCAGGGGTCTTATTTCGGCTCAGGGAGTCGGATTGAATGTGTCCGCCGTCATTCGCCTTATAATGACGCCGGGAGGTGGCGAGTGAGGTAGTAGTCATTCCCTTTAGGGTTCAGGGTTTCGGGCGGGCAGGGGGTGGCGTTTCATGCACCTTCACAAAGCCGCCGTCCTGCTCCCCTCCACCCTCACCCCTTCCCCACGCCCTGGCCCCCTCTCGAATCGACCCCTTTTGCGGCCTCCCAGTCGGGAAACAAGCGAGCATCTGCGGCCGCCAGAGGGAACCAGTCCGCGCCTCCCCCCACCTTTCCCCCGAACACACACGCACACTACGCCGCCCATTGTTTCCGTGGACATGGACTCTCTCTCCCCGACGCCCCTCTTCCCATCGTGTCGGACCGATTTATTCCCGACACTTGGTGACACTCGGCCGTGGTGCGCCCAGATGTCGCGGCCACCGTCCGCCCAGGATGTCCCACGCCCCCCAACCCCTTTCCACCCCCCTCCCCGACCGCCGAATTGTTTCCACGGGCGCCCACGCACCTCTCGCCGGACTCCTCGCCGTGGGACCGCGGGAAGAGGGACCGTGTCGCCCGCGACCTTTTATTCTTGTTTTTTTGTAAGCGGTGGCCCCAACAGCAGCGGCGGCGAAAAATCCGACCCCGGGTTTTCTGTTGCGCCCTCGTCATTCCCGTCTCTCCGGCGCAATCCGCGTTTTGTGCGTCGCAACTTCGCTCGTCCGAACTTCCAATAAAAGGTGGCGCCACCGACGGCGTGCAATGAATTCGCACAGCTTCAATCCAGTCGAAATCCAAAGTAATTTACTCTCCGGTAGAAAAAATCGATATCAGTCACGCTCTCCGTTTTGTATCCGTAAGCATCACCCATGAAACATTTTCCAGTCATCATCAAAACATTTTCGTCTAGGGCTTGGACTTGGCTCGGTATGAGATTATAATTGAAACTCAATATTTTGGCAAAATCGATACGTAATTGAAATGCTATTTAAAGATGAGGAGTCTCAAACGTGTCACTAATTCGAAGAGTTTAATTCCAGCGCATGCGTAGTTTGAGAGGAAGTATCGAGATCAAAACTGCTCGCGCAGGTATTTTGGTGCATCTGCAGGCATTCGCAGCAAAACTCATATCTTGGGTTTCGTCGCCGCCAGAATTACATCTCCTGAGGACGGCGGCATATTTGATGACGAATTAACTACGCTTTTGTTTCCTCTTCGTCTGCTGAACTATCGTATGTATCATACATCTGCGCGACCATCTGCGCGATGCACGCTGGAAAATGCGATCGAACAGTAGTAATTGAAAACGCGTTTGACCAGTTTTAAAGAAATTAAACCTTGCTAAGACTCTAGGAAACAGGACGTGTGCATGCATTTTATTTGTGAAAAGTATGAGATGAAAAGTAGGTATATGTAGGGAAACGTGGGTGGCGGTATTCCAGGGGTAGAGCATTAGACTACCGACCGGAGGGCTTGGGTTCGATTCCTGGGTAAGCTTCCCTGTGCACCCTCGGCTCCAACCCAACTCTGTGATTTTTCGGTTACCAGGTCTTCCTGAGAAACCATAACTGTCACAGGGAAAGGAACTGCCCCCCCCTTCCCTTCTAATGTCTGAATGTAACACGCCGTCGTCGGTCAGACTCTGCTTCTACAAGTTTTGAGAAGTAATTGGCCTTTTGGGTACAGTTGATAAGGGAAATGAATATTAGGGATACAGGGCTATTTAAGCAGGATGTAGAACGAAACAAAAATGAAGTCTCAGAAGTATTTGAATCGGATATGGAAGAATGGAAGCCTGCGGCTCACTAACCTTTGGATGGGAGGACTTTTAGAAGTAAACTGCTACAGAAATATTGACCTTTACACGAAAAATATTTTGTGATTTGCAAATGATTGTCCTTTGAATTATTGCAAATGGTTCGTAATATCTTCCTTTACAACTTCTCTATTTTTAGTTTGTGTGCTGTTTCATTCTTCCTCTAAATCATGTTCGCTTATCAAATTATGTCGATTCACTGTTTTACCTCGCGTTACCCAAAGCACTCTTGGATGCAATCTACAGAGGAACTTAAGGAGTAATCTATAGCGGACCTCCGTCACCGTAAATCGTCCTACAACTCATAAAACTACGTGAAAAACAATTGAGTTTCCCCATTTCGGACATTCGATTCCCATGGCATCATCTTCATCAAACACCTTCGTGAGAAATTTCGTTTCCAAGATTATATAAAGCGATGTGAAATGGACCTGTTCGTCCTCCAGGGGGGAAGAATGCAAGCGACCCCTAGGGTGATAGTCAAAGCAGTCCGTTTCCACATGGCCATATTTTTGATTTATGAGGCAGGGCATCATTGCATGCTCAGAGAGACCCTCGCCCGCAGCGGTGCCTTACTCGAGAGATAGAAATGAGTGGTATTTCTATGCAGTACACGTCTGCCGTGAGTATGCCTCCTCTGTATCTTTTGGAATGATCGACGCCTTTCATAGTTATTTCCTAGCAGGTTGTCACAGAGTTGAATAGAAAGTCTTGTCTGGCATTGCTTTATTCTCCGTGAGAATGAGTATTACGTGCTCATTCGTCGGCAAAGGTCATGAAATCGGATTGTCGTAGTTCGATGCGCAGTTAATCGAAGGGTGTGTGCCTGCTCATCGCTGTTCGTGGCAGGGGGCGGCGGTTTCTCACGCGCGGAGTGACATTTGACGGAAGTGAGGAGTGGGGTCGGTGCCATGTGCTTCCGTCGTTGCCCCTGGTGTCCGGGGGGTGAAGCCCACTCTTTCATGTTAGTGCGGAATTCAGGGTTACTAGAGAGAAACCAGAGCGTTGATAGCGGTCTTGGGGATAGTCCAGGGGACGCCAGCGGTCAGCAGTCCAATGCATTGGACTGCTGACAGGAGGGCCCGGGTTCGGTTCCCGGGCAAGCCTCTCTCCAAGTAAGCTGTGTGATTTTTCGGGTCAAGCAGATCTTCCTGGGAAACCATAACCGGCACAGGGAAAGGAACTGGCCCCACTTCATACCTTGATGGCTGAATTTCACACGCCGTCGGGCTTAGTACTGCGTGAATACTCTCATCACCTATCAAACCAACCGTAGGGTTGATTACTTTATGTATTTTTTTTCTACGAAAGTACCACGGGTCTGAATAATAAATCAAACGATGGAGCGAGATGCTATTTCATTCGTACAAATATATATATATATATATATATATATATATATATATATATATATATATATATATCAACAAAAAAGGACACGTATTTCGAAATTTTCGGCGGCACAGCCACCTTCTTCTGCAGACAAAATGAACTGACCTTCAGCTCCCTATGACTTCTTCACTACGTTATTACCTTTGTCTCTTTATATGTATGTGTATATATATACACACACACACATCTACATAACACCCCGCAAGCCGTCGCAAGGGCATGTGGCGGGGGTGTTAAGTCACCACCCAAAAAAGGGGAAAAAAACCACATTCAAAACCAAAAAATGCGTGCAAACCCAAATCCACAGAGGTTCATAAATTCATAGAAAAATTCTATCATTTTACATGCATGCAAATACATATCTACCTCCTTTCATTTTACACGTATGCAACTACATATGCTATAATCTAACAAATAATTGCATCTTAGGATGCAGTAAGAAATTTACCCAATATCGTGCAAGCTAGATTTTGGTATGTAGCAAGACGAAATTCCACCTCCGCAAGAACGAGCAACAAAAAACGCTCTCCTACCCAAGGTAAGAAGTTTGACCCTAAGCTGCAGGTAGAAGGAGTGCTCCACCACGGAGCGGGGCAAAGGATGAAAGGGGAAATTTAGGGTACCAAAAGCAGAGCAAACAGTACTGTAAAGAGCACCACATTACTTAATTATAGCATGATATAGTTTTGTGTATATACCTATATAGTATACACACACACACGCTCGTACGTACGCATAAACACATACATATGTATATATGTATATATTTTTTCGTCCTCCACTTCGACGGCTCGGGTTGCTGGTCAATTTCTTTTTTTTATCATCACCTCTCGCAAAGCACGCGTTTTTTTATTCTGTCCCCTCTCCCGCGCCGAGCGCCACCCAGATGTTTATCTTGGAAACAGCTTTCGTGTCCGTCGTGAGTTTTTTTTTAACGGCCCGACGGAATTAATCCTGGGTTATACTTTTGAATTCATGAGGTATTTTTTGTAACTTTAATTTTGGTTTTAATTGTGCTGTGTTGGGTCGTTGGTGTTTTTAATTGCCTGAAAATATGAAATTTAGGGTCGTGAATTTTATCTTTTTTCTCTGCTTGTTTACCCTTTGTTTCAGTCGACCGAGTCCATGTTCCCATGTAGGAAGTGAAAATCGATTTATGGTGCAATCAAATGTATGTTCTGGGGTTGAAGCAGATGCTATGGCTATAATTATGCGGTTATCATTTTCTGAGCTTAGAAAAAAATGTAATCTCTTGCTTGCTATTCTCATACGATATTTTAGTTGAAATGTTTACTCTCTGTGTCATTGGTTAACAGGAAGTTGTAATTTGTTTCATAAAATTAGTGCAATTCAGACGTCTTTTGCCTTGAATTCACTCGACCCACAAATTTAATTTCACTTCAACACAAGTCCAGACTTTTTTTATCTCGAATTACAATGGATAACCAACTTGTACTGCCTAAAAGTGTTGCTCATCCTTCATTTTCGTCACACACGTACATACTTTGCCATGCTCAGTGGACGGGATGATTGTTTTTTCCACGGCCACAGCGCGTTGCACTGACCCAGCCAGTTGGCTCACATTTAAAAGGAAGGGTTGGCCTGCCGGCCCTGGTGGCGCCGAGGTAACGTCTTCGCCTGCCAACCCTGAGGTTCGATTGGCGCCTAGGTGGGTTTTTCTCCACCCAGGGCTTGGGTGGTCGCAATTGTTTCTGTTTTTATGTCATTGTTAAAAGGCAGGTGCGGAGGCCGAAGGCTGTTTTCGGATTAATGTGAAATAAATGAATAATATGCATAGGAAATGGCAAGTGATGACAAAGAGCTTAAGTTCGGAATGAAAGTAAGTGGTAATTTATCAAGGCACTAGGATTTGTGGGTGTGAAGCTATATTCTGTGAGCCAAGTGCTCCAGCCTAGCCATTGCTGATTCCATTAAAGAGTCATCTTAATAGGTATGTAATGTGAATTGCTCATAACAAAAGGAGGGTAATGAATTTCTCCAAAAAAAATAGGAAGGTTAAAGGGACTAAAGGCTACATGGCGACTGTACGTTCATTATTCGAGCAAATTGAATATTTTACCTATTTATTAAGTGTCTGCGACAGAGGTGGGGAAAATGGCGAGGGTATTTTAAGAATTGATTTGGGTCTAGAACCTTTTATATTTGGAATGGTGTTTATAATAGGGACTATAGGTTTTTAATTGTAACTTAGTGAAACTTTAATGTGCAGCGTAGTGCTTTTCAGCTCCAAAATTAGTCGTTCAGGCAAGGGTAATTGGCGTGGATTTCAAGGATATGGAGTCAGGCAAGGGTAATAAGCGTGGATTTCAAGGATATGGAGAGGAACGGGGAAAATGCGCACTGTCGACAGGGAAGAAAAGAAACCAAGGAGCACTAGGGAAGGGAGAAGGTTGTTGGAAGGAGGACAAGATGTGGATTCAGAGCATATTGGGTGGAAATGACTGAAAACTGTGGAATTGAGGAAGAAGATTGGGTGAACGAGATGGAGGCACGGAAAGATTGTGTGTTGAAGAGAATGAAGGAGGTAGAAAATGAATGAGTACATCAGTGCATTTTAATGTGTGGCTCTAGGCTACTTAGCGTCAAGCTATGTTCTGCTTAGAATTTTGGCAGTTATTTGTCCATGTCCATCAAAAACGTACGTACTTGTAGCGTCGGACTATTATCATTAACATTGGCCATAATATCCTAGGGGAACGCAATACGTGATGGATTCTGCCAAAGGAGAAAATATGTTGTTGTTGCGGAACAGCATAACACTCTTTAGATAATCAAACTTAGAAAGCGTTCGCTAAATTCATGCTAGAGTGTTTCAATGCATTGATGCGGTTTTTTTTGTTATTCATCGTAATCATCGATCAATTTTTATCTTCTTAGTTCTGTTCGTTCGTACCATAATCCGCAAAGCGGACGATTACGGTACACAAGTCCAAAACAAGGAAAGGAGATTGTAATTGTTTCGTGGACGCGTTATACCGCCACGAAAATTTAAAAAAAAAAAGAAATAACGCGAACTCATCGGAGAGAGGATATCGTTTATTTCGCCTCAACTCTGTTGGGTCCTCGTCTCTTTTATACGGCATTTTAATTATGTCCCAATCGAGAAAATTGGACCTGGCCGTCGAAATGAATGAGTCGTAAATACATGCCGCTGTTTTTATGTTTCCCAGTTCTTATGAATAGCGCCTTAAAAAGAGATGGAGAGGAGGGGGGGCGTCCGCTTCGCTTCTCCGGAAATGAAATTAGGGACACGAAAGTGCCCCCATGGATACATGCGCGCTCACACACAGCCACACGCGGGGGGCAGAGCCCCAGTGGTCCGGCCGGCGTCGCCGCCGCCGCCTTTCTTGGAGATTGGTCGGCGGCGGAAGCCCCCGTGGTCCCCCCCCTCCCACTACCCCCTCGCCCCCCCTCCCGCATGTGGCCACCATGGCGATTACGCCCCTCCTGCTGCAATTACGCCGGATTCATGCACAAAAAAGGGAGACTCATAAAATGGGATTCGCTCTTTGGTCTGGGGGAGTTGTCATTGCCGCTGATGCCCTTCCAATGGCCTTTCTCTTTCCGAGGAGGAAAAAAAACTGAAATTCCGAAGTACCGGGCCCAAAAATATCGTGGCGCTCCTAGCCATTAAATATGATTAAAGTCCACTCCCACTCATGCCGGCCGAGGGAAATTGTCTTGCGGGTGGAGCGGGAGGAGGAGGAGGCGGCGAGGGGGAGGGGGGGCGGGCGGGCGGGAGGTGCGTGCCTCCACAAATGCGTGCCCGAACCGTTCTTCATTCCAGGTAAAAGCCATTTACAGCGACCCGAAGTTTCGGCTCCTTTTTGGTCCTTGAGGATTCGGTAATCACGGGTTCCTCCCGAAGCCCGCGAAAGATCACGTGAATTCTTCTTGCGAACCTCCTGAATGTGTTCCTTCCTTCTTTTTTTTGCATCCGTCCGTGAATCTCCGATTGGAGTTAATGCAGGTGTTGCATTCTTGTTTTCCCTCGCCCTTTCTTTTCTTCAATTCCCTGCGATTAGGTTAGCACACATTAGTCATTCGGCCTCACGGTTTGGGGAAGATATGTTTATGGCAATGTAGTCATTCTACTACCGGATCTCGAAAGGGTAAAATATACGTCTGCTCGTCGATATTGAAAGCTGCTTTGAAATGGGGGGCGGGGAGGAGGAGGGGGGGGAGGGCAGCAGGATCTGGTGAGGGTTTCCCAAACTAATAATAAGTATTCTCTAGTGTTGGTCTTTAGCAATGATTGCACGGACCCAAACTGCTCCGTACAATTGGGTTGCACTATTATTTATTGCCAATATATATTTTTGATACGTGGATATTTAATATTTATTCGATTCTTCTATTCTTGCTTAAACAGGGAAATGCTCTCAAAAAACCATCTGATAACTGTTTTTGGTGGTCTTGTATAACATTCTGTGTGGATGCTTACGTCATCGGGCGCTCCTGTCTTCCTTTAATTTCCAATCAAATATTTGTTGAAGGTAGCGTGAAAGGTATTCTCTAAATTAATGCTTTTGACGATCCTTGGAAAAAAATCACGCGTTAATGTAGACCTGCAGAAAAACGTAAACTTACAGTGAGGTGCGTGCTCCACCTCTCCAGCACCTCGTGACATACTTCATCCCCTCTTCTCTTTGTATCTTACTGACATATTTTTTTCCTCAACCCTTCCGCTTATGTATTTGGTGAAGCCATCGACGCCTGACCAGAGTCAGATCTCTCCATTCCCCCATGCGTGTACTTCTGCATACTTCAGTTGTTTCATTAACTCTGTCCACTTAACTCTTCCAAGCACCCCGAAATCAATTAAGAAGACACATATATGCCAGGAGAATGGTATATAATGTTGTAGTTCCATTTTGATTATCATCCATAATATCTCAATTCCATCGGATATTCTTCTCTCCTACCTACCTAAAATGACTCTCATTAAGTCACTTACCTCGTTCTTCAAAACTTGTTTTGGAAATTATTTTATTATTACTCCCTTTTTCTTCTTAGAATCCTCTGCATACTATTCTGATACATGTCGAATTCGCTGGCTTTCTTCCAGTTTTAGCTTTGCGACGGTTCTTGCGTCATTTGGAAGTCACGTCACTTTCTCAGCGTCTAAAATGATTCGCTGATTAGGTCTCATTTAGAATTTCCTGGTACATTATGGGATCGTCACGAAGTTGGATTAATTGCCGAATTGGATCGCGTGCAGCGTAGAGGAGCTAGATTTGTAAAACGCTGATATGATGTACTTAGTAGCGTGCCCAAAATATTGGAGCAGCTAGGTTGGGAATCACTCAATGGATCATTATGATTGCATGCGTGCGAGGGAAGAACGACTTCTTGATTCTGTCGGTGTCTCTCCCATTTTATTCCGATGGTCGGAAATAACAGTGTCATTTGTTGCCCTAATACTTCCCTCGCTGTCGCCAGAAAACTTGAGCCCCTGGACTTCTTAAAGTCTTGCACTTACACTTTTCTTAAAGTCTTGCCAGCTCACTTCGCTAATCCTGAGGTCCCCAATTTATTTTTTTTTAACACACCCGTTGCGCTCACGCCCCTCTCGTAGTATTTTCTAATAAACCTAGTTGAATCTTTTCCGGTTTTATATTAATGTTTTCTCCCATATATCTCGGATACAGGCCGTGTATTCCAAACGCGGCCCAGCTAAAGCACACTTTATACATCTCTATTACCTTTTAATTCATTTCCTACCACCCGTCTGATTAAATATAGCTTTTTCAAAGCTGACTAGCATATTCTTCTCTGTTGACCATTGGAAATGTTTGATGTCATTATAACACTCAAGTCTTTGACCGGTTCTGAAGTGTTCAACTGGGTTCAGATTTGATGTAATTTACGACTTATTTATCTTTTATTTTATTCCTAAACTTTTGTTTTGTACTATGACTTACATTTAAATCTAAACCCCATTCCTTACGCCAATTTTATATCCGGTCTAAATCGTTTGGAACTATCCCGAAATCTCCCTGTGTCCTTATTTCTCTCTAAATGAATGTGCCAAGAGCAAATAATCGATGAGACCTGTTGACCTGGGTGCTAAGGTCACTAATTTTTTAAAAGAATACTGAAAGTCCTAATAACACTTCCCTGCGGTACTCCTGAAGTTTCCTCTGTCTTTAATAAACTCCACCCATCGACGACTACCATTTGTTTACGGCTGGATTCCCTAATCTGGAAATTCACTTTCTCATTAATACCACAATATCTTAGTTTGTGTAACAGTTTTTCCCGAGGGGCCTTCTCGAAGGATTTCTTGAAATGTAAACACAAGGAATTCTCTTGGGTTTATCCATAATATCTGGATACCGTGGCTCCAAAGACCCAATCGTGTGTCTCGAGCCTGCTTTTCATAACCCCGTTCTGAATATGGCAGAGTGTGCTCCTACTGCCGAGAAAGACCATTGTACGATTATTATATTATATTGCTCGTATTGCTAACATTGATAAGTTCTAAGATATTAGAGGATATCGATCTTAAAGAAAGATGTCTGAAATGCCTTTGTGGAAGGGGGCTATGTGAGCTAGCTCTCAGTCGCGAGGTGTTGAACAATTTTCGTGTCTTGTGCGATGTCGTCCACGAGCTTGATCCGTATTCTAGAGAGAATTCCTTCTCGACTTGGGGTTTCATTTTGCGTGACACTTCGGAGCCGTTGTTCTATTCCTGCCTGGGGCAGTGAAATGTCGCTCATGAGATCTTCATCATTTTGTTGATACGTTTGAAAGAAATTATTTTGAGTATCGGTCATCTTTAAGCTCTTTCTAGCAATTTCAGTTTTTTTGCTTTTAAATAATTCACAATTGTTTGCTTATCTTGTTGTCCCTGGCATAAGATCCAAATTAATTTTGGTTTTTCCCTATATATTCGCATAAACTTTAGCTTTTAAAGCCAGGCTAGGCTTTGCGCATGCTCTTCTTCGTTTTTCCGCTCCATTATAAGTACATGCTAACCTTCTGACGAAATCATGAGAGTTTTATAATTTCCTTTTCAATGTTTTTAGTTGTGAGTGAATTTTTGTTATCTCCTCAACGCCATTCTGACTCTCTGTTGTACCACCTGGGTTCCTCATTATCGCTTTTGAATTTATAATCGAATAAACCACCGTCGTTGTTATCGCTCTGAGTTTCCAAACGTGCGAACGTTTGCGAGTCGTTTTCATTTCTCTTCAAGTCCATTAAAGTTCCCTTTTTTGATTAGTTCTATTTTAAGCTTTTCCTTAATCACTTTTGCAAACTCAGTTGTAATTTCTATTGACATAGCTTTGTTAGGATTGGTTTAGCGTTATTGCCTTCAGTAATGTCCACGCTTGTATTAACCTCTGGGGTATTTTTCGCAAATATATCGAACCGATACTTACTACGTGTTGCAGATTTATCTGTTTGCTCTGAAGGCAATTTTAAGGGGGAACGTAGACTTTTTTTTACACTAATGACGGTTTATTGTCAGTTTTTCTACACAAGAGTTGTCCCACTGAATTACCGGCTGGTTGAAGTTATACATTATAACGGCGACTATAAATATTCTGTTGCTTGGCTCGTCGATGAGTTTGGATGTTTGGTCAACGAGCATGAGAGAAAATCAATGTTGTATCTGGTGGTCGGTAGACTATGTTTAATATTAATAAGCTTCTGTGAATATCATCCTTTACTTAATTTCAGACACTTTCGTTGTTGTCGCATTTATTACTACTGAGTTTTGAGTTGATAGCAATAAATACTCCTCAACAAATTCTTATTTAGTCTATTTTTTCTGCAGATGATGAAACTAATGGAAAAACTTTGCTGTATTCCTCTGTGAGTCAAATTTCAGTTCCTATGCCTGCCATTTCTGTCGATCCATTAGCTCTTGAAGCGAAATTTTCTTATCTTCGCAGAGCTGGTTTCGAAACAGAGTTTACGAATAAGTTCGTGTTTAGCGGTTCGAAATTCCCAATAAATGTGACCTTGACGCTGAGAGAACTTAGGAAGAAAGGGAGGTCAAGTCAAAGGGTTCTCCCATTTTTTTACAGCTTTATTTGTCATAGTGTAATTATATTTATCGGTATTCTATTCCCCTCAAACCTATGTTCGCGTTCTTCCATTTCCATTCATGTTTTCTCATCATCTCGTATAATTCAGGGGTTTATTCATGGCTTAACTGATTTCCTAATTACCCTTTTAATGAACACTTTCCACCATGCATGTTATTATTCTTCTTTAAATATTTTATCGTAGCTCTACAGTTCTCATCCCCTCATGCTTAATTACAACTTTATCCGAATATTTTTGATTCCTCCTCTATAATCATGACTTCGTGGGAAGATAATTGCAATTATTTCTTCATTTTTTGCCTTGATGGTAAACATAATGGGTAATAAAAATATTCTTTAATTTCGATTTATTCTTTCTGGTCGATTTGAGCGAATGCATTATATAATTTCTCGAGAATTTTCCGAATTACCTCTCCTAGGTAATTTGCTTCAAAAACGTTGAATTATTTAAATTGTTCGGAAATGATGACCGTGAGTGAAATGGTATTAATCTATTCTCTGGTGTTCTCCGTTGACTCTTTAAGTCATTCTAAAGTTTACGGTTAGACGGACTTAATTGTATTTCTTACCAGGGCATCACTCGCGGCATCATCGCTCAAATGGACACCCCTCTGAGGGTTCGACGCTTTTTCAACCGCTTTTCTGAGGAACGGTGCCGTGGAGACTGTTTTACGTCCGTCTTTAGTCCTGGATCTATCTGTTTAGGGTGATGGCGCCAGAAGAAATCGTCGCTTCTCCTGCCAGAACACTTCCAATGGTATGCTTCGGGGAGCGCAGTTCCCTTCTCCGCGTGTACTACGTGTCTCCCCCCTCGCCAGTAGTCCCTGGGAAGGGAGTTGACGTACTGCGTGGAGGAGTTACACCTAAAAGTCGTCGTCTTGAGGAATTCGTCACGCCTCTGTTCTATTTCTATTTCATTCCAATTTGTATCGAATGGCTTGTTGCCATAATGTGTGCGCAAAGTTCTTTATGTCGTCCATAGTCACTGGATTTTACCAAAAGGTATACTTTTATGCTTGTGATTTATCATATGATTTGCTAATTAAATGTTCGAATGTTGACGCGCGAATTGTCGGAGGACGATCGAACAATATACGTAAATGAAATACATCATGAAAGGATGGAGTTTTCTTCAATTATTTTAAAGTTGTCCCCAGGATAGGATTTTAAAACGAAAGATTATTTCAATCCACTTTTTTTCCAATTCATGTACCTACCCGTTCATTCCCGCGCCGAAGTTGGAGTAAATGTAATTAGTCCATTCAAAAAGGGCGAACATCTGCTTTCGTGCGTAGTAGCTCGTCTTAATTGTTGCCACCGAAATAAGTGTGTGCTGCGCGCTTCGGTGAAAAGCCCCGCTATTCAATTATAACTTGGCTAAGACGGGAAATTATGTTTATTCACCTCGTCTCTCTTCCCGAGCACCTGCAAATTAGAGTCTCGCTTTGGCGGCGCTACTGATGATGACGAGAACCAGGGATTCGATTAACCATATCTCGAGTCATCATCCCTTTTCCATATTCTTGGTCCTTATTATATAATGGCGGGTGGTAAAGTCATTATGCTTCATACTCACAGCTGCTGTCAACGGCATACCGGCGTTTTTGGGGGCAATTAGTGTGTTTTAACACTAAATTATACAGCATTAGAGTGACTATTTCAGCTTCCTGTTCTGTTGATGATGGGGACTAAAAGGACGTCGAGCGATATTTATGTTTCATATATCTGTAATCGTGGGATATAAATTTTTATTTGAAAGCAAACTCTTTGAATGACTTCGATCAACATTCTTTTTGTCCTTTCTTGAAAGTTCTCTCGAAGTTCAATGTAGACGCCCCTGAAAATGATCTTTCGTAGAAGGAACAATATAAGTGTACACACTTAAGGATAATGTTGTTTTATTTAAATTATTGCAAAATAGGGATACCTACCCTTAAAAAATTCTTAAATTTATTTAATATGCCGATAATTTTCCTGTCATATGGTTTTATTAAAAATATCCTGGGTTGGATTGAAGACTTTTTGAATGATCGGGTACAAAGAGTAGTAATAGATGGAGTTAGCTCAGATCCAGTAGGAGTTGCTTCAGGTGTTCCCCAGAGAAGTGTTGTCGTACCTCTTTTATTCCTCCTTTACGTTAAAGACATTGACTCCTTAGTCACTAGTTAGATGCGTTTATTTACCAACGATGTAGTGTTTTATCGTGATATCCGTGATCCTGAGGACATAGCAACTGTATGAGATGACCTTAATGCTATGCAACGCTGGTGCAACACCTGGAAATTAGTTTCTGGTTTGCGCTTCTATTTCTGTGGTGAAAAATTATTATGAGGCCAAAGGAGATTCCCTGTTTTTGACTTAAGATAAGCGTGATAAAAAAGTCAAAATTTTTACAATGACCGTGATTGTAATGAGATCACTGCTATTGCGGGAAAACATAGATGTTTTGTTTGCGAATGAAGAATTTTGCCGCGTGCATGTCACGATGTAAACGAACACCAGTATGTCGGGCGTTAACCGTCAAATATTCCCGCCAAATAAATTACCAGAGGCAAACTTTCAAACCGAGAATAGTTCTATTATTACATTGCTTCTGCGCGACCTTTCAGTCACCCCCACCTCACCCTTCAGCGCTTCTCACTTTCCCAGGGACAGTCATTCCCAACCAATTAAAAACTATTTTCAGTCGACGTTCGCAGTGATTTTGTTACAAGATTCATCAAAAACTTTTATCTCTGTCACTTTTACCATTTCTTCACAAGTATACAGGTTGGTACGAATGCATAGGAGGACTAACTACGAAGTTTCAATCATGATGGCAGAAGAGAGGAAGTTTCTGGGAGAAATCTGGTAAAGGCAGAGAACGTGGGTGGAGAAAATATTAAAAGGAGTGGTGTTGGTATAGAAGTGAGAAAACTGGGGGTAAGCTTACGCGGGTGAAAACTACGAAGGGAATAATGTGCTGAAAACGTGTTTAGGTCCTAGGAATGAATTAGAATGTATTAGCGTGCTTGTGAGTGAGAGAAAGAGGAAAGATGTGGATTCATACATTAATATTTGTATAAAAAGTTGCGGATTCCGAAAGTTCCTTAAGGATACGCGTGCAAGCTTCGTTGACGGCACTTAGGGTCCCTTGGTGGGTGGTGTCCTTTGAGGGAGGATTTCTCTTTTGGGAATAGAAAAGTCTGCTTGTACCAAGTCGGGACTGTAAGGGGATTGGGGAGTCGTCGAAATGCCGTTGCAGAAGGTCTTCACAAGTAAACATTTGGCTCTGCTTTTGGTCGTCAGTCAAGACCTTTGGAACAAGTTTAGCGCAATTCCGTCGCATCGCCAGTGATAATTTGTGTGTACTGTCGTCTTATCAATGCCAATACCAGATCTGCGATCATGCGCACACTTAAACGACGGTCTGAATCCAGCCAGCACTTCAAGCACACGTGAGGAAAAAATTGTTACCGATACTTTTCATACAAATCTTGTATTGCCTCGTGTAAGCATTCATTGAGGACTTCGGGCGATTTTGGCTGCACATCCTTGGGATCGCGCCAGCTACTGGGCCGGATCGGGGCTCGCCCCGCTCGAAGGACGCCGCCCGGAAAGGGCGGAGGTGTCCCCGCCCGCTTGAGGGAGAACTTCAGGGGCAGCCGGTGGCCCGACCCCTCGGCGGCGGCGAGCGCCCATCCCATCCGCGGAGGAGGGAAGATGAAGAATGCGTTTCTCGATTCGATCGCGGCGTGGGATTTTGGGATTGGGACGGCGGGGGGAGGAAGGCTGTATCGGAAAATGTGCCATCCCTCCTCCTATTGCGAAATGTACACTTTCGCAAGAGGTGGATCTTTTTTCATTAACCTCTGGAGAGAGAAAGGGAGAGCAGTAGGGAGCCATATCCTCTCCTCCCCCCCCTTCCCCCTCCCTCACCGTTCCTCTCACTCCTTCCAAAGAATGAACTCCTGTCGTTGACTTTCCACCCACGGATCCGGGAAGCCTTCTTCCGCAGGGAAAAGAGGTCTCCGGCATTCTAGTCACATTAAAACCCAGTCTCATGGAGCCGATAAGGCAATAAATTTAAACCTCGGTTGCGTTGTCAGTGTACTGTGTGGCGTGGGAGTCGATGTGGGTGTATTTTGTTTGATAGGAAAGCTTCAGCCAAATTAGTGGATATTCTTTCAATGAATAAAGGTTATAAAAATCATTGAATGTCCCGTAAACTTGCCGTCAACGCAGGTGCCCAGTTGAATGTTAGTCGACAAAATGTTAAGATTTGGTGGAAGACACTCTCTCCAATGGACAATGCGAGGAATCCCTTTTGGAAAAGGAAAAGATTTTGATTGCGACATGAAATTTAGATAAAAACAGTACCAGGGTATGCCAACGTAACGGAGGACAACTTTTTCTAAAAACTGTGGAATTAAAAGTAGATGGGGTAAAATATGTTTTTCTCTTGTGAGTGAGACTTTGGCAATTTTGAAACATGTAATTAGTGCATTGTCTATCAGTGGTGGGCAAAGATTCCTTCCAAGAAAATGTTACATATGATACTGTTTTATATGGTACAGTGAACGTACCGGGCAAGAAACCACGGTCGCATCTTTGAAATATTGCCCGCGATTGAGGAAATCGCATCTTTAAAACTTATAGAAACTAGACAATGCACCGGATACTGGTTTTAATGTTTTCGTGCATATTTCCTAGTAACTAAACTATTTGTAACACCCATACAAAAATGCCAATGTTCATTTAAACATTTTATATTACATCCTTAGAATTACTTTATTAATTGTTTTTATTCTGTTCTTTTTCCAGGTAAGCGCCGCCTAGTGTTGACTTAGAACAGAATGACGTTCCTACTGAGTGAGTAATTGCCTATTTGGATTGGTTTACCATGGCATCTAAATATCCTGAAGACATCTAATTGGAGTTTAAACTTTTAACGGCCTTACACTTATGTGCGACACTTGGCAATTAGAACTACTCTTAAAAAGTAAACAGTGATGAATTTTTGGTAATAGAGCAATTCCCAACCGAACGCCTACTGCATCGGGAACACCAAAATGGAATGTGTAGAGTCGATTAAATACTTGGGCGTTACCCTCACTCACGATCTCCCCTGGGTGAAACATATACGGCGAATATGTGGACAAGCTAACAAAAAATTAGGATTTATTAGAAGGCTACTGGGTAAATGTGATGAAAAGGTCAAAGCGAAATGTTATCTGTCGCTGATTATGTCTCATTTAGAACATGCTGCAAGTGTATGGGATCCTCACGAAGTTGGATTGATTACCGAATTGGATCGCGCGCAGCGTATACAGGAGCTAGATTTGTAAAACGTTGTTATGATAAACTTAGTAGTGTATCCTAAATATTAGAGCAACTAGGCTTGGAATTACTCACGAAGCAAAGGTTAAATTTTGTGCTCTGGGAATCACTCACGGAGCGAAGGTTAAATTACAGATTGAAACTTTTGCATTAATTGGAAGGAGGTCTCTTTAGCAGTGATGTTGCAAATGTCTAATTACCCCCATCGTACTACAGTAGGAGAGATCATGTCAATAGAATTAGAGGGATGAAATGTAGAACGGATAGATTTAAGATGCATTTTTTTTCCATGAACGATAGGAGGTCATAATAACATTGCTCGACTTCGGTTGGGTCTTGTTCGGTTAAAAATTATTCTGGTGTGTATTCACCCCCTGCTACACACCCTAGCGATGGCTTTTGGTATATGAATAATTAAATAATTGCGCAAATTACAAATGGTGGACTGCAATGGTGGGCATCATGTAATTAATGCGTCCTCATCGAGTTATTTTCGTTACTTTAACTGCAGTTCACTGATAATATGTTGAATACTTGAAGGCAAAATATTTATTATTAATATTCATCGCTTTCACTAGCTTCGTTTGCTCCATAAGTTTTATTCAGGCAAACGCTTTATCGCGCCTCCCTATGATGGTTCTTGACGTAGAAATATTTATTAGTATATGTTTCAGGTATAAGTGCATTTTTTGCAAACCACGCATCCCTTTGGTAACCCTCTCAGTTAAGCATTACGAAGGAATAATGTGCTTCATTGTCCTACATTATTTGTGGTTTGCGGTAGGTACGGTATACTGGTGGACTACATCTCTCCATTCTTCCCTATCTAATGCTAATTCTTGCGCTTCTAATATTTTTAATTATAACCAGCCAATTTGACCCTTGGAGCTTTTCCGTCTATTTCCCCTCCATGATCTACTTTAGTAGCAATTCCATAATTGAAAATGTCTGGTCCATAATCCATGGCTTCGTTGAAATATTGTCGAGTTCCTGGCATAATTAGACAGCTAATATTAACTTTGGCATGGATTAGCTTTCCCCTTTCCAAACCAGTTTGGTTTCGGTCGTCTCCGAGCAATTGGTCACCCCTGCCGCCGGATGACAACACATGGCCCGAGCGTCCCCTTCCCGTTGCCTTCTGTCGCAATCGCTTTCGGGAACCCGTTGCCTTCCCCGGATCGGGAGAGGTGAAAGAGCCAGAACAATCCAATGCCCTGGGGACGGGTGACGTCTCCGGGCCGAAGAGGGGCCGCCGCCCGCCCCCCCCCTCCTACCGAGCGGGGGTGGGCGAAGACGATAACCCTCTCAAGACTGTTCATTTGAATTTCCATTCCGTCCGCATCCGAGATTAGGGCATATTACTCTCTCCCACCCCCAAGCCCCCCCCCCGCTATACATTTAAAGAGCCGACGCCCCCGTGGGTACCTGAAGTCACAGGCGAGACCCCCCCCCCGGAATGAGGGGCGCGGTGGTGGCCTCCTTCGGCAGCAAAGTGGAATCCGGGGCCGGTCCTCCTCCGTCTCGACCCCCTTCCCCCATTTCAACGCTCTTAACCCCCCGCCCCCCTGAGTTACGAGGTCGTTAAGACGGGGGAAAGATCACCCGACGAAAGTGCCCTTCCTAGTCGCACGCCCGCCTAGTGAATGCCCTTCCCTTCTAGTAATAGAATTTTCATGTGTGGCTCTAATTTTTAAGCCCCTGGCTAATCCCGTGGACGTTTAAGATTCCCTTCGCTCCGTAAGGGCTCTTTCTTTTTCAATCCCCCGCTTTCCTCCGTGGGTTTCCCGGGAGGACAATAAGTGCCCTCCCCTGTGTTTTGGTCCCGTCCTCTCCGCTCCGTTCCTTTACAACAGGCTCCTTCGCGGAAGGAAGATATTTCAGAAATTTCATGGATTCACAATTCAGTGTAGAAAACACTTCCGAGCCAGGCTTCGAGCAAAACACTTTCGAGCGAGGCCAAAACGTACCGTTTGTTTCTGCCTCAATTATTTGACGAAATATACTTATTTGTCATTAGGGCAAAGTCGGCCTTTCATGCAGAAAATAAATATTTTGGAAAGTTGATTTAGATATAAATTTGCCGAATTCTTATCGCGTTACTTAATAACCTATACATTTTATTCTGGTGGCATGTGGAAGTAACGTTCCCCTCAACACGCATGCGCAGGTTTGAGGTCGTTTCATTCATTCAGCGTATTTCGAGAAGCGGAAGTATGGAGACGTGTTCTGGTGTCATGTCAACGCGAATTAAACAGCGTGCTGTTATCGACAGCTGCATTCACCTCATCGTCCAAGGTGTAATGGTTACCCTTGAGGTGTCTCTTGAATTGAGGAAAAGAATCGCAAGGAGTAAGATCGGGGGAAAAAGGAGGGTAGGCCTCTCCAGTTGCACGCGAGGTGTGTGGACGAGCGTCGTCATGTTGCAAGATTATTAGGTGCCAAGCAACACGACAAACTCGACCAACATGGTTTGCGATACGCTTTTGAGTGATTCGCCGGTCATTTTAAATCAAATCTTCCAAGAGTTTGAGAAAGTCATCGTCTGGGGCAGTGATCGGACGTCCGCTGCGTGGTTCATCGACAATTACGGCTTTCTCAGGCTCGCAACCACGAAATTTGACTGCCTATCGATTTAAAGTAGGCCTCGCAACAGTATCGCACCGTAAACAGCCTTTAAACGACGATGAATGTCAGTAGGAGCCACTTTTTTCGTAGGTAAAAAAATCGACAACAGCACGCTGTTTACCTTGCGCTGACATGGCACTTGTGAACGTCTCCATAATTTTGCTTCTGAAAAAACACTGGGTGAATGTAACGACCTCAAACCTGCGCATGCGTGTTGATGGGGAATGTTACTTCCACACGCCACCAGGAGTTCTTCTGGAGGTCATTTTTTTTGTGGTGAACAAGGATGTGTGCATTAGTTTGCAGCCTACCCTCGTATGTATGTGCATCACCGTTTGAACGACCTTTCGAGTCATTCTCGTAATGTGCTCCTCTCGGGAAGATGAATTTTGAACCCATGCCATGGGCTGAATCTTAAGAAAGGTTGGAAAATGTTTTGAGTGAGCCCTGGTGTGTGGCTTCCACTCGGACTTCAGTGGGATGGCTAGTTTTCAGCTATGAATCTTATATGGAGACATTAAAATGGCCAAGCTCTAAATGAACCCAGATATGGTTTCTTCTACGGCTAGGTTTAATTTTGAATTTATGTTTCAGGGTTACGTAACCAGTCATCTGGGGACATTGGGAATAGCGTTAGGCTGAATCATTTCTTCTTCCACCGCGGCGAAACGCGTGTCAAAGATTAATTCGGTGACTCCGCTGCCGTTTTTCCAATCACAGCAGTGGTCCACCTGCTGCTGCCCCCTCCACTCCCCCCCCTCCCTCTCCCCCACCCTCCAGCCCGCCCGCGCACCCTCCGTTTGCCTTGATTTGTGCCTCCAACCCCCTCACTTCCGCCCCGATGTTAAGTAACCCGTCCCGGAAAGCATTCCCGCGGCCTCTCGTGATGTGTGACAAATGACCCCGTTCGCTCCCCGTGACTGCTTAATCGAATCCAAGAAAGTATGTAGCCTCGTGGAAGCCATTCCTTTTTGGTAATGACTCGGGAATCTCTCGTCCCGCTCCTATTGGACCCCCTCTGCCACCTGCCGCTGCGCCCACTCCCCCATTGGCGTCAAAACCAATTACTATCGCGAGATCGCCACCACGTTTGCCGGGCGACGCCGAGAACTGTCTGTCGACCCGCTTTATTTATTCATCTGCGTTCGTTGAGGCGAATCAACGGCGGGGAATCCGATGACCGGAGGACACTGCCCGCCTCCGAAGACCCGCCGCATCCACGGGGTCAGTGAAGCCCTCTCTTTGTCATTTCTTCATCTGCATATTACCCTGCGAGTCGACACAAGACCTGTGGTATGGGGGTTTGGTCATCAGCGAGTAATTTGCGATTGGCGTTTAACTGGTGATTTCATAATTTATTTATTTATATACCCTGCAAGCCACCGCTAGGGTGTGTGGCAGGGGATGAATACACACCAGAATGATTTTACCCGAACATGACCCTACCGCGGTCGAACAATGTAATTTTGATCCCCTATCGATCGTGGAAAAAATGACACCTTAAATCTATCTGTTCTACTTTTAATCTCTCTAATTATTTACACATGACCTCGCCTACCACAGTACGATGGGATAGTCTAACAAGATCCATTTATTTGCCGATGATGCAGTGGTTTATCGTGATATCCGTGATCCTGAGGAGACAATAGCTATATCTACATGTACATCTACTCAATACCCCGCAAGTCGCCGCAAGGGCGTGTGGTGGGGGGTGTTAGGGTACCACCCGTAAATTAGGGGAAAAAAACCGCATGCAGAAGCCACAAATTTATAGCCCACAAACCAAACGTGGTAAACAATCATGTACGAACCCTTTCGCCCCAACCCTTTCACATACATGCAAACCCACAAACTACCAACAAACATACACATGCACAATCTTTGAATTTTTAATTTTGTTCCGACTTGTTTATTAAATGTTTTTAATATTTCTAAATGGACTTCGGATTCTTACTATTATGATTTCTGATTGTTCTGGGGAAGAATGAGTATTTGAATCTATCTGTATTGGAATCTATCTTCCTTATTTTATCTTTGAGGTCTGATCTACCTAAGTAGTGTGGGGCCATTATAATTGCTTTAGTGTGATCGCTAATCTCGCTGGTTCTGAATCTCTCTAAAAGTCTTAAGCCTCGCTTGTTCTCTTCGTATTTCAAGTGACTCCCAGCCTAAATCCCCTGAGAGACCTGTTACACTTTTGTTTTTGTCATAAATATTTTTAGCGAATTTTGCGGATTTTCTCTGGACTTTCTAATCTAATTCTTTTTGCCAGATTTTCTCCCAACAATCCCAAATACTTGCGGCATATTCCAAATGTGTTCTAACTAGAGCAAAATAACACCTCTCTTTTACTTTCTCATTACATTACCCAACAACCGTTTAATGAAGCTCAGTTTCTTTAAAGCGGATCCGCATCTGGTCCTGATATGTGCTTCCCACGAAAGGCGTGGTGTTAGAACTACCCCCAAATATTTAACTTGTTTGGCCGTAGTTAGTACTGAACCCTCTATCTCGTAGTTTATGTCCTGTTCGCCACTTCCTTTATTCCAAAATTTCAAAACTGCGCATTTGTCTATATTAAGCATTAATACCCATTTCTTGCACCAATCCGAGATTTTGTCTAAGTCTCTAAAGAGTAGCTCGCGATCTAGTTGGATCTTCATTTCCCTGTATACCACTGTGTCGTCAACAAATAACCTGAGATTACTACTAACGTGTGCGCTAAAGTCATCAATACATATTAAGAACAGAAGAGGCCCTATTACACTTCCCTGGGGGACGTCCGGAGTTACATCTCTTTCCTTTGAGCACAACCCATCGAGGACTACTAATTGTTTGCGATTTTACAAGAAGTCTCTAATCCAATTAATAATTTTCTCATTGATTCCATAGCATCTAAGTTTGTATAACAATTTATTGTGTGGGACTTTATCAAAGGCTTTTATGAAATCTAGGAATACTGCATCGACTTGTGTCTTATGAGATCACCTTAATGCTATACCACGCTGGTGCGACCTTTGGCAATTAGAATTAAACTTAAAAATGTGCATAGCCATAAATATTTTGAAAAAGAGCAAATCCCACCCGAATGCCTACTGCATTGGGAACACCGAAATGTAATGTGTAGACTCAATTAAATACTTCACTTAGGCGTTACCCTCACTCACGATATCTCCTAGGCGAGACACATACGGGGAATATGTGGATAAGCTAACAAAAAATTAGGATTTACTAGAAGAGCACTTGGCCTAATGTGATGAAAGGGTCAAAGAGAAATGTTATCTTTCGCTGGTTAGGCCTCATTTAGAATATGCTGCACGTATATGGGATCCTCTCGAAGTTAGATTGATTGCCGAATTGGATCGCGTGCAGCGTAGAGAAGCTAGATTGGTAAAACGCTGTTATGATAAATTTAGTGGCGTATCCAAAATATTAGAGCTGTTAGGCTGGGAATCACTCGCAGAGCGAAGGTGAATTACAGATTAAAACTCTAGCATACATTGGAAGGATATCTCTTCAGCAGTGATGTTGAAAATGTATTATTGCCCCGTATTGCCGTACTACGGCAGGAGAGATCGTGTTCATAAAGTTAGAGAGATTAAGTGTATAACAGATAAATTTAAGATGTAATTATTTACACGTACTGTAAGGGATGAGAATAACATTGCCCAACCACTGTAGGGATCATATTCGGGTGAAAATTAGTTTGGTGTGAATTCACCCCTTCCACATACCCAATCGATGGTTTGCAGGGTGTTAAAATATCTAATAATTAGCAATCGGTGGATGGGGGAAATGTGTCGGTGAGTGTGTTGAACCGCGCCTGGATATGTCATGGTTGGAGTTGGTTGGAGGGACGGAGGGGGTGGGTTGAGAACCGGAACAATAAATCGGAATGAAAGTGTGCCATGTCGGTTTGGGCAAGAGGGGCAAATGATTGCATATCGAATCTCCATGGAGAAACATCTGAAGAATGGAGATCAGGGGCTGAGTACGATCGCGTAAAAAATTGGCGAATGCGGAGAGCGTTACTTTCAAAAGGCGAACGAAATACGAGGGCGCTTACGAGACGTTAGCGATACCGTGAATGTACGTTTAGTTACGTGGAAGCGAAAGCATTGTGCAAGGTTCGTAGGGAAATTACCGTTAGCCGTAGATTGAAACATTCATTTATGTTCGTATTCTATTAAGCGTGCCATGTGCGAACGTATGGCGCATTGCTATGTGCCCTTAATAGAATCAATCGGAAAGAGGAGCCACGTTCTTCCACGCAGAGGAAAACGGTGAGGCCCCATCTCGAGTGGGGTGGTTGGGTTGGGTTTAATTTAAGAAAAGAACATGAATGATTCCATCGAATTAATTCTGACATTCGTCTTCTTTCACACTATAAGAGTGTCAATTCCAAAATCAGAAATTTGAGAAATTTTATTCATTCGAAGAGAGCGAAGCGTTGCCGTGAATTGAACTTTTGTCGGAGATCATTTTTGCCTTATATGTTGTTTATTATGGGAAGAATCATCCCCAGCCGTACTCTTACTAGATATTTCCCACATATATTTTCCATAATATTCATGCGGCCGCTGTTACCGTTCGCTTCATATGTAGATATTGCTATTTTGATAAACTTCTTTCCTGAAAGAGTATTATATATTTGATTCCATGGTGGAATACATTAGACAGAGATATCCAGTGAAATATGAAGGCATACCTGGGAAAAAATGCTCTTTTGAGTCGTATTCCTTCTCTCCCGTGAAATGCTCCCGTCTTGTTCAAATGGAATGCCGTAAGTGATGGCGTTGTTGCCGTGGATACAAGTGGGAGAAGCTGTAACCAAATCAATAACATTTTTATTTGGAAGAAACGACTGCCATCCCATCACCGTCAAGGAAACGTAGAAAAGTTTGGTTTGGAAACCGGTGGAAGTATGGATTGGAAGCAAATATGCCTGTTCTCTTCCAGGGGATAATCCCGCGGAGGCGGTGCCGGAGTGAGAATGAAGAGCTTCCTACCTTGCACAGCAGTTTTATTCAGGATTTTGGAGGAATATAAAAGGTGCTACTATTTCTAACGGACTTGCTTATGTTTTATGAACAGTGCTTTCTCCCAAAAAATCCGGTATCTAGCTCTGTATAATTCAAATTGCATTCATACCGTGACCATTTTATTTCACTGCCTTGCCCATTAATCTAAAATGCACTCTTCCCACACGCCCATTAATATCTATTTTCATTTCATCATAGGAATACTTAGGAAATACTATGAACGATCTAAATTTAACCATGCCAGCATTTTTCGGGCTGATTCCAAGTAACGAACGCCTATTATAAATGGGAAACCACAATATAAAAACATGAACTAGTCTCAATATCTTTTTCCACTGGAAGTAACGTCTTAAAATCGTAGGTTGCAACCATTTATCTCGTCTTAAATGTGTTTTTTTTTCTCTGCTGAGTATCTCCTTTCAGTATTAATTTTTGTCCGTATACGTGCATGTCTGTGTGCATCCCGCACAGCAACTGTACTTACGCATGAAATTTTTTTTCACTTAAATGATTGAGTAGTCATCTCGTCTCCGTTTCCCTTTTGAGACCAATCGTTACTGAAAGTTAGTTTCCTCGATGGGAAATAAATTAAATGAATTCTTCCGCCGTAGATGAAGGCGATGGAAGTGGTTGAAATAACCCATTCATTCGGCCGTAAATCATAACCGCCCCGCGGTCAGGGTGCTGACACTGCCTCTGAGGGCAGCCCAACCGTGGGCGCGCCGAGTGTCACAACAGCAGTCACCATGTAGAGAGAAGAAGGCGCACCCTCCGAGGGGAGGCCGCCCTACGAATTACGATGGTAACAATAATGTCCCGCAGGTCATTCATTCTAAGGGCCCTTCATTCCTTCCCCCTCTCCTCGGCCATCGAGGTCCGACGCTGCTCCTGGAGGTTGAGCTACCCGCCCCTCGGAAGACTGGGAGGAGAAGATTGAGGGGAAGGACAGAGGGAGAGAGAGAGGGAGGGAGGGGATATTTTCATAAGCTTTTATATAGATATATAAATGAGCCTCCCGCTTTCAATCGTCCAAAAGTCGTAAAATTCTCCTCTCCTTTCCACGAAAGGAAAATTCCTTGGAAGAGCGTTAATATACGTCGCCTTCGAGTCAATTTTGTGCAGTGCGTGGATTCCGAGACCATTTTTACGACTCCTCCTTCGGGTTTTTTTTTATTATTAAGGAGAAGTGGGGAAGCGAGTGTCATGGAGTGCGTGCATGTATGGGGATGGTTTCTTCTCCTCAACATCGTCTGTCGTCCGACGCGCCCGGCGAGGGCATTCGGGAGTCCCTCGCGTGGCCAGCGGCCCCTGTCCCTCCTCCGCCCCGGCATCGCCCGTGAACTTCGGCGCAATAAAGAGCCCCGTCGTTGCGGATATGAAAAATTCTTGCGTATGTCTGAGGGAAGATCGTCATAGTTATTGAAGCGGAGGCAGGGCCGTTTGTCACTCCCGGTCTCAACATTCGTGCACGCGCCGCCGTCGAATGGAACTCTTTTTACGTATTCAGATCGGGATCCAGTACGAAGCTTTGTTTACGGAGAAAATAAAATGGAGGTGAGCCCTTGCAATATGTCGGAAATATAACTCGTAGGCATCGTCATGTACTTCGCTAGGCGTAGAAATATTTATAAAAATTACTCAGGTTATTTAGCGGTGTTCAAAACATCGATTCATATGTTTTTTTTTCAAAGCGAATGACTAATAAATAAGACGTAATCCACCGAAAAAACTTCTTGAAAAAGTATAGTTTTATTATTTTTTTTATGTATGTCTTAAATAATGGTATGATTTAGTGGAGTAATAATATTGTATAAGTTGCTCTAAGATTCAAAAAAGGCTTTTGTACCTACATGATGGAATTATGCCCATCGAGTGTATTCATTTTACGAAAGGTGGTGCTAAGACTATGCATCACATTGAGAACGCAAACCGGAATTTAGGTGGCAAATTGTGGCATCCCAACAACCCATGCCATTGATGTATTTCCGTAGGAGCTCGCAGGGACAAAGATAGGTGGTGTATTAATGCTATTTGTGGGGAAATGTAATGAGAAAGTTTTAAAAAAAGTGTTATTTTGCTATAGTTAGACGTCATTTGGAATATTCCGGAAGTATTTGGGATCCTTGGGAGAACATTTGGCTAAAAATAATTAGATAAAGTCTAGAGAAAATCCGCCAGATTCGTTAAATGTTGTTGTACTAACAAGTGTGACAGGTCCCTCAGGGCATTTAGGCTGGGACCCACTTACACATACGAAGAGAACAAGAGAGACTTGAAAGAACAGGCGGGGGTGCCCCACTATCCCCCGCCACACCCCCTTGCGGCGGCTTGCGGGGTATTAAGTAGATGTATTATACAGTTTGCAGGAAGAACACATTCGAGGTGGGCTATGATGAAGAAAGATCTCAAAATAAGAGATGGATTACAGTGGCATACTTCTATATCATACGAGTACTCTACGAACCGCCATTATGATGTTACGACGGCAACATCCGCTGTGCTATTGCGGCCGAATGTGGTGCGGTCATAATCGGGAGACCGGATGACCACAAGACGTTGAGAATGGAACTGTCTGGATACTTAAACCCCAATAGGGAATCCTCTGTCCGTCGTGGAGAGAAACAGTTGTACGAGTTATGTGCACGTGAATTCCGACAATGCGGGGTCTGTGCTGACCTTAACGGACGTAACGTGGCGCTATCAAAGCCTGGCCTTCACTGAATATTGATTCAACAGTACTGTGGCGAACTGACTGTGGAGTAGGGAAGTTGATCCCAGGCGATCTTCATACCTCAGAGTAACGGCGAATATCAAACTCATCGGACGAATCAACCCTGAAGTCCTGGGGGAGACAGAATAGGGTTGAGAACGCTCCGAAGATGAAAACAATCTCACATTGAATTCTACGTGGCATAACTACCTCACGAAGAGACTGTAATAAAGATTAATGTTTCCTAGATCTTAAAAGTAAACACGCAAATCAGATATTTGATGGTGTCAATGTATGAAGTTATGAAAAAATGAAATGTTAGTTGAGACATGGATGAATATTTGGAGAGCTGCCGAAAATCAGCCTTCTGTTGGACAGCAGTTAATGAAGGCGCATATTTTCTACATCTACATAATACCCCGCAACCAGCCGAAAGGGCGTGTGGCGGGGGGTGTTAGGTCACCAACCGTGCATGCTCGATCCCAATCAGGTCACCTATCCAAAAATATTAGTTTTATCAGTCACTCGAAAAATGTTAATCACTCAAAAGAAAGTATTTACATGCAACAATATTCAATAACAGGATACCTACATCCAAATCATGCTGCAGAACTATGAAAAAGATGGCTCTATTAAATGAAAAAAATAACATCCAGGAAAGAACATTCAGGATATGTACAAAATAGACAATACGCCAATTCCATTATCTCCTAAACAATTGCTGTCATGTCTATTTTAATCTCTAATGGTACATTACAAAAAACGACGTTTTAAATCTCTATACACATTCTAAATTAAATCTCCCTGATTTTTTATAGGTGGTCTGATCTAAAATAGTAAGTCGGGGCCTGTCATATGTCTTTAACAGCCTCAGATAACTAACCTGCACCAAATTTAAGCGGTCAATTTAATCTGCATTTAAGCCAACGTTCATCTAGTGGCTCCCATCGTAATTCTTCCAATAGTATCGTGACACTGTTACCTTATGCTTAACAATTTTTCGTAAACTTAGCTGATTTACGTTGCACTCAATCTAGTTCCAAAATTAAGCCTACTTAATGAGGATCCCACACACTTGTAGCATACTCTAGGTGCGACCTAACTAACGTGAAATAGCAAAGCTCCTTAACCCTTTCATTACAATGCGCAAGTATCCTTTTATGAATCCTAACCCTTTATTTGCTATTTCACCAATTCCACAAATGTGTTTTCCCCGGGACATATCCTTAGTTATAGCTGAACCCAAATACTTTTCCGTTCATACGCTTGTTATGTTGGTTCCCTATGTAGCCTCGATGGAATGAATATCATCGCAGAAAAGAATTCGCACTGGTTCGAAATGGTCAGCGAGTCGCCGGGCCTCGCTCGAAAGCGGGAGCCCCCCCCCCCGAGATGCTCGTTTGCGGAAGGGCGGGGAGGGGTTTATTGTGTTTTGAGGGCGTGGCGGAATTTGTGCGGAGGGGGGGCGTGGTGGGCGTGGCGGCGGGCCGCTTATTACGCCCTCGCCCCGCGTTGGCCGTGCACTCGGGCGTCCCGAGTTGCCACATCCGATCGCCGACTCCTCACTCTCTCTCCCTCCGCGGTCGTAGCCACGCTCACGCGGCCGGTGCGCATGTGGGAGCGAGTCCGCTTGGCCCGCCCGCCCCTCAAAGGCTCTTCGGTAATTCAGGGGCCCCCGCCCGCTCGCGCCTGGAATCTCCACTCGCTTCTGCAGCAAATCCCCTCGAGGTGTTTGGCAGGAAGCGCTCGGGAATACCGACATATTTATAATCTAAGGGAAATATTTTAAATTCATTTGTCTCTCCCAGTAAAATGTTCGTTTTTCCCGCGCACTATTCACGACAACAATAAAACGAGGAACATCTAAGAAAATAGTAGTTATACGCCATCTAAAATAGGGGTTTACAAGATTAAATTCGCACAAAACACTTTTCCTCTCTGGCGTCCTAACGCACCCCTCCGTACGTCCTTGAGCCAGGTGGTGTGTAGACGAATAAAGTCTATTGTATTTATGAACTGCCCCTCTGGAATGCGTAGAATACTCACCGGTAATAAGTGTCTCAAATGCATGTGTGCCTGCCCTCTTTTAACGTATTTTCTTGTCCTCTTTGTGTAGGCATAGGAAATACTATAGCTGCTAACAGTGTTATACTCGTAATATACGTAGGCATGTTGCGTGATTGGTCGCCGCCCTTTCCACTCGGTGTTTGGTGGATCGCGGGGTGCCAGTTGCTTGAGGAAATAGAGTGAATATATGAAGAATGGCTGGTGACCTACCACCCCCTGCCACACGTCCTTGCGACGGCTTGCGAGGTATTATGTAGATGAATGTCTAAAGCTTTTACCTTAAACTCTTTGTCTTAAAATCAGGAGTTGCACGCAGAAAGTTCAGTGAATTATTTAATTATTTTGAATACCATAAATTGCGCACCTATTAAAGAAATGCCTATGCACTTCATAATATGAGCCACCGTACGAATATTGTGGCATTTTTAGAACTCCGACAAGAGTTTTCAGTGTACGTATTTCTACTAGGATAAGATTTGTGGGTACCCATGTTATCTCCAGTGAACTGTTTAATCTATATTTTTTAATTGACCTAATTAGTAATAGTAGTTTTTATGGGAGACAACCGACAGCTGAGGTAATTTTCAACATTAGGGATGGACAGGAAAGGATAAAGGGTGGAGAGAAACCCTACTCTTAATGAAAGGCGCCAAGGGGTCTGCAGTTTAACGTCCAATCCGACGGATGGCGTACTAACTCAAAGTTCCCTCCACAAAGCACCTCAAGTAGGGATCGGGATACCACTGAAAAATATTCGTGTTCCCAAGATTCGAACCCAGGCCCTCAAGATGGGAAGCCAGTAAGTTAGTCACCGCACCCGCACCGTCCCGCAATCACTAGTTGCCATTAGCAATCATACTCTCCTCCAGTGGACCATCATCCCCCTGTCAAGGGTTCCAAATTATTGTTCTCTTTGATGTTTACATCGTAAGCGAGCAAAGGTAGGAATCAATCTCAATGCAATGAAGGATGCCTTCTTATCTGATATACTTGTTCGCTTGGATTTCAGATTGATTAATGTAAGTACGCCCACTCTGTATTCGACTTGCTTGAATTCGACTTGCTCTTGTATGAGCGTGTGAATGCCAAGCAAATCCATCGATTTGGGAGGAGAGTGAATGGGAGAGGCGACGGGGAATGGGAACGACGAAGTCGGGGTGAAGCCCTGAGGACGAAGTGGGGGGAGGAGGAGCGAAAGGGGCGGAGATTGTACACATAAATGCGCGTATGAGGTGAAAGGGAGGGTGGGGACCATTAGGGAGAGATTGGGTGGGAGGCGCGAATGAGGCGGCGGGTGGGGTGTTGGGCATTTCCAGTTTTGGGGTGGTGCGGGGGGAAAAAGCGTGGGTCAAGGGTAGGGGTGGGTGGAGGGCTCGGAGAGGCCTCGGGGAAAGACGTAAAGAAAAGGAATGGGAAGGAAAATTTGGTTCCTCAAGGTAAAAAGGGCAGTTCCACGTCGCGAGGAGGAGGAGGGCGGTATAACATCGTCCCTCCCGAGAGAGGGCGGGCGACCCACACACTCTTCGGGAGAAGCACACGGCGCGGTTACACTCGGCCGAGGGAAAATTACAGGTTTGTTGAAAGACGAGGGCAGGTGGGACGGGGATGTGAAGGGGGGGAGGGGCGACGGGGTGGGTTTCTTTGGGGATCCCTGAGTCTTTCTTCCTCCCTTTGGAGTCCTCGGCAATGAGCTGTCGTTACCATGGGAGACGGGCGGTGGAAAACATCCAAGGAAACAGCATCCATCCCATGGGTCGTTTTCTTCGACCGGTCGAGTCCCATCTCCACTCTCAGCCTTTTCATAGCCTCAGGTGGACCGATGGAAAGGCATTGTGTGAGTCAGGGAGGAGGTGTCATGTTTCCTTGTTCATTCAGGGCTCCCCCGAATAAAACCCTCGAAAGGGCGACTTGGTTTGTACTTCGACCCTTCTTGTGTGCGCGCTTCTTTAAACGCGTATATGTTATCTAAGATGACAAGTTTTTCTTCGGCATTCGACTCATTCACGCCGGAATTCGGGATAACCCTGAGGAGAGCTTCTCTCTCACCGAATGTCAGCTATGAACTCTTAAATCTACCGTGGTCTCAATCTCATTTATTTTGCATTCGGTCTTTACGATATGGTTCATGCATTGCAGAAATGGTAACCATTATTTTATGCGTTATTCTGGCTCGACTCTGAGAAACAGAATCATAGGCTGGTGAGTGGCTTGTGATTTCTCGGGATCCAAAGTTCACGTGAGCCACCAATGGTGTCCAGAAAGAAAGAATATGTATTACAAAACATTGGTCTCCAGGGTGCCACATTGCTAAGTATTCTTTCGTCGGATTCGCAGAGTAAGGTTATTATATTTTTCGAATTTAGATACCAATTTCTACATTATTATCATTTTTTATAGAGACAAGGACTTAGCCAGTGTTATTGTTGTAAGCGCCACCTAACATGAGACTAAACACCGTAATTCTTCAAATCTTCAACAATCCATAAGGTGAAATGGACCGAAAGGAAAACAAATGAGTGAGTGCTAGGTATGGTGGGCGAGGAGAGCAGGGTTTGTTGGGAGAAATCCTATGGAGGCAGGAAAAATGGATGAAGGGCGTATTGGTCGGCAGTGGGATGCTGAAAACTGTAATAGAGGGGAGAATGTTAGGCAAACGAGGAAAGGGCAGGAACAGGATAGGGATGTTGGACGCGAAGAAGGGAGGAAGGAAGTACACAGAGATGAAGAGGGACCTGATGTAGAGTAGGTTGTTGGATTCTGTTTTGTTAGGAGTCACAAAATATTCATATGGTAGTTATGTCCAGCCAAAAACCTACCTTAACCGGTAGATTACCGTATAATAATAAATAATAATTCCATTTTCACTCGGAAGACCCTTCGACGAAATTTTCAAAACCAATTTCGAACTGCTCCCTGCAGCTTCCTCTCCTTGTGTGCACCTCTCCGTGCATCTGACTGCAATTTTTTTTACACAGCGCTCCATTCACGGAGGCAATTCAAAGAAATAATTCCACCGTAATGGATGTCATTGATTCTATTCATGGTCAACGTAGTTAATGCATCTTCCTCAGAATGTCTTCGAAGTAAACCGTGTTCAGCGAAGAGCGGTTATATATTTGAAGCGGTGCTATTATAAACTATGCGATTATATTGTTCGAGGAATTGGAGGGTCAATCACTCGCATGTTAAGTGAAAACTGCATGCTACACCCCCAGCGTAAACCTGAGCTATACCTACATCTACGTGATACCCTTGAAGCCACTGAAATGGTGTGGGTCCACATCGGTCAAGCACAGCACGCGAGGGGGATGGGTTCACGTATTGGAAGACCTTGCACACATCTCCGTTCTGAAAATTTTCCATAAATACTCATCCACTATCTATTCCATTTTACTACGGCATGTTGGATCATTGAAATAAGATCAGGAAAATTGTTGTTAGAACATACATCTATTTCATAAAAAAACAGTAATCAACCCTATTTGGTCGGTTTGGTATGTGATGGTAGAATTCACCCAGAACTAAGCCCTATACGGCTTGTGAAATTCACACATCAGGGTAGGGGGGGCAGTTCCTTTCCCTGTGCCGGTTATGGTTTCCGAGAAAGATCCGGTACCCGAAACACCACATAGCTTGTGTGGAGATGCAGGTGCCCTGAGTGCCTTGCCCAGTAATTGAACCCGGGTCCCCCGGTTCCGGTTTATAATATTTTCATTTAATTTTTACTTTGTACAATTAAAAACCAGAAGAGATTGACAAAGTTAACTAGGTGGATACGTTTCACTAGGTGGCCTAGGCTGTATTAACATTTGCGTTTGCCCTATTTCGATTAGAGCCGGCACCAGAATCTATGCTCGCATTTTGGGAATATTTACAGAAACGTGCATACGTTTCTCGATCCGTCCTTGGGAAGTCTTTCGTTTGCCCGTTTGTTGGGACCGTGGGTTCGTTCGTTCGTTCGGATCTTCTAGGTTCTCAATTAGTCCCTGATATGAAAGCAATGCGCTTGCTGTGAACACTGCACGCCGCTTGGTGTGGGTGGGGGACGTGTTCGTTCCCACGGCGGGAACCCTTCCTCGAGTAAGCGGGCCGCCAGCGACCCGGAGAGGCCCACGGGGTGTGCACCCGACCACCAAGCGGGCCCCCTCAACGACGAAGGACGCCGTGACATTCCTCCCCCGGGGTCGAATTACAAACCGCATCGGTGGCCGGGAGCGCATGGGCTTCCGTGGAAATCGTTTGGGGGGCGCGGGTCTTCCTTTCACGGAAGGAGGGTAAACGATGTGGGCGTGAGAGGGAGGGTCGTAAGAAGGGGAGGGGCCGGGAGGACGGGGGGGGGGGGCGGAGGGGACGCGAGAGAGGGGTGGATGCATCCCTCCTACTCTTCGGAGGGCGCCCGAAACAGCTTGGCACACAAACCACGCGGGCCGCCACTCCGTCATTCTCGAGCTGCTGGGAGGACCGCAAAGAAGGGCCTCGGCAGTCTATCGCCAATGGTGTCCCCTCAGTCAATATTCGTAAAAATAAATTTTCGACAGAGATAAAACAATAAAAATATTATAATTTTAAGTTCATCTACATAATATCCCGCAAGCCAGCGCAAGGGCGTGTGGCAGGGGGTATTTGGCCACCACCCGTAAAAGGGCACAAAACCACATGTAAATTCAACACATCCATGCAAAGCTACACCTACAGTGGCGTCTTAATTCATTCAAAAAATCCTTTCATTTTCCACACATGCAAATTCTTCTACTATCATCTGACAAACAATTGCACCTTAGGACGCAGTAAGAAATTGATGCAATAACGTGCAACCTAAAATTTGAAAAGCAAGAAGGCGAAATGATGCGGTGCGAGGCGAGGCGAAGGCGATGGGCATGCAGATGCAGACAGCGGTCTCCTCCCCAAGGACACGGGGAGGGAATGTGACCCACCGCTGCACGTTATGTAAAGACGTTTTCGGTTGAACGCTATTAATATTTCATTTCGACTAGTTTCGTAAATATATTCATCTTAGCCTGCAAGAGGCACGGGGGCGTGTGGCAGGAGGTGTCATTTCACCTGCGAAAACTACATTAATTGATGATGACCGAAATTCTTTCCAGTCGTGTGTTGAATTAACGGTTAGGAAAATACTAAGTAATGATGATGCATGAAATAGTGGTGGAATTTGTAATGAATAGTGAAGAATTGCGAACGTGCTTTCGCTATCATGGATTTCATCTCATCAGGCCTGACACTTAATTGTGTGTTATAACTATGCATCCTGACTGGAGAGTCCCGAGTTCAATTCTCGATTCCTCTCCTTGGACCGAACAAAAATTCAGTAGTGCGGATTGATTTTTTGATCATTCGAACTCTCCGGAGAAAAAAATTGGCACACGGCGATATACCGAGGTATTTCCCGGAGGTTATATGAATTGCGCCCAAACGTTTCCCCAAGAGTCACACTTCACAGTGAATAAAGGAATATTCATGAATGAAAGAAAATTAATTTTAAAAAATGACGAATGTTTTAAACAAAGTGTTAGGGTTCGAGGAGAGGAAGAGAGATTGCAGAGTATGCCTATAAAAGTAGATTAAATAAGATGTGCGCACTGTGTTCTTCATTAGGCTATCAGTAGTTTGGTGCTCCCGTGCCCAGAGGATTTCCTATCGTTAAAGAATTTTTTGAAAAATTAATTAAAACCCAAATGACAGTGGAAAATTGAGCAGCAGGTGAGAGAGCTGAATAGGCAGTCAATCAATATTTATATCTGCATTTTTGTACGTCTTATGCCCATGTTTTGTTCATTTGTTTCGAACATCTAAGGTATATGGTACATGGTCCAGTACGCGTGGAGGAAATTGGTGACTATTTCCGTCGTCGACCCTCCACGTATTTGAAGTCGCAGTTTGTGTTCCAAACTTTTACCATAGTTTTTATGCACACGTTTGGAATTACCCAGGAGGCGGCTTGGAAGTAATGCCATTTGGTCCCAAAAATAATGAGTTTCATCCAGCGTCACCGAGGCGCCGCCACATACGCTTTTTAATGATTGTATTGAAAGGCCCGATCATCCGATTAATTGCTCGCGGAAGTAATTAAATCGGCCGCAGTGAATGATTCGATGCGTTTATAGAAGGCCCCGCCTCCAGGTCCGTCCTAGGCGATCGCCTCCGATGTTAGATTGCTTTCTTGACTCGAGGCTTCTTCACTGCCTCCGTGAGTTTTCGTCGACCTCTAAAAGCCGGGAGGTGTCCTCCATGAATAATTAAGCGCTCGTGTTTTCCTAAATTACATAGCGTCCTCCTCCATTAAATGGATATTACACACGCATTATCCTTTGTGAATTCCCGCCTTCGCTTCTTCTTGGATCGCGTAGGGCGTGCAATCATGGAACTTCTGCTTTCTCGACAACGCTTCTGGCATCACGTGGTCCGTTGACGCACCGAATGAACATCATTGGATGCGAGTTTTCTTGTTCAGGTACGGTTAGTCATTTCAGGGTCGACCTCACCATGCGGTATTTCTACTTTTTCCACAAATCTAACTGCCTTCTCCGTCTTTATTTGTACTTATCCTTTCCATGAATTATTTCCTGTGGAAAATTGCAATTATTTTAGATATCAAGCTACTGGATAGCTGCGTAATCTAAATAAAATATTGCATTTAATTCAGTAGAGACGTTCTATTGTCATAATGAAGTTTCTGTAAAAATTAATTATCTTGTGTTAGGACCATTCTCCGATGATATTAATTGATATTTTGATTAATGGATAAACTTAAACTAATGTTCTAGGAGATCACACGCGACCGATCCTTATAACGATGGTCGTTAATCAAGGCCCTCCACTCGGAATAATGCTGTAGTCCATGAAGGTCAGGAATTCAGAAGACGATATTTTCAACTTGGAAAAGCATTTTAAATTTCCATTTAACGATTCTTTGCCAAGTCCAATTATTCATACCCTTCTCTCATTCCTTACTGTAGCATGCATACGTCACATGAAATCTTTTACGGAAACTTCTGTTGTCAATTCCCTTGTCATTACGCTTACATAGTCCGTTGGGTGATTTGTTTGAAATTTCGCGACGCTCTCTGACTATAATTCCACTCGTAATTCGCTGAAACATTCCGGATATAATTTGGGTCATTACGGTTGATATCTTTACGTAGACGGGCATTTTTCTTTTCCGTAATCTCTCAAGTCTCGCAAATGTCTACACTTAAAGTGAGTTTAATGGCCAAGCCTGTTTTGTGTCGAGTGCCCAGGTGTAACCCAAGCTCTCAGCACTTAGTGTGATGTCAAATTTACGGTCCCTGCCGAGGTTCTATTACGGTATCTGTTACCGAGAAATTCAACCATACGCGAGTTTTTCTGATACCTTTGCAATGTCCCCGTGACTTTATCCAGTGTTTTGGACGAGGTGAGTGCGGCTTGTTTCCGTTGACCCCCGGAGTTTTCTTTGCCTCTCCTTTCCTACCGCCCTTCCCTTCATCATCGTTGCTTATTTGTTAATAGCTTCTCCAATCCCTTTCCTCAGACTATGCCTCAAATAACCCCCGCGACGCAATTATTCAACCATGCAACCAACCATAAAAGGATCCAAATCTACTGCCGACTCCTTTAGATGTTAGAATTGCAAATGGTATCCCCTTTCTGATGTGCATTAACAAATTATATTATTATTAGCGGAGCGGTAGTCTAGTGGCTTATGGTAAGGTAGAATTTTGATGGCTTTTGACACAAACTATTATACAACTAAGCCTTAACTAACATACTATAGAATATTCATAATGCCCATATTACAATTACCCTTTCTTAAGCTCTGTGTACTTCATATCTCCCTTCCATTCTAAATGCTTATTATTTCCACCCCTCTACTTCGATTTCCCAGAATTCTCCCTCTACTACCCCCTCCAGCATCCCATTGCCTCTCATCATCTCCTGCATCCAATTATCCTGCATTTTTCGAATTTATCTTAACAACCATCTATCTCCCCCCCATGCCTATTCTTTTATTTTCTCCATCTTTTTCCATACCCACATACCGAAAGCCTCCAATCTATGCTCATACTCCTGCCACAAAGACCAGGTTTCTGAAACATACAACACTACACGCTTTATTAAAGTTTTCTGAAGCCTTTTCTTAGCATCTTCATTTATGCGCCCGCCTCTTTGTGAACGCTTCTTTAACTAACGCAATTCTCATTTTGATTATATAACACTTATTCGTGTCACTACGACAGCAAGTGCACTTGCATAAGTCCTGAGCCAGTCATTCCTATGTGTAAAGGGAAAGATAATACTTCCAGAACGCTAGCGAAGTATTTAAAAGTTCCTAAATGTTTCCAAATCTTTCCCTGCCTCGGGTTGGTAATACAATACAGTACGGAATTATTTCCGTGAAAATTACGGCTTTTGACACGTTTAGGGGCACCTGAACACAAAAACGATGTTTTTCAGAGTGTTCCGTACCATTTCTACTTCCTCTTTCAAACCGAGTGAAAATCAGATTGCTTGAAATATTTTTTTATTCAATCGCCCTTTCCCAGATTATTCTCATTGTGGTGCGTGAATGTGTATTAGACGAAATGTGTGCATTAGACTTCATTCCCAGTTACGATTCTTGGCACCCTCAGCTCTTCCCAAGCGGTGTGATTATTTACCAGTTCTTCACGGGTACCAGATTTGCCTGGAAAAACATAACCGGCACAGGGATAGGAACCCTGATGTGTGGACATCACATGCCGTGTCCTCTAGATTTCTAGATGTGGTGGCGCGGCAGAGATATCGTTTTCAATATTTTCCCCTCAGCTTAGTCGTTTCCTTTCGTCTAATCCGACTTCAACGCAGAGCAGTTTTCCTCTGCTAGTCGCCAGACGCTCTCACTTGCTCGTTGTTTCTCGGGCGTGTTGATGGCATGGGGGGGAGGGGCGAGATTCCCCCAGGGGGAGGCCAGAAAGAGAGCCAGCCATTGTGCGCGCGCGCGTCTTTGCCTCTTCCCAATTCCCGTTAATAACTGCGTGCGTGCCTTTCAGTCAACCCGAGAACTTTTCCTTTCTTCCCTTTCTTAGAGATGAGAGCCGCTTCAAAGCAGAGGCGTTTCTTTCCCCCGGAATCAATGCCTCCTTGATAAGAGCACCAATAAGGCATGTGATTCTCATCTTCCTTTTCCCGTGTCCTTCTTCAGTTATTTTTACGATGATTTTAAAAATACAAAAATCCCAAAACATTTTTAAAATATTTCGTGGAATCGGGATTCACCACCCTCGTTCGGTGTTTTTTGAACGGTAAAGTATGTGGAGAAATTTTACTTTGCTATTTACGGACGTATTTCTCTTCCCGTGTGTTTTTTCCAAGCCTTATATTCGATCCAACGTCTGCATTTGGTCACTATTCTTGTTCAGCTGATTCATTCATTCTCTGGGATAGAGAATGTGTGTCCAGAAAGTAACTTACGTCTCGGCCTAGCGTGGCGGTGGGTCGAGCCAGAGTCACCACCATGGTGTCTAAACGTTTCTACACTGAGTACGCATCCTGCTGTGGTAGTGTGCAGATTGTGGTTCTTCTACCTTTCTCACTGCGAACTGTTAAAATGTGCGCCGCAATAGAAAATCCCCCGATCTGTGATTAGGTTTTTACTGACATGAAACTGCAAGTCAATAGTAATTCATGGGCAACATTGCTAAATATACGGAGACGGAATACTGAGTGAAGGCGGAGTGAGGCATTGGTGCATTCAGTGTAATGTTGAGTTCAATTCAGTGGCCGCACCAATGTTCACGACGAGGACCGCAGTGGTCGTCCTAGCCTTGTTACAGATTGCTCTGGCGACAGGCGATTGGTCAGTTCTTGGACATTCGTCCGTTCACTCGTACACTAACAACACCACTGACGCACAAGACTGTCACTTATCAATTAGTTGTCTGCAGTTTCGCTGTTTATTACCAGTAAAAACTATTTCACCAAATGCTTTTACAATCGGCTGGTTTTCAATTTGAATTGTTCATTTGGACTCGCCGCTGTAAACAAATGACAAGCGGCGCGCCCTTCCAAACACTACAGTTCGACGCGTACTGCCTCCCTAGTGCGTTTGTCAAAAATTCGGCTCCCCCTTTACTTCACTCAATACACGCAAACGTAAGTTGCTGGACAGCCCTCGTTTGAACGCCGCCCCGCAAACCAAACCAGGATCTTGAAGAATTCTCACAGTTATTCCGGGGTTCACAAGAAACTCACAGTTATTCCGGGCTTCATTGATGCGGAAATGTCTTTATCCACTAAAAAAATATTTTTCAGTTTTTCACACATACTATACTAGTATAATGAAACCGTTTCAAATTACTACAGGATGACGTTTCGCTATCCTGTAGCAATGTGCATGGGCTGCAAAATGCTTTTTACCTTTAGTAATCCTTTAATTATCTTTTGTTGGGAATTTTTTTGCGTGCTTGTGGCTCTAGGAATGGCATTCGTTCAGAAGTACTGTGCTCTGAAATTCCATAGCAAAGAGATTTTTGTTATGATTATCCTAGTAAAGCATGCCCACGTGTGTTTAATTGTAATTGATTAAACACTCAACGCAAAGAAATGATTTTAGAGGGACGCAGACATTTAAAATGGAGGTAACACGGGTTAATTGAACCCAAAAATAACGGAGCACACAACGCAAAACGGATATCTTAAGTACACGCTCTTTTCAAAGTACATCTAAGGAATACTCCTCAAGTAACGGAGAATTTATGAACGAGACACTTCTATTAGAGTTCCATCGTTGGTTGAGGTGAAACTTTCTCCCGTGATGTCGAGTGAACTTGATTCGATAACACCAATGTGGGCGTACGTCCATCATTATTTTCGTGAGATCCAGGTATTCTCAGAACCCGTCCGCAATCGAGAATCATTGGTCGTTTTGGAATCGATTCCGAGCGCATCGGATCGAAGCGAGTCCCACCTAACCCACCCTACTCCAACCCCCACACCCCCGTCCCCTTCCGCCCTATTTCCTGGAATCGCGCGCCCTGGCGAGTGTCTCTTTCGTGTGCGGAGTGTTAGGCGGCGGGGATGAGGGCGAAGGCATTGTTTGCCGCTCTTATTCACTCCCGGCTCACTCGGCAAATTCAATAAAAAAAATAAAGGGGACCACCCTCCCCCCCGTATTCATCCCCCCTCTCCGCTCTCCCGCGATGGCTTACCCCCGACATTTCTTTTCTTCTTCTGGGAGAGTGGCAGTGGGTGGAGGGGTTGGGGGGGCGGGGTTGGACGAGACGGATAGCAGGGAGTCCCGCTCTTTCCCCCGTGGTGCGGGGGCTTGGAGTGGTGGGAGGGGTGGGGCGTCCTCCCCCGAGGGCGCCCGGGGCGCCGCCGGGTCGTCCCTAAACTTTGAGTCATTACTTCTCATTTTCCGGGGAAGGGATTCGGCAGATTGGAGGGTTTCCTCTTGTTTCATTCGCGCGCCCCCCTCCCCCTCCTTCTCCCCCGCCCTCCCACCTTCCGGTTCACCTTCTCCCTTTTCGACTCTTTCGCCTCCCTCTTTCTGCCCGGAGCGCTTTTCCGAGGCCAAGTTTCCAGGGAGAAAAACATCGCCTCCGGAAAGAGAAACAGACAGTAAACTTGTGTCTTCACCACCGCCACGTACTCCATCGGCACCAATCGGCGCACGCCCGCGCACCTTCGCCGGGATCCCTTCGTCACTTTGCCCGCTCCCCTTCTCCCCCGAGGACTTTTTCAGACCCCAACCCCTCGGATGAAGATTCTTTTTGTTGCTACATTTGTTTGGAGACCATTTTCCTCAACCTCTGTAGTCCGTTAGTTCCGACTGCCGCAACATCGACCCAGATTTTGTTCCTTTAGCACCGCAATTGAATTTAGTATGGAGAAGCCACTCAGCATCAGGGTAAATACATAGGTCCGGAAGGGGCATTGATCATTATCGGAAGTGAATATTGATTGCTCTTTCATGGCAAGACAATGTTGTTATCAACCTCTCCTATTTTCTTTCCGGAGATTTTAAGGCCAGACTTGCCGTTTACATACGAACGACACAAAATACTGAAGATGCGAAAAATGACAATGCTTGCCTAACAGTACCTTACTTTCGTCGAAGAAAGATTTGTTACGAGAATAGTGTATTGTAAAATCACCGAGGTTTTTGAGAGTTAATAGTATTGATTAATTAAAATTGGCAATTTTCCACAAAATGTTTTTTTTACAGTAATAGTATTGCTTTACTTTCTTAGACTTAGACTAATCGTGCTGTTGCCAAAATATTATCAGTTATGTACGTATATTTAAGCAGTATTTCTGTATATATGACCCCTTTTATCCGTAGTTTTCTGAGCGTGGCAGAATATTATTGCACCGGGGTATTTTTCGATGGTCATGTAAATTTTTAAGTAGCGTAAGCTTACCAAATTACGAGAAATGAGCCTAGGGTGTGACTGCATTTCTGTATGTTCACCGTAATCATTCAATTTTTACAAAATGTTTTACACTTATGAGGAGAGGTACAAGCAGATCCACGTTTTTGGTTGGAAGTACTGTTTGGGAGAGAAGCCAGGTATGTCAAGGAAGGGGAGATGAAGTGAGGTATTAAATGTGCCCTGCAAGTATGGAAGATTTTTCCATAAATACTTCCTTACTGTACTATCCTTACTTACTTCCACTAAATACCACTTTCCATACTATTGGGGATGTGACAGTCCAATGGTTACAGCAGTGGGCTACTTGACGGGAGGACCGAGGTCGACTCCCAGATACGCCTGTGGCACCTTGGCTCCTAAATCTACATAAATACCCCTCGATTAATCACAAAGGTGTGTGGTATGGGGTGCAAGCACCAGTTGGGATGGGTAAGGGATAAGGGAGGAGGATATGGGGAGCTTGACTCCAGCTGTGTGATTTTTGGGGTACTAGATTTTCCTGGAAAACCATAGCCGACGCAGGGAAAGGAACTGGTCCCCCTACCCTTACTTCACTCGCCATTGAGCTTGGTATCGTTTGAGCTCTACCTTCGTCTATCATACCCTCATTTTCGGGTTGATAGCTGTGCTACATACGATTGAGAAGTGAATTCTTCTGTCGAACAGAATTCTAGAAGCACAGGTGAAGATAAAAATAGGTAGGAAGTACTCAAGAAATTAATATAATAGAAAAAATGGACCTCGAAGATTTTGGAGAAAGAATGAAAGGTTATTCCTTCGGAAGGCATGTACGCGAAAGAGGAAAATCAATCCAGAAAGAAAGGTAATATTTGGTTTCATATACTATGATATTTTCTAATGATAAGGTAAAAGTGTAGGAACGGTAACAACTGCGATCAACTCGGTTTTAAAATTAATCTTAAGTTATTTCACCTTGTGAATTGTTTATATTATGTGGTAAATAAAATAGCTTAGTAATTTTCCACACTTTTTTAACGATGCAACTTAAACGGTTCCAAGACTTCATTAACCAGGGGGTCACGCGAGAGGGAAAGGCTAGGTGACATGTTTGGCTTTGATAAGAGAGAGTAGAGTTGATCCGAAAACCAAACCCCAATACGTGTACGCCCTTTCTTTAGTATTCCGTGTGCCACTAAGTTCAAGCGACCCGAAAACCGCGTCGCTTGGATTTAAAATATACAAGAACTTCAAGAACGACACTCGACAATTTGGGTACCCTCCGGTCGAGAGCTGCCCAATAGGCTACCGCGCCATCTATTTGCAATACCTAGTACATCTACATTATACCCCGCAAGTCACCGCAAGGACGTGTGGCGGGGGGTGTTAGTCACCGCCTGTAAAAGGGAACAATACGACATGCAAAATTAACACGACTTGTAAAAACCTATACCCAAAGTGGCGTATACATTCGTGCAAAAATCCTTTCATTGTATACGCATGCAATATATATATAATATCATTTAATAAATAATTGCACCTTAGGATGCAGTAAGAAATTTATCCAACAACGTGCAAAGCTAGAATTTGAGAAGTAATTAGTACTGACTACTTCATTCCCACAACGGCGCATTTATGAATCACATAAATGACTATTTAATTATTATTTGGCCATGAAAAGAAGACATCCCTGGACAAGAGTGATTTTGATTCGTCGCCCTGGGTTCTCCCTCAATGGAGTGGAAATACAAACAACCGCCGCCCGAAATGGATGGATCGCCCGCCGGCTTTTGCTCCCCACGCTGGGCACGAATGGGGAAGGGGGTGGTCGGATGGCCCGCCCGGGCCCCGCCGGAGGGGCGAAGGGACGAGTTGCGCCCCACTCCACCTATCACTCACTCCTTTTGTTCTCGGCCTCTTCGCCGACCCCACACTCCCACCCCTCCCCTCCTCTCGCACCCTCTTCATTTCCCAAATCCACCGTTTTCATTTCCTCAAATTCACCCCACTGCCCCCCCACCCCCTCCGGCCTCCCTCTCCGCCATCACCAGCTCCCTCCTCATTGTCCCACGCCATCCATGCCCATGCTCCACCTCGTGTCCCATCGCTCGGTGCCTCCATTTCAACCACACGGTGGTCTCCCGGTGGCAGAGATCTTTAAGCCTCGACAGATTCCAACGGCCAACCTGGTTATTCTCGCCGATAAGTCTGTGGGTTGACGATGTATCAAATCGCAGCCCTACCCATGAACACATTTTGTACATGAAGATCCTGTCTTCATAGAGAATGTAATGGTACATATCATTCTAGGTCGCCGTAGTCCAGGGGTAAAGCATTGAACTACTAACCGTACGGCCCGGGCTCGATTCCCGGCGCACCTATCGGGCACCGTCAGCTCCACCCAAGTTGTGTGATTTTTCGGGTACCAGATCTTTCTGGGAAACCAAAACCGGCATAAGGAAATGAACTGGCCCCCCTACCCTAATGTGTGAATTTCACACGCCGTTTGGCTTAGCACTGGGTGAACTCTACCTATCAAACTAAACTTGGAGTTGACAACTGTTTGATACTTTATATTTCTAATTATCTTCTACGCTATTGCTGTCATGTCTGTTTTAATCTCTAATGGTACATTACAAACAACTGTATTTTAAATATACCCGTTCCACTATAAATCTCCCTGATTTTACGTTGATCATCTGATCAAAAATAGTGATTCGGGGCCTCTAATATGATTTTAGCATCCTTAGATAAGTAACCTGTATCAAATTTACACTGTAAATTTAACCTGTATTTAAGCGTGCGGTCAACTAGTGGCTCCCATCCTAATTCTTCCAATAGTGTCGTGACGCTGTTACCTTGTTCTTAATAGCTTGTCATTTTTTTACTTTACTTTCATCTAGCTGCTCTTCGTTGCACTCGATTAGTTACAAACTTAAACCTACTCAATTAGGATACCTTACATTTGTAGCATCCTCAAGAAGGGACCTAACTAACGTAAAATAGCAAAGCTCCTTGACCCTGTCAGTACAATTTCCCAGTGTCTTTTTATGACTCCTAACCTTTTATTATTTATTCCGCAAAGAATAATCACGAACTTTTGCTGTAAGCTAGCACTTATACAAGTATTTCACTGAACGGCTATTGAATACTATAAAACCAAACCTTCTCCTTTATGAGTGAACGTATCTGTAAATTATTATGGAAGACTAATTGAGCAGCAACTCGCAGCTTAAACCGTCTGGCCAGTACGTAACTGCCGGGGACAGATAGGTTTTTTTGAAGTTGAAGCCAAATAGAATGGATATGGGATATATTGGGTCGCGGTGGTCTAGTGGGTAGAGCGTTGGATTACTGACCGAAGGGTCCCGGGTTCGATTCCCGGGGAAGGTACTTTGGGCACCTGCAGCTCCACCCAAGCTAGTTGATTTTTCGGGTACCAGATCTTCCTGGGAAATCATAACCGGCACAGGGAAAGGAACTGGCCCCCCTACCCTGGTGTGTGAATATTCACAGGCCGTCGGGCTTGGTACATGGGTGAACTCTACCATCACCTACTAAACCGACCTTCGGGTTGTTTACTGTGTTTATGGTTTTTTTTATGGGATATATTATATTTTGACCGGAGGAATTTTCGAGGAGGATATCGAATTTCGGCTCAACGTTTCGTCATGTCTCGGCCGTTTTCAGGAGTAGTCTCGAGCAAGCCGACTGCCGAGTTTCTCCTCCGAGTCGTGCACCAAGAGTACATCTACATAATACCCCGTAATGGCGTGTGGCGGGGGCTGTATATGCTCCTCCGCGTGTGGCATAACCGTTTACTATGGTTTTCTGCCCTAAATAGGACAGTTGAATGCCCGAAACTGAAATCCTCGCTACCCGAGTTCCCCTTGATATCCGTCATTTGGCTTCCTTTGCATCCTCTTGTCACGTTGTCCTATCATTTCTCGGCAAATTCCTGAATCACTTCCGGCATTCTTAGGGCTTTCCTATTCTACATTAACATCCCCCGCGATGCGCAGGTGACGGAAACGGATCAAATCCTTCGATTGAGAGCAGAAGGCGAGTTTCGCGGCACTTGGTCGGATTCTCAATTCTGCAACGTAGGAGTGGGGTCGCTCCCGGCCAATGTGCTTATTGCACAAACTTTTCGGGGTATTAAATGCCGACCGCACGGCGCCGAGGGAGTTTGACGAATTTTCGATTGCCTCTTTAGCCGAACACTTTCGTATGCTAATATTTATTCTCGGGAAACCTAATTCTAACTTCCACAACTTTCCAAACCGCACGTTTTCAATTTAAATCCGGGGTAGGCATCGTCATTTTATGCCGTTCACAAATGTCTGAATCTAAGATTGTGATGCACGAAAGTTGACAATCGAATTTCCATTTTATTTGATGCTGTTGACGCAAAATCAATGGAATTTGGGCTTACTTATCTCGGATGAGATATTTTCATAAGTTTTGATTTATTTAAACGAACTCCCTTCCGAATAGTTTTCTTAAACTTTTCTCCCCTTCTTCGCAATCTGCATGGAGCGGTTTTTATCCCACTTTTTTTAAAACTATGTTCACTCAGAAAAAATGTTACTTGAGCGGGAGAATTCGACGTGCTCTTTTGATCATTGCTTGGAACTCTTTTATCCCATATCTGTCTATCTGGTCATGTTTCGTAGTAGTCCGAATGCTGTTTCTTAAATTATTTTCTCAAAATCTCACTCCTAATGTTAAAGGACGCTGAAAACAAGTTAAGGTGTCGGTTGGTGTAAAAATACTAATTTCGGTGGAAAACTTCGATTTCATTGGCTAATTTTTGCTATGGCACCATACTTACTACATGTGATTACCAGAAAATACTGTAAGCCCTGCTTGAAAAATTGTTCTAAAAACACTTTCAAGTGAAAGGGACCCATAAAGTAATATCATCGGTTTGAAATTCCATTGGATGATTGAGCAGATGACCCTGTTGCTCTGTTCTTAAAGAAACCTGAGCTTGTGTGTCTCATTATGGCTGCCTGCCTTCTTCAACCTCTTCATATATGTATGAACAGGTTGAAGAAGGCATATATATATATATATATATATATATATATATATATATATATATATATATATATATTATCCCCTCCCATGGACTACAACCTTGTCGTGGTGGAAGGGCTTGTGTGTTCCGATGACCCCTAGAGCTGTGCTGGCCGGAGTAATAATAATTACTCCTGGAAGGGTCACCCATGCCAGATAGGTCGAAGGTTAGGAGCCAGACGAAAGGTAGTCCACGCAGCGTCTGTTCCTCAGTGAGGCGGCTGCAATGGCGTCTGACCCCAGTGGGGCGGCCATTAAGTGATGGTGTCACGTTAAAAACACTATTGAGGAAGGCAACGGGAAACCACCTCAATTATGATTCCCAAGAATATTATGATGGGCACTATAGATAATATGAGTCCTGGCAACTACGGGACACGGCCCAAGAGGCCGTGTGTCGTGCCCGGCAGCGGGAGAGGCAAGGCTTCCGCGGTCGTCATCCCACGAAACCCTTGCGGGGAAGAAATAACTTCAGCAGGACAGAAGACTCAGAAGAAGGCGAAAGTAGTTAGAATAGGAACCTGGAACGTCAGGACAATGTTGAGGAGAGGCAAATTAGAAAATATTAAGCGAGAGATGGAAAGAGGTAACATAGATGTTTTAGGCCTCTGCGAGGTGAGATGGAAGGATAGCGGGGATTACTGGAGTGACAATTATAGAGTAATATACAGCGGCGGGGATGAGAGCCAACGAGGGGTTGCCGTAATTTTAAATAAAGGGGTAGGAAGAAGCGTAGTCAACATAGAGCAAGCGACAGATAGAATTTTACTCGTAGAGATTAAAGCAGAGCCGACGAACTTGGTCATTATTCAGGTATACATGCCACCGAGCAACCACAAGGAGGAAGAAGTCGATAGGATGTATGATGAGTTAGAGGATATCATCGCGAGTGTTCCTGCAGGGAAACATTTGATAGTGATGGGGGATTGGAATGCGACGGTAGGCGAAGGAAGAGATGGGGGTGAGGTGGGGGACTATGGGTTAGGCACGAGGAATGAACGCGGGGAGAAAGCAATTGAATTCTGCAGGAGACAGGGGTTAGTCATCACTAACACATGGTTTAGACACCACAAAAGGCGTAGGTATACATGGAAAATGCCAGGTGACGCAGAAAGGTATCAGTTAGATTATATTATGGTTAGGCACAGGTTTAGGAACAGTGTGATAAATTCGCACAGTTTCCCAGGAGCGGATGCGGACTCTGACCACAATTTAGTTGTTATGAAATGTAATGTTCGTTTCAAGAAGATAAGGCAAGGGCGGCGGGTTAAAAAATGGAATTTAGAAGCAGTAAATGAATTAACGAGGAAGGAGTATCAGGAGGCTGTAGAGAAAATGATGGATGACGGTAAAGAACTGAGTGCTATCGAAGAAAAATGGGAATGTATCAAGAAAGGGATATTGGAAGCCGCTAAAGACACTATAGGGACCGTTAACGGGAAAAGGATAAGGAAACCATGGGTAACGGATGAGATGATTGCGAAGATGGATGAGAGAAGAAGATGGAAAAATGTAAACACAGAGTTAGGCAAAATGAAGTACAAAGAGTTAAACAATAAATTGAGAAGGGCCACAAATAAAGCAAAAGAAGAATGGTGGAAAACGCAATGCGAGGATATGGAAAGTTTACAGAAGAAGGGTGAAATTGGTGCTCTATACAGCAAGGTTAAGTTATTATCGGGAAGTAAGAAGGCAAGAGCTGTGCTAACAGTTAAAGATAAATGGGGTAAGATAATAGTTGAACCAGGAAAAATCCAAGAGAGATGGAAGGAATATATAGAAACACTGTATGGTAAAGAACTTAGGCCGACAAGGTTAGACATAGAAAAGGAACATGACGTAGAAGAAGATAGCTTAGGTCCAGGCATACTCGACGATGAAATAGAAAGGGCATTAAAGGAGATGAAAGCAAATAAGGCTGTGGGGGTGGACAATATTCCTGTAGAAATGTTGAAATGGTTAGGGAAAGGTGGGAAAAAGGCCATATATGGACTGATTCGTAGTATCTATGAGGAAGGAATCTGGCCGGAAGATTTTGTGAGATCGGTGTTAGTTCCTATTCCAAAAAAGGCAAAGGCTTCGTCATGTGAGGATTACAGAACAATAAGTTTGATATCCCACGCAGCTAAAGTTATTCTCAGGATCATCAATAAAAGGATAGAGAGTAAGGCAAATGATTACTTAGGGGATGATCAGTTTGGGTTCAGGAAAGGAGAGGTACGCGTGATGCCATTGCAGTAATGAGATCACTAGTCGAGAGGAATATAGAATACAATCAGGACGTTTTTGCCTGTTTTGTAGATTTCGAAAAAGCGTTTGATAGAGTGAATTGGGAAAAATTAATGCGTGTATTGCAGAAAATAGGAATGGATTGGAGGGACAGGAGACTGATCCGCAACCTGTACATGTCTCAGACTGCTCAGGTGCGAGTGGGGAACGGAGAGTCTGGATGGGCAGTGTTAGGAAGAGGTGTAAGGCAGGGTTGCCCATTGTCACCGGTACTGTTCAACGTATATGTAGAGGAAATGATTAAAGAGGCATGGGAAGAACTGGAGGTAGGAATGAAAGTCGGAGGGGAACTCGTAAAATCGGTTAGGTTTGCTGATGACCAAGCATTAGTTGCTCAGTCAGCCAAGGGGTTGCAAGCATTGTTGAGTGAATTGGAGGTTCAGTGCGATAAATTTGGGATGAGAATCAATATTAATAAAACAAAGGTTATGCGATTTTCCAGAAAGAAAAAGGCTAAGCTAAATATTAAAATAGGCGGGGAAAGAATAGAGCAGGTAGAGCAGTTTACATATCTCGGAAGTGTTTTGGACCAATACGGTCAAAGTGGTAGGGACGTAAGGAGAAGAATTGCGCTAGGCAAGGAGGCTTTCTCAAGGAGGAGGGAGTTGATGACGGGGACGTTGAGTAGGGATGTTAAGAAAAGACTCGTAAAAACTCTGATATGGAGCGTAGCTATGTACGGCGCGGAAACGTGGTCGCTGAAGCAGGAGGATAGACGTAGATTGGAGGCTTTTGAAATGTGGGTGTGGAGAAGAATGGAGAAGGTGAAATGGACCGAGAGGAAAACAAATGAGGAAGTGCTGGAAATGGTGGGTGAGGAGAGGGGTTTGTTGAGAGAAATCCTATGGAGGCAGGAAAAATGGATGAAAGGCGTATTGAGCGGTAGTGGAATGTTGAAGAGGGTAATAGAGGGGAGAATGTTGGGCAAGCGAGGTAAGGGTAGGAACAGGATAGGGATGTTGGACGGGATGAAGGGAGGAAAGAAGTACACCGAGATGAAGAGGGACCTGATATAGATTAGTTTGCTAGGTGGGGAGTCAAAATGTTTATTTGATAGTTGTGTCCATCCAAAAACCTACCTTAACCGGTAGATTACCTAATAATAATATATATTATTAGGTAATCTACCGTTTAAGGTAAATTTTTGGATGGACACAACTATCAAATAAACATTTTGTGACTCCCCACCTAGCAAACTAATCTATATCAGGTCCCTCTTCATCTCTGTGTACTTCACAGATATTATTATTATTAGGTAATCAACCGGTTAAGGTAGGTTTTTGGATGGACACCACTATCAAATAAATATTTTGTAACTCCAAACAAAACCCAATCCAGCAACATAAGCTACATCAGGTCCCTCTTCATCTCTGTGTACTTCTTTCCACCCTTCATCCCATCCATCATCCCTATCCTATTCCTACCCTTTCCTCGCTTGCCCAAAATTCTCCCCTCTATTACCTTCTTCAACACTCCACTACCGCTCAATACGCCTTTCATCCATTTTTCCTTCCTCCATAGGATTTCTCTCAACAAACCCCTCTCCTCCCCCACCATCTGTAGTACTTTCTCATTTGTTTCCCTTTCTTCACATATATATGTATATATATATATATATATATATATATATATATATATATATATATATATATATATATATATATAAACCATAAACACAGTAATCCACCCGAAGGTCGGTTTAGTAGGTGATGTTAGAGCTCACCCGTGTACCAAGCCCAACGGCGTGTGAATATTCACACATCAGGGTAGGGGGGCCAGTTCCTTTCCCTGTGCCGGTTATATATATATATATATATATATATATATATATATATATATACGTGGGTCGCGGTGGTCTAGTGGGTAGAGCGTTGGACTACTGACCGGAGGGTCCCGGGTTCGATTCCCGGGCAAGGCACTTTGGGCACCTGCAGCTCCACCGAAGCTAGTTGATTTTTCTGGTACCAGATCTTCCTGGGAAATCATAACCGGCACAGGGAAAGGAACTGGCCCCCCTACCCTGGTGTGTGAATATTCACAGGCCGTCGGGCTTGGTACATGGGTGAACTCTACCATCACCTACTAAAACCGACCTTCGGGTTGATTACTGTGTTTATGGTTTTTTATTTATATATATATATATATATATATTTGTTTGTGAAGTGTTTTTTAGAAGTGTTGAATAAAAAACTCGGACAGCAACAAACAATATAGGTATGCATAAAAAGAACTCTCAGACGTTATATTTTTACGGAATATATATATATATAATAAATATATATACACTTTTTTGGAAAACCCACAAACGTGTAATGTAAATTCCCTGATAGTCATAACTGACACAGAAACCAAAACACAAAAGAGGAAAAACTCACTGGTTCTCGAATTTTCGGTGGTCCAACCACCTTTCTCAAGAGGAATTAGGAACAGAACTGTTCTATTTCTGTTCCTAATTCCTCTTGAGAAAGGTGGTTGGACCACCGAAAATTCGAGAACCAGTGAGTTTTTCCTCTTTTGTGTTTTGGTTTCTGTGTTTGTTATGACTATCAGTGAATTTATAATAAATATATATTTATATATATTTTTATATTATATATATATATATATATATATATATATATATATATATAGAATATATATACGATATCGTATATATCCTACGTCTTGCTCTACATTCAAAAGCTAAGTCATCTTCCTCTAACCAACTCCAATTCGATTTTCTTCCCGTTCTTCACACTCCCCCCCCCCCCCCGCCGCCCTCATGCACTGCCTCCCTTCGCCCGACGACCACCCACAAAAAATCCAAAATAGAAAAAAACACCGGCCTGCCTGTCCTGCTGAAAGTTTTCCCCGATCCGTCATCGCTTCCGAGATGTCACTTTTGAGGGGCGAGGGTCGTAAAACAAGCGGAACCTGTTCGTGCACCCTGGGACTGACTCTGTCGGAGGAGGGGGAGGCTAGGGTAGTGGTGTGGGGTCCTCAGAATAACTTCGGGCAGATTTATGCTGGATAAACTTTACTTCCCTGGCGATATCTGGGAATTTAATTCGTGGGGAAAAGAAAATAATGTCCCAGGGAGATTTCAATCATGTAATTCTCTTGTTGTCGTATTTTCGGAAATCGTTTCCTTGCCTTTTGCGTTCATGTCGCCTCGGGTTCGTGATTTTGGACCGTGGGACCTGCGCTGCCAAGTGGATTAACAAGTGGTTTTTTTTGGTCTGGGGTTGACCCGACTTCGGCCCATTGATGATGGGTCCTCCTCCTCCTCGTGTTTAGACGCCTGACCGGCCACTTTCCCCGTGCACTGATTCCACTGCCAATCATTTTTTGTCCAACTTCGGTAATTTCTGCCGGACTGTATTGAAGGGTTATTTGGCGACGAGGCTGTCTGTATGTTCGCCGACCTGTTAAACCCGTGGACGGAACCGCAGTGGCCGAACGCCAGAAAAGAATCAACTCTTCAACTGGGGGAAATTGGCCTTCGAGCCACGAGAGGAGATATCCAGGACCAACTTGGCAATTATAGTATTCGTAAAACTGTTCTAGTGATTTGTATTCGCGTTTGGTTGATATTTCTGCGAGTAACCCAAAAATCAGTCAGATACGGGAAATTTTTTCGCGCTTCTTATTGTGATGTCGTTGAATATAGATTTAATTCGCTATTGCTGTGCTCGAGCGTATTTATAATGGCAAGTTGATAAGAGAAATTCATATGATTATAATTTGGAAAGGTTACTCATCTATTGCAACGGAAAATCTGTCGTAAATACTCAACTTATTTGCTGCTCTCCCTATTGTATTGTCAGGATGAAGGTTGCTAAGTCACTACGAATCATTTTATCCTCCATGATATCAGTTCCCATTGTACCCAACAAATTGTGTCTCATAGAACTCACAGAAAATGTGCCGGTGTTGAAAAACTTACGTAAGAGTACACTGTAGGTCTCTTTAAGGGTCCTACCACCCCGAATGTCGTATCTTCGAATTGATCTCCATTTGGACCGTTTTCCGAGCGAGCGGGCTCCGTGGGCGCAATGGAGATCAAGTACGAATCTTCGGGCCGGACGGTGGGTCGCTGTCCGCGTCCACCGCGGAAATACTTCACGCGGTGGCCCTCCGTGCCGCGTGAATAGGAATCGCGCCGTGGGTCGTCGGGGCGGGGGGGGGGGCTGCTCCCTCTGAAAGCGGTATGAAGTGTGGGGGGGGGCGAGAGAGTGTCGGAGGCACCGCCCAACCCGGGGCGAAAGCATTTGTCTCAATTGTCGTCGCGCCTTCGTCTTCTTCCGTCAGAGTTGGTAATCCAATTCACAGTCCTCCTCTCTCATCCCCTTTTCTTACACGTCTTGTGCGCGCGCATACATTTGCCTGCTTCTCACCCCCTCCATTGCACCTTCTTCCTTCCCCGGAATACGTTCGTTTTCCCTTTCCCTCCTTCTCGTGTAAACACAAAGAAAAGAACGCTGAAAATATTCATATGTAGCGTGCCGTTGTATGCGAATTCCAAACTTTCCTGTTGAGGAGAAGTATGAATCTCCTGTTGAGAGATCAAGCACGAATCGAAGGCTTTGGAGACATGGGCGCGGAGAAATGTGGAGAAAATAAAAATGCACGAGGAAGAACTCAAGGTTGAAGGGAGGAATTCGTTATTTTTTACTTAACGTGTTCCTCAACATCCCCGTGATCAATTTCCTCCTCATTAAAGCTTCTACGCCCAACGAAAATTCTCCCACCTTATGTCCTAACTGCTATGACAATCTTGGTCCGAAAGACTTCCGAGGTCGTAAAACTGTACCGCGTGTTGTAGCTTTTGTCGTCCAATTTTAGTTACCTTAGCTTTCCTCTTTATCGTAAACCGCATCACCTTTGTTTTGTTTTCATTAATTCTCATCCCGAGTTATGAAATTGGCTTTCCAATATGCTCATCAGTGGTTTGCAATGTCTTGGTTGACTGACAAACTGAAGCTTGATCATCCGCAAACCTAACTGATTTTATGAATTCCCCATTTTATTAATTCCTAACCCCAGTTCTTTCCATTCCTCTTTTATCATTTCTTCCACATGCACGTGGAAAACCACGGGTGCCAACAGACAGACACCCTTGTCGTACTCCTCGTACTAACACTTCCAAGGCCCATGAGCAGTCAGAGACTTTTACAGGTTGCCAACAAGTCCCCTATCCCTCCAATCTACTCCTATTTTCATCAATGCATTCATTAACTCTGTCGAAACCCTTTAGAAACAAACAAATACGTTTCGAATGAACTCGAATGTGCCTTTCCATTAGAGACCTCATTACTGATGAGGAATCCCGTGTACCCCTTCCTGAAACCAAACTGATGATCCCTTAAGTAATTGTCCCCCAAGTCATTAGTTTCCCTCTCCGCCCTCTTATTGATTAACCCGAGTACCACCCTCTCTGCGTGCTAAATTGTACTTATTGTCCTAGAGTCCTCACATGCGGTTTTCTTTCCCTTTTTTGGAATGGTAACTACGAGTAACAATGATCTAACGAAATCTTTGGGTCAAAATCCTGCCTAGTAAATACTACCCTTCTTAATTAATGCAACCAGTTAGCTGGCAAATACTCATCTATGCAATTTTTCCTTTATTTCTATTTATCTTTATTTTCTATTATTCTTAAGCAGTCCGGCAGCGAAAATATCTAAACCCCCAACTTTATTCGAATTAAATTCCTTCAATGCCCTTTCTTTTTCGCTTTCAAGTATGTTCGGGCCTAATATATCTCCATCTACGGGTCCTGTAAGTTATATTGTCTTTCTGTGTTTATATAGTACTTGCTGGCCTAATGTCTATTCCATATGGTTCATCTATGTTCGGTTTTTCTCTCATTACTTGCTGTTTTTTTCTTTCGCTTTTCTGTGTACCACACCCATTTCTCCTCCTTTCTTTCGTAAACTCCCAATATTCTTGCACTGCACTTTTCGCCTCGTTTCTTTCGTCCTCTTCATTTCTGTACCTTTCAGTTTATTATACCATAATAATAATGTATGCGGGTCGCGGTGGTCTAGTGGGTAGAGCGTTGGACTACTGACCGGAGGGTCCCGGGTTCGATTCCCGGGCAAGGCACTTTGGGCACCTGCAGCTCCACCCAAGCTAGTTGCTTTTTCGGGTACCAGGTCTTCCTGGGAAACCATAACCGGCACAGGGAAAGGAACTGCCCCCCTACCCTGATGTGTGAATATTCACACGCCGTCGGGCTTAGTACACGGGTGAGCTCTACCATCACCTACTAAACCGACCTTCGGGTTGATTACTGTGTTTATGGTTTAATAATAATGTACTAATTTGTACACGGAGTGTTCTTTCAAAAAGAGCAAGAAATGCTTCTCTGCTCATATAATACTAAGAGCTCATTATGTAATTAAAGAAATAGCTTCCGAGTTCCCGGGAGTCTGATTTTGATGTGGATAAAGGGGCTCCAAGCAAAAATCTGCAAACGGTACCGCGATGATGCGATTCGTCCTGTTTACCGTCGGTCGACGTAAGCTCTTTCAAGTGAAATAGTCATGGAAGTCAGGCGGAGGGAGGAGAAACGTTGTGCGGCGAGAGTTCATGTAATGAGTGCTCCTTTGGTTAATCCAGGATCGCGCGGTGCCGCCAAAGCTTACGACATCTGTGAGCGGCGACCGCGGATGTGTACTAAACTCCTGGCGAATGTAACCGGGTGAGAGGTTTTGGGGTGGGTTAAGGGTAACGAGGACGACTTGCGCCAAGAGGCAGGGACAGCCACCACCCCTTGGGGCCGCTTTGGCGTTAAATCTTGCCATTTTGCACTAACAGACTCGCTCTCCCCCCATCCGACGGCTCTCTCAGAACCCCGCCCCCACCCACCACGCCCTCATTTTGCGAATCCCGTGGGAAAAGGCCGGCGGCATCAACTCCCTTAAAACTCCCGGTGGGAATTTTCCGGTGACGCAAAGGGGGGGGGGGTCCCAGGTGCAATAAAACATAAAACGCTCTCGTGTTCGGGGATGGGACGGGCTGAAAGGGATTTCCGCGCGCCCTTTTGTACGCGTGTGCTGCACAGAGGAGCGACTCGATTTTGATGCACGGGGACCCGGCGTTTGAACTGTGCGTTACGTATGCACTTCGGGGAGGCTGTTTCCGAATAAGCGAACAACGGAGCAAGCATCGACCCTCTCCCACTTTCCGTCCACCCGCCCATTGATCGTTATAATCTACTGCTGCTGCTCCGACTTGATAAATATCTAGAAGAAAAAGTTTCCTGCCCTCTGCAGCGATCTTGGGAATGTACGCGGGGATTTCGCAGAATTTCGGAGACTTAGAGCTCAACATTCCGGCGTAGACCGACGATGACGGGATTCCTCCCTTGAATTTGACTTTTTTCATACCGGGAGAAATTTAAAAAGAAAGGCTCTGTACGACTAAAGCAAACGACGTACTTCCCCGAAGATTCAGTTTTTTTCTCATTAGCTCTAATCTGTGCTCCCATTCAATAGAAAATGGTTTCATTTTGTCATCATCACGTATATTAGTTGAATTTTCACAGAGGTAATTTCAGTCCTTGTGTATTTTGCCGATCATAAAAATTAGCATGCCTCAGCTCTTTCACCGTGTATGTTTGCGAATGAATGTGTGGATTAATTTAGTTGCTCATTATCGATGGAATAGTTCATCTAATCGAGGTGCAAGGTCAGCGAGGGTAAATATTAATTCAGGAATTGCGAAGTTCTCAAGCACATTGTCAGAACAGGTGACCCAACAGTGTCATCAGTATTTGAATTCTCATCGGGTCAATTTTAGTAATGCGGTGTATTAAACTTCCTCGCTCATATTGCGGTTGTAAATGGCTAGTATGTTGATGAAATACAAAATATAATATAATTCCATGAACTAAATTGAATTTTTGCATGTTTCCGGGAGCTTATGTTTTTTTTATATGTTTACTGTTTAACTAAAAATTGAATTATTCTTAAATGTAGCATTGGGTTAAAAAATAAATTTTATTGTTTTTTAACGATATATTATTCTGCAAACGTGACCTTTTATTGCAGTCTTTGCAGTTTTAAATTTAAAAAAATATTTAAAAATAAAATTTTATTAAAAAATAAAATTTGTATTAATCGTAAATATTACTTTAATATTGATAATAAATAATATTCCAAAATGACCAGCGTTAAAATCTTGTAAAAATATCTGGTAAACGTAAGTACATTAAAACTAGACAATGCAAATTTTAATTCACAAACTTTTTCTATTGATAATAAAAATCTATCTAAATGACAAAAATGTATGCTAATATCTTAGTATGTCGGCAGTTTATTTATTATATCCAATGATAAGTGAAATTTTAGTCTAGCACAATATTTATAAATTCGTGTGTGCCTGCTTGATTTCATGTCAAAGTAGACTTTTTATCTTGTCCTCGTTCATAGCGTGGCAGTAAACATGAGTGGGATATTGAATCTCATGAGTAACCAACTTTGGTTCGCCGGATACTTAGCAAAATATGCCGGTGCATTCAGAAGTGGGTTAGGTAAATATTCCTCGAGGGTAATGATCGCCTGCTCTCAGAGCACGGGCCACCGGGGATCTGGGGGGAAGGTGAAGAGGAGTGGTCGGGAGGGGACGGGGGATGATGAAACGGACGCGTCGAGAGTGGGAAGGGGAGGGAGAATGATGGCGAAAGATGGGGGAGATGCAGACACTTTTTGGCGGTACGGATGCGAAATCTTGTGCTAAATATTTCGGGAAGGAGATTTAATACCTAATGTTGGTAGGGAATAGTTGGTTTTACACAAATGCGTTGTCAAACTCTTTCCCGCGTGGCACTGCCACATAATGACAGCAGTGCTTGGTACAATGTTGCCTGCCTTTATTTTATTCTTTGCTGTTTCCAATCTTCTCTCCTTCCAACCTTCGCATCCCTCTTTGTGGGGAAGGGAGGGAGGGCTCACGCCGTCCGCTGCCTGCAGCGCTGTGTCGACTTTAAGGGTGGAGACTATGAGTTAAATGTCCATGCGATAGTAGAATTTACCCCTCCTACTCTTCAATTTTGCATGACCTGTCTTGTTGCTGTGGAGGCTTGGTCAAATGAATGGCTGTGGTTCATTTTTATTCCCTTTGTTCGTGTAGCAAATAACTAATTTATTGGGTGAATTAACCGTTGGTTTGAATTGAGTCTTCCTCCCTCCAGCATATATACAAATTTCCACGTTATTGGATAAGGTTTTACTAAATGCCAGAATAAATAACATGTAAAATACTATGTAAATGTCCCTCTCCCATATCCTCCCTTAACACTCATCCTTCCCAACTGGTGTTTGCACCCCCTACCACACACCTTTTTGGTGGATCGCTTCGGTGTCCAAAAGTTTAGGAACTATCAAATAGGGTACTGTATGCAGTCTATAAAAGTAACTTTAGTTTCAAGCAATGGTCTAAAGAATTCAAGCTTTAAGTTGAAATAAAATGTTGAGTTTGTTTGTTAAATGTTTAAATGATAGCGGAAGGAGATTTGGAGGAAAGGTTAACATGGAAGAAGGTAACTGAGGCTTCATTTTGCAAGTCGCAATCTGATATCAGGTCTTTCATGTGCCTTGCACCGTACGGGACGGCGGCGCGAATGTTATCGTTGGCCCCCTGGGCACCGAGCAGTAGCTGATTTTTGGGGGTCTAGCCCCCCTGCTGGAATTAGTCTCAGGTCCAGGTGTCGGTCGTTCCTTTAAGCGGTGGGTTTCAATCGGAAATTGATTACAATGACAGGGATAGGGAATTGGGAGCGATTGAACGGAGCGAAGGGCAACGAGAGGTGGCCATTGAAAATATATTACACCTCGAGGGGTGAGTGTGATTTCCAATCCCATCGTGTCCTGCGGCCAATCACACCACGCGCCCGTAGCGATTGGACGTGGCGTGCGACAATCCGGCGCGCGGTCTGCGGGCTCTCCCAACTGCGGAGGGCGAGGGGAGGGGGGGGGTCACTCAATTGAAGATGCTGCCGGGGCGGAGGTGTATGGGGTCGCATTAGTATGCTCCAAATTACAAAGTATAACTATTGGATTTAGGAAAATTATGTATCATATGTAGTTAATTACCCTTCGGTGTTATACAAAAAAGCATAATGTCCGCATTACCTTGGTAAGCGAGGCCTCTCAGAAATTTACAAGAAAAAATGACTGCTAAAAAGATGGTTATGAAGAATACTTTTCTCGTTCGCACTTGTGGGAAAAACGTTGAAATAAGTCTCTTGCCTATCATTTCCAACTTCTGAAGACCTTATTGGTGAAGTTATATTGGTGTTGGAGGTGAACACCTTGCGAGTTGAAAATACCTCGAAATTGAGAAAATTAAATCTTAAACAAGAATTTTGGAGTGTAAGAGGAGACGCCTCGGTAGCTTAACTGGCTAAAGAACTCGGCCAGACACCGAGGGATCGCGAGGGAAGGCGAATTACAGGTATTTTTACAGCCTGTTTTTCAATCTGAAGTTGTTGCATTGTAATGCACACTTAGCGGATGACTCCCTTTAAAGTTATTGTCGCGACATCTCCCGCAGTTTCTTGGACTTTGAATAAGAAAGACCAGCGCTTAAGTATAACCACCCATATTATTTCTTGAATTGGTCAAACATTATCATCGTTATATTATTTACAAAATATGTGGAACACAGCTGCTTATCTGAAAACCTTATGTTACCATTCTGGTTTTCCGGTGGGTAGGTCTGACTCCAAAGAAAGAAAAAATGGGAAGTTAGCTAGAAATGACCGAAACTCAAATAAGTGAAGGTTTATTCCCTAATTATTAGAATATGTCTTTTTTTAAACTCAAGGAGCCAATTAAATAATAAAAAAATCATGCTTACGGAAAGAGTAAATTCGTAGTAGTTTTTATGGAGGCGACCGACAGCTAAGGTCATTTGCGCCATTAGGGATGGAGGGATACACGGCGTCGGCATTAGCCTGCTTTAAGCAAAAGGCGCCAAGGGGTCCGCAGTTTAAACTCAAAGTGCTCTCCACAAAGCACCTCAAGTAGAGATCGGGATACCGCTGAGAAATTTTTGTTGTCTTCAGGATTTGAGCCCGGGTTTTCTCGGTGGGAAGGCTGTACGTTAGCCACCGGTCCATCCTGATCCTAGGGAAAGAGTAAATCCATATACAAACGATGCTTCAAAAATTCCTCTGCAAGCCGTGTTCCTATGAGCAGGTTATTGTAAAAATATCACACAGCCAATAATACAGCTTGGAGGTGACGATCGTCCTGTTGGGTAAAAGTGGAAGAAAAGGTCTCCTCCTCACACCGGAAGTCTGGGAATTTCAAAGTATTGTCACATTCCTCCCTCCTCGTGTCTCGGCAGGGTCTCCCAGCCCTTCAATGGCGCCTCATCGCAACATGCACTTGATCGTGCGATTGCTCAATGGGCGGTTACAGACGGCGCCTTGAAAGCAACTCCATCTTTCGCAAGTCCTCTTCTTAGCCCTCGCCGTCCCTTCTCTTCACTTAACCGCTCGTCATTTCCTCAAAACCACCTTCCTTCCCCTTCCGGAGGGTCCCGCCTCCTCCTCCGCCACCCAGAGACCCTGGCGCGTCGAGACTTCCCAACCTTTTTGGAATTTTACGACCCTTAACTCATCCCCCGTTGCACCAAGCAGACCCAAACCCCCGACCACTTCTTCCCACCACCACCCGGACCCGACCATGTTCCTTTTTTTTCTCTCTCTCCCTTGTTTCTTCACCCCCACTCCCAGCCGAGGGCCCTCTACCCCTAACCCCCACCTTCCCTCCCCCCACGATCCCGAAACCATCCTGCCCGCTTTATGGTGTCATCATCGGCGTCGTTATCAACATTCATATAATGCCTCTTATTGCTCTCTTCCTTCCACGCTTAATGCCCTCTCCCCTTGTTTTCGTTTCGCAGAAGCGGGAGGAGTTCCGCTCCCCGTGGATCCGACCCGACCAAACCGGCGGCACCGACACTCTCCCCGCACGGCCCGCGAGGGAATGCCGTCGAAAGAAGACCTCAACGCGCCTCAGCAGAACCACCGCCGCCTCTAGCCTCGCATGACTGACTGACTGGGCCCGGCCGTGAGAGAGAGAGAGAGCGGATTGGTCCGTCGCCCCATTCTCCCCCTACCCTCCCCCCCTTTCGTTACCTGCCGACCACGAAGGCCCCGACCGCTCGCAGTGTTCGTTTCGACGCGGACGTAGACGTCCAGGACGCCTGGACCCGGTACCGCCGAGCCTCCGCTCCGATGCTGGTTGGGATGCGCTCGCTGGCGGCCCACGACGCCTCGCTGCGGCCACAAGTGAAGGAGCCCGCCCATTGCCGTGGCTTTCAATTTTATTTGCAGCGTCTTCGGTGTGTGTGAATCAGTGCAAGTGATTGAGTGAGTGCAAGTGTGTGTTCGTATATTTGTTTAATTCACTTGAAGCGCCAAGTGCTCCGCCTCCGAGGGATAGAGGCGTGTTGCCGGTGCGCCCGAGTGAGAGAGGCGATGATGGCCGGAAAGAGCCGAGTGTCCCTCGGCCGCCTCCTGGCGCTCCTGGCACTCTTCCAGTTTCTGCTGCTGCCCGCGCCATCGGCCGGGGCCGTGCCGGCTCAAGGTGGGTGCTCTTGAAACCGCCCAAATCCTCATCTATCTCTTTTGTCGCGTCCTTTGGGCTTTTCTTGCCTTTCTCTCGGCACAAGGAAAACTTTTCAAAGCAGTCGGGTCAGAGCTGTCCGGAGAAAGAATACCATTCTTAGAAGGAGCGTCATTTTCATCGACGTGGTAGTGTATGGTGCCACAGCCTTGCTACATCGGAAATTAATATCATGATGTAGAGCGAGTGTTTGGTTACCTTCGGGTCGCAGGAAAACTGGAATTCAATATAGCTCGGGGATGTCAAATCAACCGCGTTCATCGTGTTCCTTTGAAAGGTGAATGATATATGTGTCTCGACGACACATTTAGTAGAATTCAACTTATTCCTGGAACTGTTTGAAAATTTCATTTCTGCAAATGCTTCCCTGGTTAAATCACAATATGCCCTATTTTCCTGACTAATCAATTCATTACCTACGTCTGCATAATACCCTTCAAGCTACCTGGTAGATGTGTGGCAGGGGATGTATCCACATCAGGAGGCATGCACAGCTCACGAACAGGCAAAGTCACGCACCTAGCCTCTCTACAAAAAAGAACTTATCATTCAATGAACTGGCAAATTCTTATCATAAATATGAAAAATATGTCCCCTGATTCATTTACATCATGATACGCCGCACGGGCGTGTGGCGGGGGCTGTTTGTTCACCAGTCATGCATGTACAATCAGTCATTACACCTCTACACAAATATCAGTTGGATCATGCACTCGAACAAAGTTTATCACACGAAAGAAGGTACTTACTTGCAAGAATATTCAGCGATGGGATTCATTGAAATCATGCGGGAGCAATGTTTAAAATTCATCCAGAATACCAAACTTAATGTACGTTACCAATACTGATTATCCCCTTGGAGGGTGCGATCATATCTATTTCGATCTCCAAGGGTACGAGGAAAAAACCACATTTAAAAAATATCCGTTCTGGTATCCATCTCCCTGATTTTACTTACTTGATCTGATATACCGGTGTAAGTGGGTGTTCATGAAGAATTAAAAACTTTTCACAAACTATCAAAAACATACGTATCTGAGAGAAATTGTGAAATATCGACGCACTAAGTTATGTTGCTGCTTTAATGGAATGTTAATTTTACTCTTCGCCTCTTTGGCGCTTCAAATCACTCCGTGGCATATGCACCCTGATCAAATTGCTTTCATTTTTATTAGAGCTCCTATCACTGTACCAGGTACTCGTCATTCATGGAAATGGCACTATAAAATTAGCGTTTAGCGTTAATGTATGCTCAGATTTGGACAGTGAGCACCGCAAGTCGGCAGATTGATTGTTCTTTATCTACGTGCGTGCCTGGGCGTAATCCCTCGCGTGCCTGAACAGGTTAAAAAGCTGGTTATGAATATTTTTGTGATAGATAAAAAATAGTGAGTAGAAATATATCTATCGTAACTGAATCCTTTTTTCCTTAAAAACTCTACGTCTCCGAAAAGGATTTTACACAGAAGACATTTAGGACCGATGGTGGTGTTTCTAACGTATTCCTCGAGTAAACTCAGCCAAAAAATATTTTACTTTCCTTATCTCCTTTCACAGATGCGAATGCAACTCGTTCACGCAGGGAACACTACTAAGAGTGCTTTCCTTTCAAATCTGCGTGATTCCACCTTTCGAACGGGTTTACTTGCCTGACTTGACTAACGCAGTATTATCCATTGATTCAGATATTGCCAGCTTGGACAGGTTTACGCCTTACTGTGCAGATTCCGCTCTTAACATGTTTCATCGCAGTCGTTATTGTGTCTGTAAGACTCAATGTGAGTGCCCATCAAAGTTCACAGTGAGATCTAGTTAAAGAACTCTCTTTTGAACATTGACAGGGTCAAAATGTAACGCGGAGTGGTTTGGCCACCTGGCGCTCGCGTCTCCCGTCGCTCTAAAGATGTCACCACCACCGCCGCCTTCGCATTTCCCTTGTCCACGAACAAGTGACAAAGAATGGGACAAAGAAATGTCATTATAGATACTGGGGACCACTCTTTTATCTCCGTCACCAATCTCCGATGCGTTCCCGTCTCCGTGACCGTCCTGGGGTCCGAGTTCGGTTTTTAAGGCTCCGGCGCGGCGGGTCGAGAGGCAGGCGAGAGGCCGGCCGAGAGTGGTTACTCGGGAACGGGAGGGGGGGAGGCGAAGAAGAGCAACCATTTCCCCATAGTGCCTGCCTCTTGTTTCTGATTTTTTCCCCTGAGTGGACCGTAAAAAGAGAATGACCAATCCACGCCCCGGGGAATAATGCCACTCACCCCTTGCTGACCCTCCATCACTTCTTCCTCGTGCTTGTCTTTAGAGTGTGTCCTTCCTCTCTCTCTCGCACTGCCTGCTCATATCGTACCCCTCCCAGTCGCCCTTCTCATTCCCGTCCTCGGCGTTCGACTCACTCGCTTCATCTCGAACGCAGAATCGTTCACTCTAAAAGTTCGTGCCACTCCATGCTCAGACTCGCTCTCTTTCGTTCCCCCGGAGATTGGGAACAATCAGGAGCGGTAAAAACTTTGGGTCGCCTCAGTCGTGGGAGTAACTTGAGGATGTGTTTTTAGAAACAGGGTCTCAAGCGCATTACGGCAGCGTTTTACTTATCATCGCGTCAATACTCTACGATCTATTATAAAACAATCCACTACGTTGAAATTATCTATGAATTAGAACCGGAAAAGAAAATACTTTGTTCTTCCATGATATATTTTATTGAGCACGGCCCAGGTTTAGACCTACAAAGTCATCATCAGGATGATGATGGTCTGATGATGACTTTTTAAGTCGAAACCTGGGTCATGCTTAATAAAATATGTAGAATAACAAAGTATTTTCTTTTCCGATATGAATCGCTTCCACAAAGTGACGCCTCAAACCATTCTATTTATCAATTGGAAAAAATGTCGCAAGGCCAATTCTTAAACGGTTCCTTCGATTATAAAATTTTTAAAGGGGAAAATAAATACTTGCAAAATGAGTAAAACTGCGCAAATGAACTGTGGCTGCAAGGACGTGAGAAGTTTATGCTTCGGTCCTTGACCACCTCTAAGGGATCCTCACGGCGTATCCTGTGCCTTTTGGCGGCACCAGGTGAGGTTTCAGTCTCGCACGCCTCCCCTTGAGGGATCCGCGGTCATATGCGGTTGAGTTGGGAACAAGAAAGGAGTTGGGATTATGTTATTGGGACAAACTCACTCTCTGTTCTCATCGGTGGAGAGATACCAACGAGGGATACATTTACTGCTTCGGGGTGCGTCGTGGATTCCCTCTTGATCTTCAAATCTGTAAGATAATGTCATTGTGTCGCCTCTTTCTCGTGTGCTGGAATAATGTCTTCGTATGCGTGATGCTGACTGAGGAAAACCCCATTCCTTGGAAAGGCGAAAATACTGGCAAACAGACGCAGGTTTTGCATGTTAAACGAAATTCTTGGACTCCCGACTCGGTGAAAGAACAATGCCAAGGTTACAGGTATAATGGCTATTTCTCTAATTGACGGTCCAAAGGGAGGCTTAGGGCAAGATAAATGTTGGATAGAGTCAGGACTCCGAAGATAATATTTAAAAAATGTATTTCTTTGATAAGTTTAAAAATAGAATGTGATTTGATCAAAGCACTTGTTTAATTTTCAAGTGTATAATTGACTGACTTACATATTGTTCGGCAGTGGGATGTTGAAGACTGTGATTGAGGGGATAATGTTAGGCAAACGAGGAAAAGGCAGGAACAGGATAGGGATGAATGGAGGAAGGAAGTACACAGAGATGGAGGGACTTGTTGCAGAGTAGGATGTTGGACTGTGTTTTATTAGGAGATATTTGGTAGTTGTATCCATCCTTCACTTAACTTAACTGGTAGATTACCTAATTTTTAAAAATTACTGACTCTAGATAGTAATGATTTTGGCCTGTGACTTGACCGGACACCTACGTGAGTCACGGGCAGGCGCCGCGTCACCTGCGGCGCATTTCACCCACTCTTCAGAGGAAAGAGCAGCCTCTCCTCCGGTCCTCCAGTCGGACAGTGGTCGCCTGCTGCCGGTTGGACCCAAGGGCCGCGACTTACTAGAATTAAATTCCCTTCTTGAGGGATCAGGAGTTGTGCTTACACTATGACTGTGCCCTCGACTTTTAGGACTTAGAGATACGCCATCGCTGGCCGAAGCATCTTAAGAAGCTTTGACTAGGACGTTTACCATTCTGTCAGTTGTCAAAATTTTCAATTTCCAATGGAATATGAAATCAACACCTGCATTTTTTTCCAACTGGTCGGTTTTCATTCGTGGACCTCGCAGTCGTCGTTTTTTCCTCCAGTCGTCACGTGTTCCATTTCCAAGACTGGTAACTCTCTCACGCTGGAGGGAAACCATGACACTGTCGCAAAATCCGTGCCGTCACTATCGAGTCGTGGAGAACAGAGTTGAGGCATATCGTCCCGTCGCGGGCACTCCCTCGCTCGAGTATTGAGGGAATTGGGGAGGGAGGGGCAGGGGGCGGAGGTCCACAGGGATGCTTCAAAGAGACGGCCTTCGTCGGGGGCATTTCTTGTCTAAACAACCCTTTGAGTCGGTGGGAGGAGTGGAGCGAAGTAGAGTGGATGAAAAAATTTTCAAGAGGAGCGCTCAATCTTCGGGAGAATCCTCCCACCCGCCCTACTTAATTGACTCCCCTTTAACGAGTTGGATGAGGTGGGTTGCGAGGGGAGGGGTTTAGTCGAAGAAGAGGGAAGGGTAATGGGAGGAGGGGTGGGCGTGGGTGGGTTAATGCTCGCTCTCATTAAAGTCACCCCCCTCTCTACTCCCTGCGATGCTGTGGCCCGAGAATCGTTGCGACGGCGATGTAGCTAACTCCCCCGCCCACGACACCTCCCCCTTTCTCCCGTGTCTTCACGAAAGCGCATCTCCTCCCATTCCACTCCCTCCTCCTCCCCCCTCATCCTCACCCCTTCTTTTACCGTATGTCTCGTCAAATGCGGCAATCGATATAGTTTAGGGAAATGGCTCCCGAACCCCCTGCCAGCGGCCTGAAAATGAGTGACAAGAGTTTTTAAGTCAAGTCGCATGTGCACGTTTTTGTGGCGTGGTACGTAACAAACACTGACGAGAATGTAATTCATCATGCTGTCGTGAAATCTTCTCCCGTCGATCCTCTTCGTGCGGATGGGATTGGTATCTCAAGTATCCAATTACCTTCGGAAAAGAGTTGACTCCTCAATTTGGCGAATCCAACATGCGCAATTAGCTATACATCTAATGAATAATCTTGTACGCGACAAATCAGTACCCGACATGCGTGACCCCACTGCATTCCTTAGCATTGCCATTTCTCTCTAGCTCTGCGATGGACGCGTTGAATAGCAGGGGCGGTGTACGGCGCATCACTCTCGCTGCCCTGCGTCCGCGGCCATCTTGCACTCCGAGTCATGTTCAGGTTTCGAATAAGACCCCTGACCCCTCCAGGCTAGTCCGACTACATTGGCCACTTAACGCTTTCACTCACACACGCTCAGTTTTCATTGTTATCAACTCGAAGATTGATTTAATTGCCTATTGCTTCAAGGGAGTAATTAATGCGAATTACAATTCCCTAACTTATTACTTCAGGGAAGGCTTTCTCTTTTTGTTGATGACTGAAATTCACTTTACAAGATAAACGCGCTGTGTAGAAGTGGTGTATACCCAAATGGGCTGAACAGACTCCTGTCCCTGTTAGACGATTTGAAATGTGATAACCAACTTATTCTTACATAAAATATCTGCTATCATACAAAAGAAACGATAAAAAATACGGTTTCCATTTTTCCAGCTTTACATTTGAAGAAATCGGTGTCACATTTCTCCGAGAAACTTCAAATTTCCGATTCCCACAGCAATGTCCATCTAGAATTTACATGCAGCAAGGTATGGGCAAAAATAAGGTGAACCTGGACTCGCATTTATTTAAGACTCTAGTGTCGTCTGTCAGTTTGTTCCAATTGTTATGTTTAAAAGGATCGAAGTAATTTTTTCTAAAAAATAATGAATAAATTTTTATTTGTTTTCTCATATAAGATGTATTGTGACCATCCAATGATCAGTAAAATTCACTACATCGTTGTCAGAGCGAGAGACAAAAACCAAGTTAGGCAATGTTGGAACTACTCCGACATAAATGGAAATACTCCGAAAAATCGAAGACATAAATAGCGATCACCACCTGGTAATTACGTAAAAGCCGACTGCGATGCTAGACGATGAAGAAAGTGACACGGGAAATCAGGTGGCACCCACAGACAAATTTACAGGAGGAAAACCAAATGAGAGGAAGGTTCGCCGCGAGTATCGACAGAGAAACAGGAGTAATAAACCAACATGCGTAGTAGGACGATGGAAGGAAATGGTGAAAATAATAACCCAAGTAGCTGATGAACAATTCGTTAGTTAGGCGTCGAAATCTAAGCGACCTTGGACAACAACTCAAACAGGGGACCTCTCATCGAGGCGAGGAGGAAAAGTTTGTAAAAAGTTGCGGAACCTAGTCATACGTTGAGTGCAAGAGGGTTAATGGGAAAGTTGATCGAGAGCCGCTGCAAGGAGATCAATGACAACATAGAGAAGGTAAAAAGCGAAAATGCTTATAAAATGGCGAAGAGACGAAATGGAAAAAGAAAAAAAACGAGATCCAAAAAAATCCCTAAAGCTTCTGGAAAAATAGCTGCAGAAGATAAAGATATTGGGAAGAGAAGTAAAGGAATATTGGGAAGAGAGAGACGTAAAGTATTCATTGAAGCACTGGAGCAAGGGTCAAAACCACTTGAAGGTGACTTAATTAAAGAAGAAATCTTGATAGAAAAAGACAAACAGGGCCCGGAAATAGTGATCAGCGAAAGAAAAAAGAACAACAGGTTACGATAAGTCCACAAAATAAACTGAGATATAATGAAGGCGCTCGGGGTATAATCGCTGGATACCATCTTTAGGCAATTCAAAGATCGCTAAGACAGTGGGAAACTAAAAGAGGACTTTTCCTAACTGGGCGTCGGACGATCTCCGTGGTATGGCGCGAAAATTTATGCCAGAAAACAACATTGGAATGGTGTGCGTCGCAAGTGTTTCCCACCAATGTCCGAAGTAACGTCTCTCTCTCTCTTTCTTTCACTATTCATTATCATTTCATATCTCTTTCTCATTCTCACGTTTCTCCGCTGACTTAATCTCAAATATCTCCTCCGACACTTTTCGCTCTGCTTTCTCTTAAAAATAAGCCGCCTCCTGAAAGCTTTTTCTCTCTCGCCAACCTCTCTCTTTCTCTCTCTACCTGTGGAGTGCCTCCCAGTGTCACTCCACTTGATCGAAAGAGACCGGTCGCCAAGCGGCAACGCGCCCCGGACCTAAATCATAGAGGATTCGTAGAAGTTTATGGAGCGACGCGCAGTTTGGGGACAGGAGAAGGTTAAATGTTTTTTTTCAGTCACTTTGCATACCTTTGTCATAGGTGCATGAATACCTACGGTACACTTCGCCATTTCCTCTCTGGATTGGCTCAGTAAAAAAAAGCTAAGTTTTGATAAAGAATTCTCAGAATTCCCAGCAGGTGGCATTTCAGAGCTCCCGACGTTTCTAATAATAATAATAATAATTTATTCATTTTAAAAATGGTACAACCATATTAAATGTCGTCAATATAAGTATTATTTAACATATAAACATACTTTCTTAAATGTGATGAACATTGTCACAAAGGAATTCATCCAATGAGTATAGTGGGTGAGCAAGTAACCAGGTATATACCCTATTCTTGAAACTCTGGATACCATCTGATTTCAACTGAGTAGGCAGATAGTTATACAGTCTTATGTTCATATTGTGAAATGTGTTGTATGTTGATGACAATCTACAATAAGTAGTATTTAGATTCGATTTACCTCTTGTGGAGTAGTTATGGAGGTTGGATCTTAATTGATAAGTTTCTAGATTAACTTTCACATGAATCAGAGCCTTAAAGATATACAAACAGAATACAGTCATGATTCCATACCTAATAAAAAAAGGTTTGCAGGAATCACGTGGTGGTATATTAGCAAGAGAGCGAATAGCTCTCTTTTGCAGTAGCAAAATTTGTTTAACATGAGGGGAATGACCCCATAACTCAACACCATAATTCAAATGACATTGAAAGAAGGCATGGTAAAATGTTAAACGATACTCATTTGAAATGAGAAAGTTGAGCTTTCTTAACATATAAACAGCTTTACTAAGTTTATTACAGGTCTGACTGATGTGAGTCTCCCAATTAAGTTTTGTATCAATATAAATTCCTAGTATTTTAGCAGTTTCAATATCAGTTATTTTTGATTTAAGACTGCACACAATATGCTGAGTTTTGTTAGTATTTAATTGTAAATGATTAACTTCAAACCATTCCTTAGCCTGTTTTTGGGTAGCGCTAGATCGTAACTTTGCATCTTCTAGATGTTGACACTTTTGCACAAAAGTAGTGTCATCAGCATATAAAACAGATCTAGGTTTCATATTACAGGGCAAATCATTAATCATGATGATGAAAAGTACTGGGCCAAGCACAGAGCCCTGTGGTGCTAATATAGCTATCATTTTCAGTTTGAAGCAATCTTTCTGTGGCCTGAGGTATTAGCCAAGTTAACCTTGGAAACTGTTTGTGTTCTGTTGCGTTACTCTGGATAAATCCGAGAACGTTAAGTCCTCTCTTCGTAAGTCATCGAAAATGCCATTGTTCCACATTAACGTGTTTTTAATTGCTCAGGGAATTAACTCTCACCAGTTTTTCCATATATTCTATCCTGCATACTTTTTCTCATTTACTTTGTTCTTCAACTATTCTCTCTGGAACTTCTAACAATTCACTTCTTGAGATTATCTTCGACCACTTTCATCTCCGGCTCATTCGATCACGTCTCCTTTCGTGAGGTTCACTACTCTGCCATATATTATTTACCTGATATGGGTTGCATCTATCCTTTACATGCTCTTTCAAGCACTTGTTTCTTACTACATGTACTGCGAAGCATTCGGCATCTGAACCAACCATCTAGTGATTATTATGTTTTTATCCTATTTTCTGCATAAAATTTCAAGTAACAGGTGTACAAGAACGAAATGGGGATAAAAAAAAATATAAATTGGGAAGAATGATAAAAAAGGCTCTATTCACATTATTCTTTATTGCTAGTTAGACTTTCCCATCTTTAGAGCAATTGGTTGATACCATGCCAGTAAAAATCTTTCCATTTTTGCCACGGACCATTCCTGGAGCCATTTTTGGCGGTTTTCCGTGTTCTGAAACATCGAAGTCACCACTTTTGAAATCCCGAAACCATCGTTCACACGCATATTGAATGGAGCATGTTCATCATCATCAGCATTTCTATAATGGAAAGAGTCAACCCCAGCCGTACTCTTATAAATGGGCGAAGGATGGGTGAGGGAACTCCTCATCCACCTTTGCCCATTTATGAGAGTACGGCTGGGGTTGACTCTTTCCATTATATTCATACGGCTGTAGTTACCGTTCGCTTTATACATCAGTATTTCAATCCTAAGATTGGCTTACTGCAGCCCTCCACTCTTCCCTATTTAGTGTTGATTCCCTCATCCTCTGATAGGTTCCCTGTTTTACATCATTCTCAAATTGCCCTATGCACTTGTCTCTTGGCCTTTCTCGCGGGATCTTTCCTTCGATATTTCCTTCTATTATGTTTCTAACTAATCCATTGTGCCTCAAGGTACGTCCAATCCATCTAGTTTGCTGTAGAGCTCTCCATATGGTCTCCGTATCGCAAACCATATTGGAATATCCAAGGATGTCTCGGCTTCAATATTAAACAATTGGAATGCCGTAAAATCTGTGCAGGATGGGCACCACGCCGTCTCACCGACGAGAACAACCAATACCGTCCTTATTCCCCCGACCTTGATCCTTGCGATTTTTATTATTTTCCTCAACTCAAAAAGACACTTCAAGGGTAATCAATACATCTCGGCAGATGAGGTGAAGGCAGATGTCGATAATAGTACGCTGTTCGACTCGACTATGTTATATGACATAGCTCTAGAACACGTCTCCATATTTCCGCTTCTCAAAATACACTAGATGAATGTAACGATCTCAAACCTGCGCATGCGTGTTGAGGAGGAATGTTACTTCCACATGCCATCAGGAGGGCTTCTAAAGGTCATTTTGTTTCTGGTCTACAAGAATGTGTATCGTACATTAGTTTTCAGCCTACCCTCTTAATATCCACGGTCTTTTTCGAATTGAGGCTATGCTATTTCAGTGTTTTAAATATATTAACTGGTCTGTTCAAGTATTTTTTCTGCATGTCCCAGTACCCCCTCCCACTGTATTGCGCCACGAGTAAGCGAAGATGCGTCGTAGAGCACATTCTGATTCGGCGGCCTTTTACATTTTTTGTGCCCGCACCTGCCGCTATTCTCCGGTTCCCTTTGTCGCACGTCCGCAGTTATCATAAGAGTAACATAAACATCTGTTTCAATCTTCCATGTCTGTAGCGTTTAAATCACTCCATGCTTACTTATTTTGTTGTTTTTTTGGTTTATCTCAACTTCCACATAAAAGAGAGAAAGTTATTATGTAGTCGCGGTCTTAATTCACTTGCTTAGATAGTGATCTTATTTTCATAATGATTTTCTTCCGTTGACCGCTGCAGTTGTTTGTTAATGTAGCGACAGGTAGTTAAATGTGTTACGTTAAACTTGTAGTATTTGATTTATTGTCTTCCTTACATCTTGATCCGAGATTGGCCCCGACATTTTTGGTCTTAATGCCGCGAGCCACCGCCGCTAGCCGAGCTCCGTAATAAAAAAGCAAGGCAGACGAAGAAAATATGTGGGAAATTGTTTTATAGGGCCATTAATAATCCGCCCATGAGTGAGTGTGCATCAGCAAAATCTTTGATGTAATTATTTATATATGTGTTGTGGAATAATAACCGCTCAATAAAAATGATTGTGAGGCTATTTCTCTATAGAGTTTCGTTATATTTTCCCCCCTAAATTGATCCCGAGGATTTTGACGCCACGTAAGGGAGACACAGAAGTGAGGAAATGGGAAATCAAGAAAAGGGTTATTCTATTTTGTACCATAAAACTCAATTATGTCGCTCGCCCCATGCATTGGGAAATACGCGTGCATTTACTCGTACGATTATTTCCCCGTATGGCGCCTCCGCTCTGTTTCCCGCTTATCCATTTCTTTCTCTCACCCCCTCCCTCGACCCCTCCCCCCGCCCCAATAACCCCCACTGCCCCACCCTTCCTCCCGGCCCTCATTTTGACACGTTATTAGCGCCCATTCTCGGCAAACTAAGGGCGTCGTCGCCCCCTCACCTCTCTAATCCTCTCACCCTCGGGTCTCCTGCGGCAATCCCCTTACTCCCGACCCCCTTCCCATCTTTCTCTCGATGAAGAAATTTTATTTCGACCGCGACTTCCCTCTTTATTTCTCTTGAAAAAGTTTTCATTTCCATCCGAGACACGAAACAAGGCAGTGTGCGCGTGTATATCTTTGTCTCCTGCAATGAATCAAGCGCCTTTATGATAAAGGAGAAGCGGAAGAAATGCGCTCAACCAACCAACCGCCTTATCTCCCTGCCCCTTCCATTCTGTTCCTGGGGGATTTTGTTTGTTTGCCTTTGGAACACTTCCCCTCGAGACCGTCGCCGCTGTGATTTTTCTTCGCTCAACTTCTTCTCCGGCTCCCCGGCCGCTCCGCCCGGCGAATGGAGAAAATACCCGCCGCGGAGGCTCTCCGTTCGCTTTTCTTACGTGCTTTTGAAATGATGCACGTTTGGACGCGGTAGTTAAAGCGCCCTTTTTGCCCGCAACGAGGCTCTTATGTCACTAGATGCACTTATGCTCACCGTGGCTTGACACGTATCCTATATCACGCGGGGCTTCCTTACCAGCGTTCCCAGGTAGAGGACAAGCAAGCATGTGAATTCCTCGTAATCAACTGCAGTATTAAATAAATAAAATTGTTTAAATAAATAAATACATACATATATAAAGCAACAATAATAAATAATAATAATATATTTTCAGAACCACACTATTTTAAACAAATTCTTGTAAACCAAGACGACCGAGCCCATCTTTTAACACTTCTAAATGCACTATGCCTCCATTGGAACCTGGTTCCGAAGGAGCAGTAAAAGGTACACTAACTTTGCTTTGGCTTGGCAGCAATAAATAGATAAACGATCAATTAATAATTGGTTAGTCATTCTGCGTTAGCAAAAAAACAGAATATTGTCGCTTTTATAGTATTTTTCTCAAATTTTATGATTTTATGTGTGACGTTTACTTGCATGAAAACCGGCAACGTAAATATATACGTAATACGAAGTACGTAAGTAAACGGCAAAATAGGAAACGTGGCATACGAAAAATTCAGCGAAAACCCGGTCGTTTTTTACAGACAGTGGCCATCTTATGCCTCATCATCATTATTTCAGTGTTTCAGCAGTGATAAAGGAATTGGTATGTTATTGGGTCCCCTTCATAGCGTCGTTTTTTAAAAATGATTATTGATACAGTGAAGGCTACGTACGAAACTAGTGAATTTTCAATTTTTTCATGTATTTTCCTGTTACACATTAGATTGGACCTTGCCCACCGGTTAGGCACACATCAGGAGGTTAATTCGTAGGAGTACGTCAGCAGGCCAATTTGGGAATACGTACTTCTAAAGAATAATCACATCCACAACTGGGGTTGGATGTTTTGTGTGAAAATAGTTCACTTCGAACTTTGCCTCCCATTTATTATGTTGGGTCATTAACTCGTAGTTACCTAGGAGTTAATGACCCGCCAATGATAAACGCATTTTTGAAGCGGTTGTGTATTTTTTAAGCTTAGCATTTAAGAACTGAAGTAAAGGAAGATGAAAGCTAAATACAAAACCTGTTCAGTTTTCTAAAGAAATATTCCTTTGAAATAACCTTAGTTTCGATGTCAAGTAATATATGTTGTCCCACTTTTTTAATCCACTACCTGGAGGTGATATCCCATTTTTACAACCTTATCTTCTCTAATAATTCGTTGTCTCGGGCGTGACTTCATGGAATCGACTTAACATAATGAAAAGAGAAACTTTATAATTCCACATATAGTAGATTTATTAGACGGACGACCCAGGTTTCGACGTGGCACGTCATCATCACCTGATGATGACGTGCCACGTCGAAACCTGGGTCGTCCGTCTAATAAATCTGTGTGGAATTATAAAGTTTCTCTTTTCATTATCTTATCTTCTCTCCTCTAGTGACTGCGAGTTTGAAAAAAAATTCGAAATGGAGACATACGTACGTATACCCCCTTAGTTATTCTCTCAGATCGTATCTATTTCATTTCGTTGACTATGCTCGGAGGTTTTGAGTTATCCAAAAGGTAAAAAGATGAGGAAATAGATAGGTGTCAATGCAGTAATTTCATTCTAATTTCCCGATAAAAAAAGAGTGCAGTTAATCGACTCAAAAGGTGAGGAGAGTGGGTTATTTTCTGTCTAGATAGCATCCTATTTCAAATTAGTATAATTCCTCCTTCGCACCTCTGAAAGGGAGGGAATGCATTCTTAGATGGCGCTGAGATGGTGTTGCTCTTCCCAGTGCGTGATATACGAGACAGATATACTTACGTGTGAGAGTGAACTCGTTGAGATGCTCTCAGACTGATATCTCTTCCCCCGGCGTCCCTCCATAGGAATCTAGGACCCTTCCCGTCTCCCCTCGGCCACTCTCCGCTTTACCTGAGGAAGAGGGCGAGATCGCCGCTTATCGGGGTCGTCTGACATGAGTCACGCTTGGCGTCTTCCGATCTAAAAGATGGCGCTAGCCGCTTTAGACCCGTGCTGGAGATGGCGATTCGATTCCCTTAGCGGACGTGCAATATTCCGCAGCGCTTAAAGGATCCCGATGACCGCACACTCCACCATTAAGTTGTCGGTCATAACTACTGTTACTGGCGCCATAGTCGTCCTCTCTATTTAAATGACGGTTATTGGAATAAAACCAGATTATGATAGAATGGAAGATGTTGATATTAGTTTAATTGATACCTTTAGGCTCGGTGGGAATAATGGAAGAAGACATTTACTTCAAATGCAAATTGTATGAAAGCGAGGGGTGTGAAATTCGACGCCATTGTGTTTTTCCTTCCGCGTTTTAACCACGTGAATGCCCGAATGAGGTTCTCCGCCGCGTCGAAAGTATCTCTCGCTCATGGCGCGAGACAGTCTCCGCGCCGGTATGTCGGCGTCGTGGACATTTGCCAATATTCCGGGCAGTCCGCGAGGATTTGAACCAGGCGCTGGCGGACGGGCGACCGGCCCTCGTCACGGGCGAATGTTGTACCCGGCGTGTGGGCGGCCCTTGTGTGTGAGGGACGGACTCTCGTTACGAGGCAAGCGCGTAATTGCCATCGCCGATCCGAGTGATCTCTCCCTCAAGGCGCCCGCCCCCACCTGTCGCGGGCGAAACGGGAGCGAAAGAGTGATGTTCGACTCCCACTCCTCCTCCCGCCCGCGCCGTCGACTCCCGGAGAGGGAAGGAGATGGCGCGGCGGGGGGGAGGGGGGAGTTTCCGGGGAAACGGTATCGCGTGGTGGTGACGATGACGAAGAGAGATGAGGTGATGACGGATGGACCGCACTTGATGCGGTGCACGAGGAAGAGGAGGGGATAAGAATCCGGGGGAGGCGGGGGGTTTCTGGTGGAGCGGAGGGGGTTGTTCACCCCGTCACTCAGAGCCGAATTTTGACGCAGCCTTACTTTGTCAACTGCTTTTGTCACTTCGTTAAGGCCGGGGGAAAAATGAGGGGATTACTATTTGTGGCTGCCACCCTCCCGCGCTCCAACCATGGAAAAAGGATTATTAGTCAAAATCTGGAGGGGTGTTGGATGGTGGTTAATTAAGGGTAGGCATCTTCATACTCTGGCTGCTTTTGACGAGCGCCCCCGCGCGGAGGTGTCTCCTTCAACCGCAATAATCCATCTCGCTGATAATTTGTAATGAATATCCACGGGGGCCTTCTTATCCGCACCCGTTTTTTTATTCCTCTCTACTCCCGTGCGTGGGAGTCATTTCGTGTTGGCTCGACATTCGATTCGGCCGGGATGTCTCTGGGCGATCCATCTTGTCGCAGAAGCGGCTCCTTAAGACGAGCCTTCCTCCTCTCCCTGCTTCCAACTAAAACCATTACATTCGAGATTTTAGGTCGCGGCATCCACCGGGGACTTGTGGAAAACGGCGATGGGAAGACTGACGGCCGCGATGGGAAGCATTGATTGGTTCCTCCCCTCCGTGTTCGGTAATGAGGGATCCGCTGTTTTTATCTTTTGCTTGCTGGGTGTGTGGCATGCGTGTATGAGGGGAGTGGTGGCGTAGAGCGTGGATCTTTCGGTGAACAATTGGGCGTCACAGGTTTATATTATTATTATTATTAAAATGTACATGTGCAAATAGACAAATGTCAGGTGGCACACAAGTCCCAAGTGTTACAATAAACTTGCCTTGGAAAAATAACATGGTTTCTGAAATACAATCAACATCACAAAAGATAATAAATAAAATCAGTCAGAAAAAAGAAAAAAATACACTTTAAGGAAATTTCCAAACACCAATCTGTAGTACATAAAAAAAAGAAAATCCCCATTTCATTAACATTTGTTTCCCAATCAACAAGAAAAAAAATTAAGCTGTTACATTTAATTTTATACAACACATCAATCAAATGATTACAGAAGTTGTTTACATCTGTTCTTAAAAGTTTAGACTCTGTTAGGAAAGGGCTTAAAAAGTTTTGCAGGTAAATTGTTCCAATCAACAATTGTTTTATTTAGAAAAGAAATTTTTTTTTATTCGTTCTTTGTGCCCAGCATTTTACCTTAAATTTGTGGTCATTTCTCCCTGTAAAATGCATATGAGAACGTTCTCGTCTGAAATCCAAGCGGTATGGGTTTCCTGGGCGCTAAAACTTTTATGCGAGGAGGCAGGTGGCAAAGGGAAAGGAACTGCTCCCCCAGACTCTTGAATTAAATGTGGCAATTCCGCTCCACTTGTCTGCTGAGCTGAAGGCGAGCGCTCTCCTCGCCGATCGAAAGAACCCCAGGGTTCTTTAGTGTGGGTGGTTATCTGATGTGAGATTTCTTTGCCTCCACTTGCAAAGAAGAAATTTCATATTTTTAATGAAATACGCAGTAACAAGGCAGCATGTTTTTTCTGGAATCTTTTTGGGGTATTTACCCATCCATGCGTTACGATGTGGAACTCTTCCTTGGTACAGAGTGCGGCAACATAGCTTCCTTTTTTGAAAGCGTTTTGCGTTTAAAAAAAGAAAGTTATGCATGGTAAAAACCAAACTGAGTACTGCTGCGAACTATTAAACGTCTCGACTTCGGTTTCAACGTCTTCGAGTCGTTGTCACGGGTAACGAATTGCCAATTTACCAAGGGTAGTAGTAGTTTTATGGTAGGATCGGCTAAGGTCATTTGCGCAATTAGGGATGGATGGGAAAGGAAGGGTGGAGAGAAACCCGTCATCGGTATCAGCCTACTCTTAAAAAAAGACGCCAAGGGGTCAAACAGTTTAACGTCCCATCCGACGGACGTCGTACTCACTCAAAGGGCTCTCCACAAAGCACCTCGAGTAGGGAATACCACTGAAAAATATTTTTTGTCTGCAGGATTCGACAATTTACCTAGGGAATATGGGTAACATATTACTCTTACCAATTAATCAAAGACATCGAAACCGCGATCTCGAGATAAAAATAAGGTCTCGTTGCAAATCCGTGGTTACTAATAAATAGCACATTGCAATTTTGTGTTCGAATTTAAAAGTGTATATACAATTACGGGAGAAACTCATCAATTTACATTATTTGGAACATGGGAGTGGTAAATGCCGAATTATAAGAAAATTATATTTCCTATCTTTAACACTTTACTGGTTAAGAAAGTTTTGTAGATGGTAAAGGGAGTGAAAAATTGTGTTGTATAAAGAGGGGTTTTTAGAAGAACAAGCTGTTTGAAAAAACCCTAGGTAATACTGATAAACACTGTGGGGTCGGGTCCTACTTACCCAGATCGATTCCGTATCCGGAATTTGGTTGATGCGACAAGATGGCGTCGATGGGAGGATATTGAGTTGTGAGTATGGATGAGAATAAAAGAAACGAAGTGGACGGAAGGAAAACAAAGGAAGGCCCTCTAGGCATGGTTAGGGAATGGAGTAGACTGCTGTGAAATATTCGAAGAATGCAGGGGAAGTGGATGCCGAAGATATTGAAAGTCGAAGGAATTTTAAAGTCTGTGATGGAGGGGAGAATGTCGAGTAAGCAAGTTAGAGGGAGGAAAAAGATCAGGAAGGGTTGGATGAAATGAAGGAGGACAATAAACATTTAGACTTGAAGAATGTTTGTAATTTTGTAGTCGTTATGATATTTAGTAAAGTATAAGGCGAGTCTTAGAAGTTTGTCAATACCTTAGACGCATTGAAAACCTCCCAGGACTGTTAGGTTACTGTTAGCAATGAAAGGCCTTATCTTAACTTTCAGACCGTTTTTATGAAATTAGGAAAATGGATAAATAATATCATCATTTACTGCAAAAATAATATTCAAATTTTCTTCAGGCGAGGGCCCTTGGACTCCCTTATTGAGGGTATTCCTTAGATATACTTTCAATTGAAGTACATTCTATGACTAAAATCTATTTTTCACACGAATTAGTCATATTATTGAAACTAGTAAACATGGGAATGAGGCTGGGGTGAACTTAGGTGGGATTCTCTTCAATTCACTCAGATATGAAGTTTCATTATCTTAGTTAGTTAGCCATTCCACTAAAGGGTTAAACTAATTGCTTAAGACTATTAAAAATCAATCTGATACAGTAATGAAGAGGGGCCTAATGCTGAGTAGGATATTGGGTTATGTTTGGTTAGGAGAAACAAAATATTTGTTGACTAGTTGCGTCCATCTAAAATCTACCGCAACTGGCAGATTACTCAAATATTTTTTTTTTAACTATGGCCGGAAAATTAATAAAGAATTAATTAAGAAAAAAATGAGAAAAATAATAAAGAAACTGAGGTAATGAGATTCTCAAAATATTTGAAAGGCTAAGAAAACAAAAGTTGGGGAATATAGACTATAACAGGTAGAACAGTTCAGCTATTTAGGATTTGTTTCGAAAGAGGGTGGGCAAAGGAGGAATTAGGAAGAGGGAGAATTATGTTGGGCAAGGAAGCGTTTACGAAGAGATTTGAATGAATTGATGGCTGGGACCTTAAGTAAAGACGTAAAGAAAACACTCGTGAAAACTTTAAAGTGGATAGTAGTGTTGTGTAGTTCGGAAACCTGATCGTGGAGACAAGAGAATAAGTGTACATAGATAGGAGTCTTTCGATATGTTGGCGCGGAGAAGAATTGAGGAAATGAAGTGGACGAGAAGGAAGCCGAAGTGGGAAGCATCGTAGGCATTGTAGGGGAAGAGAGGTGACTGTTTGGAGAAATTCAAAGAATGCAGGACAACCGGCTGCAGGAGATACAATTTAGATGTGAGGCAATGGACTGCTGAAGACGGTGGTCAAAGGGCGAATCCAATGCTTCGGAAGTGAGGTGAATAAAGGGAAAGAATGGGCATTTTGTTTGGATTAAGAGAGGAAGCAAGCATTTGGAAGTTTGGAAGGTTAAGGATATTTTGAGCCATGTTAGTTAGGGTTTAAGTGTTCAGTAGTGTGTAGTACTACCAAGGCCCACCAGAAACCTACCGTAAGCCGGTAGAGTATTGCTAATAATCGTATTAACACTTGCCTTCTTGGTTAGGTGAGGTTTTTGATGGACCGTACCAATCCCTAAGCCCTAACTAAAATGCCAAGAAATATCCTCATGCAGCACATTAGAGGACGGGAGTAGACCTGTGAACTTAAGCTTGCTGGTTTGATTCCCGCAACCGGTGAACATTTTTCAGCTTAGAAAAAAAGTGTTAATGGTTTTCGGAACGAGTCAACCACACATTAACAGAAAAAACACAACACTGGTATTTCGGAACGAGGCAACGAGAAAAATAGTTTCCTACTAAAAACAAAAGCTACCATGGTGAAAGGCAGCTGTTCCACCATTAGGCCCTGGTGGCGGAGACCGAGTGAGTCTCCCCGGCATCATGGGCGAGAGTGAAGTTCACGGTATCAGCCGCAGTACTGCGATGTGGAAGGCAACGGGAAACCACCACATTATTCTCCCCTGAGATATGCAGCCTTGCCTTAAATTCTAATTTTGTAGAATGGAAAAAGATATGGGCTGCGGTAACCAATCCTAGGATTGAAATACTGATGATGACATCATATTACTGCAACGCATTCTTTGGCTCTGCCTCCCTTTATTTAATTCAGAATGCCCAACCGTTACCTCCCTCTGCCTCACATTCCTAGCATTGCATTCTCCCACACATTACCACTGAAGCAAATCACAAATCAAAAAAATTGTTTAATCACGGTAATATTATTTCGACTGAACTCAAATAAAGGGATTTAATTGGACGGCACATCACTTGAAAGGGTGGGTTTTCAATCCTGGTGGATAAGCAGCTTTGGATGCCAATTAACTCTGGGCGGAGGCTTGGTGTGTTTGTCAGAAAGAGGCTATTATCCGTTTGAAAAAGGCAAATTTAAGTGTTCATTTTGGCATATGCTAATGTATTTGCCAACTATAAATATTGTTAATATTTCGTTCTTAACTTTTCTGTTTTTTCTTACGCTTTCCTTGTATGAACTTTATATTTCTCATTAATGAGCTAAATTTTCAGAAATATGGTATTTTAATAATTAAGCAATTGGCGTATCGGCCGCTGATGCGAGCTAAAGTACCCCTGGATTTGATTGTCTGTATCAAGTGATCCTTAACTTGTAGTATATAGTAGAAAATAATATACCGATTTTCATATTTGCTCAGGGCCAAGCGTACTTGTTTGCGATATAGGAATGGAATTAAGGACATAGAAGCATGTAAGGCCGTGGTGATAGAACAAATTCCCGCGGAACGAGACAACGGTTTAGGAACAAGGGGAAGAAAGGATTTGTATCGGCTAATCCCATTACTGAGAAGGAAATTTGTCCAAAAGATTTCGGTAGATAACTTATAGTTCCCGTCCCAGAAAAGGGAAAGTCGGGTTTCTGTGGAGAAGATGGAAAAATAAGTTTGATTTCGCACGAGGTAAAGTGGTACTTAGGATCATAATGAGATGATGATGATTGATGGCAAATAATAACTTAGGGGATGATGGATTTGGGTTCAGAAAAAGAGAGGCGCGCGTGATGGCAGCAATTGGATTACTAATAGAGAGGAACATAGAGTACAGTGAGGATGTATTACTTTGTTTTATAGATTTCGAGGAGGCGTTTGATAGAGTAGATTGGGAAAACTAATCAATGTAATTCAGAAGATGGGAATGGATCGGAAGGATAGGAGGATAATCCGCCACCTGAGCATGTTTCAGACTGCTCAGGTGTGGGTGGGGGACGCAGAGTCGGTATGGTCGGCGTTAGTGAAAGGGAAGGACATGAAACGCAAGTATCTATGGCGATTTAATGGGAAAAATATTTTAGTGAGCGTGAAGTATGAGGAGTTACATGCTCAATTTTCAACCTCCTGCTATGCATGGTAACGGGGTATATTTGTTGATCTCCGCAAGAGTTATTCAAATATTTGAAGATATGCTTGCTTAAGTCATTTGAGTAGTGCATATCAGTAATGCCTGCGCGAAATTAGGTTTCAAAAGGCCAGGAGATGAAAGATAAAATGAGTAAATGAATATTCTTCCGCCCAAGTGGGTTCATAATGCAGATAATTAACTGGAGGGGAAGCACGGCCATCTTTACACGGGTGCCTTGCAGTGTTTTTCCTTGTAAAGAGGAAAACTTGGGAGATGGGGGGGGGGGGAGTGTTTTCATCCGAATGTTTTGTGCTGATTTGCATGTGCGGGGACATGCATTCCGGTCTAGAAAGATTCATGGAACCGAATCCTGTTCACATAACTGTCATCTCGGAGACGATATATAAGTTGTGAAAAAATTCCATCTCAAGTTTTAATGAATACATAATTCAGACCATGTGTGATATTAAATAGGTTTTAATTAATGCATTTTTGGGGCGCACCTTGGGCCGCTGGATATAACTTACGGTATGGGACACTCCTCGGTCAGATGGACGAGGTTTAATTTCAGGCCCCTGCCTTCCTTGCGCAATTACCCCCAGCGTTTTAAGTCAGCACACTATAAATCATTCTTTCTTCCAGGGACCCCTTTGTGGGAACCCTCCCTTTCGCTCCCTTTCAAGGATGCTTCCCTCCCCCCCTCCCCCGCAAACTCTCCACCACGCCCCTGGGGATCGATTAGAACGTTTAGCCGCCCTTTATAAATCCGAGCACCCTTGCTTTTTCCTATTCCTCTCTCCAAGCACCGCCGTCCCTTCCTGCACCACGCTTTCGGCCCTCGTGATTCTCCTCAACCGCCCCTGCCTCCCCCGCTCCTTCGCCCTCAGCTTCCCTTTCATCCCAAGAGGGGGCGCTGTAATTTACGTGACGCGATAATTTCAATACTCCTTCGATTCCCGCCTCTTCCCTTCGAGTGCCGTCAACTCACATTCTATCGCCCCCACCCCTCTTCCCCTTCGTTTTAGTCCATACGGATTCGAGAATGTTCCCTTGAGAACTGTTCTCTAGTGTGCGTGTCCAGAAACGTCTGGGCCCAAAAATATCGCACTCCAAATAAAACGTTTCTACTTGCCGTTGTGGATAATACATATGACTATCTCTCTTTCTATTCTCGTTACTCGTTTGATAAATATAAAACCTGCTTAGGACACGTAATATTAGTACGGTCGTGCGCTAGAAAGAGATTAATTGAGCAGAGAACTACAGGTCCTGTATGTATAACTTGCAATTGCTACGTGGTTTCATGGCGTGGTATGCTGTTTTGATGCTTTCCAAAGATGGGTCCTTGTATTAGATTTGCTTGGGTAAGAAGCGCTTGTTTCCAGAATCATAGATGTAGTTGTTACATTTGCAACTATACCTGTATATGTCACTATTTACAACTCCATCCAGGGCTCGATAAACGGCCTACCACTGTGTTAAGATGACGTTGCTTGAGACGGTAGATACCGTGAAGCGGACGATGTTAATCAATCTCTGTTTGCGATATTGAATGAAGGTACTAATCGGGAATACTTCGAGTTACCTATCCGAGTTTAATTGACGTACAATAATCGTAATTGGCGGCGGGGACGAGAGCCAACGAGGGGTTGCCGTAATTTTAAATAAAGGGGTAGGAAGAAGCGTAGTCAACATAGAGCAAGCGACAGATAGAATTTTACTCGTAGAGATTAAAGCAGAGCCGACGAACTTGGTCATTATTCAGGTATACATGCCACCGAGCAACCACAAGGAGGAAGAAGTCGATAGGATGTATGATGAGTTAGAGGATATCATCGCGAGTGTTCCTGCAGGGAAACATTTGATAGTGATGGGGGATTGGAATGCGACGGTAGGCGAAGGAAGAGATGGTGGTGAGGTGGGGGACTATGGGTTAGGCACGAGGAATGAACGCGGGGAGAAAGCAATTGAATTCTGCAGGAGACAGGGGTTAGTCATCACTAACACATGGTTTAGACACCACAAAAGGCGTAGGTATACATGGAAAATGCCAGGTGACTCTGAAAGGTATCAGTTAGATTATATTATGGTTAGGCACAGGTTTAGGAACAGTGTTCGCACAGTTTCCCAGGAGCGGATGCGGACTCTGACCACAATTTAGCTGTTATGAAATGTAATGTTCGTTTCAAGAAGATAAGGCAAGGGCGGCGGGTTAGGAATCGGAATTTAGAAGCAGTAAATGGATTAACGAGGAAGGAGTATCAGCAGGCTGTAGAGAAAATGATGGATGACGGTAAAGAACTGAGTACTATCGAAGAAAAATGGGAATGTATCAAGAAAGGGATATTGGAAGCCGCTAAAGACACTATAGGAACCGTTAACGGGAAAAGGATAAGGAAACCATGTGTAACGGATGAGATGATTGCAAAGATGGATGAGAGAAGAAGATGGAAAAATGTAAACACAGAGTTAGGCAAAATGAAGTACAAAGAGTTAAACAATAAATTGAGAAGGACCACAAATAAAGCAAAAGAAGAATGGTGGAAAACGCAATGCGAGGATATGGAAAGTTTACAGAAGAAGGGTGAAATTGGTGCTCTATACAGCAAGGTTAAGTTATTATCGGGAAGTAAGAAGGCAAGATGTGTGCTAACAGTTAAAGATAAATGGGGTAAGATAATAGTTGAACCAGGAAAAATCCAAGAGAGATGGAAGGAATATATAGAAACACTGTATGGTAAAGAACTTAGGCCGACAAGGTTAGACATAGAAAAGGAACATGACGTAGAAGAAGATAGCTTAGGTCCAGGCATACTCGACGATGAAATAGAAAGGGCATTAAAGGAGATGAAAGCAAATAAGGCTGTGGGGCTGGACAATATTCCTGTAGAAATGTTGAAATGGTTAGGGAAAGGTGGGAAGAAGGCCATATATGGACTGATTCGTAGTATCTATGAGGAAGGAATCTGGCCGGAAGATTTTGTGAGATCGGTGTTAGTTCCTATTCCAAAAAAGGCAAAGGCTTCGTCATGTGAGGATTACAGAACAATAAGTTTGATATCCCACGCAGCTATAGTTATTCTCAGGATCATCAACAAAAGGATAGAGAGTAAGGCAAATGATTACTTAGGGGATGATCAGTTTGGGTTCAGGAAAGGAAGAGGTACGCGTGATGCCATTGCAGTAATGAGATCACTAGTCGAGAGGAATATAGAATACAATCAGGACGTTTTTGCCTGTTTTGTAGATTTCGAAAAAGCGTTTGATAGAGTGAATTGGGAAAAATTAATGCGTGTATTCCAGAACATAGGAATGGATTGGAGGGACAGGAGACTGATCCGCAACCTGTACATGTCTCAGACTGCTCAGGTGCGCGTGGGGAACGGAGAGTCCGGATGGGCAGTGTTAGGAAGAGGTGTAAGGCAGGGTTGCCCATTGTCACCGGTACTGTTCAACGTATATGTAGAGGAAATGATTAAAGAGGCATGGGAAGAACTGGAGGTAGGAATGAAAGTCGGAGGGGAATTCGTAAAATCGGTTAGGTTTGCTGATGACCAAGCATTAGTTGCTCAGTCAGCCAAGGGGTTGCAAGCATTGTTGAGTGAATTGGAGGTTCAGTGCGATAAATATGGGATGAGAATAAATATTAATAAAACAAAGGTTATGCGATTTTCCAGAAAGAAAAAAGGCTAAGCTAAATATTAAAATAGGCGGGGAAATATAGAGCAGGTAGAACAGTTTACATATCTCGGAAGTGTTTTGGACCAACACGGTCAAAGTGGTAGGGACGTAAGGAGAAGAATTGCGCTAGGCAAGGAGGCTTTCTCAAGGAGGAGGGAGTTGATGACGGGGACGTTGAGTAGGGATGTTAAGACAAGACTCGTAAAAACTCTGATATGGAGCGTAGCTATGTACGGCGCGGAAACGTGGTCGCTGAAGCAGGAGGATAGACGTAGATTGGAGGCTTTTGAAATGTGGGTGTGGAGAAGAATGGAAAAGGTGAAATGGACCGAAAGGAAAACAAATGAGGAAGTACTAGAAATGGTGGGGGAGGAGAGGGGTTTGTTGAGAGAAATCCTATGGAGGCAGGAAAAATGGATGAAGGGCGTATTGAGCGGTAGTGGAATGTTGAAGAGGGTAATAGAGGGAAGAATGTTGGGCAAGCGAGGTAAGGGTAGGAACAGGATAGGGATGTTGGACGAGATGAAGGGAGGAAAGAAGTACACGGAGATGAAGAGGGACCTGATATAGATTAGTTTGCTAGGTGGGGAGTCACAAAATGTTTATTTGATAGTTGGGTCCATCCAAAAACCTACCTTAACCGGTAGATTACCTAAAAAAAATGGTAATTGATTTGTAATGTGGGGACGATATCATTGATCAGATATAGTTGGAGTATTATTATTTTTGGGTTATTACATTGGTATGCTGCGCAATACCCAGCCACGTGAGCCCTGGTCCATTGCACCCCTAAGAAGACGAACGAAGGTTTTTTTCTTGTACTGATCTGCGTATTCCCTTCCCTCCGACTCTTATGCGGGGATGTGATTTCTTTTCCAGCTCATATTTTCGGTGCGTTTAACTCGACAGACAAAATAGATCACAATCCATCCGAAATTTATGAGAGTCCCTTCCTGCCCACGGCTGCCTCGAGCTGAACTTACGGTAGCGGTCGAGTGCTCTCCTCGCTCGAATCCGCCTCTTTTAACCCCTGACCACCCCTCCTGATGCGAGCTCGACGAAAATGCTTCAGTCCTTGGTGCGCTGCGACTTAAAACTCTAGTTCGGTGCAAGAACTTTTACGGGATGACTTTCATTCGCTTTTCTATCTGAACATTTTGGAGCCCTCCTAATCAACAGATTTTTATCACAGAGAGCATCATCCGTCCAGGTGAGGCCTACTACTCATAACACCGAAGGGGAAAGGTCTCCTCCCTCCATCGGAAAGATTTATATGCTCGTCCACTCCCAAGGTTCTGCTTCAACCGTTTTTAAAATGGGTTCAAAGCCGAAGTAAAAAGGAAATTGGATTGATAACTTATTCTCTGAGGCTTTTGAAGGTTGCGACAGGAGGAAGAACGGTATATAATCAGGGGAGACACTAGCTCATTTTGGACTGGGAGTAGAAGGTTTGTGACCACCTGAAGCATAAAAAAAACGATCGAAGTAAAAGGGAAATATTTATCATTCTATTTATCAGGATTTGTATTTTTGTTCGCAAAGACGTTTGAAAGAAGCTGCTTCCAATTCCGCGGTCTTCGAGTAATTTCGTAAAGTGCTTACAATTTATGGCAGTATAATTACTCACGTCTTTTTAATTTCTTTATTTCATTTTCACGCTCATTTTTTTACAAAATTATTCCTCCTTTAATTAGATTTTAACGCAGTGCTCTTGTTGCTTTGCGTGTATTCCCTTGTATGAATAGATCGTCAATGTTATGTCCAGCAGTGCTTTAAGTTGGCAGTGTTAAATTTAACTATCAAATCACACTATGTGTCTTGAAATTATATTACGAAGCTTGTATAATGCCATGTCGATATTACCAATATTTTCTCGTATTTTGTTAAATAAAATTGTGATTTGTTCTGTGATTGAAAAAATTAGATTTTGACGAAAGTCTTCTTATCCTTAGGGAATACATGTGCGTAATGTATTCCCTATAGTGTTCTATAATCTTTCGAGGTCAACTTTTTTCAAAAATTTCGACGAGAATCGAAAAAATACTGTGAATGTCCACTTAGTGCTTCCACAGTTTCCTCAAAAATGAATTGTGTAGTTTGACTTGCGGAAAAAATCCTTGATGGGTATATTTTGCAGTTACCAATATTGGTTGCTTTGCTCTATCATTTTTGAACCATTCACATTTACCAGATTTTAGGATAAAAAAGTTTTTGGACTCTACGTCACTCTAGCGTCAACAAACCATTTCGAAAAAAACTAGAGACGGTCCTGAACGGGACGTACCGTGGCGTCGCCCGTGTTTAAGGATTTTCTACATAAAATTTAAAATTCCGTAATGGGCAACATATTTCAGTACAGCTTTTCCGGTCCGTAACGTGGCCATTGGCGTATCAAGTTTCTGCAATCCCTCGAGTCGCCCCATGCAGAAAAATCAGCCAAATTTGCGCCAGCGCGTGGTCACAAGTAAATGGAATGGGTGATCCAAAGAAAGGACGGCGGAGGGCCGCCTGATGCTTAATTCGGTAGCGGACCAGTTTCCCGTGTAATTTATTGCTAAATTGCCAAAGCACCGTGTTATACGAAGTCCCTGAGGAGTGCGAATGAATTTAGAGAGGGGAGGCGCCTTTTCATCGCCAGATATTTCCCAGAAAGGTCTTCACTTCCAGGGACGATTAATTAATATCAGTAGCTAGGCGGAATGGACTTATTGTAATTTTATTGCGTGCTGCGAGTTTTGGCCAGGTGAGGGTTATTAATGGAAGAGAGTTTATGGGGCGGTCATTGTGGGTAGGTGTGGGACGGTGAAAGGGCAGTCCCGGGAAAAGGGATTTGTTCGCTCTTCGGTGGGGAGGAGGCAAGGTGGAGAGTGAGGCGGAACGGAATGTGTCGCCGGGAAGAACTCCGGAGAGACAGAGAGTCCTCTTTAAGTGAGGCGCCTTTATTACGGACCTTTTCTGCGTACAACATTTGATACGAAGAAGCGGATCAATGGCGTGGGCAGGTTGCATTCTTAGTTGTTTGAGCTCTTGTCACCCTTATTATTTTTTTGCGGCGAAACATAAAACTCGTAACTTGCAGCGTATACATGCAAACTCACATGCATTGTGCCTGAAAGAAGAAGTAATGCTTCTTCTCTCTAACCCGTAAAACATTCAAGACCAAAGGGTACGAAAAAAATAGCATTCAAAACACAAAGATGTTTCTCTACTTTCTCGAAGAGACGAGCTTCAAACTTCTCCCCTTTCCCATCCTCCCCCTTCAGCAAAGCGATCGATCCCCCTCCCCCTCTCCCGTTTTCCTCCCCCTCCCAGCGACGAGACGCCCAAGATCATCGAGAAAGCCACGTGGCGGGTAGGAATACGAAATATCCAAACGGAGGCGAACAATACCTCAAAGTTGTGCTGTTTGGCCGTGCTACATGCGAAAATCAGTCTATTAGCATTAAAAAAACTGTTCATATACATCTACACGATACCCCGTAAGCCGCCGCGGAGGCGTGTGGCGGGGGATGTTAGGTCACCACCCATAACATAGAATAAAACCACATGCAAAACGAAATCATGTTACCTCTACGCAAATATTGCACTCGATAAATTTTAATCACACGAAAGAAAGTACTTAATGCAACAAATATACAGGATAGCAGGATACGTATTTTTAAAATACTGTATAACTGTTAAAAAGATGGGTCTATCATATAAAAAGAATAACATGCAGGATATCGAGAAATACATGCACACTGCCGATTTACGCGATTGCTGTCAAATCTATTTTCCTCTCTAATCGTACGAGGAAAAAGACGATATTTTAAATGCATCCGGTCCACAATATATCTCCCTGATTTTACGTTGGTGATCGGATCTACCCGAGGAAGCCGTCGAATTTGAATTTGTGCATCCAAGTTTGATTCATTAATTTATATAGTCAGAGGTTGACGAGTAATAGTTTTGGAGTCGGTGTTTTTAGTTGACGAGTTTGCTCTCTTGAATCTAATTTGGCTCCTTGGAATTGTGTAACCCCCTTGTGCTCAAATGCTGATCAGTTTTTGTCTCTCATCAAAGAGATTGGTCTTCGCTAAATTATTTCATGTAGACAGAGGCGCCGCTCACTTGTTCTGCGAGGTTTTGCTCCCCAATGTGCGCACTGCAAGTACGCGTTCGACGAGGCTTCGCCGTCCCGTGACCCCGCCGCACTCGGGCGCGGGCCGCGGCGAAGGAAAGAGATGAGGAAGAGGGGGGGGGGCGGCCGAAGCTTATCAAACTCTCCGGCCTCTTCGGTGTGCGCGCGGGGCAGAAATATTTATCGCTTTTCATCGGCCCTCTCGGGAGTTTATTTGTTTTCCTCTTCCCCAATTCTTCCCTCCCATCTTCTTCCTCTCGCCGCTTCCAACAGGAATTCCCGCTCCCCTTCAACCCCCTCCCCCACACCCGCCCGACTCAATATCCGAGTGGTGGAGAGAGAGAGCGTGGAGGTATGTCCAGTTTCCTGTTAATTCGAGCCGGAATGACAAGGGGGAGCTGACAAGGGGTGGTTGGAAGCGGGAGGGTTTGGAGAATGGCCATGAAAGGGCCGGGGGATGCCGAGAGAGCGCGTGAGGGGCGGACACGAACGGAGTTGGGCTGGAAATAGGGTTCTCTCCCCGAAGTCGGGTGCTCGTGGACAAGGAGAGTAGGGGTTTACTGGATCTGCTTCCCTTTCGGATGAAAGCCCTGCCGCCGCGATGCCTGCCTGCTTGGTGACAGAGAGATTATTGTTTCCGTCAATCCACGACGATGACCCACGCTTTGATCCTTTCTGTAAGGCATTGTTTTGAGGCTGGTTGATGAGTAAATACTTCTTTTAAAGCTGCCTTGGGTCCTTATCGTTACGTGTCTCGGAATGATGTTCCTGAAGGTGTCTGATGAACGCTGGTCACGGGTAAGAATGAAAAGGGCGGTGGGACGGAATTTTATGACCGCTAGGAATACGCTCCGGGCCAAGTACACCGAATGATGAAGGAACTGCAAGTAATGATGTGTACTTCGCGTACATTCGATGTTGCTTTAATAATGATGTGGCCACTTAAAGCTGTATTTAAGTATTTATTCCTGACAAGGTAGTTATTATTATTGCGATAATCTTTTTTGTAATGCTCTGAATTTTTCAGGGTGTATTCATAATTATATATTTATATAAAAGGCAATCAAATGGTTAAATTAGGTTTTGGATGGACACAACTACCAAATAAATAAATAAATAAATAAATATATATATATATATATATATATATATATATATATATGTATATATATGAATGTTCGTTCCTTAATGGGATATAAATAAATAGAGATGCCAATCGAAATTAATGACGCTTCGTATCCCACAGGACGTCATTTTTATACGATTTTTCAATTGTGTGCGTATTCTATTTAATTTTTATTTAACTATATTTCAGTGGTCTTTAAGTGATCCATTTCGTAAATAATTACCTACTTATGTTCATATAAACTCTTCTATTTTAATATGTTTTGTCTTGGTGGTTAGCTGGTAGGTACTGGGACTGCCCAAATTATTCGGACCAAGTTTACCTCTTCTTAAATTCCACTCGTGCTCTATAATCAGAGCGCCAGGAAAGGTGGAATGAGTTCAGGAAAAACTAATATTCATTGTTTTATATTTACTATATGTTTTTTATATATTTTATATTGTTTGGAGAGAATATTACCTAACTGTGCGGTGTTTTCATTATACTAGACACGGACGGAATTTTCCTTGACTTACACAGACCAAATTAGTACTACTCTGGAAATAATTTCTTTAATAATTGAGGAGAGTCTAATATTTTAAATGGTTTACTCGATATAAAATGAAAGATAGAACCTATGTTTTCTTTAGATTCCTACTTTTGATGTCATCCAAGGAAAATGATTCCGCGTGTCCAATGCATATTTTCCCTTTCCTGACCTCTGGAATTCAAGATCTTCGAGAGGAGCATGCGTCAACGGTGCGAAAGGAGTCTGTCTGCCTTTGACGTTGGATGGAAGCGAATCATCCGCCCAGGCTGCTTGGCCATTGCGCTTAGGTGCGGGCAGCACCGGCGAACGGTGCCCCTCCCACCCGGACGGAGCAGCTTCTCTCGGCCCCACGTAATCGTGGCTGAGGCGAAGGCTGATTGATGAGTTCCCGGACGCATGATTGGCGTCCTCATCCTCCTTCGCTCTGGCCAATAGCATAGGCGTTGGAAAGCAGTTTATTCCCCGCCCCGCTACTATTTATTAATGGATATTAATGGAAGAGGCGCATGGCAGGGGGTGAGCAGTTTACGGCGTTAAAAGGTGGGAGGGATCGGGAAGGGGTTCACGGGAGGGGGGAGATAATGGAAGGCCACGACGCGGCGAACGCGTCTTATCGTTATTCTTTTCGTCCGCGAAGCAAAAGGCCGTGTTTAGAAAAAAAATAGAGAATCCGCTGTCAGTTGCGCCGAAGTTTGGAGAGTGCCATCAATTATTATTCCCGGGTATGAAATAAGATTAAGAGCAGAGTGTTGAGTTCCATTGGAATATTCACGGGAGTCTCGCCGAAGCCCTTTCACCCTATCCAGGTCGCCCTTTTCTCATTTGTTCTGTGACATGTCATCTGCCCTGTTTTTGCCGAATGGTTCTTCTGGCGTCTACATTTTTTTTCTTCTTACGACTGCTTGATTCATATAAATGGGAAAGCGGAGATACTTCTCACTCCTCTGTCATTGGGAAGTCTCATTGAACACAGGTTCCCAAGAAGTTACGTGAATTCAAGTACTGCTACCGAATCCACTGTTTTTATTTAACTTCTATCGAGTCTACTTTAGGGATTAAACTATTTGTTGGATCTGCATGAATGCATATTTAAAAATGACGCGTAGATGAGCGAGTAAATGATCGATTTAGGATTGAAGAAGGTAGTGTCATTAAAGAACCAGCACAACAGAATTGATGAGTGGTTCTCTGACATGTTACTTGATTGATTCATTCTACTAATGTCGTTTGACTGGTACACGTGTTCTGTGGATTCTCCACAAGAAGCAGCCGAGGGTGCGGTGGAGGAGAGAAAAAAATCAGTCGGTTGCATGAAATCAGCAGCGTGTTTTCATGCTGCTACCTTGAATTCGTTTACGTGTGTAAACAATTATTCGGCTTCATTTGACCCTTTCACTCGGTAGGAAAGCCAAATTACCAAACAAAATTACTCTCACAATGCAACAATTTCAGAAATTGTAGCATTGTGGGAGATTTTGGCGGATGACTCCGTTGAAAGTGACTGTCGTGGCTTCCCCCGTAGTTTCTTGGAAAGTTACTCTCACGCTCACTCTTATGGTTGAATGACAATCGAATCCCACCGATTAACATTCCGTAATGGCCGGGGAAGAGTTACTCGGATTGGTTGAATGGAGGAGAAGGGCTGGGATCGTGTGGAGGTTTCTAACAAAGATTCTTCCCTCCAAGTAAAAAGGAAAAGCAATGAAATACATTTATTAAATTGAATGTAAGTGCCCACTCAGAGAATTATTCTCAATAGAATTATCTTGCTAAATATCTGTAAGATTTCCTTAATTTAAGTTGAAAAGGCTTAAAAGTTAATATGAGAAACTTATACAGGGTTCGTCCGGAAAATAAGTGTAATAAGCTCATTGTCTTTTTTGACAAAAGGGGAGTCGTCCACTACGAATTTGTACCTGAACGACAAACTGTAAATGCTGCATTTTACGTCCAAGTGCTCGACAGGCTTCGAAACGAGTCGCCCGCGTCCGGCCAGCGATCAAAAACATCTGGCGGCTGCATCACGACAATACGCCGTCTCACACTGCGCTTGTCGTGTCGGACTTCTTGGCCAAGCACGGCGTGGCAACGCTGCCGCACCCGCCCTACAGCCCGGACTTGGCACCACCGGACTTCTTTCTGTTCCCGAAGATAAAGAGGAGTTTGAAAGGAACGCGATACGGGACTTTGGACGCCGTCAAAGAGGCCGTGACGACGTGTCTTCGAGAGGTTCCCGATGATGCCTTCGCGGGAGCGTTCCAGGAATGGGAACGCCGCTGGAACAAGTGTATCGACTCACAAGGATCCTATTTTGAGGAATATTAGCTTAAGATATGTAAAAGTGTAATAATTTTTTTTCCTGAGCTCAGTACACTTATTTTCCGGACGAACCCTGTAATTTTAAACAAGATACAAGTAATGGAAGTAGTATTTACATGAAAATTTCAAGAACCAAACTTTTGAATGAATGTATTTTCATATTTTACCGAGGCTCAGTTAAGATTTTTCTTTCAATGAAAAATATTACAAAATTTATTTCAGCCGGTTTATTATCCACGGTAGATTCAAAAGAGTTGCTGCTATTGAACATTCGTTTCTGATTTAGCACGAGAAGCCCCAAGAGTGCTGGACATGAAACCACAACAGTAGTACATAGAGGTCTACGCTAGAGTGTCTACGATATGGATACCTCAGGGTTTTGAAATGTTGTGATAATTGAGGATGTTTTTACGGACATTGCTGTGTACGTTGTCTTGGTATTGTTCGTTGCCCGTTCTAGTTTTTCCGCCTGCTTACTTGGTTCTTTGTCTGTATTATCTGCAGATCCTCAGATCATTTTACTATTTCTCTCGGTGCGACAGAAAAACAATTAAAAATTATAAAGCGAATACAGGTACTTGGTACTAATTAAGTTGGTTGAACAGGTAGTATTAAGTGCTAATGTTAATAAAAGGTATGAGATCAGAGGCGGCTCATTTTATTCACTTAATATTATAAACATAGCCTGTGTTTAATCTTCAAGCCATCATAATAAGGTGACAATGAAAGTCACGTTGTTTTTGTAGGAATAAATGAGTGCTCAGTGCCAACTCTTTTCTCATCTAATTTTATGTTATGCTGGTCCATCATTATCACCTCTTAAAGCTAATAATTTAGATTAATGTCTCCTACGAGACTTCTTTGTTTTTCAAGGAATTCAATATCCACGTTTTCATCTTGACCTCTTCGGTTGGGGGAGAATAAACATCATATTTCTGTAAATTTACGTGACATGGATTCCAAAAATTTTAAAAAGAAAAAAAAGATGAAAGAAAAAGTGTACCAGAATACACGATATTTCATGCATGAATTGAAAGATCTCAACCTCTGGTGAACGTCGGAGCTTAAAAGAGTTGAATCACAGCCGAAACCACTTTTCCGTTGTCATCATTATTTTCTCTGGAATGTACGTATATAAAAGAAACGCTTGGAAAACGTTTTAGCGAAGGCTGTATCGATGAACATTTTTAAAAAATGGACTCATTAGCAATAATGAATGAGGACAAGTGATGAGGATGTGTGTGCTCGTAGTTAGCTTGTGGCGTTGGGAGTGTGAGTGCCGAGGAGGCGGTTAGCTGATGCGTGGTGCGTCTTCTTCGCCTGCATTCCGGCCCCTCGCGCAGGTGCAATGGAGGGGGGGCGAACTGTAGGCGAATGCACTGACAGCACCATTACCTCGGACCCAACGACCTCTCTCACGAGCTGAGCAAGCACTTAAAGGGAGACGGCCATTGTCTCTCGGCGACTCTGGAAATCCGCGCGGGAACAAATGGCACACGTCGGCTGGCTGGCTCTTCCTTTTTCCACCGCTGACCACTCCGGCCCCGGGGACAGAATGGATCGACAAAGATCCTCCGCCGAGGGGGAACAAATAAAGGGCGCTAATCAGAATTAATTCCCTTTCAGCGGACTGTCTCCCCCCCCTCCTCTCCCTCGTCCGCCGCCTCATTCAACGCCGCGTGCATCCATCCCACTGCAGACGTTCTATTCCGCTCGGCTCCGAGCCATAAATTCCGTCGTACCAGTATTTGATCCCAGCGGGGTCGCCCGCGATTGCCGAGTCCATTTTTCGCCTCTTCGGGAAAGGTGAGTGAGTATGAATGGGTAGGGTTTTGGGAGAGGAGGATAAGTGGGGATGAATGCAAAGTCCTCGTTTGAGAGATTGAATCTGAGTGGAAATCCAGAGGGGCATCCATTGTGCACCCCGCGCTTTGCGGAAATCAACCTCGTGATTCCCTGGAACCGAACTCTTGGTTTTGGGTGGCGGGAGGCTGCTTCGACACCGACATAAATACACCGCGATCCACCAAAAAAGGTGTGTGGCAGGGAGTGGAAGCACCAGTTGGGAAGGGTGAGTGATGAGGGAGGATATGGGAGAGGAAAGGAAAAGGGAAGAATATTCGTTCAAAAAACCATCAAATAACGTTGAAACTTGTGTATGAGCTCGAGGAAGACCCAATTCAAAACGAGGGTTAATTCATCCATCAAACTAGTGACTTGTTATGCGAAAAAAGGGAGTACAAGTTAACCAAAACCATCTATACGACAGGCCTGCTTGTAGGTGCCGTGTCAATTTGTAAGATCTCCTTCAAATTATTTAATTGATATTTCATTTTATAAATAACGGTGAATGGGCCGAAAGGAAAACCAATGAGAAAGTACTGGAGATGGTGGGCGAGGAGAGGGATTTGTTGAGAGAAATCCTATGGAGGCAGGAAAAATGGATGAAAGACGTATTGAGCAGTAGTTGGATGTTGAAGAAGGTAATGCAGGGGAGAATGTTAGGTAAACGAGGAAAAGGCTAGGGGAAACCGGATAGGGATGTTGGACGGGATGAAGGGAGGATGGAAGTACACAGAGATGAAGAGGGACCTGATGTAGAGTAGGTTGCTGGATTGGGTCTTGTTAGAAGTCACAAAATATTTATTTGGTAGTTGTGTCCGTCTAAAAACCTTCCTTAACCGGTAGATTACCTTATAATGATCAAGAACGATAGAGTAACAGGCGCCATGGCGACCCACGCGAGTAATTCCAATGGATGTACACATGTAGTTTTATCATGAGGTCGATTACGTACTCCTCTTTTATTTTCGAGTGGTTTAAATTGTCATTCCTGTTGTTTTCTACAATTATAATTTTTTTGTATTTTCTAAATCGTGCCTTTTGACTGGGACCAAATTACGCGACATACTGCGGCCATATATTTTATATCCTACTCAGTTTATTAATCATTGTTGGAATTCTATCGGCTAACGTAGATTTTTGATGGGCAACATACATACACCTATAAAACAGTACAACGATACATTTAACTGCCAAAGCACATCCGAACGTGCAGTAAGCCCCTCTTCGATTCCGCGTCCGTCTTTCCTTCCTTTCCCCTTCTTAATGAATGTGGAAATGTCTCCTTCCATGGGATCGACATGTTTTTCTCAGCACTTCATTGGTCCGGTCCTGGGCAAGAGGGCTTATTACAATGACGGAGATTCAGTGAAACGTTTTTGAGGACGTGAACTTTCTTCAACTTTCGCTAATATAGAAAAGTAAGGATTTTGGGATGCCGAGGGTGTTGGAGCAGGCGCGTGACTGGGCGGTTAACACCCGTCTGGTGGTGAAACAGGAAAGCATGGAAAAATTGCTCTAGTTGTCTCTCCAATAACACAGCAATAGGGGGTGCAAAATTCTTTGTTACGGCCCGGGAGTTCTGAAACACTAAAAAGAAAAAGTTTGGGGCAATTTTTTTTCTGGAAGGAATTTGGAAAATTTCTCTTCCGATGGATTCGTTTTCGCTCTCTTAAGCGCTCTAATTGCTCGCAGCTCTTTATCTTCTTGCAGATTAATTTCAAATGATAAAGATAAAATGGTTGCAGTAGAATATTTTAAATTAAAGTGAATTATTTCATTAAGAAATATTCTGCTGCGGAAAGATGTGTCTATAATCTACCACCCATCTGCTGAAGCTTAAAATTCGACAGATGGTGAAAAAACAATTCTCGAAACATCGATAGTATCGGATAAAGTTTGTTTTACAAGCTGAACTCATTAATTTTCATCAAGATCGTACCTACTGAGTGTTAACGGGTTTGACAAATTGTTAAATCACTAGTCATGTTAATTAGTGAATCTATTAGACTGCGAGACTCGTATATATTGTTGCTTCAGTGAAGTGTTATTGAAAAATAGCGTGTTGGAAAAAAAAAGAACTTTCGGAACTTTTACGGAGTGGGGGTCGAATCCCGAAGGCATTACGTGCATGTGTTTAGTCAGTCATTCCCACGACTGCGAAGCTCTTATTTCTGCAAATAAACTCAAAAGCGTTCTGCCGAATGAAATCTTTCAAGCAGTGTTATACTATATGACGAAAAACCTTAGGAGGAATTCTGCCGCGAAAGTCGTCAATTCTCGGCGGGTCGAGAGGTAACTCCCAGAGGATACTCGGCTCCCCCTTCCGCCTCCCTCCCCCTCTTCCCTCCCTCCCCCTCTTCCCTCCCTCCCCCTCTTCCCTCCCTCCCCCTCTTCCCTCCCTCCCCCTCTTCCCTTCCTCCCTTCTTCCCTCCCCATCGGCCCCCAGGCCACGGGATAACCTCTCTCCGTCTCGGCTCCAATTGAATTGTTCCCGTGGGACCGCAAGGAACGGAGAGGGGTTGATTGGCCCCTCCCAAGACGGGAACACCTTCTCGGGAAAAGGGGTTTTATTGAGAAGACTCGGAGAATAGGGGAAGCGAGCGAACTCTCGGTGTTGCCTGGAAACGTGAACACTTTCACCTCTTCCACTCTTTCGCTTCAATGCCCGGCCAAAAGGGCCAGGGGCGCCTTCCCCCACCCCACCCGAGCCAAAACCCCCGCGCACGCTGAGAGAGAGATGTACGTGGCACGAACAGTCTAATTTCCCCTTTTCAGCTCCACTTTGTCCGCACCCGAACCTCCAATTCGAAACGCAATCTGCCCTTCAGAGTGGGAACTCCGTCTTTTCGGCGCGCTAATTCAAAACGAGGCCTGCGGCTCGAGGGCGAGCAGGGCCGGCGGGCGCCGTTCCATGCCTCGCTCACCCTCTTCCTAATCGAGCTCCGCCCAATTGGCTTACGGCTATTGCGGGAGGCGGCATTCCCTGGAATGAGTGAATGCTGAGGAGGAGGGGGTGGTCCAACTGCACCCGCGGACCTCACGAAGGGCTGCTGCAGTGACAACTCCAGCGTCCTTTCCCTCAAATACACGGGAGGGTTTGGTCAGTCGATGCGGGTGGCCTCGGCGGCGTCAGCGTCGTCAGCCCCTAGCCATTTCCAGGCCAGGCTTATCCTGTTTATTTGTTTATTTATATATACTCTGAAAGCCACCGCCAGGGTGTGTGGCAGGGGGTGAATGCACACCAGAATAATTTTACACGAACATGACTCTACCGCGGTCGAACAATGCCATTATTATCCCCTATCGTTCGTTTAAATAATGACATCTTAAATCTATCTGTTCTAACCTTAATCTCTCTAATTTTGTTGGCATGATTTCTCCTACCAAAGTGCGATGGGGGTAATAATACATTTTCAGCATCACTGCTAAAGAGACCTTCCAATTCATGCAAGAGTTTCAATACGTAAGTTAACCTTTGCTCCGCGAGTGATTCCCAGTCTAGTTACTCTAATATTTTAGATACGCTACAAAGTTTATCTTGATAACGGCGGATTTTTTAAGACGACCCTGCTGTGTCGAGAAGCTGTCAGGCCCTTGGTATTGTAAGATTTCTTTTCGGACCATTGGTATTCATGCATACATGATACCCTGTAAGCCACCGATAGGGTTTGTGGCAGGAGGTGATTGAACACCAGACTATTTTTTCGCAACTTATTATTCCCCCGCCCTCTAGGGCGTTATCCTGTTCCCGTGGGAAAACCACATCCTTATGTACCTGTTCTACACTTAATCTCTCTAATTTGATTTAAATTATCTCTCCAACCGTAGCACAATGAAGGTAATAAAAATATTTCAGCATCAGTAAATAGACTTCCTTCAATTCATGCAAGAAATTGATTATGGACACACACACACATACATACATATATATATATATATATGTATGTATGTATGTATGTATATATAAGGGATTCACGTTCCATGAACATTGAATCCAGAAGTACTTATGGTTTTCGAGCTTTAATAAATTAGCAAAAGTCGAAAAGAATACGCCTGCCTTTTTGATTATGATTTTAGGAGTACTGAAATAATGACGCGATGAGGAACTAAATTTCTAGTTGAAGAATTTAACATCCATGAGAGGAAGATCAATTAAACGTAAATAATTCTCTGCCAAATGTAGTAAAATTTATTGCGGGGCGATTAAATACAAATTGGCCGCATACGACCGTGATTGAGAATTGATTTACGATCAACATCCGCACGTGTGTTGCATTTAATGCATTTGAGAACATGCTTACGATGGTGTATTTCAATTGAACTTAAGGTCAAGTCTGTTAGTTAACATTATACATTTATGTATGTTTAATGATTGCAATTAAGCAGGAAGAAGTATTGTATGAAGCATTATTGTAATGTACGTACAATCTATTATCAATTTGAAAAATAATTTATTCAATGGGACAGTAACATTTGGTAGTATGTAATAGCTTTCTCAAATTTTCAAAGCTACGTAGTTTTTTATGCGGGAAAAAACTATTGTTTAAAACATGCACACTTGTGTATGAAATCCAAATCGAAAAGTAAGGGCCGTTTACTTTCATTTCATTATTGGCAGGAAAGCACAAATTTTCATGCATACAACGAAGCTGAAGCCACGGATGATATTGAAGATTGAATTGATTGATATTAAAGATTGAAACTCTTGCATGAACTGGAAGGAGGTCGCTTTAGCAGTGATGTTGAAAATGTATTGTTCCCCCCATCGTACTACGCTAGTAGAGATCATGCAAATAAAATTAAAGAGATTAAGTGTGGAACAGATTAATTTATGATGTCATTTTTTCCACGAACGATAGGGGATCATAATAACATTGTTCGACCGCATTAGGGTCATGTTCGGATGAAATTATTCTGGTGTGTATCCACCACCTGCCACACACCCTGGTGGTGGCTTGCAGGGAAGATATAAATAAATGCAAAAAATGTCGTTTTGGTTCAGCAGCCGTTTGCCTGACGGGGAATGCAGATAACAATGTCCACGAAAATCGTCGCTCTCGCCAGGTACGAGGGCGTGCTGTGGTCAAAGTTTGTTCATGCCAAAGGATCATCAACTGCCCAAATTCATCGGGAGGGGAGTGCTTAGTTTATGGACCCACAGCAATGAGTGAAGCAAATGTTAGACTTCAAAAATGGCCGCACAAACGTGTCTGATGAACAGTGGAGTGGCAGGACCAATAGCTTAACCGAAGAAATCGTCGAACAAGTTGACAATGAACTGCTATCGGATCAAAAATCTCTTTTTGGACGCTCCACCATTTATTCTACTGTTATGATAGATCTCGGATATCACTAATTGTGTGCAAGAGGTGGTACCCGAATATGCTCTGCCGACCAAAAGTCGCAAAAATGTTGAGTAGACGAGCTTTTTTTGGACCGCTATCGACTGGGCGGAAATGACTTTTTTCCCACGTTGCTACTGGCGACGAGAAGTGGATATTCTTCACTAGCCCAAAACAAAACAACAGTAAATGCAGTGGCATCATTTAACTTCACAAAAACCGAAACTAATCTTCTTACGCGAAATGGATGTGCCGGGATGTAATTTGGTTGTTGTCATGGAAGGTGAGACAACAATTACAGCTGACGTGTGCCTCACCAAACTAAGACACGACGCCGTCCGAACCAAGGTGAAGATTCAAGATTACGGTTGGAAACTTTTTGATCTCCCATCCTACAGTCCCGATCTTGATATTTGACATCTTAATGCCGTGTAATCCACCGCTAGGGTGTGTGGCAGGGGGTTAATACACACCAGACTAATTTTGACATGAGTATGACCCTACCGCGCTCGTCCCTTTGCATCACATTTACCTACCTACTCTTCTAATAAATCCTAATTTTTTGTTAGCTTGGTCCACATGTTCCCCCTAGTATGTGTTTCACCCAGGAGAGATCGTGAGTGAGGGTAGGGCCCAAATGTTTAATTGAGTCTAGATATTCCATTTTGGTGTTCCCAATTCAGTTGGCGTTCGGGAGGGAATTGCTCTTTTTCCAAAATTTTATGACTACGCACTTTTAGTTTAATTCTAATTGCCAAGTGTCGCACCAGCGTTTTGTAGCATTAAGGTCATCTGACAAAGCTGTTGTGCCCTCAGGATCACGGATATCACGGTAAACCACTGCATCATCGGCAAATAAACGTATCTTACTAGTGATTACGGAGTCCATGTCGTTGAAGTAGGAATGAAAGAGGTCCGATGCACTCAGCGACCACTTCCTCGTCTTACTCTTGAAACAGTGGCTTGGTTGACAGCGGTTTGAAGACGACGAGTAATTGAAGACCGTCAGCCGGCTCTAGACCGCTGTAGAAATGGTTCAATTCCCAGACGGCGAACTTCCACGCTGAGGGATTGAAGAAGCCGTTGCAGCGTCACGGAAAGTGCTTAAAAGGGAAAGGCAGTTGTGTAGAAGATTGAAATAGATTTGTAGGAGACAAAAACCACAAATAAAAACTTGACTAATATATATTTTTGATGTCCAAGTCGAACTTAATGTTCGAATATTCATCGCATGTTGCATCTGTTTTACTGTTATCTAAAAGTCCTTCTTTTGGTGGTTGTTGACGAGTTTTAAGTTACATTCATAATTAAAGGAGAAGTGGATTGCTTAAAAATGCCAAATAATTTGACTGGCAAATGCGAGCAATTTCCGAAGATCGAGTTAAAATTTTGAAGTTATGAAGTGTAGTCGTTCCTGAGGATCTCTGGGTTCCATAATTAAGTACAACGTGAGCTGTAACCGAAAATAGAAATTGAAGAAATACTACTAATTATAATATCAAGCGGAATCTAAAGCTTGCTTATTTTAATTTTGTATTCCATGTTGTGCGAATTCCGCCCTAAGCATACGCAAACAGTTATCAATTTCCATTCGATATTTGCTGAAAATGACTGCGAGAGTTTTATATCCTCGGTATCTTCAGATGCATAACCGACAAATCATTGAGTGAGTCGGAGGATTTCGTCGCATAAAACACGTAACGGCTTCTCGATTCCCTCGTTTTGAATTTTATCTTCACCGCGGCTCCCTCTCCGCGCGAGAGAGGCGTGCCCGCTTTTTAATCCCCTCCAGATACCGGAATTTGAAGACGCTTTATGGACCGTTTTATTAGGCCATGGGTGATTTCGGTGCTCAAGTAAGTGTCCTGGAGGAAGTGGTAATGAAGAGAAGAACCCTATACGGAGGACACATACCATCCCAGTCTCACTCTCTCCTTTCTTGTTTCGTACAAGGCAGCGAATTAGATGGCCGGAGAGAGGGATTGCGTGGGCGGATAGGGGTCGGGGGTGAGCGAGGAAGGAGACGAGAGGGGGTGGAGAGAAGAGGGGGCGGTAGGGCAATAACGAAAAGGGTTAGTCGGCCCTAACAGGTTGGTGGGGATGATGAGAGGCAGTTGTAGAGGCGGGCGGATGCGGATTGTGTTCTTGCGTCGAGAGAGAGTAGATACGGGGATGTTTGAGGTCGGCGGGTGGGAGGGGTTGCTGGGAAGACTTTTCGGGGCAATCACCCAAGAAACAGAAGAGAGACGGAAGAGATGATTGCCAGCCAGCGTGGAGGGATGTCTTACCAAAGCGTTGATGGAGGCGCGCGAGAGATGGATTTAGTCTCGGGTTTCGCTCGTGGGGACCCGAAACGTGTTTTGCACATGCCCTTTGTTTACCCAGGTACTCTCAATATGTATACCCTCCCTTTACATACATCTATGTGTATGTTTATATGTACATGTATAGAATGAGTCTGACCTGAAGAAAGCATCACAAAGGCCGAAAGTTTTAACTTTCTTAAATTCGAGTGTCCTTTTACGTGTTCCCTTTTCATAATTTTGTGATTGATGGTGCCGTCCAAATGTCATATATATATATATATATATATATATATATATATATATATATATATATATATATATATATATATATATGGGTCGCGGTTGTCCAGGGGGTAGAGCGTGGGACTACTGACCGGAGGGCCCGAGTTCGATTCCTGGGTCAACCTCTCTGGACACCTACTACAGCTCCACCCATGCTATGTGGTTTTCGGGTACCAGATCTTCCTGGGAAACCATAACTGGCACAGGGAAAGGAACTGACCCCCTTAACACCCTGATGTGTGAATTTCACACGCCGTCGGGCTTAGTACTGAGTGAAAGCTATTATTTGGCTCGTACTTCTCCATAAACGCGTACTAAACTACAGGCAGACATAAATACATTCAAAATAAAAATAATCTACTCATAATAACATACCTTTATATAAATATAAAGGTATCTTATTTTATATACGTACATATATATATATAATATATATACACACACACAAACATGCATACATGCACACACACGTATAAAGGTTCGGGGGTGGGGGGCTGGTGATTAAGCCGTGGAGTCGCTCGGCCAGTTTTACACCCTCAGACATCGTGACATGTGTCCTCTCCGTGCCGTCCGTCCTCATTTCGAGGAGGGTCCCCTCTAAACTGTTTGTCCCCGCGACCTCTCTCCCTCGACCCCCGGGCACAATCCATCCGCGCCCCCACAAATGCCAACCCTTCTCGACGCTCATCCTAATTCCTTCACCCCTAGATACCGCTTCGAATGTCGTTCATCTTAAAAAAAGAAGCACGATAAAATTATTTAACTTATCGCCCCCGACCGCTGTTGTGGCACTTATTACTCGATGTCTTCATTTATTATGATTTCAATGAATTCATCGTTACTCTTCATCTGTTTCGAAGTCGTAAAATATTCTCGACTTGCCCCGCCTCACATCCCCCCTTACTCTAATCGTCTGCTTAACATCTCAGTATCTCCCTTTTTTGTTTATAGTTTTTTCTTCGGCATTCATACGCATCATGCCATTTTCTTGACTCTAAATAAAACATTTAAAATGTTTTCAAATATTTAATTGTGCATTCTGAAATGTTTGTCATTTGTGTGTTTATCTTTTCTTCTTCGCAAGTCCATTGATTGTTTTAGGTGTTCATCCATGAAAGGATATTCTATAGCTCCTTCGTCACTTTCTTCCGTGCGATTGTATTTCTCTTGTAAGTTTTAGCAACCAAATTTACTTGGATTTTTTTTTTCACTGCGGTTTCGATAATCCTTAGAAAATTCCTCAGTGTGATATAATTTCTTTTCCAATACGTTCTAATATTGTTTTGCCATCGCTATCTGATTTTGTTTTGCTATGTACATGTTCAAACACAGATAAAGATTTTAAAAACATAGAATTTAATTTAATTTAAAAATCTAATTTTGTGTTTTTATATATTTGTGGTGGGTCGCGGTAGTCCAGTGGGTAGAGCGTTGGACTACTGACCGGAGAGTCCCGGGTTTGATTCCCGGGCAAGGCACTCCACTGGGCACTTACAGCTCCACACAAGCTAAGTGATTTTTCGGGTACCAGATCTTCCTGGGAAACCATACCCGGCATAGGGAAAGGAACTGGCCCCCCTTAACACCCTTATGTTTGAATTTCACATGCCGTCGGGCTTAGTACTGGGTGAATTCTATCATCACCTACGAAACCGACCTTCGGGTCTTTTACTCTGTTTCTGGTTGAAATATATTTGTGCGTCGCCGAAGAGCGTTCTATTTCGACAATTTTTAAAAATATATATTATATATACACCTACATACATATACATATGTATACATACACACATATATGGACATATATACTTTACATATATCTTACTGATAATAATATATAGAAATATATACGTTACCTTTATCTTGTTAATGACGACGACTTGGAGAAAATCATGATCTATAGTGTTAATTTTATCTGGAAATAATATTATTCGTTTATATTTTTATAGACGACACAAGGTCAGTCTGTTTATTTATACCTTATACTTACCACGTTCGAATATTCCTTCGATCTGAAAGAGATTTCGCATCCATCCTTACTGTTTGATCTCTGCCTTTGGGATCCATCCTCCTACCCTCATACGAGATTTATCATCGCTCGTCACGCGACAGTTTTTAAAATCGGCAAAGCATCCAAAATGCAATGGGACCAGGTGAAGCGCATTTTAATCGTCTCAAGATATTGAAATGCAAACATTGAGCACGTGACCCAAAGGAAAAACTAAAGTACCGTAATTCATCCCGACTGAGAGCACTTACCCAGAAACACGTGCAGAGTTATCCTCTGCAAATCATTTGCTTGTATTTTTCATTAGCTGTTTGGTGAACATCCTAAATTTAATGAGACAAACATTCAGATGTTTCACTGAGAATCTGCCCGCATTTTTGTCCTTAGTAACGATTAGTTTTGTGGGTGCCGGACCAGATGGTGAATATTTCCCGGATTGAGAAAAATATTTTTTCTCCCCTACTCTTAATGAACTATTAATATTTATTCTTATAGATATTTGGTCCGCGTGCCTGTAATTAATAAGGCGGGCGAATGAGCATGAACAGCCTCGATTGAGAAAAGCGTGAGGGGTGAATTCGTAATCCGCCGTCGCCACGTTTCGTCCCGGCCCTGGAGACTTAAAATGAGGGCGTTTGGCGAAGGACCTGCCGAGTCGCTTACTGGCCCCGCAGCGGATGGAAGGACGCCTGTTCGAGCAGTTGAAAGGGGGTCCAAATCCCTGCAGCGTGAGGGTGCTCTGCGTGGCGTTTAATCTCCTGGTTCGAGTGGGCCTAATGTGCTCGTTTGCGCATTCTCTGCACTATTTCTTCGCCATGGCTTTTGGCGCACGTGTTCTCGTAAGAAAGGGGTGTGATAATTAAAGTTGTAATTCAATACGCTCTTAACGACGTGGCGGTGTAGGGCTGAGGCTGCAAACACATTGGTTTAAGTTTATTATAATAAGATAAAAAGTACCCTGAATATTTATTCCGAAATGGATATTTATAGATACACACATATGAGTGTGTGTTTGTGTGTGTATCTAAAAATACAGGTACAATCGTTCTTTGCCGATTAATAATAATTATTTAATATTCGTCTTTTCTTTTTTCGATAATTGATACGAGGTGTGTCACGTAATAAACTGAACATTTTTGTATTAATTTATTGCTTTACTTGCAGATAAATCACTCGCATACTTATTTACTCGTTTACGTATACTTTATTACTCGTTTACTGGTGATAACTTATTTTAAAGGATAATTATTCTTTGTTATATACCCCCTCAATTTTCTCATCGGTAGGGGGAGTAGATGACCCCCACTTCTAATATGATCCAGGTTAAGTAAACAGATATCAGTTTTCAATTGTATTTATCGCCTATATATCATTTGTATTGGACCAACACGGTCAAAGTAGTAGGGACGTAAGGAGAATAATTGCGCTGGGCAAAGAGGACCGAAAGGAAAGCAAATGAGGAAGGACTAGGGATGGTGGGTGAGGAGAAGGGTTTGTTGGGAGAAATCCTAAGGAGGCAGGAAAAATGGATGAAGGGCGTATTGGTCGGTAGTGGGATGTTGAAGATAGTAATAGAGGTGAGAATGTTAGGCAAACGAGGAAAGGGCAGGAACAGGATAGGGTTGTTGGACGGGATGAAGGGAGGAAGGAAGTACACAGAGATGAAGAGGGGGAGCTGATGTAGAGTAGATTTTCTGAGGAGTCACAAAATATTTATTTGATAATTATGTCCATCCGAAACTTACCTTAAACGATCGACTACCAATGATGATCATCGTTTCAGAATTTTTATTTAACTTATATTTTAATTTTAAAAGGGCAAAGATTTCTTAATGCACACTTGATCTTAAATCCTTAATTGTTGTTGGTATGGGGAAAAACGATGCCAAGAGATTAAAATTGTTAGTTTTATGAAGCGATTAAAATTAAAGCTTTAGGTGATATGTGCTTAAAGAGTTAATGCGATAGCTAAAACCAATTGCTTTTCCGTCTGTAGCTCATTACATATTTGTTTTTTGTTCATGAAATTCTCTTCTCGTTGTTAAGATGAATTAATTATTTTATCATGATATCAACCGGATGTTTTTTTTGCAGATTAGTATTTGGTAATCATCAGGTGTTTCGAGTCGTGTTTGGTCGTCTGAAACTCTGCTCTCAGACGATTCCCTCTTTAAGTCCAAGGGTGACCTTTCCCTCGGTTCTGCTTTCTCGAAGGACTCGAAGGACCTAAATATTCTCAGATTTTAAATCAAGAATTTCTCGCCGGATGTCAAAAAATAACTGGAAAATTTTCCTCGTGCAAATTGTAAACTTGTTACCCACTTGTGCGAAGATTGGAATAGCTCCCGCAGTTCCCATCAATGATTTTATCCTCGAATTTATAAAGGAACCTTTTTTTTTAACTTTGCATCGTACCCGCACGCTTTGACCTTTGCTGCCCTTGCTCACTCCGGGTCGCGAACGCGGGTGGAGACTCTCGAGTGTCATTCCCATTCTGGTGCGGCACTTAGGCGAAGTTCTCCCGTGTCACATCGCTCTCGAGCGCTGGGACTCTCCGCGATAGCCCAAGCATGCATTTCGACGCCGCAGAGTTCCTATTTACGGCGAGGGCGGCAGGTGGCATAGGGGGGTGTGTTCGCCACGAGGGCAGTGCCGAATGGCGAGAGATGATTACGGCCGATCGGTATGCGCGATGACTCGGGCCCCGGGGGCCCCATATCCGACTCTGTCGTCCGGGGCCCAAAGATGGTCGATAGGCATCATGCGTACGGAGAATCCTCGAGCCCACTCTCCTCCCTCATTTCTCACCCCCGCCAACAACCTCCTCCGCCGCCCACCGATCCGGGGAGCCGATCTCGACTGGGAACAATCGATTACGACCCACCCACATTGTTATGCGCCGCCCCTCTTTGCATCCAAGATTTATGTTTCGTCGACATCTTCCCCCGCTAATGTAATCCGTGGCTCCCGGCGGAGGAGAGGAGAGGGCATTTCATTCATGCCATCGGAGGGATTCTGTTCGCCGGCCCTGTGGAGATAGAGCTTGTGTGCGTGCTGGAGAGAGAGGCGTGGAGATGTATGGAGGGCGAGTAAGTGAGCAATGGGAGCACGGTCGGGCTCGGAAGGTGCCTGCTTCGGGCAGAGGGTCGGTGTGTCGCGGATTTATGGAATACTCGTCATATGTTGGGAGAGCGAGCACATGCTGCGGGCAGTCCTGTACGGCGGGCACGAGTCGCGCGGTTGAGAGTCGTATATTTGGTGCTCCTTGCTGTGAAATGTTCATAATTTACTTGCCGTTGATCCTGCCGAGTATTCAAGAAATCACATCGTTTTATACCGTCTTTGGTGAACAGCAGACAGACGCAATACAGATTGTCGTTCCATTTTTCTCCCAAAATTTCACTACGACCTCATTGAGTTATTTGTCAAAATGAAAATTCCTTCCCGTCGAGATTGAATACCTCAATTCGGGAGTATGGGAATTAATCTGGCTTAAATTATTTGATTTTATGGTTCGAAAGCAAATACGTGAGTATTTGATTGTACAAAAACGAGTGTATTTTTATTCGACCAGGATATACCTTGTGCTCATTTTCATTAACTATTGGCAGTTATGTTAAAAGAATAAATTGTAGAAATAAATGAAGTCCGTGAAAAGAAGTATGCTTCCTGGAGTTTTGTGATAAAATGTAAATACTGCAGTTCACTGTCGATACGATTACGTTTGAGAACGAATGTTTTATAATGATTGGGATGGTGCATGTGACCAATGTACTGGCTTTCAACCCCTAGGGTTCGGGTTCGAATCCCGGTGGTGGGCGGATTTTTCAGTGGTATCCCGATTCCAACTTGGAGTACTTTGTGGGGAGCAGTTCGAGTGGGTATGCCGTCCGTCGGATGGGATCTTAAATTGGTAGACCCTTGGCGCCTTTCGTCAAGAGTAGGCTAATGCCGACGCCGGGTTTCTCTCCAACTTTCCCCCGTTCCCTTAACATCTTACCCCTACCAGATTACCCACAAATTACGTTCTGGCACGATTTATCTTTCTCACGGGTAACCCTCTGGCGCAAATAACCTCTGCTGTCGGTCGCCTCCCCTAATGACTGCTACTAGCCTACAACTAGAAAAGTGTGTGTGTAAACAAAGACGGAATGTCACAGAGGCGAGAATGTTATTGTACGGATGGGTGTAAGAAAATAGTGAAAGAGGGTATGTTTCGTAAACCAAAGCCTAAATTATTGTCTCTAGCTCTCATTTTATTTAAATACGTACCACCTAAATCTGTGTGAAGCTTTCTCGTGTGTGTAGTAATTTGTGACGAGTGAGCCATTTGAATAAAATGGCAACGGCGAATAAGTCATTCTGCACACTTAGCGATCTTCAATCAGGTGGACGAAAATGGCGAACTGATCTGAGATTTTGTTTTCTATGGGCGGGTATGAACGAGTCTTTCACAAGACCCCGTCAACGGCTCCTCAATGCTCCGAGAGGGGAATATCATTGGCCAACCTTTTTAGGGATGGTGAGAGAGATAATGAGATGACACTGTGAAGGAGTCCTTTCGATTATGTTCACCTCCGCCCCTACACCTCCGCCCCCACACCTCCGCCCCCAAGCCTCCGCCCCCTCCATCCCCACTCCCCCGTCGCTGCTCGCCCGATGATGTTTACGATAATTGCGCTCGTTTTTTGTTTTCGACGCCATGGAAACAATCTGGGCAGACGCCGCGTCGCGCGTAATCGTCCCCATCTCCCCCGCCCCACTCCCCCATCCCACTCCCCCGCCTCCCTATTTCGCCTCCCTCCTTATCCGAACTCGAGAGCCAGTACGACGCCCCCTCTAAACCCTTTTAAAACGTCTCCTCCCCCCGCCACCCCCTCTCCCACCCCCGGGCGGACCTCTCGGCCCCCATAAAGTCCTCCCCCTCTCCACCCCTCACCCCCGCATGCCGGAAAGCGTGAACGACTGATATTTGAATACAATGGAGTTGGCGGCTGAGGGCTCGGGACCCCTGGAGGACCCCTCGTGCTTTCTTTTCTAATGCATTAACACCCCCGACACCCCCCCCACCCCTCCAGAAATGGGCGTCGTCCCTCCTGGGAGATGGGTGAGCGAGGGAGGGGCGGGAGGATGACCTATGGCCTCGGTGCCCACGTGATAGGTGCCAAGTGACGAAACTGTCTGCGGGAGATAGGAAAGGAAGGGGGGGTCCATTGGGTGGCGGGCGATGGGAGTGGTGCGTGGGTGCCCGGCGGGGGGAGGGTGGTTCCTCTTGAGCGCCCGGTGCCGCCTCCTTAGGCCCGAGATTTTCACACGAGGATGAATATGCTAGGCGGCCTCTTATTCCCACGAAGAACACATCGGGATTTTTATAAACTGGAATGAATCGCCAATAGTCATTTGAGTTTATTAGAATTACAACCTGTGTAATCGATCGGATGTGTTAAAATGCAGATATTTCAAAGCGTACAGATAATTCGCCTTTCCCGGAATCCCGGTCAAAGCGAATGACTTTAACACTTTGAAATATCTGAATTTGAATGCCCATTTGCGGTTGATTCCGTTAAAAAACTGCTGTCGCAGCGTCTCCCGCAGTTCTTTGAATTCGATTGGAAGTAGTAGTGGACGACCTCTGAAAATGATTGCACTTATTTTTGAGTTTGGAGAACGGTTTTGTGACATTATAACCTACGTATAGTGAAGTAAAATTTCCCTATTCCGGTTCATATTTATTTTCCACCATCCAGACCAAAATACCAATCACTTTCCTCCCTTTTCCCTGCTTTCCTAACGTCATCACTCTAATCACGGCCTTCAGTGCCCTATCACCTATTCTTTTCACGTTTACTTTCATGACGTCTACGATTGCCAACTCTGTAATTTCTTATACCATGCCTAAAAAGTTCTCCATTTTCTTCATGTTCGTCGGCATTTCGTTTAAAGAAGAATGTAGAAGCGATGGCCAGGAAATGGTCAATTAAGTGGTAGAGCAAGGGTGGAGTACTAATTATATGGTCAGGGGATAATCGGTGAGAGGAAGCTGGCACGATGCTAACGTTAGGACACCCCTGCGCATAGTACAGTGGTAATAATGAGCGACTGGAATGTGAATTGCTTTTTCTCAGCGAGAAGAGAAATGAGCGGCACTCTATTATTTAATATCGTTTCTTAGCTGGTTGGTTAAAATATTGGCGAAACAGATTATATCTGTTTTCCGTAAAGGCTGCATTTACAAAATTGAACAGTTTTACAGATTATTTATAATACATTCATTAGTGTAATTTTTGGAGGTGGCATTAAGTGATTTATGTCATAAAATTGAGACTGATTGGTATGAAATAAATCCATGAAAATGTATTGCAGAGGAAGGTTTACTTTTCACTTATTGTGTTAAAGGGTCTAAATTAGTTGGAAGTCTAATTAAGTAAAGTTCGTGTAAAGTGGGAACCATTGTGTCGGAAGACGGGATGGAAATGAAGTAGTGCAACTTAAACTTACGTAAAGTTAAAGACGTCGACTAGAGTGTTGTTAAAGCAAAAGGGAACGTACTACGGCCGAATGAATGCAATGAATACAAGTTACCCAAAGCCGTACTCTTGGGGGCACTAGTTAGGGGACACGGGGGAGGGTGCAAAGAATAAGGATAGCAAAACTGCACACACTCTCTCACTCCGGTATTTGCAGTGCAAATTGACCGTTGCAAGTCACAGACACACACGCACTCAGGGTTTACGGGGGAAAAAAGTGTTGTACTAAAATTCGCCCAAAGGGTATGTGGTCAGGAGTGTTTAGACCGTCAAGCAATAGGCTACGCATAATTGGTAATTTTATGATGAATGAACTGGAAATATTTTAAAGAAGCCATTTCGAATAGTTGTGAATCATATACGATGATACATTTGATCCTGAATTGTGTGATGGAAAAGTGATACCTTATAACATTATTTGTCCGGCAGCTAATTTTTCTTTAAGGGTCTCTCGTGATCTTGTGAGTTTGATTGTGGGGATAGAATTACATACTCCGTATCAGCAATAAGTTCGTACGATTCGTGTTTATGCTGTGGGTTAAAACGTGGGTAAAATTGTATTTATTTGCTTATTTGGGTCTTAAGCGAGGCTTAGGTAGATTAAAACGTGTTTTTAAAATTCTAAACGATGTTAAATAAACGGTCAGGATTTCTCCATGAACCATTTATTTTCGAAAATAAACCGTCAGATTTTCTTAATGCACTGTTTATTTTAGAAATTAGGTCTCTGCGCGCAAAGTGGTAAATAACCGACTAGTTAGTAACTTGAGATTTTACCGAAGCGAAAGAGAATCTCCCACGTAATGTCATCATTTAAATATTTACTCCACTTTGATGAAGCCACGGTTTTTCGTGAAACTCAAACGTCTTAATTAGGAAATATTTATGGCGAAAGGAACCCGGGAACCAAACTCCCGTTCGCATACCACAAAATGAAACGAGATTAGCACCCCCGAGTGAACGAAGCGCTCTCTTTGGACGAGCAGCGAAGTAACAGGCACCGAGAGAAAATAATTAGTAAACACAATAATTCATTACTACAAACCTATAATAATTTACTTAACTCATGCCAAGTGGTAACATCAAAAACTCACAATAAATAAAAGGTTGATCGAATTGATGGAAATGCAGCGATGAAGAAAACAAAGTTCGAATTGTAACGGTTTGAAATGTGTTGTCAGCATTAAATAAACGCAAGGGCGTGTGGCGGGGGGTGTTAGGTCACCTCACGTTAAATAGAACAAAACCCCATGAAAAATCAACACATCCATGAAAACCTACACCCACAGTGGCGTATACATTCATGCAAAAATCCTTTCAACTTACACGCATGCAAATACATAAGCTATTAACTAACAAACAGTTGCACCTTAGAACGCAGTAGGAAATGTATCCAATAACGTGCACGCTAGAATTTGAAAAGCTGGAAGGTGGAAGCCCACTACCACATGGACATGCAACATACAACGGTAGGGAATGTGACCCAAATGTTGCAGGTAGCGGGAGGTTCCTCCCACGGAGAGACGAGGGGTGGAAATGGGGAAACTTAAAACAGACAAAGCAGAGCAATCAAAACTTAATAAGAGCACTACCTTCTTTAATGGCATTCTAATGCGGTCATGCGGGAAGGGTCTTGAAAACAAAACACACGAGCTTAGTGAAAATGCATGCAATTGAGTAGAACTAATTATTCCTTAGACACTGAGGGTGGCAATTGGAATTTTTGTTATCTATAGCCCTACAGTTTCCTGAAACATGCGGATCTGAATTGATTTAGCAAGTTCAACCTAGCATTGAATTATCTTTCCTCTAATGATTTCCACCCCAATTCCAGAAGCGTTTCAGTGACTCTTTTCGTTTTATTGTAAGAGTTTTTAACGAAAGGGGCTGCCTGGCGTTGAATCTTCTCAATTGATCGCATATTGTTCCATGCTGCTACCGAATATTGTTCCATGCTGCTACCGAATATTACCATCACATAGGTTGACTTGTTGGGCAACAGCTCCGCCCCTAGTCCTGGAGGCGTCTTCAGGTCGAAGATTGTGTGAAAACGGTTGTCCAATAATTCAACCTACCTGGAATCAGCATGGAACATCCATCGGATAGACGTCGCGGAAGTCTTAAGATGTTTCGCCAAACCATTAAGATTAACAATTTCAAATGTTAGCCTTAGATCTTGTTGTCGATGGGAGCCATTTTGGTGGGTTGCTGTCCTTCCGCATGTCTTTGGGGGATGTTTTGGGTCGGTTCAATCGATTCGGCGCGGTCTGCATCAAAGCGGAGTGGAGCGACACCTTACGCCTCTCCCCTCTTCTCCCACAGCGTCCTCGACGTCTTCGGCGGCGGCATCTTCGCGGGGTTCGCGGCCGGTGGACGACTCGGGGGAGGGCCCCGAGATCCCGCGCACCATGCAGACGGACGACGTGCACGAGGAAGGGGATGAGGAGGGCGACGAGGAGGAGGAGGAGGACGAGGAGGACTTCGACGAGGAGGGCGCCGCCCCGCGTCCCTCGGAGGCCAAGGAGGCGGGCGGCCCCCCCTCCTCATCCGCCGCCGCCGCGGCGTCCCTGAACCTGGACGGAGGTGAGGTCCCCCCCCCTGCCCTTTCCATATATATCGTCCTTCTATTGTTTCCTCGCATATGGCGCCCGCGGAAATTGCAGCTGTTTGTGACGTCTGTCCAGGAGGCATGCCACTTTTCCAAATCCAAACGAAACCTGTGGTTCTAAAAAAATGTGGGATATTTTTCCCTTTCTCTTTTGTCGGACATTTTCGCTCCTGTCGACGCCATGTCTCCTCATTGTTCTTTTTTCGGCTAAACTTATCGTCCACCTCTCCCAGGGCCATAATTCGGATATCAAGCTAGAATTACAAGAACAGTAAGGAAACATGGTACATATTTACAGCCTAAATTAATGCTGTAACGATCGGATTTGTTTTTCGTCCTAGTTGAACCAATATTTGGGAAGTTTTATTCATTATCAAGTAACGAATATGTGAGGTGTGGGCAGGTTAGGTGAATAATAGTATTTGTGTAATTACCAATTGCAATGCATAAACATTGGCCTATTTCATATATGATACATTTTCAGATTTTATTATCGATGTTTACAAATGGTAAAATGTATTTTCTTATTATTTACAAAAACAATGATCATTAGTTTATCGGGAGTGTTCACGCCTCGAGACATTGCGCAGTGTGGAGCCTCTGGCACCGGATTCGCGTATATTTCCATGACTTTCGTAAAAAGATTGTGCGGTTTAATTTAATGAAATCTTATTTAGGAAAAAACAAAGACTTTAAAATTCAATGTAATTCAAATGCCAATGGAAGCCTTTGGTAGGGCTCGGACCTTTCTCTAGTTCACATTTTTTCCTCTTTTTATACGAATTGGTATATTGATTCAATCATTCACATTATTTTGTTTTCAGTGCGTGATTTTTTGTTTCGTAATAAAATATCTGTTATAGTATCATAGAACTTAATTGCTGTCGTAAGTAAGTTATTAAATATTTTCATCAAATTTAAATTATGGTAATTCTCTAACACTAATATACATTTTAAAGCGAAAAATAGACCGAATTTCGTCACGGGAAAGCTCTCACGTCCTTTAAAAATCTCGTTGTTTGCGATGATTATTACGAAACCAGCGATAGTTTTGAAAGTAAACGATGCGCTATCGTATTTCGTCCAATTCCACCATCTGTAATGTCTGTTTCCTCGTTGTCTTGGCGCCCGTTCCTTGACGCCCGCCCGCAGCAGAGGGCGGTGGAGTCTTGCTGCCAGCGCATCGCTCCCGCGACCACCACCACCTGATGCACCGCCGAGGGCACCAGGTGCAGGCGCCCCCCAGCGCCTTGACCTCCTCGCAGCAGCCCGAATTCGTGGAGGAGCCGGAGGACGCGTACGTGGTGCGCGGGAAGCCCGCCACTTTGACCTGCAGGGCCACCAACGCCATCCGCGTCACCTTCCGGTGCAATGGAGAAGCGCTCCGGGAGAGGCAGGTGGGTGCCGGGTGAATCGTCCTGTTTGTGCGCCAATCGGGAGTGACCCACGCATACGCTTTAATAGCATTTGGTATGAATTATGAGTACCCAGGGACATGGCTGTTTACGTCATTTGAAGAAGGACTTATTTATTGCTTTCACACTCTATGAATTCTAATTTTGAATTTAACCAGGTTAAGTATCGGGTTCCAGACGTTTTGAAGGTCAAATACGTACACCGTCATTCTCGGGGCCTTGAGTGATGTAGCATCTTTCAAATAGCGACCTAAGTATGATGACAGAGTAAGATAACGACACGTTAGAAACGCATTTTTTTTAAATTGTCCTTGTTTAAACTTCAAGTCAAAATTTTAAATTGAAATAATGCTATTGGTAACCAAATACGTACTTATAAGAAAATAACTCATCTGTGAATCGGGCCTGTATTCCACTGCAACACGTTTGCATTGAAAACTTCAGTCCCGTGCTTGATCAGTAGAGAAACGGCCTAGCTGGGAAATGCAGTTTGAAGGCAAAGTTTGAATGGCGCAAGTTTGATTTCTCATAAATAAAACAGGTACAGGCGTGAGTGATCTGGTATGCCATAACGAAACCTAGGTAGTAAACAAAAATTTTCTTTGTGGAAATGTCAAGTTGTTTATTTTTCACAAATTGACTAGGGCGTTGTATCGCAATGCGTTCCTCCTGTTGCCCCCCTGCTCGTCTTTTCATAGTCTTTCGTTCCATTGCCTCCCCCAAAGGTGTCCTACTCCTCCCTGGTGGACCCGGAGAGCGGCCGGCGGGTGGCCGAAGCCCGCGCAAGCATCACTCGTAACGACGTCGAGGAATTCTTCGGGGAGTCGGGCTTCCGGTGCGACTGCTTGGCCTCTTCGCCCAGGGGATCGCTCCGGAGTCGCTCAGCGCTTGTCGACGTTGCATGTGAGTACTCATTCTCCCTTTTGTCCACCACTTGGGCTCATCGGTATTCCATCATATTGCTGCGGCCGATCGTGGATGACTCTCCGCATGGATTGGAGACGTGGACATGAAGTTAGTAGTATCTCGCTAATTTCTGAAGTCTGTTTCACATATTTTTTCGACTGCGAAAATTCAGTTGTGCAGTTGTTTGGCCAAATGAGACCCTTAAAAGTAATTACACAATGTTTCTCTAACCTCGCCCTTCTGGGCAACCTCCTGAATGGGTTCTCTGCTTTTGAAAACCTCTTTTATCCTATTAGAGCGGAGACAGACTGGTGGTCGCTTAAGCATTCGGAAGGAACAAGTCGTCTATATGTCGTAAATTGAAATTAAATAAATATTTCAGCGTAAAGGCATTTTTGACTCTTTAAAGCTTATGATTTGCTTTATTCCGATGCGGAGGAGTTATTTTAAATAGTTGCTCGCAGCAGACGACACTGCTTTTCATTTAGTGTGTGGCGGTTTCCGGAAGCTTCGAAGCCTCTTCGACCTAGACCAATAATAGGAGCGAAAATTTGGTCTGTTGTAAGCTGCTGAACTTAGTAGCAGCTCGATAAACGGGAATTAATGAGTAAAATATCTAACTCGTAGAATATTTATCACAAGGTGATTTATCCTATAAAAGTTACTACTAAGACATCTACATAATACCCCGAAACTCGCCGCAGGGGTGTGTGGCGGGGGGAGCTAAGTCACCACCCGTAAAAGAAAACAAAACCAACAAATTCATGGAAACCTACACCCACAGGGACGTATATATTCCTGCAAAACCATTTTAACTTACACGCATTCAAATACAGATGCTATCAACTAGTATACACCGCCAGCGTCTCCTGGGGGACCCGTCGCATAACATACTTCAGGTCGACAAGAATTCAACATGTATGTATAATACTTTAAAGGACTCTGAAAGTGAGGTCTTTAACCTACCAGTCAAGAGGTCGGAACGAATTTGAAAAATCTAGGTATCTTAAAATTATTCTGAGTAACATAGGCATTGTGACGTCAAACGAAATAGAAATAGAATAGGATATAAAAAATGTTATTGCACATCCACAAGCTAGTTGACTGCAAGAAGACGACAACGTGATCAAGATTGGTTTCTTTGCATTTACTGAGTTCAAGCATTAAAATGAGTTAGGAGGAGGAGTTCAGTGATTGCGGATTCGATAATGCTCTCTTATGTGAACGATAACTTAAAATAGTTCCACTGAAAGATTCCAGTATTCTCACCTATTATTAATTCTCGTGCCGTTTTTATTTCCAATCCACAAAAACAAATTACCCCGCAAGCCTTTGCAAATGATGTGTGGCAGGGTTTAACAGGTCACCAGTCAAAATGGAAAAGAATGAAGTGAACAAATTGATCATCTCATAGTTTCTGTTACTCTTGGTGTTTGGAACATTCGGTATTTCAGCGCCATGCAATACTAGAACCTCGCCGTGAATGCAAGGAGAAAATTATAAAAGTGATGTTTTGGGTGAGAAATTTTTTTTAAAAAAAGCTTAAGATCGGCTTTCGTTTCACCACTCGCATGGCTTCTAAGTTGATCATGGGGATCGCGTGAAGCCCCCTCAGTCTGTTTCACGAAGGATAACCAGGGTTTTTGTGTGCGGTGGTCAGCGGCATTTAGAGATCCCGTCGAGTCGGCTGGGTGTGCTCCCTTTAAGGGAGATTAGGATCAGTCTGTGGCTTGTGCGGCTTGAAGTTTTTGTTGGGGTTCGCTCCGGCCAAGGGGAGTTGGGAGGGCATTCGTGGAGGGCCGCCATTTGAGAACCCGTGCCTTCGTGTCCACATGTTACTGAGCCGCGGTGGAAAGCTATTGAGACCGGAGTTTGTGCAGATAACTGTTTTGAAAAGGAAAGTTAACTCATTCTACCGAAAGAACTCCTCCAAAAGACTTTCTCTCGAGCCACGCCCCACTTTGGGACACTATCCCGTAGTGTCATCTTCAGTGCTAGAAACAAATTTCGAGAAATATTAGCAAAACTCTCTCGTTATACTCCTCTTGAATGCTTATTTTTCATTGCATTTTTCTTCATCACGAAATGTCTTTTGGCTGTGGAAACATTCCATTAAGTTGTCGCTCATTCGTACGAAGGACTGTGCAAATATTGGTACCTGCCGATTTTCTACATCTACGTCATTACCCTGCGATCCACCAAAAAGGTGTGTGGCAGGGGGCGGTCACTTGAAGGATTGCGGATCATTGCAGGCAGGGCACCGTCGTTTCTCGCATTCCTACCTGAATGTAATCATGTAAAACCCTGTAAAATTTTCATATTAGAGTCGGCGGTGTTGTAAATAATATAATAACAGACAGGACTCGAGATTTTTTTCAATCTGAGCCTTGGAGTGGAATAAAGACAATTGCTATTTGGAGTGCACTTAGAAAACGTAATGACCTTGCGTCGGCATTTATAGTTAGACATTTATTCTAGCGTCACTTTTTAAGAGAAAATGAATGTATTTATAATTCTGTGGCACGACTTCATGACGGTGGTCCCGTTGGTGGGAAAGATATCTGGGGAAGATAAACTGGCGACGGAAACATTCCTACCTCGTACGCATATACATACCATGTGCCCAGATGGTATTTCTTCAGTCGTAACGTCGGATGACCTTAGCGATAAAACCTTGGGGATTCCCCGTTGCAATTTACATCGTGCATAATGAGAAAAATCCTCGTGCAAATTTAAGGATTATCCTTTTTCTCCGGCGCGACGGGCGAGAATTTCAGCGCATTTCCCTTCGGATTCACGGGAGTTTCTTTTATCCTCTTTATGACCCCACATCCGCTTCGCAACCCCGCGCCCCCCCCTCCACACCCGGCTCAGCAAAGCCGTAAGAAATACATGTCACTTCCACCCCCGCCCAACCCTCCCTCCCCCTTCCGGCGCCCCCCTCCCCCCGCGGTGTCGTCGTACGTTCTCATTCTTCCCCGCAGGGGGGAAGGGGGGTCGGAAACACTTCTGCGTAAAGTGGATTTTGGGTTGCCTGCCCCCGAGGGGAACGCTGGGGGCAAGGAGAGGTGTGTGGGAGGGGGAAGTGCCCAGAACTCTTATCCGCTTCCGCCTCAAACCCCCCCCCCCCCCCCCGGTAACCTCCACGCCCCCTAACATACACACCCGTTTTCATCCCGCCCCGCGGAAAAAAAGAGGGTCGTGTACTCGGCGGTGTTTTCCCTCTCGATGCGGGCGCTCGGGAGCTCCCAGGGGGGGGGGGAGGCGAATAAGAGATGCCTTGCTACGGTTACTGCCTCCCGGGGGAACCGGCGGGGGAGTTGAGGAAGCTTAGCACGTTGCGGTGCGATCGCTTCATGAAGTGTTTTCAATTGTGTGTCGTTGCATTTTTTGTGTTTTTATGACTTCCTTTTTAAACGCTCTTTCATTTTAGTCACCTGTCGGAATTAGTTATTGCATTGCCCCGAAGGCACTTTTGCGTTAAATGATGCAATGTAAGTTAGCCTTATGAAGTGACGGAGTTATGAATACGAAGCAATAATGGCCTTCTTCCGTTAAAATATATACATTCACATTGAAATAGAAACAAGGAAAAGTGATAGGGACCCAAATGAAGGACGAACGCCGGATCTTTCGACTGACCGGGGCGAGGCTCTAACCATTTGAGCTATCGAGGAAACGTAATTTACTCTGAGATCTGCGGGGGATTTATTCAACCAAGTACTCCGATTCTTTGGCCAAGAGTTGGCGTTTGGGAGCGGTTTCACTACATGGACGACACACAAGGGGAAAGGGCAGTAGAAAAGCATTCAGACAATGTCATAAAGAATAGGAACAGTGCGTTTCGTGGCACGCATAGCCAGAAGAAGAGACGAGCCACATTGGCCAAATGCACATTCAGACACGAAAACCCGCCATATGGCGAACAAGAGTCTGCGTTTTGCTCTTCTCCATTCTCGTCTGCATTAAAGCCAGCACACCCTGTGTTGTAGTATGTGCAGTTTGTGATAATTGTGAGGGAGATCAACATAACCCAACTACGAGAACAAATATGTTTAAACTAACATATTATGGTTTTGGATTAAAATCCTTATAATTTTCCGTTTTTATTTAAACAGTTGGCTTTGGTGCAGGAGGTACAGTATGACGAGACAAAATTATGCCTATTTCCATTTACCGAATCCGTAGCCATCCGTGGATTAAACTTGACCCCATTTTTAATGGAACGCTGGAGAAATGCATGCAATGATTTAATTCGAATGTACGCGTATATTCCAGCTCTTCAGACTTGAGGTTCAATCCAGCTCAATGAGAATCCAGTATGGATTCCCTGCTGAATATAAATCAGTAAACCGGAAACTCGGTAAACATTGTTTCGCAAATTTCTCACCTCAGTGCCCGCCAGTCGGGGAGTCAAATACGGTTCCCGTATCCCCATCCCGTGGCTCGTTCCCTCATTTTCGCCGAGCGTAAATGCGCAGATCCGTGGCGATGTGCCTTCGCGTGCCGCGGTTCCACATGGGGAAGCTCGCCCCGGTGAACGACTCTCCAGAACATCGTCGAAATCGCTATTTGTGACGCGGTGCGCTCTCCCTTAAATTTCGCGGTCGAATCGCTTTACTCCTCCGCTTTATCTTTGGCGCCATCCGGAAGCAGAAAAGAGACAGGGCTCTAAGCGAGTGACGAGCTGCCTGGGCGATATGCGGGAATATTTTGCGAGAATGGGTATATATCCAAACATATATTAAGATGTATGTATATATACATATATGTATTCGAATATGTATAAAGAATTCGTGTATATAAAAATATAGATGTATATATTATATATATTTATACATGTACATCCAAACACGAAATCCCGCCATTCGGCGAACAAATATTATTTCCACATAGTTTGACGTTTCGACGGCACGGCCGTCATCGTCGTTTAAAAACTCTTATATCAGTGTTTTTATATATTTGTGCGTAGTCGAAGAGTTTTCTATTTCGAAGATAGAAATATATATATAAATATTGATATATATATAGTCGCGGTGGTCCAGTGGGTAGAGCGTTGGACTACTGACCGGAGGGTCCCGGGTTCGATTCCCGGGCGAGGCACTCTGGGCACCTGCAGCTCCACCCAAGCTAGTTGATCTTTCTGGGAAACCATAACCGGCACAGGGAAAGGAACTGGCCCCCCTACCCTGATGTGTGAATACTATATTCACACGCCGTCGGGCTTGGTACATGGGTGAGCTCTACCATCACCTACTAAACCGACCTTCGGGTTGATTACTGTGTTTATGGTTATATATAGTCTGACCTGAAGAAGGCCTCGGAGTAGGCCGAAAGCTTAAAAAATCTACATTGTGTGTATATACAGGTATATCGGGAGGTTGCTCCAATATCAGAAGAATATTGAAAGAAGGAATATGTATTTTTTTGGTGGCTAAGGTGTGGCGTACAGCAATTTTTACGATCTGTGAACTGTTTTAAGATGCTGACAGAATGGTCACGGCTATGAGGGACGAACGGGGCGGAAGAATTTCGTCTCTTCAGTGTTAGTTCCCATCTCAGAAAACAGAAATTCAGTCATATGCGAGGACGTTAGAGCAATAAGTTCCATTTCCCACACGGTTAAAGTGGTCCTCAGGATCATTAAGTAAGAGGGTTGAAAGCGGGGCAAATGATTATTTAGGGTATGATCGATTTGGCGGCTTAAAAATAAGAGGCGTGCGTGATGCCACTAATTGAGGCCGTTGATGAAGAGGAACGGAATGTACAACCAAGGTTGAAATGCTTGTTTCGTAGATTTCGAAAATGGGTTGGATGGAGTCAATTGGGCAGAATTAATGATTATGTTGTAGAAAATAGGAGTAGGTAGGAGGAATTGGCGAATTAACCACAACGTGTACGTGTCTCAGACTGCTCAGGTGCGAGTGTCGGTGGAAGAGTCGGGTTGGGAAGGGAAAGATGGTTGTTGGGAGAAATCCAAGTGAGGTCGGATGGATGGATATGGAGCGTTTTGATTGGCGATGGGATGTTGAATGCTGTGATAGTGGGGAGAAGATTATGTAAACGAGGAAGGGGTAGAAATGGGACGGGTATGTTGGATGGTATGAAGGGAGGAAGGAAGTATGCAAAATTCAAGAGGGACGGTGTTTATTTTAGTGTCGAATGTCAGTTTGTGTTTTGTCGGCAGAGGCAAGGAAATGTATCGTCGTACCGTTGTGTAGTCTGTATCCATTATATATGTATTACATATATACGTGTATATATAAATGCATTCGCAGAGAGGGTTGAGGGGTCAATGCGTGCTTTGGTGTGTTGGGCGGAGGGAGTTTTTGAGAGAGCGGTGTGGTTTGATCGATAAGGATTGCCGAGGGGCGGATGAGGGCTTCGGATTTATAGATGCGCCGTTGTTTTTGAATTGGGCGGAAAGCGAAAGAGGTCGAGGAGGGGGTCGGTGGGCCGTGCGTGTCTCCCCCCACCCCCGCGTCCCTCCCCCGCGCATCCTCACCCCGCGTATTCCCCCTCGCGTCCCCCCTTCCCCTCGCACCCTCGCCCCCGCCTTGTCGCCGCCCGCGTGTGTATTCCCCGCTTCCCCTTCGTCCCCCTCCCTCTTAGGTGCGTGCAGGAGCCGTCAATTAGCGCCCCGGCGCCGTATCCCACCTGCTAACCCAGTCGGCGGATGAAAAATACATATATCCACACTCCCGCGTACGTACATATGTCCCTCCCTCCCCACTCCGCAAACCCTCGAGGGCTCGTCTCGTAAAAAGCTTCCTCCCCTGCCGCCGCCGCTATCACTCCGTCAGGCCGCCCCTCGCTCTCGCTGGAGGGGGGGCGTCATGCCCGGGGGATGGTGAATGGGCGGTGGTGTGATAGCCTCCTTCCAACCAACGGCCCTTCCGGCCAATATCGCCCATTCCTCGTCCGGAGATGCGAGCGGCAGTAAAATGCGAGGCTTCATTTCTCCGCTCGAGTGTTTGAGGAACTTGCGCGGGTCCTTATTCACTTTTATTTTTCTAATATCCTGCGAGTGGGCAGTAGGTTTGCTCCTTCCTTATCCTGTAGCTCTAACCCTTACTCCAGCTTATCGCGGCGAGGAGAAGTTTTCTCCCAGCTTGAATATATATTTACGAGACATGCAAAAGGGACCGAGTGTGAAACCTTGTCGGCATTCGTCACAACAGCTCTTCCCAAGAACGGAAATGTTATCGTTTTACTGGAATCGTATTTTTGGTTATTGATGTTGGCTTTTAAAATTAAATTCAAATAGTGTTTCAATTTGTTTTCGGCGGAATATATTTCAATGTTCGCAATCTCTATTTTTCCATTCTCAGCAGCTATGATTTATTGGTTTATTAAAAAGATTTTTGTTCATACCTAAGTTTTGTTAGTTAGCTAGGATTATCTCACGTATAATGCGACGTAAAAATAAATCTACTCTTGCATCTGCAATACTTATAAATAAATTAATCTTTCGCACAATTGGAATAGACCACATTTTTAGAATATAGTTCTCGTCGTGGTATTGGTACAATCTGTTTCGTACCCGGGAATAATAATGTTGATCTTTTATTTCGAATTATCTGAGATGGACGATATCTGAAAAGTGGTAGCGTACGTAGAATTGGACCAAAGAATGTGTTAATGTGTTGCTCATTACTGTTTAGAGATTTATGATCGTAAATAGTAATGCCATCAAATTTGAAATTGGTCGCTGATCCTGAATTTCGTAAATATTTTTATTTTATCTTATTTTCCTTAAATGTGCCTTAGTTCGTAAATTTTATGCACTCAAATCCGTAGTTCAAATGCCCATGGTCGCTCATTTATGGAAAACTCCTGAAAAATGTATTTAGAATTTTATGAAATTAACGCGATGTTAGTGGGCACGATCGACTAGCCTTCGCGGGAGTGCATCCAATATTTCGGGTTGAATTACTCCTCCCTAGGGCAGGTCGTATTTCCTTGCTCGAGAATTCTAGGCGGTGAAATCTGCAATATGTTCAGAGTTTTCCTCGGCTATTATGTTATGGTCGGGAATATTTCCAAGGGAAAACGGATCATTTGAATCAGCCTCTCCTAGTTCGTCTCGTTTTTCACCTCTTGTTCGCATTTTATGTTTCCACTATCGTGTGATCTGTTTACGGAATGTGAGACTGCTTGGAGTTATATCCTGTAGATTTTACCAATTGTAAACTGCGCTACTTTTGCCTTTTTAGTAACTATCAAAGTGGGTATGCGTCTTTCAAATACTCAAATCCTACATTTTGTAGACATTTCGTGGCATTCTATTTCTTCCATATCAGTTAAACGGACCGAAAAGCTTTTATCGAGGTTTAATAAATTCATGAAATTTCAATTTTTCAATATATTCGGATTTGAATCCTATAAAGACAGTATAGTGGAAGTTAGCTAAAGAAAATGTCATTCACTGCCTCCTCTCTGCAATACTTTCCCCTAAGTACACGATCTATAAATTCATTCGTATTTAGAAGTGTTGTGCAATTTCTAGTATTTAGTACTTATCCGTAACTACTGGATCATTCATGAGTTTCCAGCTAGGAGACTCTTACATTGTTAACAATATGCAAATTCAAGCGTTAATAATAGCATAGGGGGTCATTAGAAGTACGTCTCTTAATTGGTGATTTCTCCGTGCCTTGAATTATCACCATTTTTGGACAAAATACTTTATTACATGTATCTATTCATATTTCATACCTGTATATCCCCTCGTTTCCAATGTTTCGTGGTTCAAACTTCATCCACGTCTGTATTTGCTAATAATATTTCCCCATGTATACCCAAATTTAAGGTGTTTGGGGTAGTAAGCTTGATAAAATCACCTTTTCAACAGTAGTATGAGGGTGCGGAAAAATTGAGTGATTGGTTCTCGGCCCAGCTGAATCCTTGCACGCGATCCGTGCATTAAATTCCAGCAGACAAATAATTACCGTTCTAAAATCTCTAGCGATTTCATTTCATTTTTTAAGGTTGGGAATTGAAAAAAAATATTGAAAAGGAGTTTTTCAATTGCTTATATTAACCAACAAAAATTCGGCATATGCATTGGTATGAATTATCGTCTACTTCTTGAAGATCTCATAGGAATTCTCGAATTCATCACGGTTGTCCGTTTCGGTTTTAGAAAGCGGATAAGAACCATAATTTGGTGTGCTTTGCGTTTTTAATGATCTTAAGATTTCTGGAATAAAGCAGCGACACAGTAACAATATAGCAGCATATGAGGTTAATTAACTTCCAGCAAGCATTTGGTAGCATTATCGGAGAAGGATCCTGACGGCGAGGAAAGGGATTAGGAGTACCACAAGAAATAAATAGGAAGGGGGTGAGGCAAGAAGATATAACTATGGAAGGAGCCCGGGCAAAGCAAGACTTGCAGAGGTTTTTGGATGACAGCTGTGGCGCGACTAGTTGAGTCTCTTTTCTCGGTACTATTTAATCTAGCTCTCCACGAAACAATGAAGAAGCCGAGAATAGGAGAGCCTTGGAGTCAATGAAGATGAAACAAATTACATGAAAAGGTTGGCCTAGAAGTTAGAATATGGTGTCAAAAGATAACCGTAACCATGAACACATTATTCAACCCGAAGGTCGGTTGGGTAGGTGATGGTAGAGTTCACCCATGTACCAAGCCCGACGGCGTGTGAACACATCAGGGTAGGGGGGCCAGTCCCTGCGATATGGTTTCCCAGGAAGATCTGGTACCCGAAAAATCACTTAGCTTGGGTGGAGCTGCAAGTGCCCAGTGGAGTGCCTTGCCCGGAAATCGAGCCCGAGACCCTCCGGTCAGTAGCCCAACGCTCTACCCCCTGGATTACCGTGACCCACTCAAAATATAACCTTTGGGCAATTGAACTCCGAAAGTGTGTTTGGGCCGCATTGGAACTATCATAAATTACGAAAAGTTGGCGACAGAGGAGATTAATAAGAGGATAATCACTGTAAATAGAGCTTAATTTGTTAACATTGAGCTCTTGAAGTCGTCCCTCCTATTTATAAAAGTGAAAATAAAGTTTTACAAGATTTATGCCTGTTTTACAACCATTATGCCTGTGATAACCTACGGATCGGAAGCAGAAAGTACTCATGTCCGTTGAAAATGGGAATGCTTTACATATACGGGAACGATAGATTTTAAGGATGAGTTATGGCCCGTGGGTGAGGTTGATCGATGGAGAACGAGGACTAATGGACAATTGAAAGCATTCTCAAAGGTGAAGACATTGGTGAGGACCCAACGGCTGTCTTGTCGAGGTTGCGTGGAATGGATGAGTGAAGAAAGGATCCCCAAGAAGTTGCTCTCTATCAGTGACCAATACCAGTCAGAGTAAGTCAAATTGCTGCGAAAAGTAATGATTTAAACCTTACGTCAAATAAGAACTTCATTGAAAGCTAGCCTCAGAAGAAATATAAATTAAACATTACCAACATGCAATTGAATCAAAATATATTGTAATTTATTTATAACTTTCAACTAAGTTTGAATTCAACATTTAGCTCCTATATTAATATTTCTATATATTCTTCTTCCATTTCTGGTAAAAAAACCAATAACACAGTAATCAACCCAAAGGTCGCTTTGGTATATGATGGTCGAGTTCACTCAGTACGAGTATTTAAGCCCATCGGGGTGTAAAATCACGTATAAGCAGGGTAATACGGTGGGCCAGTTCCTTTCCCTATTCCGGCTATGGTTTCCTAGGAAGATCAACTATATGAAAAATCATAGAGCTTGGGTGCAGCGGAGGGTGCTAATAGAAGCTTTCGAACGCGGAACGAGGAGTCGAACGCGGGTCCTCCGGTCAGTAGTCCAACGCCTAAACCGTGGAGCACTCCGATCCTCCCATTTTTTATGTTCCTTTTTAAAGAAGATTTTGTCTTAATTTAATTTCATCTTAGGTAAAGATCGACGTATCCACTGTCATCTAACCGGACTGAAACTGATACATCTAAATCTACATATTTATTACCCCGCTAGCTGCCGCAAGGGCGTGTGGCGGGGGTTGTTAGGTCACCACCGGTAAAAGACGAGAAAACTTTATGCAAAACCAAAAGATTCATGCCAATCTACGCCCGCAGAGGCGAATGTTATCCATAAAAAGCCTTTTTAAATGACACGCATGCAGATACAGATACTTTCAGCGAACATACTCATGCACCTACGAATACCTCGTATACCTAATGTCTACGCAACGTTTAATCTTGCCCTGACTTGTAAATTAATTGTAATTTCTATTTCCTTAATGACTTTGGTTTCTTACTGTTAAGCTTCCTGATTATCCGGGAAAGAACGAGTATTCTTATGTATCTGTACTGGAATTTATCTCTCTCCGTCTTATCTTTATGGTCTATTGGTCTATCTACAGGTGAATGGGTCTTCAGGTCCATCCACAGGTCCTGTAAATAGCGTGAGGCCATAATAATTCCTGTAGTGTCGTTGTTAAGCTCATTTTTTCTGAACCTTTCTGAAGATAATATTTTCAGAGAAAATCATAGAACTGGAATTGGTTGTACAGTTCTCTATTAGGGACATAAATAAATAAACAGTATTCTATTAGGGATATAAATTGCGAAAGAGCGGTGGTCATCGGTGAATTTAAGGATGACCCTCCATGACCTTGGTACGTCGCTTTGGTTCGTCGTGGACGTGGTTGTCTCTGAAGCAGTAACATTTGACAATACTCGGCAGACATTTGTGACTTGATGGCGTACAAGTGAACTTTAATGTGTCTACGATAATGGCTAATAGGTCACGGAAGCCGGTTTTAAGAAAAGAAATCCTTAAATGCGAATCCGAAAAATAAGATAGGTTTCTGGGATAATCGCATTCGTACTCTAATACGCTGTTTCGGATTGGATGACTCCTTGCGAAACACCTGCGTTTCACATTTCTCGAGGCTCAATCAATTCCTTAATCCACCGTGGCAGAAAGGAAAACTTTGCGGAATCGATTGTTTTCATCTTCTTTTCCTTCTCTGAGGGAGAGTCCTTTTGATGGACCACTTCAAGTATTGCTGCGTTCCCTCGTGATGCCTTCAGCGATTTTTTGTTGCAAAAAGTAAGGAGGATTGGGTGGGTGTTGTTTTGTACGATAAGGTCTTTCGCTTTTCCCTTGCCCCGGTTGGTGATATAATGGATTTTAAATGCTCATCACGGGATTTTCTTTCTTTCCGCCTAAAATATGCCAAATGATATTCTTATAATGTGTTAAAAGTTCAGTTGTCAATGAATTAATTGATAACTGACCGGTGTAATAAAGTGTTCAGATGGAAGAGAAGTTAAAAAATAATTAATTCCAATAAAGAAGTCATTATACGTCATAGACCATTGCTACTATTTTTAACGATAGGTATCTTTCTACTTCAAAAGTTATTTTTATTTTAAGGCTGGGGTTAATAATCGTTGTAAATAGTGGAGCCACCGTTTTGTAATTTTTTAAAGGTGTTTAGCCATTGAACTAGGATGTCGACATACCTTGAACGCGGTTATATTTCCGACAATGTATATCAATCAGTGTTAGGTGTAATTGCTCTTTGGTAAATTAATACCATATATGTAGGTGGAAATACAAATTTTAAAGGGGAAATAAATTCATTTTTAAGCTATTTGTTTTACACTCGTTAGGAACTTAACGTTTTATTCTAATTCCGCGTGGACTTATCTCGCCACATTTGCGAGAATTTTAATTGTTTTCAAATCCTTTCAACGGTTTAAATTCAATTTACGTTTGAAGGAGGGACTGCGCACGAAAGCAAACACCCGCACCCTACGATATGAACCTGCCACCCGGCCCGAATGTAGCCCTTTCCCGAAAATGTTATTTGGTAGTGAACGGTGTGTGGCGATGTCCGTCGATAGCTGGAAGAAATGCTCCCGAGCGGTCTCCCAACATCCCATTTTCAGGCCCAACGGATGAGAACAGAGGCGAAATTTCCAAGGTCAGCCATGATTGGTCGTTTGGGCTAATTTGGCGGAGAGTGGGGGAGAGAGAGTGCCGAAGAACACGAACCCGAGACATCCAAGGACGCAGGGAGTATGAAAATTGGCCGGTCGGTCAGCCGGACAGGCCATGCGTAATTGCCCCCCCCCCTCCCCCCGTCTTCCCTATCCACCCCCCGAACCAACCCTCGCCAAGAATTTGCAATCAATGGACGGCAAACTAATTAATCATCCGACCATGTGCTCCTTGTTTAATTTATATTCCCGTGTCGATTGAGCTGAGCTGTTTCGCGACGTCCATGCGCTTTTTTTTGCGAAAGTCAAAAGAGTGGCTGGTAGGTACACTGGATGTTAATAATTCATTTTTCGCCTGACTTGCACGTGAGTTGTCGTAATAAATATCCCGTGATCTTGTAATTGGCCGGTTTTTAGATCGGTTCATCTCCATACTTAGGCCGATTCGTCCGTGCGATGGTATGATGATGATCTCATGCGTAGAATTGAAGGCCATTGAAATATACCGAAAACAAACGTCCAGGTAAAAATGTCTTGGTGTGAAAAATATATCATCCTGTAAAGGCCAGTTAAATATTGCAATCCAACTCTTTACGAGTCTCAATCTTTTAAGTAAATTAAATAAAAATTATTTCTACTGGGACGGTACATTTATAGCCCGTGTTGGTTGGTTGTTACTCCTTCCTTGGGGCTATTAATAAAATGATGTTAAATTAAAAGGCAAAATCTGTTTTTGCAGAGAAGTCCCGTCCGACGGGAAAATTTGGGTGGATTTGGGTTTGAGCTACGGTGAGCACATCTGTTGGGTCGTAAGGAATGTTAATGGGCGAAGTGTGATTCTATGTCGTCTTTCTTCCAAGATTTTCGAGCGACGGGGAGATCTGCGAGGTTTAAATATGAAGTGAAACAAAAAGTAGCTCTTTTAAAAGAAATGTTTTCAGCCAGTAAGACTTTTGCCGAGGTCTCTTAAGTCTTATTTTTTAATATGCTTCACACTTTCAGGCTTCTTTTAGTGGAATTGTTTGATGTCCATATTAAATGAGTTTGTAAAGATAAAGTTATCTAAGAAACTGCGCGAGATACCGCGACAGTAACTTTTAACAGTAGCGGATGTCTCCGTTAAAAGCTACCCTCGCGGCATCTCCCGCAGTTTCTTGAAATTTGCCAAAGGTAAAACACTCCTAGTGTTTAAAGTTGGCTTTAACCTCGTGGACTGTGGCGCTTCGCACACGACTACGAATATCTGTGACATTGTACCATGTATGGTATTTCGTCACAACATCTTGTTCTTTTAAAGCTCCCAAAATTTCGAGTTAAAGTGGATGTCTCGGTAGCTTAACTATTTAAAGTATTCGGCCGGGTATCGACGGATATGGGTTCGAATTCTGGTCCAGATGAATGATTTTTACACTCTGAATTTGTTGCATTGTAAGGCAAAGCCTTATTTTTGAGTTGCGATGCTCGCGTCTGATGATGGTAATGTCTGGTGTATTACTCCATAAACCTTTTAGTGAACGAAATGTTTTTCTCGAACCAATTAGAGTTTGGTTTCAACTGAGTAAATAAGATTATAAGATCCTTTTTATAATTCCTGTAGCATTGTATATATATATTCTAAGCGGAGGGTATGATAAAAATAGCTGGATATTAGGTCTCGATGTGACATAATATGGCTCAGTAGAAGAGAAATTCCCTCCAAAGATGATCATTAAGAAATTTTATGTATCGTACAACCATTTACTCAAGCATTGACGGTTTTGCAAAAAACCTAATTAATGGAAATAATGAAGTGGAAGATGGATGATATGGGTATTATAAGATGTAATTGTAGAGGCATAGGTCATAGGCTCATTGTATTATACAAGAGTCTTCTTGTTGTAATAGCCGGTTAGTTTGCTGTCTATTTACAAACGTTGGAAGGCAAATTCAATGATAAGACAATGCCGGATTGTGTTAGCAGAACGTCCTCCTCCCTCCGAGCGGCGATTTTTTCTCACGGCCCTCGGGAGCTCATCCATTGCCGCGATACCGCTGGCTGGGATTCAGGGCCCCGTTTGCTCATCCAGCACACACCCCCTCGGTCCCTCCCTTCAAACCCTATCCAATTCCCTCCATCCCTACTCCACCCCATACGCCCGCCCCCTCCGCGCCGATTTCCTTGTCCCCATCCACGCACGAACGCCTCCCTCCCCCGGGGGCCGCCGAAGATTTCCCGTGTATCGGCGGGAGGAATCCGCGGGCAGATTTCCCCCGCCCTTCGGTTCGGGGGCATTTGTTACGGAGACAGGTGCGCTTCCCCCGTGCGCGAAAGGGGTTTGTTGGTGCGTGGCGCCAAAGAGGGGTGAGAGGGCGGATTGGGCGGAGGGCGGGAGAGGACTCATAAGCGCCCCCCTCCCCTCGGTGGAGTGACACGGAACAAATGGCCGACTGTAAAAGCCGCCCGAGTGTAATTGGGGGGAGGGAGGGTGGGTTAGGGCGTGTGGGCGGGGGTGGCTGCCTGGACCCCGGAGGGTGAGCGGGGGTTGCTGGGTCGATGCCGTGAAATACCAATCACATAAGCCGCCGCTGAGGGAGGGAATCCGTGGTGATATTTAAAGATTGAGGCCTCGGCATGGAATTGGGTCATTCGTCAGGCACGTGGCCGGGATTTCATTCCGGGGGATCGCGGAGGGGGCTGCCATTATTTTTAATGACGCAAAAATATGAGCGCGTGAAACACAATACTCGGGGAATCTCATTAGGCATTATCCTGGGAAGAAAAGGGAGTTTTTGGTTTCACTTCCCCTGCCTTTTTATGTTTTTCGGGATAAAATAAACTTCTTTAACTACCTAGACTAGTTCCTCCTCTTGCAATTGAGTAATAAATAAAAAATCATCAAAAGTGTTGAAGTGGTACTAAGGTAGAACGATTCTTTTTAATCTTTGTCGTCCTAATGTTACTGTGGGGGCATAGTTTTCTGAATGCCATAAACCTTGCGTTCCTAAAATCCATTCGACTTTTCCGTGACTTGAAAACTATGTTTTACTGAATTAAAAATTGCAGAGAAGTCGATAGTGTATGGTTGGTCTAAGAGAGATCCTATGTAGATATCATAAAAATATACATATTGGTCAGTGAAATCCCATGTAGTGGTATTGAACACTTAAATTGTGTTTTGCCTTATCTTGAATTCCTAATTACACTTTCGTTGGTGAAGGGAGTTACCTCTAGTTGGCCATGTCTGAATATGTGTTAGAATCGTTTCACATGTTATCCATTTGGTTCAACTGTGTCATCCAAATATTACAATGCAACAATTTCAGAGCGTGAAAATCATTCGCCTTGACCGGGATCTCCCGCCTTCTTGCGGCATCTCCCGCAGTTTCTTGAAATCCAAATATTATATTGCTCTCGTGAGTGCATCTACATTATATAATTTATCATTTTCTATTATATATATTATTAATTTATGTATATTATATGCATATATATGTATGTATTACGAAGTTGACCCAAATTTTTCCGTGAAATAGTACTTGTTGTTCTAGTTTGAAAGGAAAACGAGGGAAAATGCCGACCATCTCACGACTGAGGAGAGAGAGCCCGCTGCTCGCCCAGTTTGGTTCCTCATTCGAATGCGTCTATTCCCCCACAACCGATCAACAGATATCCACGTCTTTGCTTTTTTCGTCCCTCATTTATTCCAGGAGAAGCAGCGTTTGGGCCGCACGCTGGAAGAATCCAGAGCGCACGCTTTTAATTGTTCCCCATTGTTCTTTCTCCTCCCCCCCACGGCCAGGTGGGCGGGCGGGCGGAGGGGGGCGGTCGTCGACGCTTTCGATTCGATTTTTGGGAGCAGAATCAAGCCTTTTCCCGAGACACCACTTTTCCCGGCTGTTCCGTTCTCACGGCATCATGTCGAGCGGTGATTTCCCGCCATTATTTCTGCTTAGTAATTAGGCCCGTGCGGCTTTGAAATGCTCTCCTCCACTCACCCCACCCCTTCCCTCCCCGCTGGAGCCAAATGAATGATCATTAACGGGCTTTATTTGCCCTCGCCAGTCAGCCGTCGGAAAAAAATGCCATGCGAAAAAAGGAAACCTATTTTTTTATGCTTTTGGGCTGGGAAAAAAATCGGCGGTAGTCGGCGTGCAGGTAACTACGGCCTCGTTTGTGTACAGCGAAAACATTCGCCCCTTGCCTCTCATGAATGGTTTATCGGGTCAGCTAATTTCTCGCTGTTTATGGTGATAGTGGTGCACGCATCGGCCACGAACCTGCTCCTCAACCGCCTCCTCTCTCCTTCCCGCAGAGGCACTCCATATGCTGCGGAGTTATAATGCCGCCCATGAAGCATTAACCTGTTTACGTAAAGAGTATTCCCCTTTTCCAGATTCATAGTTGCAATAATTTCACTAGTTTTATATAAATATGTAATATAATAGCCTTACTCTCTATCAACAAAAGGATAGAGAGTAAGGCAAATGATTACTTAGGGGATGATCAGTTTGGGTTTAGGAAGGGAAGAGGAGGTACGCGTGATGTCATTGCAGTAATGAGATCACTAATTGAGAGGAATATAGAATACAACCAGGACGTTTTTGCCTGTTTTGTAGATTTAGAAAAAGCGTTTTATAGAGTGAATTGGGAAAAATTAATGCGTGTATTGCAGAAAATAGGAATGGATTGGAGGGACAGGAGACTGATCCGCAACCTGTACATGGCTCAGACTGCTCAGGTGCGAGTGGGGAACGGAGAGTCCGGATGGGCAGTGTTAGGAAGAGGTGTAAGGCAGGGTTGCCCATTGTCACCGGTGCTGTTCAACGTATATGTGGAGGAAATGATTAAAGAGGCATGGGAAGAACTGGAGGTAGGAATGGAAGTCGGAGGGGAATTCGTAAAATCGGTTAGGTTTGCTGATGACCAAGCATTAGTTGCTCAATCAGCCAATGGGTTGCAAGCATTGCTGAGTGAATTGGAGGTTCAGTGCGATAAATATGGGATGAGAATCAATATTAATAAAACAAAGGTTATGCGATTTTCCAGAAAGAAAAAGGCTAAGCTAAATATTAAAATAGGCGGGGAAAAAATAGAGCAGGTAGAGCAATTTACATATCTCGGAAGTGTTTTGGACCAATACGGTCAAAGTGGTAGGGACGTAAGGAGAAGAATTGCGCTAGGCAAGGAGGCTTTCTCAAGGAGGAGGGAGTTGATGACGGGGACGTTGAGTAGGGATGTTAAGACAAGACTCGTAAAAACTCTGATATGGAGCGTAGCTATGTACGGCGCGGAAACGTGGTCACTGAAGCAGGAGGATAGACGTAGATTGGAGGCTTTTGAAATGTGGATGTGGAGAAGAATGGAGAAGGTGAAATGGACCGAAAGGAAAACAAATGAGGAAGTACTAGAGATGGTGGGTGAGGAGAGGGGTTTGTTGAGAGAAATCGTATGGAGGCAGGAAAAATGGATGAAAGGCGTATTGAGCGGTAGTGGAATGTTGAAGGAGATAATAGAGGGGAGAATGTTGGGCAAGCGAGGTAAGGGCAGGAACAGGATAGGGATGTTGGACGGGATGAAGGGAGGAAAGAAGTACACCGAGATGAAGAGGGACCTGATGTAGATTAGGTTGCTGGATTGGGTTTCGTTTGGAGTTACAAAATGTTTATTTGATAGTTGTGGCCATCCAAAAACCTACCTCCGTGGTCCGCGATGATCCGCGTGGGAATAAAGGAGGGCGTGGGAGGGCCGGCGATGACCGCATCCGGGGTCTCCGCTCGAGAACGGCGGCTCGTGAGATTTGTTGTGGTCCCTCTTCGAGGTTGGCGCGTCCTCGAGCCTAATGGAGACGGGTCGTGCGGGGGAGGAGGTTGAGGGACGGGGAAGGTGGACAGGGAATTGGGAGTTTACGAGGGCAAATCCCCCACCATATTTACCCCCGGCCTCAGTCACGGAGTTGCGGACTCTTGATGGGACTTGTTCCGCTCGTCTCGATGAACTGCGTGGTAATAAAGTGTTCAGTGGCGACATAAGTGTTCTGAAATTGGCGCCAAGTTGATCGTGGAGTCACGTTCCAACAGCGGGTCTCTGGTATGCCTAACCCAAAATAACGTTGTGCCGCGATTTTGCTTATTTTTTTGCCGTTTGTCATTCATAGGCATTAGATAAATTGAATAGGCCATTTGATTCCACGCTGCGTGTGCCGATAAACCGATTTTTATACTTAAACATTACGAGAAGTGCTCCTGGGCTCCTTCATTTCAAATTTAGTCGATTTTTGAATTTTCTCTCCAGGACTCATGATGGTTGGGCGTTTGCCCTTACAAAAAATCGCTGCTTCAGTGCGACAGACGTCCACCCCTTCAGTATCTATGACTGTGCAATCAGCACTCAGGGTGAACAATGGCGAGCGGATGTGTAGATGGCGAACGTGTACTTTTCCGGTGTAAATGAAGGAGACTTTGAAAGAAAGATAACTAGTGAGTTGGCAATTGGCCATAACATTGGAGTAATAAATAATTAATGGGTGAGAACTTGGTGCCCAGACCATCGTCAACCAGACGTATACAACTTCATGAAACAATTGTACATAACATATTGCTTGGATTTTTTAGTCACTGGACTTGGTTTGATTATTATTATTTTTTATCAGTATTATTTTTGTTTTAAACATTTTTTAAGTTCACTTTTATTTTGTATGGATCGTTTACTTAATTGGTTTTTTTGTTTCGATTTTTAAATTTGCGGACAAATGAACTATTTAAATAATAAAATAGATATATTGGTCAAACACCTAATAGATAGCCATCTTGGTGTGCTCGATGAATTTGCCAATATAAGGGCCAATAGTATTCTTAAGAAGTTCCTTGTTTGCACGAAATTGTATTTGATGAGAATTCGGAAAATATCTAAATTTAATTACACTCGTAATATGTCTTTAGATGTTTCTAAAGATACTTATCACGTCCCAAATGAGTGAAATTTGAAATCAAGATAAGTAGAAAGTTTTTTCTAATTAATTTCTTAATGTTAAATATTTATATGATGAAGGGTGGAAGGAAGTACACAGAAATGAGGAGAGACCTGATGTAGAGTAGGTTGCTGGATTGGGTTTTGTTTGGAGTTACAAAATATTTGTTTGATAGTTTTGTCCATCCAAAAACCTACCTTAACCGGTAAATTACCTAATAATAATAATATATCCTTAATAGTAATAATAATAATATATATAATGTCCTTAAATCATCGGAGTGCATTGAAATTGAAATATATGGTTCGGTAAAATCTCCGTCCGAAATCATGTTGATCAAGAGAGTACTGATGTAGAATTGAGAGGTGCCATCCCTTGAAATGTGGTCAACGGTGAGATATCATAGGCGACCTTTTTCGATTTTAGGAACAATTAAACCCCCCTGTAAAATGTTCTATAAATCAAACGAATGTCAGCACTTTGTTTAACCACGGGGCGCCCAGAATGTAGTCTAATAGATCTGGTGCAACAATCTTCCTTTAATACTTTGGAGGTGGCAAAACGGTATGATTAACCTCGCAGGAATACCCCAGAATATGTTTCTTTAATTTTAGGCCTTACATTGTAACAGTCATGCAACCACATCTATGTAATACCCCGCAAGCCGCCGTAATGGCGTGTGGCGGGGAGTGTTAGGTCATCATCTGTAAAAGGGAAGAAAACCACATGCAAAATCAACGCATCCATGCAAATCTATACTCACAATGGCGTATACATTCATTGAAAAATCCTTTCAACGTACACGTATGCAGATACATATCCTATCAACTGACAACCAAATTCCACCTTAGGATGAAGTAAAAACTGTATCCAATGACGTGCAAGCTAGAATTTGACTAGTAAGAAGCGAAATTCCACTATCACATGGACATGGAAGGTACAACGGTCTCCTCCCCCATAAACAGAGGTAGGGAATGTGACCCAACGCTGCAGGTAGTGAAAGGGTCGAAAAACATGTGAAGTTTTACATCTGCATTCACCACATTTGCGAATTGCATCCCTCACTTTTTCTTTAATTTAAATGCAAGATTAATGAGGGTTTGAATTTTTTTAAAACATGATGTAAGAACCGACAAGTTTGAAGCAGTCTCTCTTCATCACATGAGTGCTTAATCATTCAACATGCTACGTACGGCTAATGGCGGTGTCCTCGGCAACGTGACTGGTGGGAATCTTCACGTTGGAAGTAAGACCATCGTCTCGTCTCGTTGCAATGCGGAGCCATCTTCCTTTAAAAAAAATGGGCGCTCGTCAGTTCCTTTTCAAAATGCCATCGATCAAGGGAAAGCACTGGATGCATGGGGTCATTAACGTCCCATTGGTCCTCCGCGTATCGACTTTTCAGGAACGAGAAAGGAGAAGAAGGGGAGGGGGGTGATGTTGCGTGGATTGAGCGGGGGAGGGGGATGAGAGAGAGGCGCGATGAAGAATGGGAGGGTTGTAGGGGGCCGAGTGTCTGGCGGGCGGTGCAAAGACGCTGAGGTGCTGGGTGGGGGTGTTGGGCCTGCAATTGGTTTGGAGGTTTCCACTGTGGGCTAAGGGAGCGGGTGTGGGATGAACGGCGAATGTACACGTCCAGGAGAGGCACGGACTCGGGAACTACGGTGACGAAGCAGTGAACAATATTTCCAAGTTCACATTATGATGACATTAGAAAAAACACAGTGAAACTTAAGCTTAGGACGCGTATTAAAGGGAGGAAAGGAAGAGAAGTGCTCACTAAGGATTGAATACAATTTTTCGAGAAAGAATTGGTTGCTCTAGTAGTGGCGTGGTGTTCGATCGAGTGAAATATAATGGAGAATTTTAACGAAGATGTACTCAAGTTTCTTCAAAATGTACTACAATATCTTTTTGAATCTTCACGAAGGTACTCGTAAATCAAACTTAAATGAATATTGTCTTGATTGACTGTTGAAGTATGCCTGCTGGTATTTTAAAATGTAGAGATTTTTCGGAGATAATATCTAAAGCGTCCATCGTTAAGAAAAGACTCGGGAACCGTCTACGTATCTCGGAAGTATTTTGGACCGACACGGTCAAAGTAGTAGGGACGTAAGGAGAAGAATTGCGCTGGGCAAAGAGGCTTTCACAAGGAGTAAGGGAGTTGATGATCGGGACGTTCAGTATGGATGTTAAGAAAAGACTCGTCAAAACTTTGATGTGGAGCGTAGCGGAAACGTGGTCATTGAAGCAGTAGAATAGACGTAGATTGGAGGATTGTGAAATGTGTGTGTGGAGAAAAATGGAGAAGGTGAAATGGACAGAAAGGAAAACAAATGAGGAAGTACTAAGTATGGTGGGCTAGGAGAGGGGCTTGTTGGGAGATATCCTATGGAGGCAGGAAATATGGATGAAGGGCGTATTGATCGGCAGTGGAATGTTGAAGACTGTAATAGAGAAGAGAATGTTGAGCGGACATGGAAAGGGCAGGAACAGGATAGGGATGTTGGACGGGATCAAGGGAGGATGGAATTATACTGAGATGAAGAGTGACTTGATGTAGAGTGGGTTGCTGGATTGTATTCTGTTAGCATTCTCAAAATATTTCTTTGGTAGTTGCGTCCATCCAAAACCTACCTTAACTGGTAGATTACCTAATAATAATCTAAAATGTATTGTATTATGCTCGAACTAAGGAAGGATACTGTCTTATGTTCAACTATGTGGATTCCATATTCCAAGAAATGATAGAAAGAACCTCTGCAATTCCTTACTTGGCAATTTGTTATCACTCACGAGATGCTGCAAAGCGGCATTTATTACCTCTCAATCTGATGATGCTCACGGCAGCCACGTCATGAATGTGAGTAATAATAAATTGCAAAGTGATGAAATTAGTTTCTTTTTACCAATCCTTGGAATAATGAAATAATTAAATATCTGCTGCACTTATCTTAAAGTTCACTAAAATGATTGCAAATTATTTAAGGTGGATTGCGAATTTATTTCAATGTTCAAATTATATAGAAAGATGGTAAATGTATCATAAATTTATATAAAAATATAATCTAAGTGGAAATGCATCAGAATGCTTCCAGGCCGCGGTAATCAATTCGGAGCAGCTTTCAGTGACTTAAGAAAGCATCTTAACTGGAGTTTGCTGTAAGAGAATAATTTTTATAATCCACATTAAATTCTGCTTACCCCTCGAATATAACTTAACGTACGCAATACCTAAATATTTTGATCGTTCGAAATGACAAAGGTTTGCTTAAAAAAATTAGAAATGTTTTCACGGCAAATATTAATATCTACGATAATGGGTTTCCGTGATCGTCTTGAGCGAAATTAACCCAAATTTATTAATTTTGACGGGCTGTTTAACGAAAGCATTTTGGGAAACGAACGAACCCTCCCACCCTCTTCCCCCCACCCACCTGGGGGTGAACAAAGCGAGCTTTCAGGCGATTAAAACGATCTTGCGGGAGCGGGCCGAGGCGGCTCAGGAGTGCGTCAGCAACAATAGGACTGAATAAGGAGACGAATGGCGGAATAGGGGGGGGGGGCTCGATTGGAGTTTTCAAGAGGGTGGGGGGGAGGGTTGGAGACGGAGGCATCCCTCGCGTTGAGAAGGGGTGGAGAGAGGAAGTGGGCAGTAATGGCGCGCTGACGGGGAGGGGAGTATGAAAAATTGAAAATAGATTTATTTGTGAGCCAAGTTCCCTCTCTCTGGGCCATTACGCGTCGCCGAGGCCGGAAGACTTTTTCCATTAATCATCTTCCCCGCACTCCTTAGCGCGCGCGTCGGCTAATATCTTAATGCATTCGGATGCTCTTATTGTGATGGCGCGAAGTGCGCGAAAGACCGTACGTACGAGACACACGATCCCCCAACTTGCTGCAGGATGAAGCAAGTGCTTTGGCCAACACTTCGTCTTCCCCGGCGACGAGATACGTATAGCAGCCCCGTTTCGTACCCCCGGGGGAACTTTAGAGATGCATCATCGATTTATTTTGGTTGGTTTCAATCTTGTAGAGCTTGTCTTTCCAGGGTTATATGGTTTCTAAATTTCCTAAACGATCGCTTCTTTGTGTTTATCTCACAGCCTAGCCTTTTGGGACCAATCCATTTAAATCGATGATTCAGGAGGTCATCGTAAAATTTATATTTTCATAAGAATTAGAAATATCTTCAGATTAAGTCCTCGTCGCCTTAAGATAGGGATTCGGGGGGGGGGGGGTGAATTTTAAGTAATTAAATATCCAGAAATGCTTCATATATTGTGGAAAAACAAATTTCTTTATTTTCTTCTAATTATTATTATTATATAAAACTCTTTGCAATTAGTCAATTGTCCTGGTGGCAACGGTCAAGTCAGGTCATCGGTCACTCTTACAATGCACATGCATACACTATTAGAAGAGATTTGAGACAAAATGCTCTTATATACGATGGCACTTTAAGATTACCAACCGCACCTTTACCATCACACAGGGGTTAGGTTCACACCACACATGCAACGCACCGTCCATAATCTCGCACTCTTCAAGTTTATGTACTGTTCAAATTCACACACCGTTAACACATCATTCACTTTTGCAATACAACTACTCATGCCGTCCACATCACGTACGGAACAATATTTTAGTAAGCACAATAGTATAATAAAATAATAGCTACTTTACACTTATTCTTAAAACTCCTAAAATTGGATGGAAAGGGCTCAAGCAAACCTTCAGGCAGCTGGTTCTGTTTAACAATAGTTCTGTTTATAAAAAAGTATTTTTTCTTATTTGTCTTCTGCGCTCTTATTTTTATTTTAAATATGTGGTCGTTTTTTCCCTTCAAGTTTGGTTTTTCTATTTCTTTCAAATCTTCCCACGCTTTGTCATTTGTAACAATGCTCTACATCGCGCCTAACCTACTCCTTTTTCTTCTATTTTTAAACTCTCCCATTTCAGTATATCCAACATTTCTGTAACCCTACATATCTGTTGTTTAGTACCTTCCGAGTACATATCTTGCTGCTTTTCATTGAACTCTTTCTATCTTTTTAATACTTCCCACCTCATCAGGGTCCCATACTATGGACGAGTATTCTAGGATAGGTCTAAACAGTACCTTATATGCTTTTTCTTTTGTGGCTACACTACTTCCTTTTAAATTTCTCATTACCAAATGAAGTACTTTAAATGCCTTCCGTGTCACATTATCTACTTGAAATCCCCACTCATGATCCCCAGTTAAGTAAACCCCTAAATATTTGCAATGACTGCTAAATGGGATTCTTTCTTCAAAGAGGGTGTAAATATCTTTTTGTGTAGTCTTTTTATTTGAAAAATGTATATGCTTACATAGGTTTGCTGATGACCAAGCATTAGTTGCTCAGTCAGCCAAGGGGTTGCAAGCATTGTTGAGTGAATTGGAGGTTCAGTGCGATAAATATGGGATGAGAATAAATATTAATAAAACAAAGGTTATGCGATTTTCCAGAAAGAAAAAGGCTAAGCTAAATATTAAAATAGGCGGGGAAAAAATAGAGCAGGTAGAACAGTTTACATATCTCGGAAGTGTTTTGGACCAACACGGTCAAAGTGGTAGGGACGTAAGGAGAAGAATTGCGTTAGGCAAGGAGGCTTTCTCAAGGAGGAGGGAGTTGATGACGGGGACGTTGAGTAGGGATGTTAAGACAAGACTCGTAAAAACTCTGATATGGAGCGTAGCTATGTACGGCGCGGAAACGTGGTCGCTGAAGCAGGAGGATAGACGTAGATTGGAGGCTTTTGAAATGTGGGTGTGGAGAAGAATGGAGAAGGTGAAATGGGCCGAAAGGAAAACAAATGAGGAAGCACTAGAAATGGTGGGGGAGGAGATGGGTTTGTTGAGAGAAATCCTATGGAGGCAGGAAAAATGGATGAAAGGCGTATTGAGCGGTAGTGGAATGTTGAAGAGGGTAATAGAGGGGAGAATGTTGGGCAAGCGAGGTAAGGGCAGGAACAGGATAGGGATGTTGGACGGGATGAAGGGAGGAAAGAAGTACACCGAGATGAAGAGGGACCTGATATAGATTAGTTTGCTAGGTGGGGAGTCACAAAATGTTTATTTGATAGTTGTGTCAATCCAAAAACCTACCTTAACCGGTAGATTACCTAATAATAATATGCCTACTCTTACTTACATAAATACCCACATAATTATTTGTAACCCAGTCACCAAGCTGATTGATGTCATTTTGTGGTATTACGCGGTCATTTACACGCTCTACCCATCTGTATATAATGTAATCATCAGCTTAGCATCTTCCTTGGAAATGTAAATGATTTGGTAGATCGTTTATGTAAATTGGGAAGAGTAATGGTCCTAGAACACGGTCTTGTGGAACTTTTGCTAGAACGTTTGCTTCTTTTGAATATGCATCCCCTATTTTTACTTTTTGCATTCTGCCTGTGAGAAAAATGATTATCCTTTGCTGTACCCTCAGATCCAATGGTAATGACTCCAACATTAACAATAATCTATCGTGAGACACTCGGTCGAAAGCTGCCAAAAAATCAATGATTATCGCATCAGCATCCTGTCCTTCATCCATTGCGTCGCCGATATTTTGGCTTGATCCAAAAAGCTGCGTTTCACACGAATATCCTTATCCAACTTATGTTGGTGTTTGAATAGCCATCCACCTCTTGTCCAACATTCCCGAAAGTAGCCATCAATTCTTTTTTTCATTATTTTGCCAACAACTGATGTTATGCTTACCGGTCTATTATTCTTGGATATTTTTTATCCTCTTTCCTGAAAATTGGTGTAATGCTCACTTTTTTCCCATCATTAGGCAAGACATGATTATTTAAAGTTACTTTTAATAGTAACTCAAGGACAAAGCTATTGCGGTATCACACAGTTTTAGATTGTCAATCGATATATTGCCCACCCGTTATGTTAAGATGGACACCATCTATCCCTAGATCGCCATCGTTAATCCAACAGTTTGCATCAACAAAGAATAAACCCAGTCTATTCCCTCGTTAATATAGTCGATTCTGCTGTCGCAAACGTCTTTTTCTTATGATTCCACTGATCACTATGTTTGCCTTTTTAAATTTATTATTTTCTGCTATATATTCCTTCACCTTTGCTGCCTCCTCCGCACAAATCTGCAATGGGGCGATTTTCTCGTAATCTCGTTTCCGTGCGTCTTTTCCTTCCCCTGTCTCTAACAGCCTCAACATTTTCAAATTTGTATCTGGTTGACATTTTAACCTATCGTTTTCATCCTTTTATTACTTCCGTAGCCGTTTGCAATTCACTCCTTAGCTTTTTTAATGTAGAGTCTTTCTTGTCTAGTTCGTTTGAAATACTCTTTTCACATTCTTCGTACTTCCGCCCTTCTTCAATACATGCTCTTCTTACTGCCCTTGAAGTGAAACCAACATCCGCAATCCGTGCACTAGGCACAGTTTTTTAAATACCTTTTACAGACCTTCCACATATTAACCACTTTACTCTCCGGAATGACCTCCTCAGGCATTTTGACCTCAAAATTTCACTTCCTCGGAGTGATGAGAAAAAACGTCCGCTCTCAGTGACCGCGTACGAAAAAGTGGGAGTTCCTCACAAAGTAACGCCATCACCATTGCAAACTCTAAAAATACATTAATTTCCTTTTTGTTTTAGGTTCTGTTACCTCGGAAGGGCATCGCTCAGCTAGTACGGATTATATTCCTTTCATTTTGTCAATTTGCAGATGCTTTCCAAGGGAATTTAACGAATACTTCATGCCAAAGCACGAATTCTAAGTAGGTGAAAAAATAAAATGCCTAATTACAGTAAAAAGGTCGAGGCTTTTTAAAAATATTTTGTGTCGCGAAAGGTGAGCGAGAGTTTCAAACAGGTGGTGTGTTCATTGAATAGCAGCCGGTGTTGTATTTCGGTTGGATTAATAAAATTCCTGCGATTCCATCCCGAAATAATTAACTTCTATTGAAAAAACCCGTTTGTACACGCGAGTTATTTCGTGGCAGAATACCTGAATGGGCACTATACTTATATATTATATGTATATGGCATATATGTGTGTATATGCCATTGCTTGGGAAGAGGACGGTGCACAGGCGCGCCGGATAATGCAGGTGCCAGGCCGACCGGTAATCCATCACTGCGCTCACCGCCGAATCCCAGAGCGTGAGCTGGTCGCGCGGGAGGGGCGAGGTGAGGGCGGGCGGAGTTCTCATTCGCTTTCATTCTCACTTGTCATGCGTCGCGGAGCCAGACGGCCGGGTTGCGTCCTTTCTTTGGCCTCCGTTCGCTCTCACAAAAGGCGTCGGGCGTCCAGCGGCGGGGGGGGGAGGTGGGGGGACGGCGACAGGGGCGGCGGATGAATAAAAAAGTCGTCCAGGCGAGAGAGGTGGAGTTGGGGCGGGAGAAAGTCGACGCGCGGAGTGATCATCTATCGGCGAAGGGAAGGGGATGAGTGTGTCTGCGTCTACATGTTGAGGATATGGCTCACTCTTGGTTTCATTAAGCGTTCTTTTCTTTGTCTGCGAGTTCTACTTGCATGCACAAGGGTCTGATTCACCGACGCATCAGCCCAGAGCCCTCGTGCAGGGAACTTGCGAGTTCCTTTAGTGACCTAGGGAAGTGCTGGAAACGGGCTTTTGAAAGTACATTTCCTGGAGGGTACTTGCTGGGTGGAGACCCATATTAGAGTTGCTTGGCTGGAGTAAAGAAACCCTAAAACCTTTTGTAATTATTGGCTCCCATTGGGATTTTTTAAAGTTAATATCTCAAGGTTTGGCCTTAAATGGTGCCACACTTGGAAATTAGATTTTAAGTTAAAAGAGTGGGTAGTGATGTATAATTGGAAGAAGAGTAATTCCCTTCAGAACGCCTGCAGCATGCTGAATACCGAAACAGGAAGTGTAGACTCGATTAAATATTTGGTCGTTACCCTCATTCAACATCTCTCCTGGGTAAAACACGTACAGGGTATATGTGGACAAGCTAACATAACATTAGGATTTATTAGAAGAGTACTGGGAAAATGTGATGACAAGGTCAAAGAGAAATGTTATCTGTAGGTGGTTAGGCCTCATTTAGAATATGCTGCAAGTAAATGGGATCCTCTCTGAGTTTGATTGATTACCGAATTGGATAGCGTGCAGCGTAGAGAAGCTGGATTTGTAAAACGTTGATAAGATAAACTTAGTAGCATATCCAAAATGTTAGAGCAGCTAGGGAGGGAATCACTCAATGGAGCGAAGGTTAAATTACAGATTGAAGCTCTTGCATATGAATTGGAAGGATGTCTCTTTAGCAGTGATGTTAAAAATGCATTATTACCTAATTGTACTACGGTAGGAGAGATCTTGATAATAAAATGAGAGAGATTGAGAGTAGAACGGATAGATTTAAGATGTCTTTTTTTTCCACGAACGATGGGGATCATAATAACATTGTTCGACCACCGTAGAGTCACGTTCGGGTCACAATTAGTCTAGTGAGTCTTCGCCACCTGTCATACACCCTAGCCGTGTCTTGATGGGGACTAAAATATCTAATATCTAAAATAAAATATAAAGGAGTATATTTGTAAAGATATTTTCATTTTATCACATTTACTTTGGGCGTGTATTTTTTATATGTTCCCATTGTTGTACTGCAATTACCTATGATTTAGTCTATCTACGAAGTGAAACTCCAATAGCGCGGGCATTTACATGGGGCACTTCCTTCTTAAAGGAGAAATGGTGAACCTTTTTGGGAAGGGTATAATTTATTCTTTATGTAATATTGTTTTTAAAGGTTCTCTTGCACTAGCCCATTGAGTGGTGGAGGAAGTTACACTTCATTTGATAGCTGGAAAAAGTAATCATTTGAACGCCCTTTCTTTTGCTGGTGCAACTGTAGTGACGGTAATTTATTTGGCCATTCTTTGAAGTGGGAGCTTAGTCAAGCCTAGTGACATGAACTTCAATCAAAGACAGCAAGTAGTTCATTTAATAACTGTTGCCGTTTGAAGGTCGATAATATTCTAGCCACCGTCCCGAGGAAGGTGGGTCCCATTGGTTCTTTATGAAGCAAAATGATAGCTCTCGAGCGTTCCCCTATCAGCAGCTATCATCTCTTAGGTAACTTGTCAAGAGGCACTAGGCAATCAAATGCCGATTCGTAGACAATGGCTAGCGGATTAGAATATCTCCCGGATCGAAAACATAACCACATCCTCTCTCCATTCGTAAGGCTCAGAGCTCAACCCCTTAGGTTTGAAACATGAGTAGTGGACCATGGAAACGGCACCGAGGGCACCAAACGATGACAGTGACCTCTTCCTTCTTTGAAAATGCCGCATGAGTTGCAGTGAGTGAGTGTATCCATCCTTTCCGACTTCTCGCCTTAATGATCCTAAGATGTGCAATAACTGAGCAAGTACCGGCCATTGTTTGAGTTCATATTCCCATTTTTTCAGCAATGCCAATAACATAGCATGGCCGTTGCGTCTATCGTCCATTTTTCCTCCCGTCAATGCATTTTAATTCGTTTCCTGATCAAAAGTGTATCATGAGTTATTCTATAATTTAGGAGTTGCGAAGCGGAATAATTGGGTTCGCTGCATTCCTCACGATTGATATACGTACGCATGCCTTAATTTATTGCTCATCTTAGGCTTTAGTGCGGCTATGGAATGGAGTCAATAACCGTGATTATGGGTGGCGACCGGCAGCGACGGAGGTAGGATATTCAGGGAATGGAGAAGGGCAGGGAGGGAAACCCGGCATCGGCATTACGTGTACAATGCTCGCAGCGGAAAGCGCCAAGGGGTGAACAATTTGACGTCCCATCCGACGGTCGGGGTGCTACATTCATAATGTGCTCTCCACTTTGGCACACAAGTAGGGATCGGGGTTTACGATTGGTAGTAATTGGTACTTATTCACTTTATTCATTTGTGTAAATTGTTTGAGTGTCTTGTTTGTTGCTCTTTTTAATATTTATAATTTCTGCAAAGTTATGCCTGAAACTATCAAGTTCAATTGCTGCATTCTTTGGATGTTGCAGCTGCTTCCGGGGAATTGGTTCAACTTCATACGTTAGTCGTCTTGACGGTATTTATTTTCAAATTGGGAGTCATAGTTGATGCTGTCATATGTGATTAGACATTTTTCGTATCGAAGAAAGATCACTCGTCATATGCTACTTTGCTCTCTTCTTGTTATTTCCGATGTTTGTTGTTCTACTTTGCTCGTAGTAAACCCTTATTCTAGCTTTTTATTTCTTGATTTTTACATTCCTGCCTCCTTTAGGCCATCGTATGACTGAACTGAAATCGTGTATTGCGGCATATCATACGGGCGGGCGGTGCGTCTGGGTGGATTTCCTTTGCCTTGGACGAACCGAGTGAAATGAATTGGACACGTGATTTAATAGGACCCCGGCGCACAAGGACCCCTGAAGCTCGCATGCCCTCACAAAAAGGTTTTCGACATTACGCACGGCCACGTCAAGGGCGTATTTTTCAGCGTGCGCGGATTGCGACGCAGGTCCCCCTCCTCCGCATCCTCCGCGCCCCCCTCCCTCCCTCGTCGGAGTCGCGGCGGCGGTCACTCATTTCGGCATTCCGCGCGGTGCGTTTGCGAGCCGACGGGGGTGGGACGGAAGGGGGTGCTCGCTCTCCGCTTTCCCGTTGGAGGGGATGAAGGGGGGAAAATTGAAAACGTGCTCTCGGAACTCCGTGGGAAGTACTGGACGGAGAGCCGTAGAGAGAGGTACGGAGTAGTACCTATATATACACCACTATGTATGTACCATTTTATCAACTCTCGCCATTATTTTTTTCGTCGGACACTATGAGACGGAATCTATATGTTCGTGCCCGCCGAACTTCTTTTTCATGTTCTCCGGTATAAAATATGCAGGAGGGGAGTGGCGGTGGGTGAGAAAGGAGAGGAGGTCTCCCTACACTTTTCCCGCCCCTCCGCGGACGTGTGTGCTTTGTGAAGCCACGGCCCCGCCCCCACCCGCCCCCAGATCGCCCTCACCCCGCCGTCCCGCCCGGGGGTTTCGGGGGGGCAGGGGGAAGAGAGGAGCATCGCTGCGCCGAGACTCCGCTCTCGTCGGAATGAATGCTTTTTCGACTTTTAATATGCGTTGCGTACGCCTCGTCTTGTAATGGTAGGGTCCCCGGCGCCATAGTTGCATGCCTGCCTTCCTCCTCCGCCTCGCAAATAATAGGTTTCGCATATCCGTCTGGTGGGTGGTGTAAAAATGCTCCCCTCCCCCCCTCGGTACCTGTCCCTCTTCCTCTCCTCCTCCTCAAAAGGTTCCACTCTCCACTCGCCTCTTTTTGCTGGAAAGATGTGTTCGATCCCGTAATCGTCACGTTTCGAAGGTACGGTGACGCCGTCAATTGAACCGTAATTGGTAAACCACGTCAAAATATATTTATCTTCGGTTAAATATACCATTTGTCCGTCTTATTGTTTTTAAATACGGGGGGGTGGGTAATCTTTTATCGTCTTGGGCTCGAATGTCAAGTTTTGAAGTGTTGGCGGGACACATGCACAAGTGTAATTACGAGTCTGCCTCATCTGCAAAATCAGCGTTTCACTGTTGCATCCAAAAGGGCGTCGTGCACGGAGATTGAAGCCTTTCGTGGGCTGAATCGGTCCCCTCGAGGCTGTAGCCTCTCGACTTGAACGCTGGAAGTATCCTCTGAATGTCGGTTGCACAGGGTTTTTATAAGAAGTATCGGGAAAAGTTTCTGACAAAAAGGTTTATTTCGTATATTGCTGTGATGCCCCATAATTCTTCAAAGTACTTCCCTTGAGCTTCGACAAACATTTGCCAGCGGCTTTTTCACGACTCAAAAGACTCCCTGGTAGGCGGATTCCGGAAAGTCCTTAAGGGTGCGCGTGCGAGCTTCTTTGACGGACGGGTAATGTTTCGTTCGTATAAGGTATAGTTTCAACAATTTGCCAATAGTAAATGGAAGTACTTATTGATTTAAAAAAATATTATTAAACGTTAGTAATATGCTGACATACTTGTAAAGTAGGTACCATGTGGAAACATCACGGCATCGATTGCGAAGTCCTTTTTAATGAAGTTTGTGGTATTTGAGAGGATTTCTATTTTGGGATTCATGTTAATTAATTTATTAAAGATTAATTTTTAAACGAATAAAATTTTATTTTATTTGTTCGTAAGCCAGTGATGACGTCGGAAAAACTCTGTGAAATGTTGCGCCGATTTCAGCTTATTCTCCTGAGTTGACCTTAATTAATGTTTAGGAACCTAAGGCACTTCGTCACCTCGATTGTAGCGGCGGCGGGGCGTGAATCGTCTGGTTAGCGCTCGGCCGCATCTGGCATGTGCGCTCCCTCGGGGCCCGCGGAGCCCCACGGGTTGCGGCCGGGAAGCGAGGAGGTTGTTGCCCACGGAGGTGTTCGGGGCGAGAGGGGTGCGGGTTGGCGGCGGCTGACCTCTTCCGTGAACTCCACACCGTGTCACGGAAGGATCTCCCGAGGTTCCCACGGATCCAAGCACCGCCCTCTCTCCTAAGCCTCCCTCCCCCGCCTTAACCTCACCCCCCCACCCAGGTGGATGTGGCGGGCGAGGCGTGAGTGAATATTGCTTATTTGAGAAATTCCGGAGGTCGTGCCACGGACTGTTGGTTGGTTGGTTTCTTACTCTCCGCCATGAGGAATTCGGGGGAAAGGGGGGGGGCGTAAAATGGTGCTATCACGGGTTACGCTTCGTGTTCCACGGGAGGTGTGAAACGGTCGCACTTCCGGGCGGTCGACCCGTGCTTTGGAATCGAGAGGCGTTCCTCCTTCATTCCTCTCCGTCTGGGTGGCGGCCGAGAGTGGTCATCAGCACATCGAGCTGGAGTTTCGTGCTCATTTCTCATCTCATCGTGCCCCGGCGCTAACAGACTGGTTTCGGCAGTTATTCCCCAACTGAGAAATGCCTATAACGATTAAACCCAATGCTATCGGGAGTGAATTCGTGGAAGTGATGGATTTTAATTATGGGGTTTTTATTAATTTATTATTAATTATCTTGCGTGCTTGTCCACATATTTTATTGAAATTCTTAGACTTGTTTCGCTATAGCGAAATGTTTTAGCGAAAATTCGCGAGCATCTCAGATTGCCCAACCTGTCCACGTGCAAACTAATGGGAAAAGAAAAAGTTTTACTTGAGATAGTATTCTAATTGAAATAAGGCTTAACGGAGAAATGACTAGACTCTTCTTTTTTAGATTTCGCCGACTCCGGTGGTGGCGGGGTAATGTCCTCACCTGCCTACCCAGAGGTCGCGGGGTCGATTCCCGCCTAGATAGATTTTCCTCAACCTAGGGCTTGGGTGTATGTAATTGTCTAATGGTTATGGGATTATTCAAAGTCCGATGTAAAAACCGAGGTGCTGTTTTTGGATTAATGCAAAATAAATAAATAAAAATTGCGAATTTTAACGGAATCGGTTTATGGGGATGCCCGCTTCTTCTTCCTTCCACCCACGATATCCGGGATTGTCCCTGAAATCGGAAAATGTTTCAGTTGACATCCGATTTTGCGTCCCGACACCACAGTGCCAGCTTCTCCTTTGCGATCCCCCTGTCGTAAAAATCCTCAATTAATTAAACCTACTCGTGGGTTCGCTAATGAGAAAATGGAAATCAATATATTGCACCATTGGAACGCAAAACTACCCCTATGATGCTAAGTTTTATCTATGTGTATTAGAGAGGATTCTGTGGATATGTGAGAGCATCATATGGTGGAACATTTGACCAAACAGTTGTGGAATGACTTTTATTGTACAAAAACACAAGGAATACGCGAGAAAATGCGGTCATTTAGTTCCTCAGCCCCCCAAGCTTCGTGTCCTCGGAGTAGAGGCCAGAAATGTTCTCACGTCTACCGCAGGTCCCTGGGACTGCTTAAGTGGAGTGCGTGTTGGTGAACTCCCCTCTCGGCATCGACCCTTAAAGGCTCGTTTCAAAGAGATGCTCCATTCCAGCTCGTCCGTTACCGAGTATTCATTCACACGACCGCCGACGTACTAGAGACACCATACATTCGTCGTGGTTTGGGGATTCTTTTCCGTCGTCGTCCATTTTTTATTGATTCGCAGGTCTTTACTAATGAAGCGTAGAGAGCGTGCCAGTTTGAAAACATCTATCGCATAATAATCCTCTGGACAACTACTGTACCTATATACCATGTGTAAAGTTAAGGTATGCTCTATTTAAAAAAAATAAACTAGTCTATATATATCTTTTCTGAAAGTTCCTTGCGCTTTGACTTTCGCAGTGGCAAAATCTTCCTTAAGCCATGGGGAAGTATTATTAGTAATAAATAAATAATTTTAGAAATACTGAAATGGAATGGCAGTATTTATAAATCCAGTAGAATAACCCTCACTGTTTGACTCATTAATTTTCGCTAGTGGTTAAATAATCTGATTATCACAGTTCATATGTAATGGACATCAGAAAGAATGATAACTACTTTTCAATTAATAGAATTATTAAATAATTACAAATTAAACCCTCCCCTCCCCCTCTTGCGATCGCTCTCTTGATCTTACTTCCGTATTGCTGCTCCCAACTTCGGCAACCGCGAATCTGAGTAATTTGATGGATGGGAAGTGAGAGGGAACAAGTAGGGAATAAGTTTATATTCGTAGACACCCACGAAAATTTCTATTACGATTCTCATTGACTATTGAAAATATTTATAGAATATATAAGATTAGATAATATTAAATAAGAAATAATATTAGAATATTACATTTTAATTTCTGTTTTACTTGTTTTTACTGTTTATCGAAAATGGAAATTGGCGAAATCACGGAAGAACGAATCAACATCAAGTTTTTGGTGAAGTGCGGTAAATGTTATCAAGAAATTACTGAAATTCGAAAGCTGTTTACGGTGATAATGCTCTGAAAAAAGCATCCGTTTTCAAATGAATTAAGCGTTTCAAAGATGTCCGACAAGACGCCACGGATGATGCAAGGCCGGGACAAGCTTCAACCACCTGTGTTGACGGCAACATTGATCGCGTGATAGCCGATGAGCTGAATTTAGGAAAATCAGCAGTGCACACTATTTTAACCGTACATGACGGATGGATCCTTCACCTTTGACAATGCACCTGCGCATTAAGCATTGATTGTTCGCCAGTTTCTGGCAAAAAACTCAATCACCAGCCTTGATCATCCTCCTTATTCACCATATCTCGCACACGTGAGACTTTTTCCTGTTCTTAAAATGCAAAAATGTGATGAGGGGACATCGCTGGGAAGATTTGGACACAATAAAGCAAGAAACGACGAGAAAACTAAATAGCCTAACTGCCGAGGACTTCCAAGGGTGCTTTAAACAGTTGAAAAGAAGATAGAATGCGTGCATAGCAACGAATGGAGAGTACTTTGAAGGGGACAAAATCGATGTAGACTAAATTTTGCAAAATAAAGCTTTCAAGACCTCAGATCGCGTATTTATTGAACATACCTCGTACACTGAATGATTGAATCGATGTAAACATTTGCCCTAGAAGCGTAGGGAAATTAAGTCTTAGGGCACCACCTCACGGCCACGCATCATCACGCGTGCTCACACATTTCGTCTGTCATGGATCGGTGTTCTGGGGTATAAATTTGGAGAGCGTAAAGGGGGCGACTCCCCGTAGATTTAACTTTGGAAAGGCGACATTTCATTGGGTAGCGAAGTCCGCCGACCGAGGTAAAGACTGCTTTTATAATTGGCCGATCGAATGCCCTCGCTCCTCAAACGGGCCCTCGGAAGCACTCGTGAAGGGGTCGTTTCCTCCTCCGTCTGCGGCTATTGTTTTTTCTTTTGGTTCGTTCGGCAATCGTGGTGCAAATGTGCCCCCGGGGGATGCGGTCGGATGGTTTTATTTTCTCGAGACGACCCCCTCGGGACCATTTGTCGAGGTCCCCCCCCTTGAGTTTGCGATCCCCTCGAGAGCTTGCGCCCCCCCCCCCCCTGTTCAACGCAACATATAACCATCCTCAAAGCGGGGGACACGACTCGGACCCTGAGCGCGATTCTCTTTTTATCGAGTTATGGCGCATCCTCTTTATCATTGAGGGATCATTATTTAATTGGGATCACGGGCCTGGCTTCCCTCATCCGCCTGCCCCCTTCTTCTCTTTTTGCGACGACCCCACGACCGAACCGAACCCCCACCCTGGGAGGTTTAAGAACACAAGCGGGCAATAGCTACTGCAAGACACAGAAAACCCAGTTCCTGAGACACGACGACTCACGTTAGGTGGAAACTATTATCGCATCACTCGAGCGATTATACTCTCGAGATAGGAAACTAACCGAAGACCTCTCTTCTGGGAATATAACTAAAATACGACTCCCAAACTAGTTTTACCTTACGTAAGGGCGATATTTCTCGTTGAGTGAAGGAAAATATTATGTGTGAGCACCGGCATTCTTTGTTAGGGGCAGCGACGGGCTCATTAGAGTAATTGCGGAATTCGGTTTTTACTAAGGGATTACGGTGTTTTGGAAGAAGAGGGAACGGGGAGTCCACGACAGCTCAGAGGTAATCGGCATGCGTATTTGTGGTGGTCATGAACTTGCAAATTATAAAATACGTGACCATGGATACACAGTTCTTATAACTTCCAGCAATAATGTCTTCAAATATTTTGATTTGAAGGGAAAGAGCTCAGAAATGTGTTCGAGCAATTGGTCACATTCATTCTTTTTCATGCACGGAAATGAAAATTTGAGTACAATGTGTTCAGTTGTGCTTGTAATCATGCCTATTATAATAATGTATGCTATTACAGTGGTCGAATTAATCAAAGCTCACGACATTAACACATCCGCTGAGGTAATATGCTCGGTAATTAGTCCCATCATTCTATCAATCACGGAATTATTTCTCGAAAAAAATATTAGAATGGTGATTTTCCACCCATAATTTATTTTATACCGACTGCGGTGTCAACAGATAACTGCTAATAACAAATGGCAACATAAAACTACCATTTGTGAATGTCAGCTCGTTGCCGAAACCCCGGATAACCTTTAAGTATGGAAAATACTCAACGTAGTCGTAGTTACCTTTAATGTGGACATTTTCGACAATATAAAGACTGAAATGATTTTTCCTTACAAAATATTTTAATTTTGATCGCATTTCATCCGGATGAATTTAATTCGTAGAGTTTCTGTTATTGCATGATCATTTTCGTCGCGTGCGTTATCTTTTCATTTTACTTGAGCAAGGCAGTGGGCCGCGTAGAACGGCCCTCATGCCCCTTTGTTTCCTCCAAGTTTGAATATGACTACTCGCGTAGTAACAACTTGCATTCCCAGTATAAAACCCGAGTCTATCGGGAGAACCTTTTAAGACTCCGTGGCCAAATGACCTCCACGCCGATGCTGGCATTTTGAACCTGAACCCCCCCCCCCCCTTCCTGCACCTCTGTCACCATTTTTCCCGGTGGCTCTAACAGCTGACGACAAAATGTCCCCAAGATTCTAGAATATTCACCGAAATTTTGCGTAATGCTTATTCCAATTCTTATTTTTTTTTTAAATCCTCAATACGTGACCAATGAGTTGGAATTTGATACAGGAGGAGTAATTTTAAGCACCCGATATACGAGGTCTGTTCAAAACGTATCGCGCTTTTGTGTTTCTTCAAAAATTATGTATTTATTTATTCATGAATAGCCGCAGTTAGTGGATGAGACCTCACCGAGAAGTTCCTGAATATTGAAGATTTCTAAGCAATCCTGTTTCCCATCCACAAGTCGCGACAAAAGGAACATGTAGGAAACAGCGCTCTGAAATTAATATTTTCCGGAATTATAATTGCATGGATCAGCGGTAATCACCAATCGCACTTATTCATAATGGGTGGGGACATAAAATCCCCCGCCAAACGCTTTCGGTGCAGCTTTCAGGGTAGGATGTGGATAGAATATGATTTCACATACTCTTTGAGATTTACGTGAGGTAATGAGTATTCGCGAACGAAGGAGGACAAAGATCACAATGCTAGTACGCAGTAAGTATAATGTACGTCTCTTCTAATTGTCCTCGCTCCCCTCTCGGATTCAACATTTGGAGAAATGAAAGTTTGGGCGTTGTAAGCATATTCCCCCGCCGTCGGAGTGTGAAGCCCCTTTTTGTGTTCACGGCTTTCTTGATGCGTGCCGTGCATTTTGGGCGTTGCGTCTGTTCCCTCCTCCCCCTCCCCCCACGGCCACCCCCTCTCACGCGAGGGTGTCAAAACAAGGGCGTGCGTTTGTGGCACGCATCACTTGGCCGCTCCGGTTCGAGTGGTGTGCCATTCCCGTGCACCCATTGCGACGGGGAGAATATTCACTCTCTAACGACCACGTTCTCAGGCCTTGCATTGTTTTTCTTCTTCTGCACTTCATTAATTACTGCCGATATTCCAATTACACGTATTTTAATCAGCTCGTGTCACTGCCACAAATAGAACTTGATATTCGTTCTTCTTGCTACAAATGAATTTTTTTCCATGAATACTCTGTAGGATTTTGGGCCAAGGGAACATAATTGCATATAAATATTTACGTGCCTGTATTGATAAAAAATTAAGTTGCGGCATGTCTTTCACTGAGATGCAGTAGCGATCATTTTAATGGCAGACGATTAAGTTATCACGAATCTTGGTAGACAAAAATTTGAAAAATTTGGATGAAAATATTCAAATCCACTTGGAGCAGTCAGCAATGAAAACTTATTTTTCCGTTGCATGTTTCAACAGTTCTACATCACGTTCGATTACTTTTTTTTTCACTTTACCTATCGATTTATTGTGACACTAACTCCACGTCTACTTTAGCTTTAAATATAATGAAGTTTTTTGACCACATAGCGATGAAAAATGAAATCATATTAAAGTAATTATATGGCATGACCACGGAAGATAAAATTTACCAAAGTTCACCTAAGGTTCACCTGAATTTGCCAAACACCATGAAATCTCATTGTAAGGAAGTAATAAAAATACAAATGCCAACCATGCATTTAAGTTGTGTTAAGCATTTGGAAGCATCTTCTATGACCCTTTTAAGAGTCATTGGCTATAGCTGACTCCTGGTTCTAACTATTACGTTATGTTGAATGTTTTGAATTGTCCCCATTTTTAAATTTGGAGCCCTGATACGTTTTAACCGCGTAGGAATCTGTCTTAATCCAGTCTTCGTCACATTAATGGAGTTTGAGTGGCACTGCAGACGAAACACAAAAGGGTAATTTTTTCACCTAGCGTATATACTGGGAAATCCGATTAAACCCTCATGTCTACGTCATATTTAGATAATTAAATACGCATTCCACCTTGGGAGAAATTAACGAAAAATATATTGACACTGACTAGCTTAGTAGTAGTTTAGGGAACTGAGGATTCGCAGTTCTCATGGTATTGTGGTTGCCTGTTTCCGATGCGAATTTCACCACTAATTGGAAATATGCCCGTGGATCATTTTTTCCCGAATGGATTAGTGTGAAATACTTTAAGTTTTAAAGATGATTTGATCCTCTTGAATACCTCTTGAATGAACGTTAATTAATCCAAGGAAGTCTTCCGACCTATATTTGCAGAGAAGGCTCAGCTAATATCCCCTTGACTTATTATTCATGGGATAGTGTCGTGATGATTCCTTGCTCAAATAGGCCCATCGGTCGGTCGCGTGGTTTGTGGGAGAGCTGCTTCGCTATTCGTTGGCCGCTTAGACTCGGATTGTTTTGCACGACGCCGATCTCTTGATTGATTACTCCGTGCCGTGCATTAGCAGGTTCCCTCGGATGGGTGATCATTCAGGCCTTCATTAATGGTCCATATCCGCACGAGATGGCATTATGGCAGGGCGGCTCTATTGCCGAATTGTAATCGTCCGTATTTATCTTGTCCGCGCGTCGCTTTCTCCTTCACAGACACGCGTACAAACATCCCGATTCCTTTTCTTTCACTGGCGCGGGAATGAATATTTGACGGCCCTCGTGTTTCAAAGGCGACGATGGCGCTCCAGTTTCGTAATGGATACACCTTGGCCTGCACTCTCTTTTGTCGCCTCGTCGTTTTTCCTCACCCTCCGCAACAGATCGCCATTCGTTTCCGCGTGCTCGCAATTTTAAAATCTTCACCTCGATTGCGTCTCTGTTGCGATCCGCACGAGTCAAACTTCACACTTCCTCGATTCGATTTGGATTCCTGGGATTGCGAGACTCGACTGAGTCTCATCAGGCGTAATGGGGGCCTTCGGATTTATTGTCGGGGGGCACGCTTGCTCTCGATATATCGATCGATTATGCACTCCTTCCTCTTTGTTCCGCGTTCACGAAAGAGCACCTCCCGAAAGAATCACTCCCCTTTCATCCAAATCAATCGAGTTTCCTGAATTATCATCCGTGCCTTGGCTTTTGGCGTGAGGAGAAAGCACGCTCATTCTTCGCTGTTTAAGGGTTCCCTCTCGTCTGTTTCTGCATTAAATAACTATACTTTTTAGGCGTTGGTCAGTATCTAAAATGCAGGGACTAACTACCTCTAGTGTGTTGCGAGTCTCGCTTTCTGTCGAATTCAGTCGCTTTCCTCACCCTCTCTCATTGCCTTGACTTGGAGACCATATATGCACTTGTGCATGCTACTTACTCCATTGCGGTAACTCCTCTGCGAAGAATGCCACACAGCATTAATGATGAAGAGCTTCACCTTTACTACTCCCTGATGATAAACACAATCCAATAATGAAAAGGTCAATTAGATGCATATAATTTAGCTGCCAACGCCCTAATCATTCATGCGAATATGTCTTTGTGAAAAAGGAGGGCATTTATATATAGGTGTTATTCATATAGATTTAACCGCTGAGCAACTGCTCATCCGACCGAAGTTTTAGATTTTTTTTCTCGAGCAACCAATCATTTCCTGAAGCAAACAGTTAGTAGCGAATTACTTTCGAAGATAATATCTCTTATTTCTGCAAGTGGCAAGTTCAACCAGGATCGACACGGGCTGTTAAGTGACCTCTACCATGTGCGCGTTGGAAAATGGCCGTTTCACTGATAGACCTCCAAGCATTTGAAAGAATGGCCATGCGATGCTATCCCTTCCTGGCGTTTCATTACTGTTTTCCGAATTAGAAAGTGAGCCATATTGCGCTCATCAATGCATCCATTCTCACGTAAGAGGCGTTCATTAATTCATTCTTTATCCTTTCATATTATTATGTTTTAGTTCCACATTAACTGAGACGCCCTTTATGACCCATTTCTGTTCCACCCGCCCCAGCTGGTCGCCAAAGTGAATAGAATTCATTCTAGAGTTCGCGCAAGTTAGTTCTCTTTACACGACGTAAAAACGGAAACGGGATTCATTTACGAATGATGAGGTCTCAGGCGTGATGTGGTGGAAGCGTAACATATTAAAACCCCAGGTATTGCAATTTTCCACTAGATATTTTATTTCGACACTACCGGTTTCGATGTTTTCACATCATCATCAGGTGTGAACACCTGATGATGATGTGAAAACATCGAAACCGGTAGTGTCGAAATAAAATATCTAGTGGAAAATTGCAATACCTGGGGTTTTAATATGGGATTCATTTAGTGTAAACAAGGGATGAGTAAATCGCGAATGAGTCCCGAGAATCTTTAAATGCGGTCCAATCGGTTCCCGGAAGAGTATTATTAAAGGAAAACTCCGGTGTCTGTAATTGTTCCCAAAAACTTTTTTGGTCGAAGCGGACCTTTGAAGCATGCTCACCCGTTAGCCGAGCCACCGGCTGCATCTAAACATTAGCTACATCTCTCATATGTCATGAGGAAAATGAGCCATGCGATTTCTCTATTCCGTCCAATTCCTTGTCTATCTTCGGCGATTCGCAAAAAATTCTCTGTTCGGCAGAGTTTATTTTCCTCAAATTCCTTACCTCCGCGGGGACCAATGTGAGAGCTAATTACAAAGGAGAGATGGTTTCATTTAAAATATTTGTCTTGTGGCAATCGGGTCGTATAAGTAAAAATACTCTTCGACGATATTTTTCCCGAGGACGTTTGAATACTGAGCATCGTGTGCACGATTGGCGAGTGTGTTAAAGGTGACTTCAACGTTCCTAATGATTCTATTCACTGTCAAAGGGTTGGTCTGGTACGTAGACATTCGATTCCCCTCTCACCCTCCCCGCAAAATCTCTCCCCTTCCCGTTCGCCTCCCTCGGCGAATTACGAAAAAAAGAACGGGATGTGCGAGTGATATTGTGCGTTTTTCCCCCGCGATGGAGCGGATCAGGGATTGCAATCCCGATTTCATTCCCATTTTGAGCACCCGCCCTCTTCCCTTCCTTCCCTCCCTCTCCCCATACCCTCACCCCCGTCTCCAGAGGGCGGGAGGGTCTTTATGAGTGGCGATGGAGGCTCGCCGTGGTGACGAGGGGACTCGAAAGGGTTTGCCTAATCCCTTTTCGGAGGGCCGTGATTGCGAGTGCCGTCCTTGTTTGCTCTTCGGGTCTTCCATTGCATCGAATGCCCGCCGAATCGATTCGTACGGCCCCCTATTGCGGCCCTCCCTCTCGGCCGCTTCCTATTCGATGCCCCCTTCCGATGTCTCAATTCCCCAGTGACCACTGGCCTCCGAACCGTTGCGTTGTGCCGGAAGGGGATATCTTGAATTTAGTTCATATTGTTTTCAGTACACAATACAAAAAAGACATGAGCAAATATGAATTCTATTATTAATATAGAGTATATTTTAAATAGGCATTTTTGTCTACTGAAATATTCTGTGAAGTGGCTTTTTTTGCATCGGAATGCGGAGGAGTCGGCAGGTGATATTGGGTCGTGACCGTCGATCACAGGGAGAGGGTCAAAACTCCAGTCGTTAAAGTGCAGTTTGGAAGTAAGTCATTGAATTTACACTCCGCCATAAGAACACGTGATCTTATACTGGCCACAGTCCAAGGGCAGAGATTTGTAATATTTCATTGACACGGGCGTTATAAAATTTGCGGGTTTATGCTCCAAAATAAACTGGAGAGTAAATATATTAATTGAACTGTTAGCAACTCACATTATAAATACTACACTGTACCTAGCAGGAGGCTGTAAACGATCCTGTTAATGCGGAAAGATGACAAATTCAAACATTAATTATTCGAACAAATTTATAATACTATATAATATATTTTCGAAAGTAAAAACTTCCACCGAATTTTATTGAAAATGACCGGTTTCGTCGAACATTTAAAATTCCCAGTCGACATCATCAGGCCACCTGGTGATTTCGAATGTTCGACGAAATCGGTCGTGTTCAATAAAATTAGGTGGAAGTTTTTAATTTCCAAGATTCAAAATATTATCAATTTGTTCGAATGTGGAGAAAAAAATCGTGGACTCCGAAAGTTCATCATGAAGTTCCATCAAGTTGTACCGAACGCCATAGAATTTATAATGTTTTACTTACCCGTTCCCAATAGGCTGTTCGACCTTTATCAAATCATAGCAAATTTCCTCGCTATGGCATGCGACACTCGAAGGAAATTGCTGCGTGGATGATTGTGAATGCCTCCCAATGGTCCTGCTCTCCCTCTCCACGTCTGTCACGTGGAAGGATTAGCGGTGTTTGCACCGGGAGACGGCGGAGTGAGTTGAAGGTTTGAAATCCTTCTCTTCCCCTCGAAAATACCGACGAAAGAGGGCGCTGTCGTGACCTCCGACGGTTTCTATTGACCAGTGCGTAGGAAGGGGGTTGAGGGAACAGGGGGGAAAGGGTATGGTGGTCCGTGGCAGCGAGTCGAGGTGACGTCCCCTGGGATAATGTATAACCGAGGAGGGGGAAGATTAGGGTGGGAGATGGATGCGAGCGAAGTCGCGTGGAGTGGTCAACCCTCGTCGATTCTTTGATCAACGCTGGGATCATTGCCATTTCACATTGAAATACGAGCCAGCCTCAAATATAGGTGCGTCTACGGACTTCCTTGGTGCAGCAGGTGTGAACGAACGCATCATTAGAACGGCAACGAGCTATTTCATTGAAAAGGGAATGATTTGCGCGGTGAAATATATGTTGTAGATTTGCTGAAGTCAGGAGAAATAATAAGTTATGATTTATACAAAAATTTCAAGATTACTCTATTTGGTAGAATATTTATTTATTTTTTAATCGGAGATATTTGAAAATCAGCAAGAAATAAATTTCAGCTTAGAAGTATTTTTTAGTTTCCTGCTTCATGTCGTCTCTGACTACATGATCGACTTTGTGGAGCACCTTTCACTTTTTTCTTAATCTGCACTCTTTTCGTTTTAAGAAATGCGATTCTTGAGTGTTTCATTCGGAAGCGAATCCGTAGATAAATTCCTATCAAAGGGAGCTTTCCAACTCTGTTGATTTTTTAAATGTGAGAATGGCAAAAATATTTTAGCTATTCGTTTAACTTATTTTCCCAACTTTCATAACTGATGCGACGCATATTATTATCAAATCTACCTATTATTTTACGAGCTTTATAGCAGCGATAAAAGGATTTAACGAAAATCTGTAGAATAAATGTAATTGTAATCATAGCCTTTTGAGGATAAAGACTACCCATGAATAGCTTTCACAACTCTTGGAGTTATTGTACGTTCTCACTAATGTAGCAATCCTTCAATTAGAAAGCCTGTGCGAATTAGTTGTTGATGCATAACCTATCTCGGGTGCCTTGGAGGATTCACCTTTCGACGTGAAAGCTTGGGGATAACTTCCTTTGGGTCCCTGGGAATGACACTTAAACAACATGGTCAAGAAAGGCCTGATGATATCTTCCTTTCATTTCTCACGCCAGAAATATTAAAAACCAAATAAGCTGTTCTTTAACCGTGTCCAATTATGAAAATTATCCGTTTTAATGTGAGCGCAAGATCTTAATCGCCGTAATGGCAAAGTAGTATGATGGGGAAGGCGGGGGTCATTAATAGAAACCATTCGTACACTGGTGATAAATGTACGGAGGAAATGTTTTCCTTGTCGTCCGTTCGCTGGAGATTCTTATCCGACGCCTTCCACGGATGGGTAAGCCTGCATGAACCCCCGACAGCGTATGCGCTCTGTCCTACCGTCAACCGTCGCTATGAACCTCAGAAGCACGTACTAGTGTGGTCAGGTCGTTGCTTGACCATTCGTACGTCGTTAAAAAAGGCTTCACATCAGGCTTGGGAAGTAAGGGAAATTGTTATCATTATTGGGAACGGAGTTAAACTGCCACATTAACGTTTTCTCATTCTTCCCACACCCCTTCCGTGAGTTTCCGGCTATCTTGAGTTTGGCAAATGGTGGGATCGATTTGCATTTAGACGAGAATTTATTCATCTGCGCGCACTCTTAGTGTGCCCCACCAGTGAACTATTTTTTTACGTTATTTTTTTATAATTTCTCCGTAATATTCAGTTTTCACCTCGGCTCACAATTTGCTTTCTGAAGTGTTCCTGTTACCTTGCCTTCATTTTGGGATATGTGAAACTGTTGAATGCGACGATTAAGTCGCAATGTGTTTAACCTTTTTGAAATCCTTTGAAGTACCTCCTGCGTGCTATGATTAAATATTAATCATATACATCTTAGGAAATGACAAGGGAGAGTGGGGTCGATGGGAAGATAATGGCTGGGAAAAACCATGATGAAAGAAATGCTGTGGGAATGTTGGATGTTGATGAGGTCTGGTCTGGGCGTGCGAAGGCAGCGAGGGGAGGGGTTGGGCGTGAGCGGGGGATGGAAAAAAATATAATTTGCCGAAAATACGAATATGGAACGTGGCAGGTGACTACGGGGGAGGACTACTGTGTCCCTACGCACCTCTTTGTCAATTATTATAATTGTGTGCCCTAGGGGTTTTGTTAATATTAATTTCATCGAGAAATGACGTGAAAATATGAAGCGGCCCAAATGCATAAGTCACTACTACTATTACTTTCAAAAGAAAGACTACTTTAAGCAAACGTGAATGTTCCAGCAGTGTTATGCTGGGATGCAGTGTAAATCATGGCCAATTAAAATGCATGACATGGCGAAAAAAAACCTCTCGGGACTCATTAATTTACTTATGCCCAAGTATGGGTGTATGTTCAACACTTAAAACAAAAAAAACTAAAAAGCACTTGACCACTCCACACGTGATTCCCTCCCAACTGATCCAGACCACCTCCCAACCCCCTGCCTCCCTTATCTTGCACTTGACTCCCTCGTGAGTGCGCTGTTGCATCTTTAATCTTTCCCGTGAGCGCGAGAGTGGGCGCCGGGCGGGTGGAAATGAAATCTCCGGCGATCGGGGCGACCGGAGGGGCGCCCGGAGGACGAGCCTCGTCCTCATTAGTCGTCATAGCACGCGAACCCATCGCCGTGGGTGCGGCCTCCGATTCCGAAGCCATTGAGACGTGAGGAGTGCGCGGCCGAGTTTCCATGTTTCTCGCCTCCCACTACAGGCAGTAACCCCTCTTCATCCTCACCATTCCTTCGTCCTCACCATTCCAATCGTTATGACGCATCTTCATCTGCGATGGACCATTATTGCTGCAAGAGCATGAAGATGCCAAAATGCCATCCGTCAATTTCTTGATCGTGTAATAGGCATTCCATCTTTTGTGAGGAATTTATGAAGGAATGCATATAAAAAGCTGGGAAATTATGGGTAACAAGGCAACAGTTTTATCGTGAGAGATTTTGTCCCTAACACTCACGCTAGCGAGTATACATTTTTTATGTGGCTGCGATTTTTGTGGGAAAAAAGTGTTATTTTATTGTAGGCATTAATTCTGCGTTGGACTACTGACCAGAGGGTCCCGGGTTCGATTCCCGGGCAAGGCACTTTGGGCACCTGCAGCTCCACCCAAGCTAGTTGATTTTTCGGGTACCAGGTCTTCCTGGGAAACCATAACCGGCACAGGGAAAGGAACTAGCCCCCCTACCCTGATGTGTGAATATTCACACGCCGTCGGGCTTGGTACATGGGTGAGCTCTACCATCACCTACTAAACCGACCTTCGGGTTGATTACTGTGTTTTTTTTTATTAATTCTGCAGTCTCCACGATTTTATATTTGTGGTATGATCTACCTAAGTAGTGTGGGGCCATTATAATTCCGTGTCATACGTATGCTATATGTCCTCTTCCGTGGGCGATTAATCAATAAATATTAATCCACAGGAAATATATGATGTACAATGATTATTTTGTGAAATAGTCAAATCTTTTTTGTAATTGAACACAATTGACGAGAAATGATCCCATTTCTGAATGCGGAAACCATTACAGATACATCAGTTTCTCAATGGCATTTGAAGGTGTGGGCGTGCTGCCAAGAACGGGCGTTTCCATTTCCTGGTGTCGTAGCAAAGAGAAACGAGATGGAAGAAGCCCAATCACTGCCGGTGCATTAAGCCACGTTTTCGTTTGTTCTCGCATTTCGCAATCGCAGCGCTCAAAGTGTGGAGAGGAAGAGAACGGCGAAAGAAATGATAATTTGCCGGAATCATGTCGGGAGTCGAGCGCATTGAACGCGGAACGTACGCCCTCTGAATTGAATCGCACGCCCTCTCCGCCTCCGCGGCAGTGGCGATGGATGCCCTCGAATGCGATTGATTGTGCGCATGGAGCTCTCATGGACCAAGTGGGGGTGGGGATCACCGAGTGTGTGGGGGGCGTAGGTGGGAAGCAGGGTGCCGGAAACTACTGCTTCGTCCCCGCTAATGAGGTCCAATACTCTTTCGGCGAGAAGGGAGGGGCAGAGTCGGGGCAGGGGGCCATGCACAACGGGGGCGTGGGTGGGCGGGACACTCCCGCGAGGCTCTCGAGAGGGCGCGCGTAGTCGATGCAGCTCGATGAAGCCCGCCCGCTTCTGATTCGAGTCGTTGTCGCGTGCGGGGCGACGCGGATGAATGTAAGGAGGGGGGTCCGGTGCTCACGCCAGCGCCCCCGGGGGGAGAAAGGGCTTCCTTCCGTGTTGTCGTCTTCTCTGATCTGGGATGATCCCGCTGTTCTGATATTGGATACTCCTCCGGACGAATGGAGATTTGGATGGGTATCATCGCGTCGATTTCTCAAGTGAGTGCGTAGGGTGCGTGTTTTAGCGTATTCTCTTTCGAAAAAATTCGAATTATGGGAAGAGCAAGTCGGAGGGGTACGGGTACGATTCGCTCGCCTGCCACCGATTCCCTTGGAGGGCTCTCTCGCGGTGCCCTCGCTGCTAATGCGTGCGTCTTTTGTTTCTGGCCGGCGACGCGTGCGATGATTTTCTCGGGGAGATCGGCGGGAGGGGGCGGAGTGGGAGAGTAAGGGAGATTGGGGGGGGGCGGAGGTTGCCCACAGGAAACTCTTTCGCTTCTCATTCAACTACTTCCCCGTTGCTCCCCTTTCCACTCCTTTTGCTTTTAATTCATTCTCTCTTCGCTCTCTTCCCTTCGTCTGTTTTTCCATTCGAGAGATGCGTATCCGATATCGTTACAGACTTTTGAATTGACTCCGCGGGATTAAGCGCGTTCTTCAACCATTTGTGATGTGATATCAGGACCTCGGAGCGGGCGTGTTTTGGCAGATTGGTAGTTTAAATTTTCTCTAAATGAGCAATTGGATTTCTTCCTTTATAACTGTTTAGTAAGTTGGTGCTGCAGATACGCACCCTAGAGTTATTGCGTGTATGTTTTGGCTGGCACGATGTGTGCTTACCATGAAAAGTGAGGTATTTAGTGTTGTGGAATTAAACTGCCCATTTCTTTGCCATGTGCACGTACATGTGTGGAGGTCATTGGCACTCGATGTGAATGTCGAATGTTTGTCCAGTTTATTCTTGAAAATATGAAGGAGAGAATCGATGGAGTTATTCTGCAAATACCATATTTCGTAACTGATAAATCGAGAAGTACGATTTTTAACTTTCGTTTCAAAATTCTTAACGTCTGGTCACTAACTTGTTTATCTGCCATCTCCTTTCATCGTTTGGAGTGATATACAGGTAGTACTACACCTTGGGGTGGAAAATAATTTTTAAGGGGACTCTAACCAATAATTTGTTTGTTAACTATTTTCTTGAAATAAAAGGTTCCGTAAAGTTTTTGAACAGAAGTCGTGTTAATTAATTTTATTTAGTGCACGTGCATGTATCGCTAACGTGTGGGGATCCTTTTTGTCCGTCTAATACCTATAATGTCTCCACTTTAAACGGATTTTGCCATTCAATTTCCTCAGTGTTTATCTTTCCAATTTTGGCTTTGCTCTCGATTTCTGGGATGATAGTTTTTAAATTTTCAATGGATAAGCATTAAGTACGTATGAATAAATACACCATTACCAAATCGATTTACACTAATGCATATGTTGTAGTCCCCAGTGTTTCTAGGTACTGCTCTCCATTTCGTTTACCAAATAAACAGTTGCACTTTTCTATCCCATGGAATGGCACTCGTTCCGGATGTCTGTAGACGAAACAAAATGAGGAAATGTGGCTCGTGAAGTCCTTGCCAAAATATTTTTATGAATATCTATCGGTGTTGAATTCACGGAAATGCTGGATCCGCGGTCGTGGGCATAATTTTCCCCGTGCGAAATAAGTGCTTCGTTGACGCATTTCATCCTTCATTTTTTCCGTCATCCCGGCGTGGGTGCCGTGAAATTCCCCTCACGCCTTTGGCTGCAGCCTCGGATGATTAAGATTCGGAATTTTCGAAGCCGTCGCTCACCTCAAGAGAAGAGGAAAGCAATTTAACGCCTCGCGTGGCGATTTTTGATTGGCAGATCCCGCTAGAGAAGCAGACGGTAATCATTGGTTGCAGCGCCGTGTTCATATTTCAAAAGTGAGCATCCTCCGAAAATCCGTTACTTCTCTTTTTCCTTATTTTCACATCGCGCACGTGAATGGTCGTCATTTCAATATTTCATTTTCCCAAGAGTCGAGTCAAAATATTCCGTGTTTCCGATATCATTGCCTCACGTTGGTTCTGTAAAATTAATGGCTGCCGTAAAAATGCATATATGTGTGGTTGAGCAGTGGCGTGATCCGGCTAGATAAATTCTGTTTTCATCTGCCATTCCGCTGAGGTCTTTTGCATATAAATCAGTATTTTTCTCACGCTTTTTTTATCTTTTCCAGCTCGAAAAGGAGTTGGTAGCAAGAGCATTCCGAATATTTCTCAACCATTCCTTCGATTCATGCTAAAGTATTCTGAAATCCGTTACCTTAATTCTAGTTTACGGCTTTTGGAATATGGCGTGCAGAATAAGTTCTTTTTTTTATAGGTTAAACTCTTTAAATAGCTCCGGAAAGAGGTATTTCGCAAGATATGATGTCTCTTTGTCATACTGAAAATAGAGGACAAGAAAAACTTAACTCATCACATACCAAAACATTTGTTTGACCATATTTATAGATTTAGATGAATAATGGTTTTTATGTATTGTAAGTACTTCAAAGTTCCTCATAGTGGGCATTCCTCTTGCTTTTTGTTCTCTTTAATATTTCGTGAGAAGGCAACCTGTTGGAGCATTCGGCACAAGTTATTAATCCTGGGATTGCCTTTTAGCGCCTCTCCTCCCTACCTATTCTTTATTCCTTTACACTCTTACTAGATACCTTCGTTGCATAAACTTCAATTATTTTACGTAGTGCGTTCTTGACTTTCCCTCGGTAATATCTGCTTCCCATGGTTTCTTTGGTTAATACCCTCGGTAAACAGACCTGTCTCGAGAAATACAAAACTAGTTTTCCTCTTTTCCTGGTTGAAGAGCGCAACTACAATCAGCGACTTAATTAGCCCATCGAAGTCATATTTGAGCGAACGTGATGGATAGTACTAGTAAGTCACTTGAAGGAAATGAGCAACGGCTAATCTGATAAGAGTAAGTAAATAAGTTTTGCTCTTTTAGATTTCATCTTTTCCATTGCGATTTTATTGGAAATAAACGAGTCTCTTTGAATTTTCAGAAGTTTGGGAATTTAGCAAATTAAATTAGTATAAATGGTAGTGTAAAGCATTTTTTACTCCTTGAGATATTGCCAACCCGTAGCTGTTAAGTGCCTTTTTACGCTTAAGTAGCGTTGTTTTGTGAGTGGTGACTGGTACGTATACGACAAGAACTTGAACGCCTCGGAACCAGCCGTCAACTTCAACGGTGATTGGAATGCATCTTTAGAAATGTTTCTCCCATTTCGCTTTGTTTGCTGTTTTATGCAATTGGGCGGATATTCTTTTTAGTGGTTCTATTTCGAGTATATTGTTCAACCGTTGCGAATAAAAGAAAAGTCTTCTGGCGTCCGGGGGTGGTCCGTCGCGCCCACCGCCCCCGCCTTCGCCTCGCCCCTTTGTTGGCGGGGAGGGGCTCGACTCCGTGCGAAGAGGGTGGAGGGGGTCGGAGAAGGGGGTGGGGGCGGGGGCATTGTCGCGCGTCGGCGGCAGCCAACAAAGCGGCGACGGACTGCGGATCGACGGCGCGAGGGGAGAAGGGGGCTCGCGCGCATCGCCGCTCCGATATGCGCGGTAATGACACGCGCGGACGCGCTCTCGCTTGTCTCGCCTCTTTTGTCTCTCGCGCGCCTGCATCCATTCTTTTCTTTTTACGAATCCACGCCGGCGTTTCCGCAGTCGCGAAAGGGGAAACTATCGGACTCTGGGAGATATGAGAGGAGCCCAAAAAATATCCGGTGTTCGATTTATTGATATTTTCCATGCTAACACAGCTGGTCTTCTTTTCACTGCAGTTTAGTTCCATATGGGCCCTAATGTTTGCATTGGGTCATAGTTTGGTCGTATAAAAAACTTATCACTCTCAAACCCGGATCAACTTGAAATCCTTTCGCCTTTAACGCTATGTCAATCTAGTGGGCCATAGAATTCTTTGCGTATCCACACACCTTTCATTTTTTTTTCTGTCACCTTCGAATTAAAAGGAAATTTTCCATCTAATCTATTTTGCCATGAAGTTGTCCATTAGATCTTCCTCTCGGCCAGGCTTCCGTTTCCATTCTTAATCTTTTTACAGACACGCGTTGTTTAAGTTTTTCATTTGATTGATTTAATAAAAAAATCGAAAGATCGTTTAAATAAGTTCGGAGGAAATAACTAGCCTCTTTGGTGGAATAGAGAGAAGAAATTGTTTTGTGATTTTTCCGCAATCAAGGAATGATGTCTGGTGTAGAATATAAATTACCGTTGTCCGATAACCGCTCAAAATTTGAGGTCTGGAGCGGATAGTCGCTCTGATCATGATCACGGACGTGGGTGATGCGACCCCCCACGTTTGCGCTTTACTTAAAACATTTCAGGTACACAGTGTTTACACTTTCTTCCAAAGGATAAGATACTAGGAAAATCTAAGGTCGCAAATGACCTTGGCTGTTGGTCGCTTCCCCTAAGTACTGCTACTGCTAGGGAATTCTACCAATGAAAAATAAGTAGGTATACGTACAAGGTGTGATAAAAAAAGACAGGGCTGATTTTGTAACTTGTTCATTTCGACAGATACAGCTCAATCAATTGGTTTATTGGATTGTGTTCAGGTTAACCTTTCGATGCATCCACTGGTATTGCTAACACTCGAATAATGTGCCACGTCGGTTATCCTAATAACTAAGATTAAATTAATAATAGTTGCTACATTTCGCATTGTGCATTTAATTTTTGCGCTAATAAATGCTTTTTCTCGTGGAAAACGGGTTAACCTTGGTTCTTATTATTGATTTGCTTTGAAGTCATTCATTGAGTCTTTACGTATCACTCCTACCTCATCAACGTCATGTAATGAGTAAATAGATTCCACACTTTTAAGCAGTTAACCATGTTGACTAGTTAGCTAGGTTAGTCCCTAAAATATATTCTGTTAGATGCGAATATTCTAGTTAAACCAATTTAACATTTTCTATACGTTACACTCAATAATATGAGCTTCTCAGAAAATTATAATCATTGTGTGATTTTATCCTGTAATTTAATTAGTAAAGGCGTATCTATGTAAGGATTATTGGTTCCTGGCGGCCGCTAGTGCTTGGCGTGATTTGTGAAATACGACATCCATTGTTTTGAATACGAGATAAAAATTTAAAACTGGCGATTTTTATCTAGAGCGGGCATTTCCTTTGTCCCTCCGTCTGTCTCCGATTTCTCCTCGCTTCAGACCTTTCGCCAGCTCCTCTCCAATCGAAACCCTTCCTCCCCCTCCCAACAACCCCCTTACCCCTCCTTCCCCTCCCCCCCTTCCCCGCCCTTTCACTCGGCGGAATGAAAAATTGCTTTCGTATTGGATCTGTCTGCTCTATCTCGCCGCTCGACCATACACACTCTACATCTCATGAACATCAAATCAGATCAGATCACGGCGATCACCATTTTTCCTGACCCTGATCTAAAACGAGTTCTAGACGCCGTGTGAAAAATAGTTCCTGTCAATAACCTCGGAAGATTTTTGTTTTTGTGATTGATAGTTTTGCCAAAAAAAATGCTTCGGAAACATGAGATACTTTCCTTCCATGCCTCTTTCCTTTGTGCTGGCCGCCTTTGTTGCCATTAGTCATGTTTTGAGACGCTGCGTTCAACTCCCGTGATTTCGACGTCGGTCTTTAAGAATTGAAAAGAATCATTAGGTCGTGCTAGTCTTCTCTCACGTGCAGAGGGCATTCATTGTATGGATATTTGCGTAGAAGACTCGGCTGCTTCGATTGCTGCCGACTAGAGCGAGAAAAAATATTATTTACCAGATGAAAACAAAACTTTTTTTCAAAGGAAGGATTTCTCTTTTATCGTCGTCGTAATGTACTCCACGTAGTGTTCTACAAGGAAAATCCGTCATTAAAAGTATAACATTCATGTGTCATTAAATATGTGATTTATTATTTAAATATATTATTTTATGTGTATATATATATACACACACACATATACTTACATATATATAATCTTCGAAATGGAACGCTCTCCGGCGACGCACAAAAATGTAAAAACACCCAGATATTGATTTTTAAAACATAGAAACACAAAGAAAGTACACACACATGTACAGTTTTGACACTTCGACGGTACGACCGTCGTCATCGCCGTTTCTTTGTGCTTATAAGTTTTAAAAACCTATATATGTGTTTGTATGTGTGTGTGTATATATATATATATATATATATATATATATATATATATATATATATACGTACATGGTTTAGAAATAGTTATTAACATAGATTTAATGATAATCATAAACAAATATTTAACAATGGTTTCTTGCTAATACTTGAGCGTATAAAAACTGTATATATTTTTAGTCTTATCTGTATATTTTAATTTCGAAAATGACTAGTCCCACAATTTGTTGCCATCTTCTTTGTCTACTTTTCCATAGATTGGGGGGTGGGTTTCGTTTGAAGAACGTTACAATTTCACTTCTACTTGTTATTTTCCTTTTAATGGAGTAAATATTATCAATTATGTTTTCAATTATTTAAAATCTCTGGGATTGGACAATATTAAAGGAAAATGCCTTAATTGAAATTTTTTACATTTATCTGAAATCTTAATGTGATGCTGGACTTGAAGTTTTTTTTATTGCTGACGAAGTAGCTCGAGGCAAACGCGCTCCTCAGCCCTCTGGAGCCCCTGAAAGGATAAACAGAGTTAAAATAAGGGCCCCTGTCTCGCTGCCCACCTTCGGTGAAAGACTATTCCCCCTTCCCCGCCACCACTTCCCTCCCCTCCCTCACCCCCTCGTTCCCGCCCTACGCCCGCTCGGCAATCGCCCCACGGTGCCTCCATTAAGGACTCCCGAGAGAGCACCACGCAATCAGCATCCGTGTGCCCTGGCCTAGGGGTGGGAGGGGGAGCTGGACTTGGATGAGTGAAGTGGAGGTGGATGCTGCGAGTGGAAGCGCTCACTTCACCCGGCTGGCTTCAATTGTCTCTTCCTCCCCTTCTCGTCGAAAAAATAAATCTTCGCTCCGCCCAAACAACCCCTTGGGAATGCAGTCGTGGCATTTGAGTCTGCGGGGCGATAATCCTCCGCGCCACCCCCGCGGCCCACTTCCTCCTCCACGGTTCCTCTCCCGATCCCATTTCACCTTCCCTCCCCCCACACCCATCCACCCGCCCGCTCTCCCGTCCGTCCACCCCCGGCGACTGCGAGTGCTCCCGCCGCGCCATTGTCTCCGCCCGCCTGCACTCTTGCCCTCCGCTCTTCGTGCCGCCCCCATCGTCGACATCCCCCGGGCCCCCTCAGCCTCCCTCCCTCCCTCCCCCCCCACCGCGACCCAATCGCCCCGTGCGGGTTCCCACTGCACTCGGCCGCCGGATGATAAAAGCAAACTCTCTTTACTTTCGTCCCCCTCTCCCCGCCTTCGTTTCCCTCGGAGGAATTATGTGATTTTGGACGGCTGCGATCGGAGGAATCCCGCCGTTGTGGATTACGGTGTTTGGCCATTATACGGGTTTATTTTACGTGATCCGCTCAAGAATTAAAAAAAAGGCAAGTGAAAATGTCGACGAACGTAAATTTAGGACATATTACTGTTTTACCCGCTGGAAATAATTAAATATATCGTGAAACCTCTTCCTTTATTGACCCTGAATGCATGAATACGTCGAAGGATAAACGATTTGACGATGTATTGACATCATGCCCACGTAACATTTTCATGTGTCTCTTTTTTTGCGGAGTATAGAGAAGTCAATTTTTGGAAGGTTGATATATATATCGTGGGTACACGATATAAGGGTATGAAGGATGGCAATGCCGTTACACAAGAATATCGAGGTATATGTTATGTAATCCAAATCTCAGCTTGATTATAAATATGTGTTGAAAATTAAAAAATGATGTATGAATTAGATATAACTTAAAAAAGTGCGTAGTGATGAATCTTTGAAAAAAGAGCAATTCCCTCCCTAACGCCTACTGCATTGGGAACACCGAAATGAAATATGTAGACTCAATTAAATACCTAGGCGTTACCGTCACCCACTATCTCTCCTGGGTGAAACATACGGGGAATATGCGGACAAGCTAACAAAAAATTAGGGTTTATTGGAAGAGTACTTTGTAGATGTGATGGAAAGGTCCAAGAGATATGTTATCCGTCGTTGGTTAGGCCTCATTTATAATATGCTGCAAGTACGTATATGAAATCCTCACGAAGTTGGATGATTGCCGAATTGGATCGCGTGCAGCATAGAGGAGCTAGATTTATAAAACGTTGTTATGAAAAACTTAGTAGCGTACCCAAAATATCAGAGGAGCTAGCATAGGAACCATTCACGGAGCGAAGGTTGAATTACAGATTGATTCTCTTGCATAAATTGGAAGGGCGTCTCTTTAGCAGAGATGTTGAAAATGTATTATTCCCCCCATTGTATTACGGTAGGAGAGATGATGTTAATAAAATTACAGAGATTAGTTGTAGAACATAAATTTAAGATGCTATTTTATCCACGAACTGTATGGGGTCAGAATAACGTCCTACCGTAGTAATGTCATCTTCGGGTAAAAATTATTTTTGTATGTATTCACCCCCTGCCACACATCTAAGTGGCGGCTTAGAGGCTTCCAAAAAAAGTACAAAATATGAAAAATCCGTACACTCCGGTCAGTAGATAATAGCTCTATGTCCTAGGTCACCACGCCGCTGATCATTTTAAAACGTAAATATATTCCGATCATAAGAATTTGCTAACTACTGTATTGATTTCCTGCGTCATTTATTGCTCAAGTGGCGGTAATAATAATATTGTGTACTGCTCTCTTCCAATGGTTTCGTGAATGAAGACATTCCCGAGATGTGTTTGGGAGCGAGTGGATTCAGTTTAGTGCCTCATCGTGAGGAGTTGGAATAAGATGGCGCGGCGACATCCAAACCGATTCGTGACACAATTATCCCCGCCCAATTATCCCCCCCCCCACCCGTGCAATCATTCCTTCACCACCCTCCCGCTAGGGGGGAGGGAATAATACAAGGCGGCCCCTTTAAGCGGGCGGAGACGCGAACAATGGCCGAGGCGCGCACTTATCCCCGTCGTGATAATTTGTCCCGCCGCGCCGATGCTCTGTGTTGGTCGAAGGGGGGTGAGTGGGGGCGGGAGGGCGCGAGGGAATATATTATGCACAAAATTTCGTATGCATGTGCATCGCGGGGTCTTCTAAAAAGATAAAAGAAATGCACCCACGCCGACGGGATACAATACGATGTAATTCATTCGCGCCGGTCGCGGCGTGAGGAAAATTTTTTGTTTTGTATTCCTTCCCGTGGCGGATCGGGCGATGTTGCTACAAGGTTGCGATAGACGACAGAGTGCTTTGCGCCTATTACGCCATTGCCGGCCCGACTCCCGTAAATATTGAAATATTCCCTGTCGTTGGTTAAGTCTCATTTAGAATATTCTGCAGGTGTATGGGATCCTTACGAAGTCGGATTAATTGCCGAATTAGACCATGTGCAGCGTAGAAAAGCTAAATTTGTAAAACGTTGTGATGATAAACTTAGTAGCGTATCCAAACTATTAGAGCATCTAGGCTGTGAATCACTCACAGAGCGAAGGTCAAATTACAGATTAAATCTGAGTGAGCGAACGGTAGGTAACTACGGCCGAATGAATATTATGGGAAGAATCAACCCCAGCTGTACTCTTACAAATGAGCACAGCATGAGTACAGATGGGATTGATTCTTCCCATGATACAGATGAAACCTCTTGCATAAATTGGAAGGGAGTCTCTTTAGCAGTGATGCAGAAAATGTATTATTACCCCCATCGCACTACGGTAGGAGAAATCATGTAAATAAAATTAGAGAGATTAGGTGTAGAACAGATTTTTTCCACGAACGATGAGGGATCAGAATAACACTGTTCGATCGCGGTAGGGTCATGTCCGGGTAAAATTATTCGGGTGTGTTTACACTCTCTGCCACACACCCTGGCGGTGGCTTGCAGGGTAGGTATAAGTGCAAATAAAAAGTAAATAAAAATTATTTAACATTGTGAAGCCGATGTATCGACATATCATAACATCGAGCCGATCATGAAGTACGAAGACGACGAAAGAGGACGAAAGACCAATAGTTTCAAGGCGATACAAAGTTCTCTCTAACGAGAATAGTCTGAAATTATGCTGAGCGTTTATGTGACCATACTTAGTGATCTTGAATTTAAGCGAAAACTGGCTCCCCTCTCGAGGTGAGGCGGGGGTGGCATGGGGGGGGCATATTTCCAGTTGAATGTTTTGCAAGACAGGGGAGTGGAGGTGAGGCTCCGGGAGGGTGTGTGTGTGACGGGGTTGGTGGTGGGAGAAATTGAAAGGGAGGAGCGGACAGCGGGGGAGACTTCACTCTGTGCTCGCTCGCGTCGTCCATTCCGTCGATTAAAAAAAAAGAAGATCGAAAAGGGAGTAGAAGCGAGAGGTAAAAAAATAAGAAGGGATGGAACGTGATAAAGGAACTCTTCCATTTTGTTCCCACATTCTGGAGGGGGTTGGGTATCATGGACTTACCTCCCCCTTGCCCGCCCGCCCCTCCTCTTTCTCGAAGCGATTCACGCCTTCTCTCCCTTATCGATCAATCGGAAATCATTTCCGTAATCGCTCTCCTTTCGGGAGGCTTCCTCTTTTATTTTTTTCTCCAAAATATCGCATTTTTTTCCCTCATAGTTCCTTTTTGTGTGCGTTCGCTCGATGTCCGACGGAGTGAAGGCGTGCGTGTGTGGGTGTGTGCGTGTGAGAGACATCGCTGTGTGCGTGCGTCTGCCCGCTTCTGCGTGCGTTCAAGGGAGCGCGAAGTGGATAGATAGAGATATATAGTATGTCGCGTATATAAATATGCATCCACCATGTGCCTACCCACGCGTGTGTGTAGTATACATATGTGTATCGTGTATGTATAATTTATATATGTACCCCGGGGAGGTTTCTGATTTTTCCATTTTTATAGATTCTCCATCCATCCTTTCCTGGGTAAATTCTCCCCGGGTAAAGTTTATTTCCCTGCCGGAGTCTGTTTTTTTTCGGAGGGGGATCGGAGGAGCGGGGGATTGGAAAAATTCCCTTCAAAGGACATGGTAGGGGGGACGGGCGGAGTGGGCGGGGGAGGGGGTTGAGGCCGAGGGTGAGGGGGGTGGCCAGTGTGGGGAGGGGATGGACTGGAGGGGTTTGGTGGCGCCTCCGCCGCTCCCCCCGGCGCCGCCCCTTTGTTATTCGCGTTTGAAGTCCGGCGAGGGTTGGGAGCTGGAGTCTAAACCAATAGTTTTAATGATTGTTTGTTCCTTCCAAGGGTGTCATTGTGGGGCAAGCTGTTCTGTGCATGAACTGCGGGGAGTGCCCCCCCACCCCTTCCGTTTGGCGAGTCAAAAGATGGCAACATTTGTTTCCATGGTCGTTATCCGAAATAGTGCTTGCTCCATGTGGAGACCAGGAATTGCTTCCCTGATCACTTTTGCGGTTCGCGTAACAAAGCACGGTTGATTAACTGGAATCACGTGAATAGTGGCGTCTTCATCACACGGATGCCACCCTCCAGAGCATATGCCTTTGGTGACGGTACGTGAAAATGCCTTACGTGCCTTGCCTTTTCACGTTTGAAATTCATTTTTAATTCCCTTTTAGGTCATCTATTATTTTCCCAGAACTGTGATCGCATCTTCCTTTCCCACTCTGGGTGCAAACTCATGTAAATTGTTTCAGGGCGTGGAATATCTGAGTTACTCGCTCTCGTATTCCTCGGGATGCTTGCTTGAATCGACGGTTTGTCCTCAAGGAGTATTTCCTCTGTTCACCTTAATTATATCGATTGACTATTGTATTAGAAAATCATCATAATCGTGCTTTAATTTTAACTATGGAATGTTTTATTAGTCGATGGAAGGATGTGTTAATCTCAAAAATAGGAAATGGATACGGTGTACAAAGTTCTTTGAAGGCTTAACGGTGATCGCATGAGCAAAAAGTACGTTTGGAACATATTACAGGGACACTCGAATTGGAATTTCACTGAAACAGGGACCTTCGTCCGTGAAAGCATTTCGCCTTGTTTCCGGTGGATTGAAATTCACGCTGCATAACTTCACTTGTGTGCAAATACGAATATAATTGCTCATTTTGCGAAGGTAGGGTGTCCAACGACAAAATAAGAATCGGAAATGAAATGTATCGCTTGTATGATTTGTGATTGGATCGAGCGCTACATATATTCCTGTATGAAGTCGAGACAAAAGTATATCGTGCTGCGGAGATCAGTGCCCATCCATACTCCATATAACCAGGATTTCATTGTCATAAAGGAAAGTATTGAGAAAGATTCGGCACACCCGAGGGAATTATCATGCCCAAGTTATAAGTGTGTTAGACACAGGCACGCACAGACCCTAGCACTGGTTCTTCTTTAATTGCACTACTTACTTACGCGATAATAACAAATTGGAACTCAAATGACCGCATATTTTCATTTAAAAACAAACATTTAATGATATTGTCAAACAACCAATAATTTCATGATTTTTATAGGCTAATATGTGTGTGCAAGTGTTGCTGGTGTGTATTGGCAAATATGCATTAATGTGGATGTGTGGACTCATGCCTGTGCACGCATGACTGAGGCCCTAACACGCACCGGCAAGTCATTCAGATGTTTGCTTGCAAAGTGTTGTGCATTTCAAAATGATGAAGTTTCCGGATTAGGTGCTCTTAACAAATAAACATGCTATAACAAATAAATTATGAATTTCCATATTAATATTTCGCTCCCGCGTGGGTTTTCGGATTAACCTTCGTCTTCGCCTCCAGTTGTGTTCAGGCGTAACAGTTATGGTTTTGTTTGTCATTTCTATCTTCAGGATATTGTGCCTGTTCTTGCTATTAAGTGTTTTGCCAGTCCGTAAACTCCTTCCACCATAAAGTGAGCTTTTCGAAGAAATGAATTATGAAGTGTAAGAAGAAGAAAGTTGCATTATTTTAACGATCTTGACAGAGTCCGCAAATGCGTCTCTTCCCATGATTCCTGTAATTAGAGACTACCTCCAAAGAGAAATGCCTCCCTTCACGTCCGCCATGTTGGTCTATGGACTTGAGTAATTCGGCTCTTCTATGATTTCTATAAACCGTTTGGTCATCACTGTCTTTAGCATTTAGAATTTGTGATTAATATTAATATTACTCATTCCAGCTTAAAAATATCTGGAACATTTCTTGCGCATAAGTGGTGTTGATGAATGTTGTGATGTAATGTCTACACGCTCTGTTCTTATAACTAAGTTTTGATTATAATTAAATACGCATTCGTTAAACATTCGGTAGGGTGAATCAGAAGGGACTCCCCGATTTTACGGGTGAATTGTAAAATAATCCAGCCAAGATATGTAAGAAAGGTTTTTATTTCTGAAAACAACGTCCAATATTAATTTTTTAGAGAGGTTAAAATATTTATAATTTTTGGAGAGGTGAAACTATTTGTATATTTTTGGAGAGGTGAAAATGCGGTTCATCGCTAGACCACAGCGCCCTCTGCATCGTCACCTCACTATCATTGTTCTTAAAAACGTTTCTACGACAAAGCCTCGTTGCTCACCAGAACACTGTATGATAACTACTAAAAATGGCGTTCTTTTTCCCAGCTAACACCACTACTTCACTCCGCTGATTTATCTGCGTGGTCTACAGTGATTTTTTCAAACCAGGGAGTCTATTCTGGCTCACTCTTTAAAATCTTGTTTTCACATTTACGCTTTAACGAAAGGGTTTCTTTCTTCTTATCGACGTGCTGCCCTAGGCTCCAATCGTGCCCGGACCATTTTGCTTTTTAGCCATCACTCTTGGCTCTTTGTTATTTTGGTGTCACCTCCCGATTTGCACCGGCAATAACTCGGTACTGGGCTGATTAGATTACCAAGAATGAGTAATTAAGCCCAGATCTTTATCATTAATTTCGCCGATCAGATTGGTCCTTTCAATCGTCAGATATGGCCGGCCGCTCTGGTCCCCGCTTCGGAGAGTGTTTCCTTCCCTTTAGTCGCTGCCCCTTGAAAGAAAACTTGACATTCCCGCACTCATCCCTTCCCTCTTCGCCGTCCACGCAGCTCAGCACCCCACAGGCCCCCAACCCCTTCCCAATCGGCGGAATGCCTTTGTTCTTCTTCTTAATCCACCAATCCTTCTCCGTGTCCTCCTCTCGCCCGTCTTCCTCCATTATTCTTTCATTCCACTTCCCTCCACTTCTCCGCAGACGTTTTCATTAGTGCCGCCTTTCATTTATTTGTACCTCGCTTTCGCAGCCGATCTGCGCGTCCCCCGCCGAGAACCACATATCCAGATGTCAGGCGAGTGGAACTGGAGGTATTTTATCCTCCAAAAGTACAAAAGACGTGAGACACACCCTGAAAAGATATTATTGTACTTACATGTAATTTTAAATCTGTATAACGCTCACGACTCGTCATTAAATATCAGCTCTAGGACAGTTTTTACGCGAATCCGCGCTCATTTGTCAAATTGGCTAGTCGCTTCAACCTTTGTTTCTTGTGCTTTCATTTTCCTTCGCGTCTCTCCTTAGGTTTTCCTTCCGCAACTAGATTTAGTAAGTTGGCTGATGTCCCTCCAAAAGTTCGCCCAATGAATTTACTTTTATTATTTTCAGTACCTCCGTAGAATTTTCATCTTTCGCTTTTTCGCAGAACCTCACCAGTAATTGATTCCGGCCATTTGGTCCATATCTTATATCACAGTTCGTCGAATCCCCCATTCTTCCATTTTCATGCTGCAATATTTCTATGAATGCACGTTCTGATATATAATATTTTCTTGGTGTTTAAAAATGCATATGTTTCTGCTGAGTGGAATATATTTTCCTTGCAGGAATGCTTAATGGCGTGCTGATCGTCTCCCCTCTCTTCCTTTCCCATTTTTGATTTGATGGCCCGCATTCATGTTGTCAAAATTTTACCCAATTTTATATCTTGTTATTTTCTGTCGACTATAAAGCTAAAAATTTATGAGTTGTGTGATTTTGCTGCCTTTATGCGGCTAGATTATATTAGTTCTTATAAATTATGACACATTAAATTGATTTATATTGTATGCCTATTTATATGTTTATATATTCCCTTGGAATGCGTTTGGTATTTTGAAAAAAATAAATTATGAGCAGTAGTGAAGATGATTCGAAGGCTGCTGCTTGGAAACAGCTCCACATGATCACTTTTTGCGAATCACTTTTCAAATTACCCCTTTCGAATGCGAGCATTAATTTCTTCCCCTTTCTCACCATGTTGATTTCATGCTGACGTGTTTAACGTGCGTATTTCCTTGAGTCATTTATTATTAATTTCATTCAAAAGCAAGTGTCACTCAAAGAAAAAAACATCTTTTCAAAATAATTTGGTGTGTGTTTATTTTTAATCCTCTGCCGTTAAACACCATTTCATCAATTATCGATGTACGAATTCGTAAATCTGTGTATCCCTATGTTAGCATGTTTGGAACATACGCATTGTCAGTTCCCATCAATTACTTTATATTTTACTGCCTCGTCCACTTGAAAAACGAGGCGAGCTTTCCGACTACCTCGTACATCAGGCGATATCATACCAGTACATCGTTACTACCGCTCATACAACATAATGACGAGTGGTTTACCCTTTATATATTAAAGACAATGAAGTAGTACCACCTATATACTATGTTTGAATACATTGAAAGACATTTTTGATAGTTTTCCTAACGTTTTCATCCAAGTCTTTCACTTTAAGTTGAAGGGGGCACATGGGTTTTAGAATTCTCAGCAGTTAACGTGTAGCGGTTCGTATTCCAGGACCGAGCGCAGATATTATTGGTATGTGTGAATTTCCCAAGATTCAAAGAGCCCCCCCTGCGCGCTCCCTTTTGCCGTCGGCCCTGAATCGGATAGGTATGTCCGAGGCGGGCGGCGACGCGTTTATGGCGACCCTCCCCTCCGCCCCAATAAACATCTCGCCACCGACGACGCGCTTCGGATTCCTCAGCGCGCCGGGGAGGCCCGGCGATGCAAATTTCACGACATTTCGATTGAAACGGTCTCCTCCTCCGCTCCCCCCCGCCCCCCCCCCGGCCGAAGGGGGGAGCGGGGGCGGGGCAGGGGCGTGGAATGGCGTCTCGGACTCTTTCGCTCCCCCCAACTCGCAGTACTTCAACCGTGTTCCTCCCTCATTTCGTGGGTTTGACCGTTCGCAGGCTGCTGCACAGGGTTGGGCGGGGGAGGAGCTACGACGTATATCGGTGGCCCCGTCGGCGTAAAGAGGGAGAAAAAGGAAGGGGCCTTAAGTTTCCGGTTAAATATAGTACGAAAAGGGCAGCAAATGTTTGGTCTCCTCGTTCTTCTGTTCGCACGATCTCCTTTCTCGAGGTCATAAATTACCCTTTTCTGTAACTCTAGATATTTGTTGTAAGGTGGGAAAACATTTACCAGTCACTGCTCTGTGAAGGAATTTTCGAGTGCCAAAGTATATTGAAAACAATGTGCAAGGTTCAAAAGGTTGCATTACGAAAGGAGCATGCACCTGAGTGGTATTTTGTTCAGAGGGGACATATTCCTTTGCTCTACTTCAAGGTATTTGATTGTAGAAAGTAAGGGAACTTGGCTCTGCAGGAAGTTGTTGCTAGCAAATTTATGATTGAAATTGTGAATGTTCTTAAATGGATTTTCACCCGAGATTCTTACTTTGCAAATTGAACCGTGAATAAGTCAAACTAGCGTTGTTGTCGTCGGTAGTAAAGTCATTTCACTAAGGCCTATAGTCATGCCGATAATCTAACTTCCGAATCTCATCCCGAGGCAGGGCTTACTGAAGTTTTCCTTAAGCATCCTTTCAATAAACCATCAAGCGAGTACGTTAAAATTCCGCCATCGGGAATGGAGAATTGTCTTCTTAGATTTGAACTCGCAGGGATACCATCGCAATTGAATTTTTACTCAAATCCGAGAAACTGCGCGGGCTGGGGCGTTTAGTGGTGGGACTGGAATCACCGCGGCGCCATGCTGCGAATGTTGAGTGTAAGATTTCGAAGTAATTTCGTCGCTCTGAACGAGTTTTCATTCTCGCCCCCTGCGCCCCCCCCCCTCCTTCGAGTGGGTCCTGTTGTTATATAAGATGGCGCCTCTAGTCGGCAGGTGGCGGGTAAATGGAACGTGCTCGCTGGGCGGAGGGAGGTCTTGGACGGGGCGAAGGGGGAGGGAGGGAGGTTCTGCGGGTGTGTGGGGGAGAGGGTGTGCGTTTGAGAGTGAGTTCGGATGGACTTTGGAGGAAATGAGAAGATGTGGCCGACAAAGGCGGGGGAGGGCGGTCGAGCACTCTGCGGGGCTGGGAGTTGTGGCGGTAGTTCCGTGAGTGGATTGGCTCCCAGGAGGGTGGATTTGCCGCGATGCATGTGCGAGGGGAACTCGGGAGATACGACGTGAGCGTAGTGCGTGAGGGGGTTGAGTAAACCCACCGAGGTGGGTGAGCCCCGCGCTGTGATGCTGCTTATGAGGAAATTACGTGTGCCATAGTTCTAACATCACCACTATATACTTGCTTACATATATACTATTATCACTAAGTAATCTACCGGTTAAGGTAGGTTTTGGATGGACAACTACTAAATAAATATTTTGCTACTCCTAACAAAATACCATACAGCAACCTACCCTACATCAACTCCCTCTTCATTTCTGCGTACCTCCTTCCTCCCTTCATCCCGTCCAACATTTCTATCCTGTTCCTGCCCTTTCCTCGTTTGCCTAGCATTCTCCCCTCTATTACCTTCTTCAACATTCCACTACCGCTCAATATGCCTTTCATCCATTTTTCCTGCCTCCATAGGATTTCTCTCAACAAACCCCTCTCCTCCCCCACCATTTCTAGTACTTCCTCATTTGTTTTCCTTTCGGTCCATTTCACCTTCTCCATTCTTCTCCACACCCACATTTCAAAAGCCTCCAATCAACGTCTATCCTCCTGCTTCAGTGACCACGTTTCCGCTCCTTTCATAACTACGCTCCATATCAGAGTTTTTACGAGTCTTGTCTTAACATCCGCACTCAACGTCCCCGTCATCAACTCCACCTGCTCTTCTCTATTTTTCCCCTCGTATTTTAATGTTTAGCTTAGCTTTTAACTTTTGTTTTATTAATCTTGATTCTCATCCCGTATATATCGCACTGAGCTTCCAATTCACCGAGCAATGCTTGCAACCCCTTGGCTGACTGAGCAACTAATGCTTGGTCATCAGCAAACCTAACTTATTTTACAAACTCCCCTCCGACTTTCACTCCCACCTCCAGTTCTTCCCATGGCTCTTTAATCATTTCCTCCATATATACGTTGAACAGCACCATCCTAGCACTGCCCATCCGGACTCTCCGTTCCTCGCTCGCACCTGAGCAATCTGAGACATGTACAGGTTGCGGATTAGCCTCCTGACCCACCAATCTATTCCTATTTTCTGCAATATACTCATTTGTTTTTCTCAATGAACTCTATGAAATGCCCTTTCGAAATCTACGAAACAGGCAAATACGTCCAGATTGTATTCAATGTTCCTCTCAATTAGTGATCCCATTACTGCAATGGCATCACGCGTACCTCTCCCCTTCCTAAACCCAAACGGATCATCCCCTAAGTAACCATTTGGCCTACTATCTATCCTTTTGTTGATGATGCTGAGAACAACTTTGGCTGCGTGTGTGTGTGCAGATAGATATATAAGGAAAGGGGATAGGAAAACACATAAAAGACAGACACAGGAAAGGTGGGGAAAGTGGTTTTGAGCAGGTCACAAATGTAAAAATATTTCCTTATCCATATATATATATATATATATTCAAACATAGAAATAGGTATAAGGAAAGGGGATAGGAAAACACATAAAAGGCGAACACAGGACATGTGGGGAAGGCGGTTTTTGAGCAGATCACAAATGTAAAAATAATTCCTTATCCATATATATATATATATATATATTCAAACATAGAAATAGGTATAAGGAAAGGGGATAGGAAAATACATAAAAGGCGAACACAGGACATGTGGGGAAGGCGGTTTTTGAGCAGATCACGAAAGTAAAAATGTTTCCTTGACCGGGATTTGAACACCGGATCTTCCACTTGCCGGGCGGATGTGATATGTGGTGTAATGGTAGCACATCCCGGCAAGTGGAAGATCCGGTGTTCAAATCCCGGTCAAGGAAACATTTTTACTTTCGTGATCTGCTCAAAAACCGCCTTCCCCACATGTCCTGTGTTCGCCTTTTATGTGTTTTCCTATCCCCTTTCCTTATACCTATTTCTATGTTTGAATGAATATTTGTGCGCCATATGGCGGGACTTCGTATTTGAATATATATATATATATATATATATATATATATATATATATATATATATATCATTAACACTTAACAGTACAATAGAACATAAAAAATAAAATTAAACTCGGGAAAGGATATTCACATTTCAGAAACCTTTCAGTCTTCTCCGATGCCTTCTTCAGGTAAGAGTCTGACTTGAGGAAGACCTCATGGAAGGCGGAAAGGTTCAACTTTCTTAAATGTGACTGTCCTATTAGGTATTTTCTATTTATTTTTTTGTGTTCTATTTTGCTGTCCAAATGTGATGTTGCTCTCGTGAGTACTACTACATCATCGATATGTATATTTGTATATTCTTTTGTTAATTATAAGAAAGTATGTATCGATGATGTCAGAACTGCGGAACAGATTTTGCACTCCTTCATTGATTAGCCTCGCTTAAGAAGACGGCCTCGGCCTTCCATCTCCAACCAAAATGCCCTGCATCCACCTTTTCTGCCTTCTTCGCATTCCTCCCAATAACTCTCTCTCCTCCCCCATCATCCCTAGTTCTTCTTTTGAGTTCCATACTTGCGTATGGCTACATATATTAATATTTTAAATAAGTGTTGATCATTACATCCATTTATTGTTCCTTATTCAATTTTAAGGGATTGAGGCAATTCACATTAAATAGAGGCGAATGGAGGGTTGCAATAAACCAATCCTAGGATTGAAATACTGATGATGATGATTCAATTTTTTTCCCGTGATCTAGACTATTTATTTGATAGTTAGAATTTGGACCGTTAAAACGTTTTTGGCTACATGGTACGCATTTGATAACCTAGAAATTCTTGAAACGTCGTCCAGCGGCCTAAAATCAGTGTACTATGAAATTTATCGTTTAAGGATCGGGAAGAGTCATCTTGATCACTTTTTGCTTGGGAGAATTAACTCTAAAGGTTCCCTATGAAAGAGACTTAAAATCACGCTTAAATTCCCTGGTGAGCGCCGTTTTTCGAGAAAACCCCGGGGGAACCCAGGCTTTCAAATGCAGGCAGGGGTTTTCTCGAAGTTTCGCCGCCACCACCCTTTATATATAGAATTACTTATATTTTATCTGTGTGTACTTCTGAATCTATCACTTTCTTAAATATAAGTTCATTTATAGAAAGGCGAAAGTTCAAGTCGAATGTTTCAGCTTTTATATATTTTATGGACCGATGAAATGTTTTCGTATCCTGTCTTAAGTTCTCTTTTTTGATAAATTTATGGATTTGTTCTTATATTCTCTGTGTGCGTTTTTCGACGATATCTTTACGGTGTCGTTCATAATTTTATGGCCACTTTTATTCAGCATTTTGCATGTCAGATATGTTATGTCGTCCTTATTCGTATATGTCGAAGTAATGTTACAATGTTACCTGGAAAACGATTTGAAACAAAGGTATGATCACAAAATTGATCGGGCAATGTATTACGCATTATTCTACACCCAGTGTATTAATTTAGACTTCCCAGAAAAATTGTGCAACTTAGATTATTTTTATTTGACAAATTAAATGTTTAATTTTAATGCCTTATTTTATTCTCTTCGGTGGTCTAATCTTTTCCTATTTTTACTTTTTTAGGTAAGTGGTCTTTCGGTGTCTACATTTCCTGAGTATCAATCTCTTGAACTTCATAAGTAGTAAGTACTTGCACTTCGTAAGAAATAAGTAACATCCGACCTTAGTTTTGGAAAATATTCCTAGTTCAAATGAAATTTATGATTAATAGGCAGCCAGTTCCCCCGCTTTGTTTAAAAGTGAATGGAAGACACGAAATCCTCAATTATGAAATTGGAGACAAATGAAGAATCACCTCTCTTTGGGGTACTTAACCATTTTATTGTATACTATGTCGTCCAATAGTGTCCATTCTTTACCATAAACTTCATAGACGTGGAAGGAGAACATTTATTTGAGGATTTGATTAAAAATGTTTCGGAACCCTGCTATTGGTGGAATAATTGGGCCTTCGGTGTCGTAAATCAAGTATAATAGGGCGAAATGTCATCCATAGGTTTGATTTTTATAGAATATTTACAGGTCCTGATTGGACACATAATTAACGCTATGCACGTTGATTTCCACCTAAACAGTTTGACTTATCACTCGGGCATGCAATGTCATTGTTACACTCATCCTCTTCGTTTATAAAATTCATTGCGGATAAGTAATTGACAAAAAAAAGAGCCAACAAAATAATAATAATGAACTAGCAACATTCTCAAGCAATACTTACCCTCTGATTGAATGAACTTCGATGACATCTTCTTAATTTACAAATAGAAGTAAGTAATTTCACCCAGTAACATTATTTGTTTTTCGTTTAGCGGTACCCGCCGTGACCATTCGTTCAGCGTTCATGAATTCTGAGAAGTAACTGATCAACGGAAAGTTTATTGCTAAATTTTTGGTGCCACAACCGCCAGTTGTATCGTGTTTTAATATTTTGACGAAGACGGTAAAAGGTGGTGGGAACACGAGTGGCCGTGTGCTCCGTATCAAAGAGATAACGTTTCGAGTAGCATTAAATGCGTCCGCCTGGACAGGCTATCGATGCGCCCGGACGAATCGATGCCTCCCGGGCGAAACGGGAAGACAGCGAAGACCTCTCGTTTCAAAAAACCGATGTTGGTGCGAGGCCAAGGAGTCTCTTACGCCACATTTGGATCGATCAGCATCGATAGTACTGTCGTCCCATTGTCATCGCTTTTGTGCATATCATGAACACCATTGCACTCCTCGGGCGTTCGGTCCTTTTTAAAGAGGTGCGAAGTTTTGACGGCAGTGGACTCCTTTTTCGCTCTCGAGACGAGACCCGAAATTACCGGCATGCCTGGAACTTCAGCTTTGTACTGAAAGATCCAATCTCACTTTTCGGTTGGATGAGAGTCTATCACATTACTAATGGTCGTTGGTTGGTGAAATTCTTCATGTTTGGAGGAGTCAACTTGAAGTACAGTGGCAGATATTGTTAAATGGGGCCAAGAGTCGGACGGCGAGAGTGAGAGAGGGATGGCGGGGGATGATGGAAGGGGAAGGATTTTATGTCGGGTGATGGACGAGGAGGGAAGGGTGGCGAGGAAAAGAAACGGAGCCCCACTCGCCCCCACCCAACGCGGTGGGAATTCCCGACAAATAATTACACTGGCGCAGAGTCGCGTGGATTGGTTGGTGGAGGGGGTTAGGTTTTAGGGCGGGGATGAACGGAAGGAGAGGGGGGTGCTTTTATTGTGAGCGATATGAAATCACGCGCCCGTGAGTTCCTCCCCCCTTTCCCACAATACACTTTCCCCCTTCCCCGTCTTCCCACCCCGCCCCCAACGACGCCACCCGCGCCCCCGGACTGATGAAAACATAATGAAGAGTGAGCACCACGGGGGGGAGGGGGTCGAGGGAGATTCAAAGGCTCGCCACGAACTCTGAGCCGAAATGAAGAAACTCCCTCCTTGGGCCGACGCAAAGCCTCCCTCCCCGCCGTGGCACCACCCCCGCCACCACCTCCGCTCCCAACCCCCCTTCACCCCTTCAAACCCCTCGCAATCCGCGAAACCTTTCGAAAAGGCGATTACGCATCTAGGGAGACAAAGGAGTCTAGTGGAAGCGTGTGGCGGTTTGGCCGTGGAATAATTTCGGGGTCGATGTTAGTAAGCGGAGGGGGGGGTAAAGGAATCCGTCAGTCCCCGTGAGGGAGGAGGGGTGTGTGAGCATAAGGCCCCGTAAGGAGGGGGGGCGGGGGTCCGTGGAAGGGAAGATGGGGACTCCTTGATGGCTAGAACTAATATTTACTTAGCATGGTTTTTGTGCGGGCGAGGGAGGGTTGGATTCTGTGAGCTCTGATGCATGGGTTGATGTATTCAGCACATTCACTCGGCGGAATGGCCCGCCCCGCTTGGAATTGTGGCGGGCCGGGGGAGGGGTGAGATGTCGTCGACGGTAGGGTGGCCGCCATGATCACATAAGAATGCACGCATTAAACCTAGTACATTTTGATAATTAGTGAAAGACGGGGAATGGTGTCCGAATTCGTGTACAAAATTCGAAAGAATAAATGTACTCGCGGATTTTCCTGCCATTTCTAAATGAAGGATATTTTTGGTCCGAAAAAGCTTGAATGAAAATTCTCGGCTTCCAATTTTTTCATCACGCATAAGCGTATGAAAAGACTAAAAGTGTTTTCAGCCGGTTGTTCAATACACTTGCGTTATTAGTATAAAGTAATCTACCGGTTAAGGTAGGTTTTGGATGGGCACGACTAGCAAATAAATATTTTGTGACTCCTAACAAAACCCAATCCAGCAGCATTCTCTACATTAGGTCTCTCTTCATCTCTGTGTACTTCATCCCATCCAACATCCTGTTCCTGCCCTTTCCTCGTTTGCCTAGCATTCTCCCCCCTATTGCCTTCTTCAACATTCCACTACCGCTCAATACGCTTTTAATCCATTTTTTCTGCATCCATAGGATTTCTCTCAACAAGCCCCTCTCCTCACCCACCATACCTAGTACTTCCACATTTGTTTTCCTTTCGGTCCATTTCACCTTCTCCATTCTTCTCCACACCCACATTTCAAAAGCCTACAATCTACATCTATCCTCCTGCTTCAGTGACTGCATTTACGCGACGCACATAACTACGCTCCATACAAAAGCTCAACGTCCCCGTCATCAACTCCCTCCTCCTTGTGAAAGCTCTTTGCCTTGCGAAATTCTTCTCCCTACGGCCCTGCTACTTTGACCGTGTTGGTCCAAAATACTTCCGAGATACGTAAACTGTTCTACCTGCTCTCGTTTTTGCCATCGTAAATTAATGTTTAGCTTAGCCTCTCTCTTTCTGGAAAATCGCTTAACTTATGTTTTTTGCATATTTTAATCACTCTTGTTCAATTCATACAGTAAGTTATGGTATTTTAGTTTTATCTTTTTCGTTGGTCGGTCAATACGAAACATTTGGCAGTTCATCTTACCACTCCTATATGCCCTGTGTATTAATTTGCATTATTATCGATTTAAACATTCGAACAATTCTCTCTCTTGATGCAAAATGTAAGACATGATGAAATAATAACGGTTACGTTCGTCAGAACGACACAAAACGTCTCCGAGTTGAGGAAAGCTTATGAAAATGATGAGGTAGTCGAAAAGTATTTATAATTTGGCGTTAAAGCTAATTAAATAAGGTTATTTGAAATTGAGAGAGAGAGAAAGGTTATGTTCGGAGAAAAGAATTCGAGGACGGGGCGAGGGTGGGCACGGAGGAGGTCGGGGTGCTATAAGGGTAAGGTTGAGTCGAGGTTTGGGCATTTAGCGTTCCGAGGTGCGGTGAGTGGAATAAATTGCTGAAGAGAGTTGTATTTAGTTTCAAGGCATTTGAGGATTCTCTTGGGAGGGCCAAATTTCAGTTTGGGCGTATTCAGGGTTTTGGGGGTGCGTTTTTTGGAGCGAGAATGGGTTCGGGGAGGGTTTTTGGGAAATCCTGCGGGGAGTGTGGGGCGGACGGAAGAGTAAGGGGCGTAATTTTAGCAAGGGCGTAGTCAAGCTTTCGTGAGAAGGGGTTGCAAATGAAAAGGGAGAGAGTGAGTGAGGGAGAGGAAGAGGGATTGAGGGGGAAGAATATTGGCCTGCTGTGGGACGGAGAAGGGTTGGCGGAGGAAAGGGGGCGGGGGGGAAGAGTGAGGGGCATGAGTTTGGAGCCGGACGGTGAGGGGTGGCTCCTCTGCCGGGGAGTGAGTGCCCTGAATTCCCTGGGCGTGATTTGTGGTAAGGGGTTACCCTCTGTATGGTAACGGCCGCCCATTCTTCCCGGAACCCTGCGTCCCCTTAGCCGCCCTTCCCCTTCGCTGTCGGCCACCACCCTCCTTTCCTCCGCCACCCTCCCTCCCACCCACGCACACCACTCGAGATTCGAAATCTATGGGCCCTAAGGTGTAGCCCTGCGGAACTCTAATTACCGCGTTTCTATCGCTCTAGATAACATTAACATAAAGTATATAATTTTTGGCTGACATTGGAGTGTGACCGAGGTCCGCCTCTCAATTCAATGCGCTTAAACTGCCAAAAATTTGAGTGTCCTTTTACATGTTATCTATTTTATTTTTGTGTTCCATTGTGTCGTCCAATGTTTACATATATGTATATATATATATATACATATTTCTATATATACACACATTTATACTTGTATGTGTGTGTAATAGGTTATTCCAATTCATTGTCTCTTACAACTTCTTCCCACTGGTAATAAATATCTTGGTTTCTGAAATTGATCTGATATGCTTGTATTTTCGTTCAAGTGCTATCATTTCATTAATTTTTTTCGTTAAACTCTTAATTGAAACGGCGTAACTTCTTCACTTTTCAACGTTATTCATTACGATAAACGTGATGAAGTATCGAGTCTCACCCTTCCTCTTGAATACTCGTATATTAATTAGTCAGTGAATTAGTTTTCTCTCATAAGAAAACTCACAATATCCTCACTTCACTCTACTTCAATTCATTTTTGATAATATCGTGATTACAGTTTAATTTTCCTCAAAATGACATTTCTCTTGAAATAAGTTGGAGGATACACAATAATTCAGGCATGAAATCCACTGCTCTGAAACGGAGGGGTTTTAACATTTATAAGGAAGCATAAATTAAGGTAGAAAAAAGAAGGAAATTGAATATAACTTAATTTTTTAAGCAGAGAGCGATTTTCTCTCATGGCGCAATCCACTGTAGTTACCCTTCAATTGTAGATAACATCATTAAAGGTCATCTTCTGTGGAGAAACTTTGTTAATGTCCTGTATTGATCTCACTTTGCCACATTTCGTTTCCCTTTGAGCGTTCTTTTCATTTCCCGTGTTTATTCTTTTCATTTTATTATTCACAATAGTATCAGGCTCTTTTCTTTCGATTGCCTTACGCCTTGTCCCGCGATACGAAATATGAAACCCTCGCCCAAGAGAGCTTAAATGTATGAGACCAAGACTCTTTCCTCGGTGTATATTTCCAATAGGTGATAATTAGAAATATTTCTGATTTGTTTGAAGATAAATTTTGCCTGCGCCTTTATTTTTGTTTGTCGTGTCGTAAACATGCCTTCGGGCGCACTTCCGGGCGATGGAGAATTGCAAGTTTCGATTTTCGGTCCACTTCCGCGATAATTCTTCGCTCGCCGCTGCCCCCCCCTCCTCTTCATCCCTCTCCAATTGCACCCTCCCCCTCCTCACCCTTGCCCACCCTCCCTCCCTTTCTCTCCCGCTGCGCCTCCCTCCCCGAGCCCATCTTCTCTTTTCCCTTTTGATTTATCGCCTTTAGTAGTCCGCCCGACTGGATGTGCGACCACTCAACTATAAAGGGGGAGATAACTCCTCCCTCGCCCTCGTCCCCTCTCGTACGACCCGTCGCCATCCTCCCGCCATTATCCTCCATATTTCTGCACCTTTAGCTATCCCTCTCTTCCACTCTCTCTCTAACAAGCACCGGGTTCGACGCCAGATCGAAGCCAAAGGAACGACGTATGGGTTTCACGAGGAGCCACACTTGATTATTAGGTGGAAGGGTAAAGTCTGAAAAACGTGTGAAAATGGAAATAATGATGAAATTCATTCGTGATACCTGTTTTTTTATACAGCTTTGTGTCTAAGAACGCTTGGATGCTCAGGTGTTCGTTGGAAAGTTTATAATACCCCACTTATTATGTCGTTAAATGAAGGAATGCCCTTCAAATGCATTCTGTAAACCGGGATTTGGTATCAGTCGACTGAAGTACTTCAACTGTGATATGTTAGTTGTCGACTCGATGGGAAATAATTCATTCAAGGAGTGAGAAATCATTCATGTGTACCTCAAGCTCTGCCTCCAGGGCGTGAGCATGTGATTAATGAAGAGGCCACCTTCAAAGAGAGGGAACATTTTCTAAATGCCATAGCTTGTTCATCGTGGATTGCGGTAGTCCAGGGGGTAGAGCGTTGGACTACTGACTGGAGGGCCCTGGTTCGATTCCCGGGCAAGCCCCTCTGTGCACCTTCAGATCCACCCAAGCTGTGCGATTTTTCGGGTACCAGATCTTCCTGGGAAACCATAACCGGAACAGGGAAAGGAACTGGTCCCACTACCCTGATGTGTGAATTTAGCACGCCATCGGGCTTAGTACTGGGTGAACTCTACCATCACCTACCAAATCGACCTACGGGTTTAATACTGTGTTTATGGTTTATCCCTGCATCAATCCTAATGGTCCCTCTCGCGGAGGATATAGTAACTGATAGCATAAACATGTACCAATTCCAAAATTTTCTTGAAAGTTATGTTCTTTTCTGGAATGCATATTTTGAGAAATATCTCCCACCTATGAGAACCTATCTCTACCTATTGGGGCCTACTTGTTTCCTGTGGCCACCCGATGGGGCGGGCGTGTGATAGTAGAGAAGGAAATCCGAACGATAGCCCTGAGAACGAGCCCAGTGCTCACTTTTGATTTTGTTTTCATTATGCAGGTTTAATTTTGTTTAGTGGTACATTGTCCTAATATTGTTGCGCGGAAAAGTATTTTAGCGTTGTTAGGAATGCTTTGTGATTTTGTTTCCGGATTTCCTAGCTTATGCTATCTCCTTTTCCCTCGTAAAATTTTCATGCATGCGCCAAGTGCTTTATCCACATGTCGTTTTAGCCTGAATTGCTCAATAAGCCTATGTATTTCAATTAATGGACTCGGCATTTAATCGATAAATAATTTGGCATTGAGACTTCGAAATCACGTTAACGAGTCTCAGTGAATTTGAAGCTGGAATAAAAATATAGTCCCATTTCGTATGGCATACTATATTGGTGAATGTGTTTCCACCCCGCGTAAGCATCATAATATTTTATTACCGCCCCGAATTGATTCGAATTTATGCAGCATTAGAATCTGATATTCAGCGTTCAGATTAAATTTTAATGTGGTAGTTCACTTTCCTCAGTGAATTGTAAACACCTCTCATCCCGCCTTGATATTTTATTCAGTCAATTAGTTTCCTTCGTGTTTAGCTTCGTCAAACATGTTGTTTATGCGCTGTATCGTTGTTTTCCTTAAGTTTAAATATTGTTTCGAAATGTGTTTTAACTTGGCTGCCACGTTATTCCAGTCCCGGAATGTTTTTGTACTCTGCAGATGATAATTGGTGTTTTTTTCTGAATAAATGGATCGACAGTAAATGGAAAAAATGAAAACCATTAAATTTTCATTTAGTTAACATTTCATCTGGTCACAGTAAAATTAACTATATGGTAATGCGTGTTGTGTTTTATTAGTTATTAAAAGATAATCATAATCTATTCACGTCTTTATTTAGACTTTTGTAAATGGGTTTTCTCACAACTGTAAATATCGATTAATGGTTACGTCAAACTTTTAATTTGGGTTGTTAATACAAGTTCACTCTATTTTTGGATGTGGATAGACGTGCATACGTCAGTTTTAAAGGGAAACAATGGAGGAATGTATTTATTTTCAATAGCAGATGCTGGGAAAGCATCTTCTCGACAGAAACGCTATGTTATAAATTTAATGGGAGTACAATTTAACCTGAAATTCTAGTCACGGTTTTCCACTGAAACGAGGCCATCCATTTGCAAAAAAATGAGTGCTTGCTGAATATTCATCCTTTGAATAGTTTCGTCGCCCACCTCACCTATTCCTTAAATTTATGGCTCTCCTGAGTTTTATAGGATCAGACGAGGCCGATGGAACCGGGAATGGGGCAGTTGGTGGCCAGGTGTGAAATAGGAACTGTAAATAGAAATTTCTCCATTTGCTGCCAGGTTCGATTTACCATCGGATTAAACCTTTATAAACGCTGATATCTGAAAACAGTCATAACTAGAACATTTCAGTGCGAAGCATTTATTGAGACAACATGTCTTAAACATTTAGGATCTAATCAGCTTTTTTATTCCATTTTGATAGTTGGGCGAAATAACTTCTAAGGTGCTTCGGCGGCCGATAAAATACGTTTATGTTTGGTCAGAGGAAACATGGCGGCGAGGCCTGCGGTATGTGAAATTCACGCGTCACAACATGAAGTCATGGAATGAGAATCCGTCACTTGATAACGCGGAATCTGCGTCCGTGGCTCCATTCGAACCCACGACCCATGAGTTGTCTAGATAAATGCCAAGATAATCGCTTCGATAAGAGTTCAGTACATTTGAATGATCAATTGATGTCTTGTTTTTAATGTAAAAGTTAAAGGGTTTTTATTTGTGGCCATAACTCTGAAATCGATTTCGATCTGATTTCATTTCGCATTCCACCCTTACGTAAATATCGACTCTTGCATTTTCCTCTCCCGATGACTCGGATATTTTCAAGAGTATTGAGTGAATGTTGAATTTATTGCTGGTACGAGGTAATTTTGCTCCGAACTCAATCCATCTATTGACTGCCCCCGGTGAATCTTAAAAAAAAATTTTAATAAAATAATGCAAATGAAATTTTTAACTGAACAAAGAAATAAAATAGCAATCCATTTCGGTACTCATTTAAAAAAGCGAAATGAACTGTCGTTATAAATTCATTGCCGTGATTCAATACATCCTGGTAAGGATTCACTCAATCCATCATTTCTGATGCTTGGCCCGATTTTTCTCCAAATAAATTAGTAGTACGTATGTAAAGGTTAGTTTACGTAGTTTAGGTTAGTTGCATTCTTCGCAATGAGGAGAGATTTATATGATTGTAAAGACGAAAGAGATTGTCAGAGAAAAGTTCAAGTCCGGGTCAAGGAAATATTTTTTCACTTTTGATCTGCTCGATTCTGCCTTTCCCACCTCTCCTCTGATTTTCCTTTATATGTGTTTCAATCCCTTTTCCTTAGAATTTTGGGTGGCGATGCCACCTTTCTCAATAGGCGATTTTCTATGAACCTTCTCTAAATCTTTGATAAGCGTTTGACTCTAGGTCATGACGTTAACGCCCGATTTTTGCTCAGATTAATGACCGCGTCCCTTCTTACTCATTTCATTTTGTCATTTACGACAGTCAGGAGATTTATAATTGAATGTTTTAACGGGGGTTTATCGGTTTGTAAAATAATTATCATCGATAACAGTTTTCACACGCGTGGATGTTTTCAACTTTATCTCTTCGAAACGTCAAGTATAGATTTACGACATTTCCACAATGGAGGGGTGAATTCCAAACCACTACTTCATCAGGAGAGTGTTTTTAATGTTTTATATCATCGTAAAGTCTATTTTGCTTGTCGCTATAAGGCCTGAAAAACATCCGATGGTGTTTTAAGGTAAAAACTCGTTTAGTAGCCAAAGGAATCATCCGAGGGACTGAAATATGTCTTCATTTCATTTGGTTATAAACAACCCGTTTTCACGCGAGCAACTCCGAGATCATTTCCGCACACGCAGGTATTGGTTGCCTGGGGCAGTCCCGACCTCCGGGGAACATGGAATTTGATTTCCGGCCAGTCTGGACGTGGACACGACGTTCCTACGAAACGTGGAATTATTTCCGAGGCCGCGAGCCGTTCGGATGTTGCCCCTCTGTTGACGGTTTTCTTCAACTTTTTGCTCCTTTTCTTTTCCCGTTGAACTTTCACGGTCAATTTGCGATTTAAAGGCCGTCCGAATCCCGCATTCAAGGCAGCGGCACCCATTCGGGATGAAGACGTAGGTTTTTTTTTTAAATCGCGGCGAGGGGGAGCGAGTCGGCGGGGGTGGTTTTGAGGGGAGGGGCGGGGAGGCGTCGTTGCCTGCGGCCAACGGCGTTAGCTGTGAACGGGTTGCAGTGGATGGGAGGAGGCTTTATCGGTGGTCCAGGTCCCGTCTCTCGGAGGCATTCCTTCGTCTCCAATCGCGCTGTGTCAGTCGTGATGATTAATTCCATCGTTGGGGCACGTGGTTGTTAAGAAAAAGTTGCATTTCCGTTTCAAAATGATTGATAAATATGGAATTTTCCCACACAGTGCCTCCCACACACACACCCACATAAACCGGGGCGACTTCATCTAGGTACTGCTTTGTTCGGAAAAGAGGGTCATATACATTGTATGTATTATATATTTGTATTATTATTTGGCACTCCACCGTTTACTTTACCCCATACATTTCTTAGCCTTGCTCAAGACACAACCAGACCCCACATTGCGATGAATCCTTCTTCAATGTTGCATATAGTATTCAACCCCCCTTCGACGGTTGTAAGGAGGGGTTCAGATGCGTTCGAATAAATTTGACGAACAGAGTCATATAATCCGCAGCACGGAAAACGGTGCAAATTCGATCTCGTATATTATTGGTGGGATGGGTCTTTCCGATGTGATCGCAACTGAAATCTGTCGTTTGAGAAATATTCATAATAAGAAAACAGAGTGGATCATTTGGGATCATCATTGAAAATAATTTCCGCCAAAAAAGCGTGATAATTAAATTGACATTATTCCCGCACGCAGGGGGTGTCATTCGTGAAATAATGTTTATTTGGTTCCTGGCACTAAATGTATAAATTTATTATATTTGTGCATAGAAATTAACCTATATATTACTAACAATTTTTCCCGTTTTCCGTAAATTCGATGAGGACTTTTCAATTAACACAGGTTTTTCTTTTTCTGTCGGCAATATAGTTTTTCTTTGAAGTCTGCTGGCTTTGGCAAACAGCGAACCAAGTAAGGAGTAAAGCTAAATCGAGTAAATAAATTATGTCCTTTGAAACAAATACTACATATATATACATATAACATAAACCTACATAAATATATATAATCTACGTCTACAAAAATACCCCGCGATCCACCAAAGAAATGTGTGGAGAGAGTGCAAGTACCAGGTTGAAAGGGTAAGGGATAAGGCAGAGGAAGGGTTTATAAGGGGCGAGGTCAAAGGAAAAAAATCCACTTAAAATCCCTGAAAAGGCCTGCATGACGGTGTACACATATGCACATGTAAGCTGCCTTTGTACGATTGACCGCCAACATAGCAATTCTTATGCCTTATCATTCGTGGATTCATTATTTTGATTGGGATGAATTCATTTAATTGCAGGATTTACGGTTGAAGTCTATCTACATTATGGGTATACTGGTTAAATTTCCTATGTGGAAATGGGAGGAAAAAATGCAGTTGGAAGAGAAGGAAACATCGAATGCGTTGCTGATTTTCAGAAACGCTTAAATTGTTCAATACCATTGTCAATATTAACCATGAGCCATCCATTACAAATCGTTAATTACTATGCAGTTAAAAAATGGGATCCCTTTAATGTGAGCAATCTATTCCGTTCACCAGTCTAGTGGTCTTGATTACAGATGCGCATTTCTTCGGTTCGCTGGGAGGAACGCAGCGCTGATCTCAGCGCTTTCACTGTTGACAAACATGTCGGGACGGGTACACATCACACGCTACGTCCCTCAACCCCCACGCTCGATATCAATGAAATACCAAAGGCCGTACTCGTTCGGGAGCACAAAGAGGTGTGAGGCATTAAAGATATGCGTACAGATCCCGAATGCATGGGCATCAGCGGATACGCAACTTCCCCGCTCTGGTCTTTGTAAAACTAACCAAATACGCGGATACATGGTATCTCATATATATTCTATCTCACTCGTATTCAGCTGGAAGAGGAGAAAACATCGAATGCGAAACATAAATAAATATAGAAATATATATATTTATTTAAACAAAGGAAAGAACGCTTATCCTATTCGTCCATTACCTCTCCTCCCCTCATCATCCCCCCTACACACGTTCTCTCCGCTCTTTCTCCTGGAACGGCATTCTGATGATGACGACCGTGCAGTCAAAACGTCAAAATTAAATATGCGAGTGTCCTTTCTCTGTATTTCCGTGTTTAAATGTTTTGATCAGAGTATATATATATATATATATATATATATATATATATATATATATATATATATACTTGGACGGCACAATAGAACACAATAATACAAATAGAGAACACTTAAAATCACATTTTAGAGTGTTTAAGCTTTCGGCCTTTTCTTAGGCTTTCAGGTGAGTCTTACATCATCGATACATGTGTAAACAAGTATACATATGTATTCTGATACCATAGTAGTCTGTCGGAACAATTACTTCCATTCCATTTTTTTCATTTTAAATAGCGTTATTTAGAATGGGAAAGCGTGTATCCCCGTTTTATTTCGTAGAAAAAGAAGTTAAATTTCGCCCTACATCACTGAATGTTGTGGTTCAATGGCGCCCATTTATGCCAACCAGGAAGTGTTCTATGATCACTAATGCGCACCGACTACGACCAAAAGGTCGAGGGTCCATCCTACCACCGCACAGGCAAAAGGCCTCCTTGCCACAAGAATGCCTCGCGAGTGCTCAGTATCTCGACGGTGATCCACGCGTTTTCAGCCCCTCCCTTGAATCTCTTTTTTCGCCTGCCACGGCCACCTCGGGGTGGGGAGTGTGGTTAGGGGAAGGGGGTGGAGGCACGGAAGGGGTAGGGGTGAAAGGGGGTGGGGAGGGAGGGAGCCGTCGTGACATGGCTGGTGCAGGGTGGAGTTCGTGGGGACATTAAACGCACTAAAAACCCCTCTCCCCCCCCCCCGTCGACCGCACGGGGGCATTAAAAGAGCAAAATTCGGGCTGGTTATGCAAATGAAGAGGCAGGGGCGGTGGGGCATAAGTGGAAGACGAAAGATGTGGAAGTGAGGGGTGGGGGTGGGAAGGGCAGCGCGGTGGGAAGGGGGGTGGGCGACGGAGAAGGAGGCCTCTGGAGGGGGAGGAAAGGAAGGGGTGAGGGGGTAATGTTCCCCAGAAACGGAACGACCCTCCTCCCCCGCCATTTCTTGCTCGTTTTTAATTTAGGCCGGAATGAAGCGGGATGAAGCTCTCGCGACTCCCAACCACCGGCGTGCGTCCGAGGGCAATGCTTGGAGTCGAGTCCTCGGAAGGGAATGAAGGAAACCTTAGATTTGAACAGAACCTATCCTGGGTTCATGAAAATAGTCATTCCCGTCAATCATTTAAAGGAAATCAAATGGACAGGAAGGAAAACTAACCAAGACGGCTCTAGGTTTGCGATGGGGAGGAAGGTTGCCGGAAAAAGTTCGGAGGCGGGCAAAGAGGGAGTGTGGCATAATGAGTTGCAGTTGAATGTTGAAGTTTGTGATGGAGGGGAGAGGGCGAGTAAGCGAAGCAGAGGAAGGAAAGCAATTGGCAATTTTAAACAGATGGTTTGTTTATTGTAAAGTACGGTTACGTGTTAGGTGCGGCTTAGAAATGTGTCAGCGTTTAGGTCCATCAACATCTACTTTGGTCGGGAGGGTAATGTTAACGAAAAGAACATTAATTAATTTATTTTAACATACAATCAACATGAGCCAATGTATGTTATTTCTTTGAGGCGATAACTGAATTAACAATACTGACCACAGCCTGATGACGATGGCATCGCTCCGTTGTTCGCTGGAGGGGAGCGGCGGTTCTGACTCCGTCTCGGGAGTTTAGGGCATGGCACGATCAATGGGTGTCTGCGTTGACGGTGCTCTGTATATCAGTGTGTGTCCAAAACCTTAGGAACAAACTATTGGCGACATATATCAGGGTTTATGTGCCTTAGATCTCCGGTACAATTTCCAGCAACTCGGGCTTGAGGGGGCGCATTTGTAGGCGCGAATTCCAGTTCTAGTTTTGAGTGGTTGCGTGTGGGAAGTCTTTCATCTTCCCTTGCTCCGTTCAGATGTCTTGACTTTACGGCAGGGGCGAATTACCTGATTTTCATTTCTCCGGCCTTAATTCCTCCTAATGCTCCCTGCCAAGGGTCGTTTCGAGCATTTCGTTCATGCGCCAACTAGCCGTGTGTCGTTTGCTCGCTTTGATTTCAAAACATCCCCCGTGTCCACGACGCGGTGCGCTTGCCCCGAGTGTTACTCTCGTCTTGATCCACCCGAAACGATAGTGGAGACGTTGTGTTAATGCGGTTCCGGAACCAGGGACTCATTTACCCCTTTGATTTACTTGCCTCCTCTTATCATTCGCTAATGGAGGAAGTCATGCTTTAAGAATCTCATTAGAATGCGGCGATGCGGAACTTAAACGTTGCGGCTTGGTGCGCTTATTTTTTCTGAAAAACTGATGACTTCGATAATAAAGTATCGGAAGCCTTTTCTTTTTTTAACGACCGTTAAATTATGGGCTCCATAATTTTTTTTGCCGAAAGAGGTGTTGCTTAAGAAACTAAATATTAACCATTCCACCGAAATGACACTATTATTATCTTTCGGAATAAAATTAATTCCATCTCTTAATAATGTTGGTAGAATTGTGGAGTTGATAAATGTAAAATTTTCTATATCGCGCAGTAATGACAATTGGAATAATTATTCAAATCAACATATGTTTAATTGCTATGCAGAATGCTCGAATTTGTTCCGGGGATTAAATGAGAGAATGAGAAACACCCTCACGGACGGATTTAGCTGCTCGCCGTTCCCTCGCCTCGCCACACGCAATCACCACAAAGTCAAACCAAAACTCCCAAAAATATTGAATCAGCCAAGGCATAGAATTTGATAATTTGGACAAGCGTAACATTTATTGTGTGATTAACATGTAATTAGAGATGCTCGAGAGTTGTATGCGATTAGAAGTGCATTCAAGAGTATGCACGAGCTAACATTTCTGCATGTAATCGGTGGTGCCCTAACACCCTCCGCCCCACTCCGTTGCGGCGCGGCGGCTTGCGGGGTATCTCGTAGATTTAGATGCAAAATAGGCGCAGGTGTCAAGTACCTGTTTCCTAGAATAATTGAGAATAAGAGCCGTGCAGTGAGAGGTAACAGGATTGGCTAAACTTTGAAAATGTGCACCGTGGCAGCATATTTGGCAATAAAACTAGATATATTTTTTGGGTCGATGAACCATTTAGATCTCCTAACTTGTTGTTGTCATTTTCTGCCGTGGGATTTGTGTCTTGGACACATGGTCAACCTACGCGGAGTCTTAAATGTTATTTTTAAAGTGTCTTCCTATGTACATCGGGGAGTTTGGCCACGTGAAACCCAGAAAGGCTATAAAGAAAAGAAAATCAACAGAGCCGGTGACATGATTCAAGCGTATGTATCGCCGGGTGACATTTATAGGTGCAAGCGGTGGTCCCTTGCCTCCCACGGCACCCGTCAGTCGGCTCCCATGCATTTACAAAGGTAATGACGTACTTTAAGCAATGTACTGAGTGATAATTTTCAAAGGAGGGCAGTTAACGTCATTTCAAAATGTCCAATCTATTAAATCCGAAGCGATTTCATTATGCTCTGAGCACCACATCGGGCTCGAGTCAATGACCGCTTAGGTGCGTCCTCCATCGATGGCACTTCGAGACACTTGACCCCTCCCCCCTCCTCACCAGACTCGATCAGTTTGGTATTTATGGGTGGTCAGATGATGTAAAACGTCCTTTGTGAAGCGGGCATGTTTTAATTTCGCGTCGTTAGTTACATTCGCTTCTATTGTTTATCTTTACTGAATGTGTTCAATATTAGTACACATATCTGAATTCTGTTCAGTTAACTATTTTATGTGCATAGGCTCATAATCGCCTGGCTCTTAGTTAAGTGTGGTTGTGTTGAGTTATACAGGGTGCGGCACATTACTTCCTTTTTTAAAAGAGTTTTTCTTCATAAAAAAGGAAGTTATGTTACTGCACCCTGGATAAGTACAGCTGAATTTCCGTTGTCATTCACTTTTATAATTTTGTATTTTTGTGGCACAGCGGTGCTTGCTCATAATTACGATGCTGCTTCCGTTCCAAATTCCGAATTCTTCAACTTTCAAGTCTCCAGTAGTCTTTATTTTTTTATCGTGATACCATGTTTTTCCATCGATGAAATCTTCAGGGGAACCCGAGAATGTTCATACAGGTAATGTAAGAAGTGTGTTAGCAAATACATGAACAGCTTTCGCGAGAGATGGGCCGCAATCGATGGAGGTGAAGGCGTTACAATCACCATAAGAGGACTAAGTATTAAGTTCTCCAGTCCCGTGCGATCCCTCTTAAACAACGCAAGCAGTTTGCAAGAGACAGCAAAAAGCGAGGAAAACATTCAGATTCTATTTCGAGCATAAATTGTTCAACGAACCGGCCATTAAAGTCATTCATTCATATTGAATGAACGTATGAACTTAAGCGTAGGAACTAGCCGTAGCGTACAAAAGTCACCGGTTCGTCATTCACACATTGCAGGTGTTAAACCTTCAGCCATCCGGAGCATACAAGTAGGTTTGTGATTTCTAAGTTCACCAATAGGAACAACGTGTTTATACCGATTCAGAGAGGTCAGTTGTGGAAACAACTGAAGTCGTAATGGCGCTAATATGGTGAACTTAAACGCGTTAACATGATATTGACGAGTTGATGGAGATTTCTATCATTGATCGTTTATTAATTTAATTAATAAAATTGTCGTAAAGAAACGACTCTTCCTTCAGTTGTTCAGTTAACTTCGCCTCCGAACAACTCGTGTCTGTTTATATCAGAATTGATTGCATTTGTTGGTCACTCGTGGTGATGGAGTGACAGCCGATGATCGTACGCAGATTGGATAACTAAAGAACTCGTTCTCATCCGTGATTGGGTCACGTACCTACTTAAAAGATGAACGTTGGGCATCTTTCGAGTAGTGTTAAGTACTTAGGCGTAATATGAAGGGTCCCGTTCCCACCCATATCCCCTAACTCCAAATTTCTCCGAAGCCCTCACGTTCAGAGTGGGGCGGCCTCCGGAGGGGGAGTCGTGCGAGGCGAAGGGCTTGGGAAGAGAGATGGGGGGAGGGGCGTTCGGGGTGGCAGTGCTTTAGGGATAACCTTTCGGGTGGGAATGTCTTGGTCCTCGCCGGGGGGGTCCCTCCCTCCCCCCGTTCCTAACGCCCCTCCGCCGCCCACCATCAGACGAAGCCCTCGACCAGATCTCGGTGCGGGGCCTTCTTCCACGCCTCCACCCCCCGTGAAATGGTTTAATTAAAATCTTTGGAGTGGGCGGGGTGGGTCCTTCCGGCTCCCTTCCCCCATTCGCGCGCATCCCCCACCCCGGGCCAAGCATCCCCCGAATTCATTCCTCCGCCACCCCACCTCCCCCTGTTCTGCACCTCACCGGCCCTCTCCTTATCTCTTCCGTCATTAATCACCGTTTTGATTGGTTAACTTGCTTTGGTCGGATCTCACGGCTCCTTGTCGAGACTGCGTTGCTTTTGTGTTTTTCGTTTCTCGTCTTATATACGCATGTAGACACATTGTTATGATACCGGCTACCCCAGTATTAGGACCTATAGACGCAACCACGCATATGATTGATGTTTTTACGGTTAAATATCTTTTTAATATAAAACTTAATAAAGTGTAGAAAAAATGGGGTTGAATTTTATCTACGCATTTTGATTCACCGTTTGGAAGTACATGGGTGGGTTTGCTGGGATGCATGTTGATGTTTATCGCTCGAAGGAAAGTATTATGATATGTAATCGGGAAATTCGGTGTCGTCATTGGTTTGCTTTATCCTATAACCTTCGAGAGGTTAAAGGTCGTCCACAGTCGATGTCGTCCATTTGGGTTTGGGAAGCAGGGGTGTGGATGAAGCGACGCTAATTTGGAGGCATCCATGAAAGGCGTCCGCGGATAGTGAACGGTACCTCGAAGACATTATCCAACCCTCCCTCCCTTCTCTACACTGCTTAGTCCTATTTCACGGTCACTCCTGGCTGCTTTCGCTGAAAGCTGGCATCTATTCGTAAAAAAATTAATAGGGCAAACATATAGATGTATGATGATACAAATAAGTCTCTCAAAATTTCAATAGTTAATGTTTGTTCCTGAGAATTTTCCAATTCTCAGTTAATTTCAAAGTTTAAACAGCTAATTTAATTCGAGATATGGCAGTTTTAAAATGCACGTATACTCGCTGCGAAGGTCTGTCCTAAACGAATGAACCAATGAATCATATTGTATGTAGAGTGAAGATTGTTTGAATTATTAATTTAAAGGAATAACTTTTTCCCTGCTGGCGTCACAGCCATAGTCCAGACATACGAGACTCGTAATACGTTATACCTATAGTTAAACAACAGACATATCATTTGAATTGTTTCTTTCTACTCTCTCATGACTCATTATTGATGTTACGACGTGACAAAGCCAGTCTGAATGCTATCGGGACCGTATTAGTTGGATGAATTCGATTAATGAGTTCAGTGACTTCGTGTGCTGTTCCGAATGTCTTAAACCGTGCGTCATAGAACTGCATTTCAGTGGAAGACGAAGCCATTAAAATTAAGCTGTATCGGAGAGGTGAGTGGCTGTACATTTTAAGTCACAGTTAATAGGAAATATTGGATAATAATATTCATAGTGGAGAAGTAAGGTACGGAATTCCCTTTCCTTGCGAAACTATGAAATTTCTTTTGATATTATTTTACCCCAATTTTCACTCAGTTCAACGTGTTGTTGTTACTCATGCGATGATTGCCAAAACGAGGGAGCAGAGCTCCCCCTTCGCTTACTTCATCGTGTTTCCGTTTCTCGGAGGAACGCTTCATGACCGTAAATTCCAAAGAGAGGCAGATTTTAAGCGGCGCAAGATATACTGGCTACCAACTACATTTTGTTTTAAGAGGGCTCGTTGATTCCCGACTATGGAGTCGTAAAACGACTCATTTTACTGCCGCGGCTTGGACACTTCCAGACATAAAAGGTGGACGTAAAAAAATGAACTTCGCTTTTCACTGACTTTATATCCGCCTTCCTCGGAGCACGAAAATTATTCCTCGCCGAGGCGGTCGGGGGGACCTGCCTGCCTGTGTATATGTGGCCTCGGAAAAAAGCCATTTCTCGTTTTCCACTTTAAAAAAAAACAGTCCCACCTAAATACTTTTCCCGCATGTGTGGCCGCTGTGGGTATTCATTCCCTTCGCCTTACTCCTGTCCGCAAATCCTTTCCCATCAAGCACGTAAGATCTCCCGCGCACACAATCACTCCTCCTCACCCCCCCCCCTCTCCACCCATTCAAGCATCCCCTCCTTTCCTCCAAACTGTCTCCTTAATCAAATGGAAATGTGCCTCCTATTATTCAAACTAAGTCGGAGCTAAACACTTGTCCTCTTCCGATGGTTTCATTTCTAATTCCTTGCCGATTCTCCTTCTTGGTTCTCTCATAGGTATTTATTCATTTTGTTTCCGTGACACGTTTTTATTCACCCCCAAAGATCGGCTTTTAAATCATACCTTGTGCGATACGTCTAATCAGGGGTTGTGGAGGAGGGGGGAGGGCGTTTTCATTCTCTCGACCACCTATGGCTTCGCTCGAAGTAGACGGCGTCCAGAAAGTCACACAGCTTTGGTTTAAACATGAGTGATGCCGGAGTTTTCGCCCAAAATTGAACCCAGGACTCTCCGTTCAGTTGCTTAAGACTTCCCACAAATATAATAATCCACCGTTCTGCTTTCGTTACAGCAGTGCTATTCGAAAAGAAAGTTTTTTTTTTACGACTGTAAGGAGTGAGTCACGAATAACGATGATGCTGAACTGCTTGATGTTGATATTTTAGTACTCTGCAAACCACTCTTATGGTGTGTGGCAGGGGATAAATACACAAGAGACTAATTTTGACGCGAGCATGACCCTACCGTGATCGGTCAATGTTATTCTGATCCCGTTGATCTTTCGTGGAAAAAATGGCATCATAAATCTATTTTTTTCTACACTTTATCTCTCTAATTTTATTGGAATGATCTCCCCTACTGTAGGACGTTGCGGATAATAATACATTTTCAACCTCACTGCTATAGAGACATTCTTCCAATTTATTATTAGAGATTTAATCTGTAATTTAACCTTCGCTCCATGAGTGATTCCCAACCGAGCTCCTCATATATTTAAGAAACGCTACTAAGTTTGTCATAATAACCTTTTACAAATCTAGCTCCTCTACGCTGCACGCGATTCAATTCGGCATTCAATCCGACTTCGCGAGGGTCCCATGTACTTGCAGCATGTTACAAATGAGACCTTATCAACGACAAATGACATTTTCCTTTGACCTTTTCATCACATTTAACAGGTGCTCTTCTAATAAATCCTAATATTTTGTTAGCTTGTCCACTTATTCCCCGTATGAGTTTCACCCATGAGAGATCGTGAGTGAGGTTAATGCCTAGGCATTTAATTGAGTCTACACATTCCATTTCGGTGTTCCCAATGCCGTAGGTGTTCGGGAGGGAATTGTTCTTTTTTCAAAGATTCATCACTGCGTACTTTTTAACTTCAAATCAAATGGCCAAATGTCGCGCCTGATGAGATAGAAGGGCAACCCCACACACTTCAGAAATCCATGAAACCATATCATGGCAATTCAAGTAGAAGTGTGAGTTTTTTGCATATACTATGTGGATGATAATTCAGTATTTTGTATCCTTGAGGAGAGGCGAGCCCATCTGTAATGATTGCGTATTAATTGTTACGTGAATATTGCAAAAAAAACTTTTAGTCGCAATTCGAGATACCACTATTATTAAAAACTTTTATGTATAATATAATTAAACCTGCAGTTCTGCCTTTTTTTTACATTTAATAAAGTAAGCCTTCGGCTGGTGCTGATCGCAAGTTTCGCGGTTGGCGTCTATAACGGCAAAAAAAACCGTTTTTGAGGTTATCGAATGGTAATTCTGTGTACCATAAATGGCATTCGTGCGTAGAAAAATCACGCCCATGCATTTCGTATAACGGGAGCTTGTGGAGCATCGAAAATTCTTAAGCCTCGTCGAGTGGAGATATTATGAATAAAATATAGGCGAGTTAAGGATAGAGCAGCACGTAACACACCATCGCAAGGTGCCCATTCTATGTATCTCGATGATTAAGCCCACCGGCGACGTCACAATTTATATTGTCTTGTAAATACCTTGGGAATTAATTATAAACACCTTTGTGCTGCCTCCTTCCTCAACAATGTTTGCAACGTGGCATCATCAATTTAAATTGCTATAGTTGACCGATGTCCCGATGCTGCTGCGAGGTCTACGTCTCTCTGCGCCCACTTCCTGCATTTGCAGCTCTCCCTACCTTAGGGAGCCCTTCTGGGTCGTGACTGCCATGGGTCAGAGCCGTGCGGAAATACTAATTATGCTCTTAAGGCCCTTCATTGTCATTGCCCATGGGTAAAACATTAATGTTACCATGACCATTCATATTCGACCCGATGGCAGACTTTATTCCGTTGTACTTGACAAATTATGGACATAAAAGTATATTTTTTTGCTGTTATCATAGTGTATTGGGAGCACGATACTGCTGTTAAACTGAGAATCTAACTCATGTGCTTTGTTTTCTTTGTTTGTCCAAATACCATGAATATGTAGTTCACAGTGGCCATTATGAATTTCATATTTGTTGGAAAAATGATTATATTTACTTTTATAGTCATTGTTAGAAGATATTTTTAGTCATGATATTGGTTACTACATCATCTAAGTATTTATTTATCCATGATAATCCACCATGAAGTGCTCATTAATATGGTGGTTATTAAAATGACTATTTGCTCATATTAGCAAATTTATGATAGAAATTGAATTGTTGGTCATTTTTGATAAAGTAAGGTTTTATTCGTCAATTGATAGAGGAATCGGGTTATATATTTCCATGGAATATCAACAGAATTGTGTGTCAGCAACTTTTGCTGCCGATGCACTTCGGTGGCGTCACTCTTCTCGTGCCGATCGACATTAACATAGAATGCAACGACATACGACATTTTTTAATGATTCGCCATAAAAATTGTTTAGGTAGCTCTAATTCCTGGTACAATTTGATAGGAAAACTGCCATAGATTAAATTTTAAAACGCCAAAGTTTCTAATGGGCAATTCTATTTATCCCAGCAAAATAAAATTGGGGCAAATTTAGACATTATTTTCTCGAGACATAAGAAGGGGTTTATCTTGCTGTCTGAGATGCTCTCTCCAGAATTGATCAAAGAATGTGAAAGAATAAGATCTACGGACTTGGTCGTCACGTGTTGGATCTCAATAATATTGAGTAAAAATGGCTCTGCAATGCATTTCAAAATCATTTCCACACTCCATTTTCACTGTGAAGTGAGATGAAAATTACATCGTATGAATGAATTCCGAGATATCTTTACCCACTGAATACAGTGGAAGGATTTGGAATATTCAGGGGAAAGAGTAGGCATTGTACTTCGCTCTTGAAAGCACTTTGGGTCTTGCATGCGATAGGTTACAATAATCTGCGAGAGGTTAAAGTCGTCTTATCTCGTCGCCTTTACTTTTTCCGGGGATCTTCGGCCCCGCCGGCCCATGCGGCCCGCGGGTCGGAAGGGAGCGTTGCGGGTTGGAAGTTCCTCTCCCTTCCGCCCGCACTAATGAAACCGTCCGTCCGTCCGTCTGTCTGTCGTCCATCTCCCGCTTCCCTCTTCTCCCTGTCTCTCCCTCTCTTCATTTCCATTCCTCCCCCGCCCACCCCCTTCTCCCTCCATCCTCCCCTCGACCCCTCCCGGCGACTACCCCTCCCCCTGCCCTCCCCGGAAATTTGCACCCCTTCCCCCCTCCCTCCTCGACGACCCCGTCAAGAAACCTCCCTTAACATTTCTTTCTTCGGAAGAAAAGACCTCTTCGTGGGGTTCCTCCTCTCGACTCGTTTCCCCTTTTTCGAGGAAGTTGGAAGTTGCCGTTCGAGCACCATTGATAATGATCAGGGTCTCGATTTTCTCAGACGGAAACCAAAAGCTCATTCTTACTGATGGATACACTTTCCCCGTAAACAAGCAAACTTTTTTTAAAAATGAAATAGTATTTCACGATTGAGAGAAATTTAAATAAATGTAGTCGCCGAAGTGAATTATTTAAACGAGTCTGCTTGATTTCATGAAGAAGTAATTGAAAGTGACAATTTGGTGCGAGCATTCTCATTCATAATGTTGCACTTTTCCACACTTTCAGAAGGATTGGTTGAAGAGTATTAAGGATTTTTATTTCGTGAATGAGCTGTAATTAATTATGACCTTAACAAAATATTAAAGGTGCCGTCATAAATTGTCTTTTGAGCCATGCGCTATCTGATCACACCTCCCGCGGCATGCCCTCGTTGAAAGTGAAGATGGATGGAGATTTTAGCGGTTGCCATAATTCCAATTGAAAAATAAAGACGGCTGTTGGATTCTTCTTCCACGGAACCTTTCCACGCGGAGATTTGCTTTAACTTTCTTCTTTATCCTCTCTTTTCTCCTCGCTTCTCTTCCTCTCCTCCGCTGTCTTCTTCCTCGCATCTCCCCCACCCACCCAATGATTCCATCCTTCCTCCTTTTCCATTTACATCCCCCCCTCCCCCTGCTCTCCGGCCTCCGTAACCTCATCTTCTTCCCCGTCTCCCCGAGATGTCGTCTCTTCAGATTCTCCAAACCTGCACGTCTGCCGCCTCATCCATCCCCCCCTAACCTCCCTCCCCCACGCGCGTCCCTGCCCACAAAACACTTCGGGACTCACTCTTTCCCTCCCTCCCTTTCCCCCGACACGTGGCGCTGAAGTAGACGGAGGCTCCATTTCCGCCTCGCTTCCTTCCCCAGCCCACCTTTGAATTCTCTCTCCCCCCCCCCTCCCCCACCCGCGCATGTCACTGTCAAGACGTGCGAATTTCGCGGCCGGAATTCGAACGCCGCTCCCCTCCCCCCATCCGCCCCGACTTCTCTTCCCTCTCCTTCCTTATTTCTTATAAATATCCTTCCTTCCCGCCCTTTATTTATTTTATTGCACGTTTTCCGTGTATATTCGTCGTGTGGTGCTTTCTTATTTCCATTCTCTTCGCCGGAACTTTTCAAGGCATTTTGCAACGGCGTATTCACTTGTCATGCCCACACTTCTCACACATCCGCTTTATGATCCCCCACAGGACGAAAGTGTTTTAAGTTTTTGAGGCGAGTATTAAAGTCACGAGAAAGTGAACTGCTTTTGATTTTATTAAAAAAATAAGTTTCCAATATTGTTGTTCTTCTTCGCATATCATCCTATTCCACGAGAGGGTGGCGTGGGAGTGCACTTTTTCGCTCGCTTTCAGTTAGTTGCCCTTAACGTGAAATATAAACAGGGAATAGGTGGACAGTCTAACAAAAAAATAGGATTCATTAGAAAAGTACTGGGTAAATGTGACGAGAAGGTCAATGAGAAATGTTACCTTATGTGGTTAGGCGTCATTTAGAGTGCTGCTGGTACACATATGGGATCCTCATGAAGTTGAATTGAATACCGAATTGGATCGCGTGCAGCGTAGAGGAGATAGATTTGTAAAACGTTGTTATGATAAACTTAGTAGCGTATCAATAAATATTAGAGGAGCTAGGCTGGGAACCACTCACGGAGTGAAGGTTAAATTACAGATTAAATCTTGTCATAAGCATAAATTGGAAGGACGTCTCTTTATCAATGATATTGAATATGTATTGATTGCCCCAACGTACAAGGTTAGGAGACATCATGTAAATAAAATTTGCGAAAATTAGTGTAGAAAAGATAGATTTAAGACGTAATTTTACCACGAACAATATGGGATAAGATTAACGTTGTTCGACCACGCTAGGGGAGAAAAGTTTTTTGGATCAAAAGTGGTATGGCGTGCAATTACCCCCTGCCACACACCATAGCGGTGAACTGCAGGGTGATACGTAATAAATAACATATAAAAGTGAGTTCAAAACTCATTTTTAATCATTTTATGAATAGATTTTTTAGGAATAGACAAGCGAATTGAAACTTTGCTTTTCGTTGTAACGTTTCATTGGTGAGAAGTATAAGAGAGGAATCCTATCGCTAGATCGTAAATCAGCCTTCTGTTTGTCTTACTGTCGTGAGTTTTTAGCCGGGATGTTTACCCCAATTCTTTAATGTTCTCCAATTGATCACAGCCCGCGGCCTCGCGGATCGATGAAAGAAAAAAATTGGTCGTTCATCATCGTCCGCTGCATAAAATCATTCCTCCGGCAGTATTTCATGAATTATTCATTTTAAATTTATGACGCGATACAGCCGTCTAAACGAGATAAATTTCATTTGGCCACTGTTAATTTGTAAATTTTTACGTCGTGTCGATTACCAAATTACTCTTTCACGCGAAAAATGTTATTCAAACAGAAACAGAAATATTTTTTCGTCCCTGTGATTTGAAAATTTCATAGGAAACGGAATATGTCGACGTTTGGTATGTGAGCCAGTGCGTGGTGTTGCGTTGGAAATGAGCGAGTGGGTGGAGCACGGGCGGGAGGCTGGCGTCAATTTGAGGGAGCAGGGAGAACCAGGGCGTGCAGTGGCAAGTTTTGGTTAGCTCAGTGCTCGAATCTCAAAGAGAGGTAAGGAATCGTTGAGTGGATGATAGCGAGTAATGTTCAATCAATAGTGATCATAAAGTTTGTATTAGCATAATTTATCGTAGAAAAATATAAATTTAGATCATGTTGTTGGCGTGACGTGTAGTGTGTGTATGTGGCATTGCATTGCTTGTGTGTGTACATGCATTGATTTGACGCCAGAATGGAGTCCACGGAAGGTGTTGCAAGTTGAAACGTGTTCAGTTCCCCTTCGGCAGCGATGGAAGTAACACTTGCTGCCTTGAAATGTTGCTTTCGTCTGAACGAATCGTAATCCGAGACCTGCTCAACGTTAGAGGAGGCTCAAAAAAGTCTTATTATTCCCAAGAGCACAAACAGAGGATGGTTTTTTTTTTAATGTTCAAACGGGAGAGAAAAAATTCTGTTACCACTCTCACGGAAATTAAAATTGGCACCATTGTGAAATAAAATAGTTGAATAACAACGCCAGGATCATTATAAGATATGTTGCAAATTCCATTGGGTGCCACCTATGCGTTGTCAACGGAAAAATTGCATATGAGACGTGCATCTCATTTTCCGTGAAATCCGGGCAGCCGGATGCGAGTGACTTTTACCCACTCGCCAATGCAAAGAAACACCTTTGTGGAGAGCGTTCTTCATCAAAGGATGTCGGCTTGAACTTAATGTTTCAATTTGTAACGGCTGCCACCTCTGGGGACTTGATCATCATTTTCAATTCAGTGAAACTTGTACCCTGGAATATGATACTCTATATGCTAACAATGAAAGATCCAACTAAATTTTTGTGCGATAAATAATGAGGGTATAAACATTTGTGATCAAACTTTTTTTTAACAAAATCGCACTTGAGGTCAACGTGCTTCTTCGTGCGATTTCCTTCCTGTGGAATTCTATCGGGGATGGAGGTGGGTTCCCTATTCCCTGGGGATCGAGGCTCATAACCCGCGGGGACCCTTGGCTCGTGACGCTGCAGGGACGAGTGACAGCCGATGACGTCGGCGAGTCGCCGATAAGTCCCCTGACGGGAACCGTTGCGGGGAGCGACAGCCGCCGCCGCTTTCTCCTCGTCTTCAAACGTGGGCGTTGTGCGGCATAAATCCCACGTCGCCCGCCGCGGGAGGACATAAGTAAACTCCCCGAAGCACTCCCATTTCTCGTTAAGAGCCCGAGTTTATTGTGCTCACTCCCAAACCTCGATCCCCATCCTCGCAGCATCCCGGCTTCCAAATTACTTAATCTCCTTACTTCAACGAGCCCCTCCCCCCCTTCTCTCTCTCCCGCTCCATTCTCACATCTCCGTGCACCCCCTCCGCCCGCCCCAACCACTCCACGGAACCACAAAATTGACGACGACCGTCGCCGAGCGCCCGTCTCCGCCCCCCGGCCCCATCATCGCCGTCTCAATTTCAACCGAAACCGCTTCTCCTTTCTTATTCACCTCTTCTCCCCCTCCCGCGGTCACTAATATCCCGCCCCCGCCCATCCACCCACCAGCCTTCCTCGTGCGCGGCGGAGGGGGGCTCCGTCGGTGGTGCCCGCGAGGGCCAACCGAGCCCTCCGCTGTCCTCTCCTCCTCCCGGCGACTCCTCTCCCCTGCCCTGCCACTCTTACGACATATATTACCTTACGTGGGCTCCAGCGTAAACTTAACGTCGATTCGTTCCATTATTAGGCGATAATTTAAGTAAAAAAAACCTTTTCATTAAATCGAATCCGGTGACGTGTACTTTTTCAGTATATTTATGGCAATACGACTCGCTCATTGAAAAGTTTTGAAAAAGTGGTACTACCCATTCCTATATCTGTTTGTACATCACTTTAATTCGTTTGAAACAGCAGTGATGAAGGTGCTGCCTATGTTCTTTCTTAAATTTCTTCACTAAATTTCTTCACTAAATTTCTTCAATAAATTGTCTTTTAAAACTTCGGTGACATATCATCATCATCAGTATTTCAATCGTAGGATTGGTTTATTGCAGCCTCGCCTCTCTTTAATGTCAATTCACTCAATCCTTGATACCTTCCCTGTTTTACGTCCTTCTTAATATGTCTTATGTACTCCTCTCTTGGTATTCTTCGTGGAATCTTCCTTTCTATTTTTACTTTTATTATATTACGACTCATATCCCTCGTAAAATAGCATAGATCACTTAGAAAAGCAATAGATTCGTCTCGTGCTACCTTTGTGAGTTGTATACTATTATCGTTGTGAGTAGTCCTCTTGAAGTGAGTAATTATTAATAAATATATACACATATCAAAATAAACGTTTCTAAACACGTAGTTTTTTCATGATGATGCTCTCTGTTAACTGTCACGTATTCGGTAAGTCGTATCCAGTCAAATTGCTTATGATTTTAAAGTTTAGACGCAGAGACAATTACTCTACGGTCTGAAAGGGGGGGGAGTGTTAAAAACGTACATAATTAGCCTTTCCTTTGAATAATATAAGTATGAGAAGCCCTACGGCGGCGGATGCGTCGCTAAAAGTGTCCCATCCTTATGGCCCTTAAAGACGTTGAAAGCACTGGGAAACCGCTTACCCACAGTCATGACGTACGCTATTGCTTTTTATGCGCCTCGCTGTGATAGGCGAACTATTTCCTGAGCCTCTCTCGCTTTTATACTAAAAGCTTAAGACGCTGTGCGATCTTCGCCACGAGAATCCTCGGGAGGAACAAACTTTCCCTCTTGCCCTATTTTTTATGTTATTTTTTGACTGAATATCTTATCTCACAAAATATCGAATTTTTGAGCGCCTTTGGATTATTCATAGCGGTGACCCCTGCCAATCATTACCATTTTGTGACCCCTTAGTTTTTATCCCGAGGGAACGGATTTTTCCCGTGGCGGATGTAATCGCCGTCTACCTTTTACCGTATCAGTAACTGTGAAAGCTCTTCTCTATACATGCTAGTGTCTCATTTGAAATGGATGGACCAAATGAGTATCGAGTAGGTGTCAGAACGGGAGATAGGAAAAGCGCTGCAATAAATAAAATTGGATTTATAAACCACACCTGATGGTTTCATGGACCTGTTAAAGACATAGAAGAAGAGATGACACGAGGAAGGCCAAGTGACGAGGTCTTTGACTGCGTGCCATCATTTACAAAAATCTTTATAGACAACCGCCGTCGACCCGAGAATCGGTGGAAACAGAGCAGGGAACGAAGAAACAAGGTGAAAACAACGTTCGTCGTGTTCATGCGGTTGGGCATGCCTTGCTGGAGAAGTAAAACAGTCGCAGCTCCAGGCCTTGCCCGCCGTTGACTGCCAGCCTAGCGAATGCTTTCACCTTTCCCCGATTCTCAGCGCGCAAGTGACTGCCTACTGACATTTGGAGTACCTGTAGTAGGATTTAAGAAAGTAGACCCGTCAAGGCGTACGATAATTCTTGGTATCGTTAATGAGGGAAGGAGAGAAGGCTTACATCCACTGATGTTGAATGGTTGATTGTTGAATAACAAATCAGGGAAGACATGGAAATATTTTCGGATACTCGGGCTGTGTGAGTTTAATTATATTTCATGCTCTTCAATCCTATTTTCAGTTTCACGCAAAATGCATTCCATCACCCTGCAAGTGTGCGGTACTTAAGAAAAAGTTTGCATTTACAGTTTATGTTTTCGTGGAGATTAATAATTTGGTGCGGAGCGGAAATCGTTAGCGTGGCTAATCTCACGGCTTGCCTTCCCCACCTTCCGACTCTGCTTCGCCATTTTTCGCAACCCCCCCCTTTTCTCTCTCTCTCTCGCACCCTACCCCACCTCCCGGGGCCTCCATCCCCATCCGCTCCGGTCGCTCCGGAATCGGATGCCCTCGCATCCCTCCCCTCATTTCCTCTCGCGACCCTTGACCCCCCATGCCCCCTCTTGGTGTGTAACAACCCCTCCTCCCCCTCAACTCTTTAATAAGAACAACCAATCCCAGTTTTTTGTGGAGTGCGTATCAAAACCTATTCTCTGCTCCCTTCCCCCTTACGTACCTCCTTCCGCTAGAGACTTTTCTCTCACTTATGCTATTTCAACATTTCCTTTCCTGAGCCGCTGAGGAAATCCGTGGCTTCCTGGTCAATATTCCTCAATTTGTACTAAGATCCCCTGTGTTTCAGTTTTCGTTGTGCTGCCTAATGTTGCATGTTGTTGTTGGTAGTCTTCCCTAAAGGTACGTAGGTTTACCTCCTTGTAAAAGCTTCTTTGCCAAACACAGTTCTTCTGATTTCCCAACTACTTTGGTCACCATTTTGCAAAACACTTCCAATATTGATAAACTGTCCCATCCACTCTAGGCTTCTTCTCCTATTTTAACTTTTAGCTCATATTTCTTCAAACCTCCCCCCCCCCCAAGGTTCTTCCAATGTATTCTACGCAAAATTGCAGCGACTGCCAATTTTCTAACTAAGTAAGGAACAATTCTGCATATTCGGGTTTTCACTGCGTTGTTGTTTGATCAAACAACAACAACAATCAAACAACAACGCGGTGAAAACCCGAATATGCAGAATTCTTCAAGCCACCGCCGCGAAAATCTACGCAGTCATATAAGGAAGGAACATGTCAGATACCTGTCATTTTTTATAATGTGGAATCATATCTCATTAAAATATCCGAAAAATATTTATTTTAATTAGCTTTGTTCGCGTATAAAAACCAAAATATTTTTCCGTCGTCCGTTCCCTGTAAAATCTTTTTACCATTGGAAACATGTCATTACGCTTGGCATAAAATAACGAATGTTAATAAATGCTTCAAGGTTTTTTCCACACTGACGTTACATTCACCCTTTTTAAATATTTGACCCTTTTGAATCTTTCATTTTGAAATACTGCTTTATTTCTGGGACCTTGATTTGTAATGTATCTCAGCTATATTTGGTCTACTTGGTTTTGCCTCGGCTTTTATTTGCATCCTATCTCCTCCTCACAACGTTTTACTCGGGCTTAAGCGTCATAGATTTCATCTTCCAGTTTTTTTCAATCAATTTTCTGTTCGATTCCCCCTGAGCAGTTATGGTATCGAATATCGCGGCTGTGTATCTCATAAAGTTAGTTAATTATCAGCTTACTAATGTTTAAGTTCCCTGGTTGCTAATGGTGTTGAAGATCCACTGAAACCAGTTTTATATTCGAACTAAATACTCACAGCTGGACGTGTAGACTTCTAATGTGTCCCGACGGATAATCATTAAGACTTAATAGTTGTTCAACATTGATACAAATTGGTATTTTACATGATATTATTAATAAGGTTTTTTTTGTTTCATGGTTGATTATCACATACACACGGATTGGCTTCCATAACGTTGATGTAATTAATTATACGCTGTTCAATAAATCATATCGGAAACCGTTTTAATCCATTTCTCCCATCCTGACAATAATATTTGCGATTATTATTTTACTGTAGGCTTCTCCGAATGTATTTTTGTTAAGTAATCCATTACACTTATCACATCGATAATAAGTACTCTTTCTGCCGTAACACGATACGCTATCATAACAAAATCAAAGCCCAGCACCCGAATGTATTAGCTTAACTACTAAAATCGAATGAATTTGTCAAAAGAGCCAATTTATTGTATGATTTATGCAGGAATGTTTGTGTTTTTGTGCCCAAGTGTTTTTGCTAATTGCCAATATATATTCAAATGCGTATTTGGGCCAATGCACGGGTATATATCCCTTCGCCACATGGGCTGGCTATGCCTTTGCGGAGTATTGCGTAGATGTAGATGTGTGTATGTACGTAGAATAGTTGTGTGTGCATGATTTAATTATAAAATGGATGTTTTTTTCATGTTTAATTATTTTATACTGGAAAATATATTGCAGGACAATAGGAGTGCCCTTCGCCAGCGTAATTACTTGGCGTGCACCACATAAACACTCTACATATTTCAGTGGTGAAAAGGGTTTTTATGGCTGACCGCTCATGCTCCTATTTTCGATCGCTTGGCCTCTACGCGCCGAGTGTGTTTATCCGAGGGGGAGGGTGGTTTACCCCGAGCGGAAGGGGGTTGCCGTTTGGGAGGGGGGGGCGTCGGGGGATGGATCCAGTACGTCTGCCCCTGCCTCCTTCACGTCGGGATGGTTATTTCTCTGGGTGCCCGAGGAGCAGGCACACCTCTCTCCGGCCGGGAGAGGAGCCGTCGATCCTTATCGCACGTCCGCCTTCGTTCCCTCCTCGTTGTTAATCAAACCGAACGTTAATTGCCGTGTTTGCTTTATCTCCCAGCGTTTCAATTAAGTGACGAGCGTCGAGCAATAATTGATGTGTTCCCGCTTTTGATTGAGTTACGTCTCGAGTTCCGTCTGCCGAAGAGCGGAGAATATAAATGTATGTGTGTAAGATGATACGTCTCGAGAAAAATAAGATAAGTAAAAACTTGCCTCGGAAATACCACGTAATTTCGTCTGTTCTGTTTACCCATGGCGTTCTCGAGTGCGTATGGGAGGAGCATGTGCCCTTCGAGTCAACAGTTTGATACTTTTGATAGTACATCGTTCACGACGTTCATGAATCCAGTTACGCCGTGAAAATTACAGCGTTCAAGACACTTAATTACTGATGGGGTAAATATGCTTGATTACAGCCGTAGCCATTAAAAACTTAATCTCGAGATCAAAAAACTTCTCCCAGGCTTTCTACCGGCTCTGGGAATGTCTTAGGAGTCCATCCGTCTAGATTTGTTTTTGGACGCGGAGGAATTATTAGACACATACACTCACCCACCCACAAAAATATATATATACTTCCCCACCTCTCCTGTGTTCGTCCTTTATGTGTGTTCCTTTCCCCTTTCCTTATATCTATTTCTATGTGAATGAATGAATATATTTTTTATTTTTTTTATCAGTCCTAACTTATCTTCCGAAGAAGACGGAGTTCGAGTCCGTCGAAATTATCAAGATATTACGTGTGAGTGTTCCTTTTATGTGTTCTCGTGCTGTGTGTTGCTAAGTTTTTTATTCAACACTTCCGTGTTACTTAGAAGAAATCATCTATATATATTAAAAAAAAATATGTATATATACTTCGTATTTGAATGTGTGTGTATGTATATATATATATATATATATATATATATATATATACATTTATATGTGTATATATAACGATGATGTAGAAGCACCTTCGAGAGCAATAGAACACAATATAAAATAGACAACACGTAAAAGGACGCTCACATCACTACAGCACTACAACACGATATCACTACAATGTGAGTGTCCTTTTTCGTCTTGTCTATTTTATTTTGTATTCTATTGTGTCGTCCAAATGTTTTATAATATATACACATGCACGTACATATACACACACTAAAACCCTTCATATGGCGAACGTATACTCATTCACGTGGAAATAAATATAAGGAAAAGGGATAGGAACACAAAAAAGGCAGACACAATAGAGGTGACGAAGGGAGAATCGAGCAGATTGCAAATGGAAAAATATTTCCTTCTTGAGCAACGGATCTTTCGACTTTCTGGGCCAGTGATCCAACCACTTGAGCTATCGTGGAGACGTAATTTACACTGAAATCTGCGGGGGCTTCATTTAACCAAGTGCCCCGATTCTTTGGCTTGGAGATGGCGTAAGGGACCTGTTTCTGGTGGTCAGTGTGTTTGTATGTATATGTATGTACCCTTTAGAGAAGTGTAGGCGTAAGGATTGTGATTAAAATAAAAAAATGCAAGTCCATCGACATCGACGTTTCAATGCAGCGTGAGATAGGGTCGAAGCATACGCCGTCATTCATCATGGCGCGTGGTTACCACTAAAGCGTTGCGATGTGTTATTTACTTGATCGTGGGGTTGAATGGACGTGATTAATTCATGTGACCGACCCAACCCTGAGGAGATTCCCCGTTCTTCGTCTCGCTCCACGCGGCAAACCTCATCTCGTCCGCCCTCTCAACTTTCTCCCCGACGGATCGGTGGCCCTCGTCTCTCGCTCGACCCGTGGATCGCACCGCACTTAATGCCCGAGCACCCCTGGCGGTTGTGTGACTGTCTTCCGCGGAATGGAATGGCGAGGGAGCCCATTGGGACCCCCTGGGTTCACAGTGGTCTCCCGCGGAGCGACTCGAGTGCGGGTGACCGCGGGGCAGGGTGCCCCCGCTGTGGCCGCTCGCGGATTCCCCGGGAAAACCTCTCCGCGACACGTTGTTCACCGGGGCAGCCCTCCCTTCCCCGGGTGTAGGCGAGGGGGAAATCGACAACTCCGTTGACTTGAGCGACTTTTGCCGGGTTAAAGCGCGCTTTAATTCATGCCGGTAATTCAACCCTCCTCTTCGATTAAAAGAAATGCAGACTGCCCTTTGGGATTTGTCGCTGTCTCCCATCCCCCACCCAATGGCTGCTTTGTGTTTCAATTAGCGTTCAGTTGTTCCTCGCCACTAATTACTGTTGCAACTCTCTATATTTATCATCTATCCGGCTTTAAATAAAAAGAATGCGGGGTTCATCCACAAATGCGTTTCGGAAAATGCGCCTTGCTCTAAGAAGAGCAAAAAAATATATTTTGAAACGAGGGCTGCATACGGGTAATTAGGGAGGAATTTGAATGGCGGCGTTGATACAGCGATTGTATTTGCATTTCATTATGTGGAGGCGGGGATTATTATTTTGGCCGCGGGCGGGAGCCAAGATTTAATTTTATCGTGGCCGATCGCCGCCGGTGATTGATTCGCGGGCTCCCTGGAGCCCCAGGGTTGCCCCCTCCCAACTCCGCCGCTTGTAATTTCTGCTCGATTCCTTTCGTGCCCTCTTCATGTTCTGCCCTCCTATTGTGTGAAACTAAGCGCTCCTAATTACAGGATCCCTGCTTTAAAGTTTCATGTTTTTCTTGCCCCGTTAAATATAATCCTCCGAACTGATCATCCTCATGTTTTCTTTCTCTTTCCCGTCGCGGAAAAAAGAGACACGTTTGGAAATTATGCGAGAATGAAAGCAAATGGCGGCGTACGTGTGCGTAGCTGCCGATTGGTATACACTTGAACGATGCGCGAGGTTAAAAACGGAGTCTGTGTGCCCAGATGTAGGACCTCCGTGATATTTTCGATGTCGAACATCTACTCGTGCTGCCAACAACTAACGAGACGTAACATACTATAAATGACGTAACAATGGCCAACCCATGCTGACGGACGTTGTCGAGCGAATAGCACCCGTGAATAAAGACATTTACTCGTGCTGCGTAACTCTGCCGGGGTAACGATGCATAAGTAAATGGAAAGTGAGAATAAGGAAAAGGGTGCATCAAGCGAAATAGGAAAGTATTGTTCTGAAAACCGTGCTTATTTTCAAGCTTTCTCGGGTGACATTTATTTTCACTTCCCTTTTCCTTAAAGAGAAAAAAACTAGCCTCTCTGTGTCGTGCGATGGGTCATGGGATCGACATTCTTTAAATAGGAAAACCCTTTTTCTATTCAACCAAACTTGTGTTTGCGGTCGATTTTATTGCTAGTGAATGGTTAATTTGCCACACTCTTGCCATTTCTATTGGAGAGGTCCATAACATTACATAATATTGAGAGTTTATTTATTTAGTATGATTTCCCGTCATTAAAATTTGGGCACTTGGAATGAAACTGCTGTGATTGTTTATAGGCATAATCGTGTAACTAATACACGTTGAATTAGCCGAATGTAGCCCGAAAAAATTACCCAATTCTAAAGTAATGAACAACTCTACATCCACGTCTACATACCCTGCAAGGGTAATTGGCAAGGTGTGTGGAAGGCGGTCCATTTACACAGGCATGAACCATAGGCGAAGATTTGCAGTTCACCATGCATCAATGACCGGTAGTATGAAAACATTTAACAATTCAATCCGTTTGGGATGTGCGCAAAAATGCATACAAATCCTCAAATAGTTTTTTCACATTTACATTTTATGACGAACAAATGAATGGGCGATTGAGGATCTTGTTAGATTGATTGATTGTGAATTCGGCCAGAAGGTTTCGAGGTATTAGTGACGTCTTTTATAGTGGTCGTGATATCTTCGTCTGTCGAAAATTATCCTGGGTTATTGCATTAGCCATCGACCGTAAAACGATCGTGTTATTCATTCCAATCAAGCGTCGGGATTTACTATCCGAACGATTCACACTTGTATTTCATGTTTAGTGTAAATGATTTTACGATTCGGGAATTCTTCTCAAGTACATGATATGGCGTGCACGTTCTGTGAACTCAATTCCACTCGTGTAAAACTATTAATTTCCATCATTCAGTTGCAAGGCTGTTTTCCTTTGTCCTCACATTTTGATTGTAAACATTGAACAAGATTGAATCAGTGATAAAACTTTATAATTGATATAATGACCGCAGTCGCAAGAGTATCCTAAACCGATATCTAATGCAGGAAAAGTGAAACTATCCAATGACTGAAATATGTGGAGTTCGTGGGTGTGCGTGTATGTTACTTCATAGTATATGTATTCACATGCGTGTGAGTTAAAAAGGTTTTCGCATATCGTATTCGCCTAATGTAGGTGTAGATTTGCATGATTTCTTTCGGTTTTTCGCGTGGCATTATTCTCTTTTACGAGTGGTAACCTAATAACCTCCACAACACGTCCTTGCGGTGGCCTGTGGGGTGTTGGGTAGTATTAGCTCATTTCAAGCTATTTGGAAAATTTTAATTCTTTACGATGATCAAGTGTAAAATTTAACATAAAATCGGAAAATAATTTCATTCACCCTTACTAAGGCTCGTTGTATAGTACACGTACTCGTATTTTCTAATCCCGTTCCTGCTTCGGACAGACGATGCGGTGGTTGTAGAACTGCGAGATTTACGATTGGTTAATTTTTCATATTTTCCGGAATAGGTCTCCACCAAAGCAGCGTGGCAAACACTGCCCTGCCTTCGGGCGGAAACATTTTAAACTTCGAGTGCTCGAGCACGTCAATCTGTGGTTTGCGGAGGGGCGCGTGGTTCCATTGCGGTCGGACCGGAGAGGAGATCGGTGACTTTCGCCTCAATTAGAGGTCTTCAACTCGGTCGGAAGGAATTAGACGTCCCAAACGACGTCAAAGATGGCGGTTGAATGAAACGGTCCGAACATTTGTTTTGGAAGCTCCAGCACTCCGTATTGATAGACAAATGATGGCACTTTATAACTATTTAGATTATGTGAATGAATTTAGTAAATACGGCTCATGTATCCGGAAAATATTTTGGTGTAGCCCATGTTTTAACATTGATCCGAATATGATACCATGTATTACCGAAAGTTAAATATTAAACGATCCATCGAAGACAGTTTCTGCTCGTGCCGTGGATCACACGCCGCGACCTTCGATTTCCCTTTAGCATTTTGTTAAATGAAAGACTGTACAGCGTGTCGCAGAGAGAGATATTTTTTAAAGGTATTCTACCGATTAAGGTATGTTTTGGATAAACACAACTACGAAATATAGGATTTGTCCCAACAAACCCCTCTCCTCCCCTTTCACCATGTCCAGCACTTCTTCATTAGATTTCCTTTCGGTCCATTTCACCTTCTCCATCCTTCCCCACACCCACATTTAACAAAAGCCTCCAATCTAGATGATCATCCTGCTTCAGTGACCATGTTTACGCGTCGTACACAACTACCCACCATTTCTACCATCAAAGTTTTTATAGCCAAATTCATATAGTTAAAATTGGGAAATATGGCAGTGCTTCGAACTATTGCCTAGTTTTTGTGACAGCGTGTTTACCGTGTATCGGTAACGGGCTTCAGCTGCAATGTAATACTCCAACTTCATCTCAAGATACCTAAAATACAGTTCTTCGCGTGATAATCTCGAAAGTCGTACACATTAATGTAAATGTTACACATTTTCCTTTACGTTGCATAGTGCAACTGTTAAAATAACCATTACATTAAAGCAGTGATATGATTGAGTGTGTCGAACTTTCACCGTTCTTCCAGTGCATGATCTAACTAATATTTGTGTAGGGGTTCATGATTGGGATTGTTCATGCTTGACTAGCGACCGTAAAACACGCCGTTGAAGTGGCCCTCGGGGTATTATGAAGATGTAGATGAACTTTCAAATACTCCAGCAGATGTTTCGTCATCATCTTCACTTGGAATCTAAACTTATAAGAATACGAGTGTGCTTCTCAATGTCCAGGAATGTGTGCGGATAAAAAAAGAAACGTTTTTCTTCTATTTTCATTTACCCTGTTATTTATGTTGACTGTCGCAAAATCAGGCGTTGAAAGTTTATTTTCTCGTCTTTAAGGAAGTCGTGGGGACCTGAGCACGCGACAAGCACACATTTCTCCGGCCAGTATCTTTCCGAAGGCGGTGTGACTCGGCATTTCTTGCATTCGCCAAACGCCTTTCCTCCTCCCCCCTCCCCTCAGAGGGAGAGGAAACCCTCTTATTTTAGAAAGTTGACTGCGACGACCCAGCTCCATGTGCATTCTGCCCCCTCCCCCCCCCCTTCGCCCCCCCCCTCGCCCACGCCGTCCAAATAACCTCCCGGGCCCATTATGTTCTCGTCTGGCCCATTGTCTTCGTGTTGTCTCTTTTTCGCTCGCCCTCCACATCCTCCTTCATCGGCCTTCCCGGATTTTCCAATCTGTGCGCCCTTCGAAGGGAGGAAATTGAATCTCCGATCCTCCCTCCCGTCAGGAATCTCTTCCCCCTCCCACCCAACCCCCTTCGGCATCCCCATCCGTCTTCCCTTCTCTCCACTCTCCCTTTCCCATATTCGTTCGCTCTCTCTCTCTCCCGTGACCCCTGCCCCCTCCCCCTGCCCGCCTTCCCACGCGATCCCCTAGCCGCAATTACCCCCCTCCCCCCTGCCCGCCGTGCTCTTCGTCTCGCTACGCGGTTTAGGTGGCCCCCGTCACTTTGCCGGAAACCTATCGAGATACATTCTCCGAGCGCCAAGGAGGGAACGACGTCATGTGTCAACTCCCGCCGTCATCGTCGCTCCACAGTCTCGTTGAAAACGTTCGGTGCACTAGGGTTTCCTCTCTCGCTCGTTGGGAGACTCGTGATAGGGTCGTAGTTGGGACTATTTTCGCAACCTATTCCGACCGACGTCCCGTGAAAAGCTTATACTGAAGACCAGTGTCCCTCGGGACATGTTTTCCTTAACTTCTTCGAGAACTTGACGTTTGCTCTCCGTGAAATTGATTCCATACATCAACAACCTCGGCAGCGGCGGATTAACTCTCTACTAGCTTGCTATTAGAATGGTCTCGGAATCCATGCCAAAGTACCGTGTGTTTTTCTCCACCTAGGACTGGATGTCAATCATTTCCTTTTTATCTTGGTATTGTTACGTTTTAAAACTTCAAAGTGGGAGTTAATGTTGTTATTCATGTAGGGGTGGTTATTAATAATGGTTATAAGTCAAGAAAGTTAATGATGACACCATTTTTATTATGTCGAATTACTTGATGCTACACAAATGGGAAATACTCAGGAATTCTCAGCTACGTTTGTTGACCCGACCGCTATGGAATGGAGTGAGTTAGAAAATGTTTAACTCTTAGCGTGTTGTTAAGTGAAGTTCTTGAAAGAGGTCGGCAAATAAATGTTGGCCTATTAGCATATGTTTTCATAGGTCCAAGAAGTACGTTAGAGCAACGGATATTTAAATGTTTGAACTTTTAATTATGTGTAATCTTTGTACTTTATAAAACAGCAATGTGAATTTCAGTAAAGCATCACTTTATGCTAGCCAGTATGGATTTTAAGATCAACTATTCTCCTAGTTACATAATTATAAAATGATAACTTAAGTGTTGCTCAGGTAAACGTGTAATCTTTTTGTTAAATCCAGAACTTATATACAAAATCCATTGAATGGTCGTACAATTTTCGAATCGTTTTGATTACTGAAAACAATATATGGCTCTCCATTAACCATCTAACAGTAAAAAAAACCATCGAAATTAATGAAGCGTAAAAATTCATATCATCATCGTTCGACTAATCCTCGGTTAACAGGGAAGATTTGAAATCCGAATGAACAGCTAATCGCGAAACAGTCGGTGTATAAATTTAATATAAAAAACATTCAAATATGTATTACGTTTATTGTTCATCTCTTAGGAACAAGTGATCACGATTTTCCCTCGAGTAGAGTTCATTCGTTCAAACACTCACTCCGGAGTCTCTCGGAAATCCTGCTCCCCACCATCCCCCCGTGGCCGCAATCACCCCAACGCATCTTCCTTCCGCCCCCAACCACCTTCCCCCTGGCAACTTCTTCGTTGCCCCCTCCATCTGTCTCCCCCCCCCCCGCCGCTTACTCTCCCTCTCCAACCGGCGCCGAGCCTCCGCAATCTCTCTCCCTCCTTCCCTCCGGTGTCTCCCATATATCCCGTCTTCATTAACTCCCTCCCGACCACGCCCCCGCACCAACTGACGTTTTAAAGAGCCGCAATCCACTCACTCTTCCACTCCTCCCTCCCCCCCAATGTACAACCCACCAGCCGAATTATCTACGTTTGCATCTACGTCTATGGGCCTTCATGCTGTGGCGGTGGCTCTTACGCCGACGGCTGTAAAATAATACTACCACCGCATTAAACTTTATAGGAAGGCAGAGAAACGATTACCTGTTGGGAAAGTGACTAGTTGAAATGAAATTTTAACGCTTTAGCTGTTAATTGCGAGTCGTTTACGAGTTTAAAAAAATGTTTCTTTTTTTATACCAAGGACCGTTTTTGTGAGTAGTTAATTCTGTAGACCGACCAATTCAATACTATTTCAATAATGCTGTATTTCCAGAATGCGAGATAAATTGTATTCCAGAGGGAGTCTCCAATCCCTCGGCTTGTAATGATTCAGCTTTTGCAACACCCGTGAGTGAATCAACTTATTCACATATACAAAATGCCCCGCAAGCCGCCTCAAGGGTGTGTGGCGGGGTTTGTAAGGACACCATCGACCCATCTACAACGCCATTTGCTCATACATAAATTCGAATATATATTATATCATATACAGAAGCACTCGTACATGCTCACAAATGTATTTCAATATAATTGAGGTTGTAATAATTGACTACATCATCAAATGCTTGTTTTAAGACAATATAACTCTGTGCCTGGGTTCGATTTTGTTGTGTTTGCGGACCGTGCTAGGGGGAGAACGAATACCTTAGTCTGTCTGCGACGATCTCACTCCCTTATTTTACCTCGGTGGTCAAACCTGCGAATTTTATTTGCTGCCATAATAATTCCTTCAGTGTCACAAGAAAATTCAGGTGTCGCGTACCCTACTGAAAGTCATAACACTTGCCTGCTCTCCTCTCGAATCAAGGGCCTCCCAACCTAATTCTTCCCGTGAATACCCGTCACTCTTACTCTCTTCGTTGCAAGATTCTCTCCCGAGTCTTTTCCAGCTCCTTAATTAACGCTTTCTCCCATGGAACCCAAATATTTGCCGCGAATTCCAAATGTGGCTTAACTCAAGCGGAGCAACGCTTCTCTCGTATCTTTTCGTTAGCCTTTTCCCTGCAGCCCGACTAATGAAACCTAGCTTCATGAAGGTCGAGCCGCATATTCATTTTTTGATGTGTATTATCCATGAAATGTGTGATTTCATTTTTAACACCATTTTTTAACCTTTCCTGAGATGCTTCACTCGGTTTCATATATTGTATAATTTACATGTGGTTTTTTCCCTCTTTTCAAAAATACCGATTTCAGGATCTCAGGAATGAAAAGATCCATTGGGCTTCGCATGATTTGATTCCTAGAGAATCCCGTTTGGTTCCGGCAATGTATATTCCTCCTACCGTGAAATGCCATTATAATGTAAAACATTAAATGTTCTAAGGTTTTGCGGGATATCCATATTCAGACTCAGTTATTTCATCAGCATCGTAACTTCATGTTTTTTTGCGGTTGTAGGAATGTTTTTTGTTAAATCTCATTTGGTCGCTCTCTTTACCTCTTGCGGAGGATAAAAACAAAAATATTGACGATAATTTTATGTACCCGATTTCTTCTAAGTCGAAATATTAATGTCGAGTCGAAATATTAATGCCGAATAACACGTATTTAAAAACGTTTTATATATTATGATTGAATTTAATATTTATTGTAAATCCTGCTTAGTTTCAAGTTTTAGGTTTTCAGTTTTATAATTTCACTTTTATACGTCAATTAGAAGTCTCAGTAATAGCACCTGCATGAAACAGCGCATGAGTATGATTGAAGCAAAACTGTGCAATCAAAAATAGATTATTAAGGAATATTAGTTGGAAGGAGTAAATTCATGTCGTAATATAAACGGGCCTATTTTAATTCTTTCTTCCTTGTAGGATCTTGTTCAGAGAAAGTCTGCTAGGTATCTTAAAAATTGCTGCGATACAATTTATTCAAATACACCAATTATTAAATAACATTATGCAGGTAATGCATGCAATCAAATACCATTATGCATGCACGAATTGATGTACTTTTGCTCAAGATTGTTTTTGTGCATTAGCTAATGTATATTCAAATGCATGCATTAACTAATATTTTTGCGTGAATGACTGTTGCCCTAACCGCACCACACGCCTTTTCGGCACCTTCCGGAGTGTAGATTCAGCTGTAGTTGAAAAGGGAATGGAGTGAAATTTGTATTTTTGCATGTTTAGTCTCGCTGCGACCCTCGGCAAACCGTACTCCCCCTTGATCGTATTGCCATTTTAGTGTGTCTCTTTACCTTGTTGGATTCCTTCCTGGAGTTTCCTTCTCCGGCTCTATTTTCCAGAAATTCCTCATTAATTATTTGAATTCCATATTTAATCTTCAGCATTCTCCCCATGAATCAAATCTCCACTTCTTTGAACCACCTCCCAAGTTTCCTCGCCGCCGCAGTATGCACTTTAAACGGTTCATTTTAGCTTATCTTTTGAAAGAGTCGCTCGAGGCTGGCCCAGATTAAGCCGGCCCTGGAAGCCCTGCAACGTAAATTGGTCGCTCACCGGTTTAAAAGGACACGGTGCCGCAGTTTTGTGCATCCATGGTCTCTCCCTCCTGTCCTTCATCTCACCCCTCCCACCTTCCCTCCACCCCCTCCCCTTCTCCCGCCGACGTGAATTTTTTATCCCTCCTCCGCGCTCAATTATTCTTTTACGCCGTTCTCGCTGGATTGTAACACATAAAAAGAGGCAAGACGGAACAAGAAGGGGCGGGTGTGTGTGTGTGTATTCACCCCTTTCGCTAAGAGAGCGGCCGTAATGGCATTAAGCTCGGAACAGAATTGAATCCAGAGGGAATTCGGGCGTAAAAGATTACCGTGGCGAAGGATAGAGTTTTTTTTGTTATTATTTATTAATGACGCCTAAATTAATTAGGCGCCATTAGTTTGGGGCGAGCTGTAGTAATAATTAGCTGTTGCCTTGGAAATGCTCCCTCTGTGGGACCTCGTTTCTTTTTGGTTTGAACATTCGCACAGCAAGCCTCGATTGGCAGTTAAGATTTTCATGTAGCCATTTCCATTTTTAATTAAACGAGTACATTTTTACTGCACGCCATCCCTCTGCAGTCTATTTATTGTGACAGTGCGTAAATAAAGTTTCTCATTCAAGTGACTCGTGACGAATGTATAACGTATTTTATATTCAAGTCAGCAGCAATTTAAACCAGCGTAATATACCGAAGTACGAGCTGTGGCCTCGAGGAAAGTGAGACACCGTTGGCGGAAATACCTTGGCACATTCCGAGTGAGAAATTAGCGAGGCATATATTGTTGATTAATAACATAGGTGGACAACAGCTACTGAGAGAAATTTAAGTGACCATGAAAAAGTATTTCCGTGGATGCGGTGGAATTTTAAGTTCCTCACTCTTGAGGGCGTAATATGAGGAATGGGAAAAGGATGAATGACATAAGCCAGGCCGTGGTTTTAGCGGGTGGTTACATTTACAATTTTAGCTAAGCATTTTTGTACTGATTTGTTAATCTTTGGTGCCAGTAAAAGTGAAACTCAATTACTTCGTATTTTATTTCAAGGGAAATGCGCTTGCGGTCAATCCGTATGAAGTGCATCAAGTGCCTCTTGACTACTCAAATTGAAATTGTATTTAAAACAGTTTCTTCGAGGCTCCCACGCAAAGGCGGTCATAGGAATTGGGGTTAATTGCGAACCTATTTCTTCTCATTCCTATGCCTGCATGTTTTTCCTTGGAGAAAGTCGTTCTGTCGTGGAAACTATCCCATTTTCGTGAGCAAGATTAATAGTCAGACGTTTCCGTTATGTCACGGAACTATTAAACGATGTAAACTGTCACGGCCTGCATTCTTTCTCCCCCTTGTGTCTTGTCTGTAAACGTTTTTTAAAGGACGGAATATCTCATTTCGGCGTAAACGTTAATTTTTTTCCTTCCCCGTGAATAATTATCAGATGTTTCGCATTGATTTTGACCGATCGTGGAGCGCTTTCTCATTATCGAGTATCCCCGTTTGGGGGGAGGAGCATGAGCCGGTTGACTTTTAGTTTGAACTCCCCCGAGCCCGAGCGCTTGACCCATGGTTCATCTTTCCGAGGCATCTTCTCCCTTTTAATTACCTCGCCCAAAGACTCCCCACGTCTCGAAGGAGTGATCCAAGACACGCCGAGCAAGTCACGATCAGCCAATCACTCTCGGGCCCCTTTTCCCATCTCTTTCCCTCCTCCCCCCATGCCGCTCTCCCCTCGTCTACCCACCCCCTCTCTCCCCTCTTGTCTTATCAATTTACTCCTAATACCGACGGCCCCTTCCGCGCCGAGTCGCTCGGGGTATCCGACTGGAGCGTCCTCCTTCACCTTTTCTTCTTCTCTTTCCCGCCTGACTACGAACCAAGGAGAAAAGAAGGACTGGATTGCCATCCGAAAAAGGTCCATCCCGTCCTTTTATCTTGGCTGCCTTCTGCAGCCCGCTGTCCGCCGTTGCTTCACTTCTCACGAAATCCTTGCAGCGACCGAAATACGCGAAAAAATGGTGACCTCGAGTCCATTTATAACAAGTCTTTGATTGTACGCAAAACTAGTCACGTCCTCGAGGAGTGATTTTAAGTATAATTCACAAGTTACGTATATCGTTTGGTTACTTGCTGGTTATGTTAATAAAGAAAACTTTTTCTGGATCGTTTATGGAAGCATCGGTCCATCTATGAAAATATTTTCCCTTTGCCATCAGCAGTCAATTAGCCAGTAAGCGGGCAGATTGAAAGACTTGTTTCTGATTATTAACCATACGATTGATATATTAATCGCTCCTATGACTGGCGATTCTCCGCAAGTTCGTTACTTTCAATCCTTTTAAGTTTTTTAAACCCTTAATTTAATATTTAAAACACTTAAAGCTTGATTGCGTAATTATCCTCATATCTTCACATCGCGGGTTGATAGTGGCAGTTTAACTCATCCTCTGTTTGTTCATTACACATACGTAGAGGAGGTCATTTGGCCCGATGGCTGGGATTTTATTGCAACAATAGGTAGGGCAACATATTGTGGAATCCGTTTTCTGACGAAAAACTAAGAGGGGCTTTTGGGGCCCTCGCTTCTTTAACACCAAGTATATAAATGGAGCTATCATGGCAGTGGGTGCCTATATTGTATATCTGTAGAGCTGATCTTGTGGAGTATTGGAAAAAATTGAATTAGTTCAAAATTCGTAGGGTTCCTAGGCGTGTTGCTTCATTGTTTTAGGTGAATTTCGTTGTTGTATCAGTACTATGGTATAGTCTGGTACATATTTAAAGGATTCAAATAAGTAAATGTCACCCTATTAAAAACGCTAATTTAATTATTTGAACTTCTTAAGTGTACAAAGAGATATTACTAGAAGATATGTGCTATTTCTATTTACCAACATTGCTTACGTACCCATAATTATTTAAATCATTATTGATATCTTTTGGAAATATGCTGATGAATTAGAGACAGTATTGATGCATCATAGCTCTGCACACGTGGCTAAGTGTGCCTTCGCCCGTTTCGTGAACAAGCCTGTTGCACTGCCAGGAATGCACTACGTGACGAGAGATTTTGCTAATTAGATCTTATTTACCAACTCTCCTCGTGACTGCGTGGGTACAAAGAGCACTGCCGTGGCATTTCCCTCAGAAAGGATGAGCGGGAGAGAAATGTTGCCGAGGTAGACCCATTAGGAGTCGCTCCATTGGAAGCTGTCCCGAGGTCACCTCTCCATCTTCGTCACGAAGAAGCAGCCGTCCCCCTCAGACGCGGGGCGACAGGGGGTAGCGGCGGCCCGGGGGGGGGGGGGGGCGGGGGGCTCGCCTCACGCTTCAAACCTTTGGGCGAGTGGGGCCCCCGAGGAGGGGTCGGCCCTCAGGGTGGAGAGAGTCACGTGGGAATGCGGAGCCATTAGAAGGCATTCGTTCACCCCGTGGGCCTTAACTAGGCGCATCGTGTGTGATGGCCATCTCTTCTTCCCCGGCAGGTCCCTCTCTCTCTTAAGGCTACGTGCACCTGATTACGAAGGGGGCGCGCGGTGTGGGGAAGGTGGGTCGAGGTGTTGCAAGGCGCACGCAGAGGTCGGCGAGACCTGCGGCTCACCTCATCAGGGGTCAAAACCCCGAGGGCACTCACTCGGGCGAGGTTGCGAACTTCCATGATCTCCCACGTCGAGAAGCCCGAGTTCAGATGCGAAAAAAAAGGCCCACGTGATTATTCTCCGTATCAGGGATGCTTTACAGTAAATTAAATTTCCTCGAAATTCCTGTCAAATTGTTTTTCCTCATTTACTGGTAAAACTTGTTTTTTTTCGCTTCGTCTTATTTTTTCCAGTTTCTGTCCAAGTGGCAGGTAATAAAATTAAACTCCAAATGAATCCATTCGCCACAACTTTGGTACCGAGAGTCATTTGTTTTTTTAAAAGAATTCCTTTGATATTTATGACTTGATTAGGTTCCCTTCACACTTCATTTCTGACGCATCGCTTCATTTCTACGATGGTGTAGAACATTCGACGGGTTCGAAAATTTTCGTGAAATGTCTTTTTGCTTCGTCGATGGATGGTTAGGTTAGTAATTCTTTCATTTACCTCTCAGGAATTTGTGCTTGATGAAAAAACACTGTAACTTTCAGTATCTGTACTGGTTGAATTCGTAGTTTTAGGCTTGGCTCTGAGGAACTTATCCATTACGGAAAGAAAATGGAGTTAGACGTAGCTGCATTTTTCTTTCCGTTCTGCACTGCGATATTTGGACTGCTGTGATATTCTTTATTTTACTTTTCCGATACAGTCGAGTGAGGTCTGCAAATATTTTCATTTGAAGTCGAGCATGAATGGAAATTATCTCGTAAAATTAATTTTTCTTTTCCTGAACAGTCGATGCTGCGGGATTTGTTCATGTTTATTGGATAAAATAACTTTCTAAGCGTAATCCTCAACGGAGAAAAGTGTTAGCCAATGTTTTCGGATCTATCGTTTAGAAGTTTTGCTATTTGAGAACCATGTAAGCATACATGTTTGACGACACTAGGCAAGCGTCCTTTGGGAAATGGAATCGTGGTTGACGGCGAACCGTGAACTCTTCCAGGGATTCTCTGACGGAATCATTCCGCTCAAGTGGATGCTGTGCTCAGACGTGTTTCGTGAGCATTTAATTTGAGTTGTGTTCGGTTTGAGAAATGACTTTGGCATTCAAAATGAATAGTTATCCAATATCTCCCCCAGTGCACGCATGTGAGAGTATCGGACCCAGCAATCCATCACGTCCCCATCAAAAATCCAGAGGTCACATGATGCGCACGCGACGCGCAAAATTATCTTCGGTATTTGACGTCGCAGACTCACCTGCGGTGAAATTAAGAGTTGAGAAATCATGTGTAGGAGGTAAATTTTCATTACTCGTGTTTTCTTCGCAACTTGCCCACTTATATGGGCTTTTAACCAACCATACGTCACGAATAGCAATGTATATTATGGCCCGTGTATACATTTGAGAAGAGACTTCGTTGAATGCATGCTCCATGGAAATGCTCCCAATGTGTTCATTGATGTAGAAAACAGGGAGTTCTGATTGCGTGGAAAGCCAAACGCCGCCAACCCACTGCAAGAAGATCGAGTTAATACCTGTCGAGGGAACTTGAATGAAACGAGGAATGCATATCCTTGAATAATTCTTGAGAAATTCAATGGGTTTTGGTGAAGAAATTCACCCTTTCGTAAATAATTACCTCGAAACTGGGGGATGCAAGTTTAGCTACTTGATTTCCATTAGATTTACTACTAATGCCACTAAAGGATATATGGCCCCACACTGCTTGAGTATATCAGACCACAGTGATAAGGGAGATAGACTCCAGTACGGATAGATACGGACACTCGTTCTTTCCCCGAACAATCAGGAATTACAATAGTGAGAAACACAGTCAACATAGAAATATTAAAGGCATTTAATTCACAAGTCAGGACAAGATTAAAGGTTGCATTGGCATAAGATTTATTCGTAGGCGCATGTGTATGTTAGTTGATAGTATATGCGTTGCATTTGTATAAGTTATAAAGGTTTTTGTATGAATATATACGACTTTGCGGGTAGAGAAGAGATTGTATTTGTTGGTTTTGCATTCGTTTTTATTCTTAATTACGGGTGGTGACCTAACAATCTTCTCCACACGCCCTTGCGGTTGCTTGCGGGGTGTTGTGTAGATGTAGATTTAATTACTTGGCTGTCTGACGGAAATATACAATGGCGAAACGAAAGAGGAGAGAGGACTTCACCCACATGGTCTATATTAAATAAAAACATAGATTGCCATTTTGTACTATTCTCCGTCACTAGTATATTTCGGCTGTTTCTTTTACACATGCAGTCACCAAATCTGGAATTGGCTAGTAATTACCCTCCAAGCTATTTCTTCTCTGGCAATGTCTTCATCCTCTCATACGTAGTCATGTGCGCTGATAACTCTTTCTCTTTCTCAGTCTTCGGTAGGATTTTAACTACACAATGGCGCCGTGGTTCTCGCGAAAGCACAGACGCACGACGTTCGAACGCTCTATGCCAACGCCCTGTTCTCACGCATACAAGCCATTCAGTTTCATTTTCAGCTCAGCACTGACGTTTCCTAACCCACGGACTTTTTTCCTTTCGAAAGAATCCTCGCAGTGAAGTAATCCAAGGGTGTAGATTTCCCCATTTAGCTGTCGAGTCACATTCGCAGTCCATCCACGAGGTGATTTATTGCGGTGGGACCAGGTGAATCCCCGCATAAAGCCTTCCGCGTGGGGTCGTGTGGGAGGAGGTAGGATTTAGGAAGACAGTATCGCGCGGCTCTCCTGACAATTAAGTCATCAGTTGGAATCGCAGGGCGCATAAAGCTGTCTTGGGCGTGTTCTTTTTACCGGGAGGGTCCTCCGTTGCACGGCGCGGGCCTAATGACCGGTTATCGACTGGGGGAAGGCCGGCCGAGGTGCGGCACCGCGCTCGGTGTGATTGATTGATCATTCGACTGATATCGCGATTGTTCGCGCGGCCCCGGGCGGCGAATCTCCCCTTCGCCCTCCCGACACGGCGCGCCGAGTCCCCTTTAAACCCTTCCTCCTCGCGCCTCAGAGGGACGAGTGTGCCCGATAGATAAGGGAATGCCGCCTCTGATTGTTTGATTAGACTGCGCATTAATTCACCGGGCTCAATTATGATTTAATTTGTAGGGTATCGGTACTCCCGCTGTTTCCAATCCCTGGCGAGAGTCTGTCGCGCCCTGCCCAAAATTAACCTCCTATCAACAATGCGCGTGGTGTGCATTAAAAACCGTATCCCAAGACCATCCGTGTTTGATAAAATATTGTAAGGGGAGCATTTTTATTAAACATATGGTAAAATATTGAAATAACAGTTGTCTGTGTGAATGTATGTATTGAGAAGGGATTCTTTTTGAGTACAATTTAGTACTTACAATTTCTTATATTTGTACACAAGAATGGTTTCGACGATTAACTTCAGGAGATGAAGGATCCTGAAGATGACGTTAATCGTCGAAACTATGGTCGTGTAAAAATGTAAGAAATTGCGGATATGTAAAAAGTGCGAATTTTTATTCAAAATTAATAGTAGCAAGTTTCATAAAGTCATGCCGTAAACCATCAACATTGGGAAGGGGACATTCAAAATAGTAAAAATGAGTGAACTAAGTAGTTTTGCCTACTTCTGTCGGGAAAATAGAGCCATCAAGAGTTATAGATGAAAGTATATCAACCAACTTTATCGGGCATAATTCAAGTATCAATTTGTTTGCATTGTGTTGTACGTACTTTCTTACTTCTGATGGATTAAAAAATGACGTCTGCTGTTGTATAGATAGGTAACCAATATTTAAGTGGGTAGAATTTAGAAGGCAGTTTCTAGATAAACTTCTCCAATATGTCGGTCAGTGTAAATGCGCCGTAAGAAGCGTTGCTTAGGCCATTTAATCATGCAAAAAAGGTCCGCAGAAATGTATAATAATCTTTTCGGTTGGAGATTGGATGTAATGATTTTTCATGAGGTAGGCGTAACGCGGCAAACGTGACGTACATCTGTGGGGGACAGGTTCTCGAACTGTGGAATGGAAGACAAATGATAGTACAGGGTTGGTATAAAAAGTATCAGGAAAATGTTCGGAAAGGTATATTTATTTCAGAAACGTATTGCCACAATGCCTCAAGGTTCATCAAAGTACATCCCTTGAGCGTCGACACACTGTTTCCAGGGGCTTTTCCATGACTCGGAAGTTCCCTGGTAGGAGGAAGGTCCTTAAGGGTACGAGTGCAATCTTCTCTGACGGGACTTGGGGTTTCATGGTGGTGTCCTCTAAGGGGTGGAAGATTTCACTTTTGGGGATAAGAAATAGTCTGCTAACTAGAAATGAGATTGGAGAATCGTCGCGGAGCCGTTGCAGAAGGCTCTCTCAATCATACTCATAGACTCTGCTCTTGGTCGTCCGTCCAAACACCTTCGAGAGGACGAGTTTATCGCTGATCATTCGCGCATCACCAAATTTCAGTGATAGTGATGTGCACGGCCATCTTTTATTGCATGAAAGTACAATATCCATGCAATAAGATGAAAGATAGCGGATTGTCAATTCGCTCTGCGATCTTGCGCACACTTAACCGATGGTCTGAATTCAGCACTTTATGCGCACGTCAGGAAAAAATTGCTACCGATACTTTTGGTACAAACCTTGTATGTGTTCCATGGAAGAAGGCCTCTCAAAGGGAAGCATGGGAAACGGGGAGAAAAATATGTGAAGCGAGCGAAATGCAGGTGTGAGATGTAAACATATTCTCAATGGAGGGCAATGGTCGTGCATCTTCCGCCCTTGGCCTCCGCGCTATTCTTCCACGTCGATGCCAATCACGTACTCGGCGACCCCATCGGATGAGGGATCGACTGCAGGGACACCTCCGCGAAGACGACCCCCGGCACACCGCATTCAAACAACCCCGCCCCCCTTGCCTCCTCTCTCTCGACTCATTTGTTCCCCTTGCCCTGCTCTCTCTTCATCAAGAAGAGCGGAGGGGGAGGAGTGTGGGATTTATTTTTTCAGCGCCGGAATTCTGCAGTCGTGGATTTTCCTCCGCGCTCTTGGCGCTCCTCCTTCGCCGTTCATGAGTAGCGAGTAAATAACGCAATCTTGTGAGCGAGGCAAGTGTTTCATTAAGGCGCATATGAGAAGAAGCATGGTAAGGAGACACGGACGATGACAGAAGCAGAAACGAGAATAGTTTAAAGCAGTTGAAATATGTTTCCGCGGGAGAGTGATCAAAATGAAGCGGAGCGAGTAATCGTGAATGAGGAAGTGGTGCGAAGCGCAGTGCAGGAAATAATTTAGCTGAAAATGCTTTGAAGTAGTCGGAACAAATCTAATTGGCATACTCCCGAGTCATAACAGACGCTCTGAAAAAATCTTAATCAGAGGATGTTGATGTCAAATAAGGAATAGTGCAAATTAGGAGAAATTTTGAAGAGATTACGCGGATAGATGTTAGGAGGACGGAGGGGAGATCTGCCACGAAACAGTCTTCGGATTAATTGCCCCTGATTGCGATGCTCGGTAATTATACATGTATTTTTTTCAGCGGTGTTACAGTGCCGGTACTCATAATTACTGGTCATCAACCCTAGGATTCTTTGACGCACTTCTTCGCCAAATTACACCCCCCCCTTTATCTCGACGTGCACATTTTCCCTCCTTGGAGTCCGTCATAATTCGTTCCATGTACCTACCTCGCCCTTGATCTTCCTCTGTAATCATTGCCGTCAACTTTAACATCGACGACTGAATTCATTAAATAACCGCATTTAAATGTGTACGTGATTACGCTATCCCATACTCTTTTCAGAGCTTTCATCAGACTTCTCTTTCTTCTCCTGCATTTCGTATTATCTCTTCGTTAGTATTCATTCCACTCAGTTGATCTCCAACGGTCCAACCTTCTCTTTTGGCATCTCATTTGCAAACCTTTCAGTCTTTGCTTTTGTGCGTTTCTCATCTATATCTACACAATACCTCGCAAGCCGTCGCAAGGGCGTGTGGCGGGGGGTGTTAGGTCACCACCCACAAAAGAGAATAAAACCACATGCAAAATCAACACATCAATGCAAACCTACGACAATTTCTCACTGCCTCATGCTTCAATTCTTATGAATATATGCTCATAATATACGATTTAATAAACTATTTTATCCAATCCTTTTGTTGATTTTGAGTAATTGCAGTTTTAGGGGAGGATACCGACAGCTGAAGTAATTTGCGCCATTAGGGATGGATGGGAAAGGAGTCGAAGGGTGGAGAGAAACCCGGCGTCGGCATAAGCCTGCTTTTGTCGAAAGGCGCCAAGGGGTCAAACAGTTTAACGTCCCATCCGACGGACGTCGTACTCACTCAAAGTGCTCTCCACAAAGCACCTTAAGTAAGGATCGGAATACGAATGAAAAATATCTGCTGTCTCCTGGATTCGAACCCGGGCCCTTTCGGTGGGAAGCCAGTATGTTAGCCAGCGCACCATCCCGATCCCCGTTGATTTTGAATAATTATCAGAAATATCATATTGCGTTATCAAACCGAGAAGTTGTGTTGCAGCAGCTTTCCAAAGTATCCCTGCTCTTGTCAATGCATTCCTTCGTAATCCATGCGTTGACATTCGTAATTCTCCGAAGAAACCCTTTGGGTCTTCCTCTGCTTTTCTCCCCTCTGTGTATCTTTTACGTAAGGCCTTCAGGAAAATATCGCGTGTGCCGATTCAGTTCCTTGTGCCCTGCTATATTTTTAACTTTCCTCCATGCGTTTTGCTCTTTGAAAATATTCCATTAAATTCTCTGAATTTCCATTTTATTTCCGTCCTGGTGCAGCACTGAATTTACATCACAACCTAAGTATTTTCTCTGCTGTTCCTGTCTGTTATATCTCACAACCAAAAAGTTAACTCCATATATCTACCAATATTTTTATGAAACACTTCCTTATGCCTAGAATAGTATTACAAGATTTGTCTTAAAAGTATCGGTAATAGGTTTTTCCCGATATTTGCGTGAAGTGCTGCATTCAGACCGTCGGTTAAGGGTGCGCATGATCGCAGATCGTATTGGCTCTGACGAGATGGCAGTGCACACCAATCTCACTGAAAATTTTGCGATTCGAATGATCTACACTACATTCGTCCCGAAGGTCTTGACGGACGGCCAAAAGCAAAGTCGAGTGCCTACTGGCGAAGACTTTCTGCAACGGCATCGCAATGATTTTCCAAGCCCCTTAAGGTCCCGACTTGACACCAGCCGACCATTTCCTATTCCCAAAAGTGATATCCTCAATCAAAAGACACCGCCATGGGTCCCTAATTGCCGTGAAAGAAGCTTGCACGCGTACCCTTAAGGACCTTCCGCAATCCGCCTACTAGGGAGCCTTCGAATCGTTGAAATGCCGCTGGCAAAGTGTGTCGACGCTCAAAGAAGAATTAAGACATATTACTTTGAAGAATTTTGAGGCTTTGCAGCAATATATGATATGAATCTTTTTTTCCGAATATTTTCTCGATACCTTTTATAAAAACCACGTGTTTTCCCATATTAATGTTTTCTTCCAATAAAAGTCTCTCTCCGCTTGCCATAATTCCACCATTTTCGTCTTCCGACCCTGCTGCCCCGACTGCTCGTAAAAGGGAAACTTCTACTTTCTCAAGTGTGTATTTCCCTTGTCTTGTTTGGCAGCAAATTATCCAGGAGTATAACTGCACATTGCCGCTCGTCCCTTGGCTCTCCTCATTAATTCTCTTCCCCCCCCCCCTCCCGCTGACACCTCTCACTTACCCCTTCCCCCTCCCCCTTCCACACACAAAAAAACCGTTCACACTCAATCAGCGCCCCCTGGCTGCGTCGGAGGCGCCGCCGACACTCGCCGTCCTTTCGATCCGCGCCTTTTAGCGATTTCACGGCCTTCTCAGGGAGAGAGAGGGGGCTGACCCCTTCCTGCGCCCCCTCCCCCCCGACGAGCGGCCCCCGCGGGCGGAATGGAGGGCGAGCCGAGAAGAGTCCGTTAGATCCCCCTTGAGGCTCATCTCTACGGCGCGGCCGATTTGAAGCGAGATGCACACTTTGAGATTCGCATTATTTCCTCGCACTGACTTAACGGGGTGTACGAGACTGTGGTACGGGCAATTTCGTTTTGGGAGGAAGGCGGCTTTCATGGCTTCAGGGACGCGGTCTGTTCGTACCATCTCTTTTATTCGCAGTCATTATTCTCCAAAGTATTTTCATTACTGTTGAAGATTAATGAATCGCGGGAAAAATTATTTCATGTGGTGAACGAACTGAAGGCTACACAGTGCGTTATAAACCTTTTCAATCTCTCGTTGCCAAGTCCTCCATTTCATTCGTGAGGATTTCTCGCCATTGGCGAAATATTCCTCTCTTTGTTCTGCCGAGAAGTTAAGTCGATAATATCATTACAATTTCATTGAATATTTTCTATGACAGATTTTTCAACGCGTTTTCAAGTCATGAATTGTTTATCGTCTTTGTGGAAGTAATAAGTGTAATTCAAAATTAAAATGAATGAGGATGTTGGTTTAACATCTGCAACTACACAACGCCGAGGGCGTATGGCGGGGAGTGTTAGGCCACCATCCACTACATATTGCTATGAAGGAACAGAAATTGCCGCATTGGACTTGGAAGGACATGGTTTGGAGACATTAGAAATAGGGACCTTGCAGGCGAGACAAACTTTAGCTTGTAAAAATCATAGTTTAATGTTGGCGTGGAAGGAAATACATGAATTGATCCTATTTCTGCATGTATAGTTGGTGTTCTAACACGCCCCGCTACACGTCCTTCCGGCAGCGTACTGGGAATCGTGTGGATGTAGATAAACTACACAATACAGTGCTGTTGTATTAATAATAAAGGCAATAGTTTTTGTTTACAAAAATAATTAAATGTTGGTATTTAAATAAAAAGATCTTTTCGGTTTTCCTTGACTCGATTGATGATTTTCTTGACTTGTCGTTGATTGTGTTACGGAATTTCCTTTCTTAGTTTTTGACAGTGGTTCACCCCCATGTATTTTACACCAATATCCCCCTTCCTTTCCAAACTTTCCCTATCCTCGCTCTGCGTCTTCCCCCACCCTTGTTCTGCCTCGTTTCTTTCCCGCCTCAGTTTATCATTCAAATCTTTATACTTCCTCTTACCCATTGCTCTGTGTTTACGTTATTCCATTTCCTTCTCCCGGCTATCTTTCATATCATCTCGTCCGCAATCCATGGTTCCTTGTCTTATTTATATTTACTGCTCGTATTAATTCGTTTGCGGCTTAGAAATGACTTTTAGAAGTATATGCCCATTAGAAATTATTTTCGTCCCTTTCACAGATATCATCACTCTTAAGTGCATACTATGTTTGAGGAGCATCAGTCTAGTCCTAATTGATTCCCGGACTTCGTTTCATAATTTTCTATTCCACTTCGTTTAATAATCCTTCAATCACGTTGCTTGGTAAAAGAAACTCCCTTTCATCTTTATTCTGTTATGTTTTAGATGAAAATCTCCTTAACGTAATGTGAATTTTTTGAGAGACCCTGTCTTCTGGGTCATTACTCTCTTGCGATTTAGAATAGATATCGGATTGTTGTATGGAATGGGGGTTTGAAGAATAAAATATGGGAAATTGTACAGCTCTGAAGTTTTGGAATAAAGGAAAAGAGGGACATGACGTAAATCATCTCATCTAATTGGGTCAATGCCATGCGCCGCTACCGACTGGAGGTGTGGCGCTGGGGATGTTATGTTGCCAGCCCAGATTGATGGAATAGGGTGTCACCAAATGGATGGGATAGAATTTAGTCAAATTAAGAAAGAAGAGGTCGAATTATTGGATGTTACGCTTACATTCGACCTTGTACATTCTTCAGAAGACTCTGCAGCCGTGGAGAAATCAAGGATTCATTGGAAGAGTTGTAGGAAAATGTAAACTCAGGAAAGGGGCGTTATTCCACATAGGTTTGGGAACGTTTGTTATACGCAATTATTTGGGATTGATGGGTGGAAACTTAAATTAAGAAATCGGAAAATGTTCAGAGAAAATTGGCTTGGGTTTTTAGAAATCTCTACGAGAATGGAGTAAGCGTGACGGTGGTAATGATGGAGCCATTAGTACATCGGGAGCTCCTTGATTCACGGAGAGGGCAGGCGAGACTCAAAAAGTTTATGAACGCACAGGATATCCGATTTTCCTTACGACACCGAGGGAATTGGTGTGGTCCCAAATTGTATTGATAGACTCAATGACCTGGATTCAATAAGAGCAGTAGATATATAGTTTGCTTTACGGACAGCATCAGAAGGAGAGTAGTTGCAGGGACTATGTTTTAATAATTAAAATTTGAGTTTTATTCCATGTGCATTGCAACCTTGTAGGTTTACGCCCATTCTATTGCGAGTGAACAAAATTATATTTCAAGTCCAAAATTTTGCAATCACATCGGAGATCCCATTTCCACAATCCAGCGGAGTGTCGGTCTACCATAAACAGCGCTGACATACGAGTGACCAGTAACAACATTCCTGTGGCTCCTCAGCCTCCTTATTCGTCTGACTTGAGTTCTTGTGCTTTTTTCTCTTCCCAAAGTTGAAAAATCACCTCAAGGGAACTCATTTTGGGACAGTCGAAAACATTCAAACTGCTTTAACCGACAAGCTGAAAACTATTCCAGTGTCAGAGTCCCAGCTCTGTTATGAAGAGTGGAAGAACCGTCTCCAGCGCTGTGTGGCTGCAGAAGGAAGTTATTTGGAGGGTAACAATATAAAATTGTAATTTATTTGGATGACAAAATTATAAAAATGAGTCTCGTTACTTAATTTACAGACCTCGTATACGTACGCCTTAATAGGTTTTTAAACCCCTCAGCTATGTGTAACAGCTTTTAACGTAGATGCTGTTTACTTTCCAACTTATTCGCGCTGGATATTCGTTTAGAAAAAATCGATGCATTACGAAACAGCTCCCACGTATAATGGATACGTGGATGCACGTCTTGAACTCGGTGAATCAGTATCGAAAGGCGATATGACGTGAATATCGCCGGTTTCGTTCGATTCGTGGGAGTAGGCACGGCCGGGCGAGGAGATACCGAGGGCCGCAAATGTGCGTGTTAGTTGTCTTCCCTCGAGGTGGTCGCAGGAAAAAAGTTCGCTTGCGTCCGTGTACGTCGTACCTCGGGAGGACGGGCCCCCAATCCCTGCGTCTCACGGGCCACGCCCCTATCCTGTTCCACTCCTGCCCGCCCATTCTTTCTCGTATCCACTCGGCATCGCCTCCCACCCCCCTAACCCACGCATACCCCCTACCCCCACCCCCGGTGGCGACTTTCGATTGTTTTGTGACCGTAACAAGCTCTTGAGGATCAGCTCTCGCAGTGTGCGTGCGTACATTCTCCCGCAGAACCAACCTGGACCCTTGGGTCTACCGACGACCCGAATCCCGTCCACCCCCACCCCACTCCCTGGCAGCGTTCCTCGCAGCTCTCACCCCCTCCGTCTCCCCCGCCCACCGCGTGATTTATACGGGCGACACCCCCCCATCCCCCCTCGAGTTCTCCACATCGCCACTCGCGTCTCCTTCCCTGCTTGCAGCCGCCGCCGTGCAGAGACAGCGCCTAACACCCCCTGCCCCCCTTGGTTTTGCCCGCCGCGTGAGTGTTGCGTGCGGGGGTGAGAGGGAGGTGGGTGGGTGAGAGGGAGGTGAGCGATGGACCTGTTTGTGTGGGAGGAGGCACTGGCGGTGTTTAGCCGCTTGTTCCCAGAATGCATCGGGACCTCGGCGGGAGGGAGGGAAGGATTTACTGGACAAAGCAGACAGCGAGTGCCACGGCAGTTCACGGTCACGCTTCCATTCAAAACAGCCACCCCCCCCTTCCAACCCACCCCCTTCCATCCCTCCCCTCCTCCCCCGCCCACTCGACTGTGTGCGTGCAGTGTCTCCCCGCTCACTCCCGCCCCGTCATCAGTTATCCGGCCGAACAATTGGCGTGGTTTGCACTCGCTCCTCGCCACTCCCTCCCGCGTCCTCGCTGCTCTCCCTCCCTCCCGAGTGTATCCCTTAATGCCACGCGCGCTCCCGCCCGCCCCTCCGTGTGTGTGTGTGTGTATACACTTCGCTAAATTTACTCTTTCCGTGGATGAGCTCAAAGCCATCGAGTGCGTCCTCCGCGTTGCGGATGTTGTTGGGTCGGCCTCGAGATATATTAGTTGGAGTCGGGTGCGGGAGCGTGGCCGGCGAATGAGCGGGCAAGTTGAGGGCGACCCGCGGACTGAAGGGCGTAGTTCGACCCCTCGCTTGGCCGAAATACTCCACGGAGTCATGTGAAGAGGAATGCACGCGTTACCACCACCATGTTTTCTACTATCATGTCACAAGAGTGATGTGTTTGTTGTTCAATGGAGCCTTGACCACTTTAAATACAGAACATGTACGTGTAAATGCGTGTACATAGTTATACGCACACCTAGACACACGCAACGCGAGCATGAGTATTTATGCACTAAAATGTTTGAACCCATACATATATGCAAACACACATACGTACACACACATACACACAAACAATTATACATAAATACAATGTGCATGAAGTTTGAAGTGGACGAAGAGAACGGAGTACGAATAAAGAGACACACAAAAAGAAAAGAAAATCACTAGGTTTCGAATTTTCGGTGGTGGGCGTGAATTGGCAAGCCTTTTGTTAATTTTACATTTGGTTTTATTCTGTTTTATAAGTGGTGACCTAACGCCCCCCACCACACGCCTTTGGAGCAGTTTTCGGGGCATTTTGTACATGTTCATATGAAAAGTGTATATATTGCCTACTCTCTTCGATAGTCAAGATGCTCCCAACTTGATTCCTACAGCATACCTGTGACATTTACCCGCTCCTGGCAACAACTTTTAACTCATCTAGCTGATTTTCTCTGAATTTTTACAAGAACTAAGTGATGGGGAAGACACTGCGGCAACTCTGAGGGAATGAAGAAACTGGCGGCTAGTTCAGAGTTATATGACGGCGTCTCCACGTGGTAACCCATGACAATGAAATTTGCTCTGTATTTATATCTGTACTAGTATATTATATATAGCTGTATCTTGGTCCAGTTATCCCATGTTCTGGCATTCTCTTTAAGAGGGATGGGGACACTAAGCTAACTCAAGAAGACGAACAAGGATTGTTGGATGAGACTGGGGCAAATATGTGGGAATATATATATAACTTTTGGATGGCACAATAGAACACAGAATAAAACAGATAACACGTAAAAGGACACTCACACTGTAGATGATTTGAGCTTTCGGCCTACTCCGAGGCCTTCTTCAGGTCAGACTGACTGACTTCAGGTGAGTCTGACCTGAAGAAGGCCTCGGAGTAGGCCGAAAGCTCAAACGATAACACGTAAAAGGACACTCACACTGTAGATCGTTTGAGCTTTCGGCCTACTCCGAGGCCTTCTTCAGGTCAGACTCACCTGAAGTCAGTCAGTCTGACCTGAAGAAGGCCTCGGAGTAGGCCGAAAGCTCAAATCATCTACAGTGTGAGTGTCCTTTTACGTGTTATCTGTTTTATTCTGTGTTCTATTGTGCCGTCCAAAAGATATATTGCTCTCGTGAGTACTTCCGCATCATCTATATCTCTTCTGATCTGATCTGAGTTCTGTTCCTAATTCCTCTTGAGAAAGGTGGTTGCACCACCGAAAATTCGAGAACCAGTGAGTCCCTCTTTTATACTATATGTTTTAGTTTCTGTGTTTGTTATGACTATTAGTGAATTTACATTATTGTGCACGTTCGTGGGTTTTCCAAGAAAGTGACTCTATATATATATATATATATATATATATATATATATATATATATATATATATATATATATATATATATATATATATATGTATATATTTTTTTAGGTAATCTGCCGGTTAAGGTAGGTTTTTGGATGGACACAACTATCAAGTAAACATTTTGTGACTCCCCACCTAGCAAATTAATCTATATCAGGTCCCTTTTCATCTCGGTGTACTTCTTTCCTCCCTTCATCCCGTCCAACATCCCTATCCTGTTCCTACCCTTACCTCGCTTGCCCAACATTCTCCCCTCTATTACCCTCTTCAACATTCCACTACCGCTCAATACGCCTTTCATCCATTTTCCCTGCCTCCATAGGATTTCTCTCAACAAACCCCTCTCCTCCCCCACCATTTCTAGTACTTCCTCATTTGTTTTCCTTTCGGTCCATTTCACCTTCTCCATTCTTCTCCACACCCACATTTCAAAAGCCTCCAATCTACGTCTATCCTCCTGCTTCAGCGACCACGTTTCCGCGCCGTACATAGCTACGCTCCATATCAGAGTTTTTACGAGTCTTGTCTTAACATCCCTACTCAACGTCCCCGTCATCAACTCCCTCCTCCTTGAGAAAGCCTCCTTGCCTAGCGCAATTCTTCTCCTTACGTCCCTACCACTTTGACCGTGTTGGTCCAAAACACTTCCGAGATATGTAAACTGTTCTACCTGCTCTATTTTTTCCCCGCCTATTTTAATATTTAGCTTAGCCTTTTTCTTTCTGGAAAATCGCATAACCTTTGTTTTATTAATATTGATTCTCATATATATATATATATATATATATATATATATATATATATATATATATATATATATATATATATATATATATATATACATACACACAGAAAATGAATGCTTGGGTGATTTGCTGCGGTTTAGCGATTTGAAGGGAGATAGTTTGCTAAGCAGCGAGGAGAGAGGAAGGGAATATTTTGGAGAAGGAATTACTATGGGGCGACGGTCCGCGAGTACTTGCGACGGCTTCCAGGGAGCATCTAAACGCCCTCTAGTCGGTGTGTCCCCTCCGATGATTGTTATTCTGATGGTTTAGTAGAAGACTCGTTTTTTCAATGGCTTTACACTATGCGTAAACGGTGTGCAGAAGAACTGGATGTGCAGAAATACCTCGATTTAGGCAGTGCCGCATGACAAATAAAATGATATGCTTGTGAGTGGTTTTTATCACAAACATTATTTTATTTCTTGGTTAAAATTATTTGGAATTGGTTCTTTTTTTAACTCACTGTTATAGCCCCCATTCTTTTCCACATTTTAGCGCTCTTTTAAGTAAATGTTAACAACCAAGAGAGAGAATCCCATTGTTTCTAGGACGATTGGAGAGCGGCGATTGTATTTCTCTGAAATGACCAGGACGTTCGCTGATGGAATTCATAACGAACTTCCGACGATTCCTTCCCAAGTGCTGTTTAGTACTCTTCTGTTGTGCCAGATAATAAATTTAAAAATCTCTATAGCGTTCGGTGTCGCTGCCAAATGTTGGCGTTCTTCATTCACGCCCAAGGCGCCCCGCGGTGTGATAGGGTTGCGCCAACCCCTCCCGCCCCACAAAGCACCGCTCCTGTCTCACGCCAGGATCCCGTCTGGGGGCGGCGTCGTAATCCCTTTTTATTGTTTCGCTGCTGGTCCTTGTTTCGCGGCGTTCGCCCTTCATTTTTTTCATCTTTTCTTCTTCTCCTTTGTCTTCTCCTCACAATGGCTTTCTCACGAGGGTCGCCCACCCACAACGTCCCATGCAAAACCCCTTCCGCACCGAATCCGTCGTCGTCGATATATTTAGAAGTCCTCGAGCGCTTGAGCTCACCGAACGTGTATTCGGGCGTCCCTTCCTTCCCTCGCGTCCAAATGGCTTCATTTCGTCCGCCTCTCCAGAAGGACCAAAGGGATCCCTTCCCTCGGTGCACGACAATCCTCACTTCTCGATCCTCACAAAAGAAATTCCTGAGCGCACTTTTACGTGAGTGGGCTCATCGAGTGGAGTCTACGATTCTGCCATTACGATCATCGCATAAAAAATTACATTTAAGCATACGCTTGGAATGAAACCTCAAACATTAATGTCGATCGACATGCAAAGTTAATACCAAGTTCACCTGATGATACTTCTGGATTTGAAAATCGAACAATCCGAAAAATAGGGTTCGTGATCTTAACACTCTTAGAGTAAAGGATTCTTTTGGCTGGCCGGTATTCAAGTAACCGAGGGCAGGCAGGTGAACAGCATCGTGATCAGTAGCAGACAAAGTCAGAAGAGTAAAGGGAGAACGGATGTTATGGGAAGAATCAGCCCCAGGCGTGCTCTTACAAATGAGCAAAGGATATGGCGAGGGACATTACAGAGGAAAAAGAAATAAAATTTAAAATTTTATTTTTTAATTTATTTTTGTCTTTCGTCTCTAATTTCCCTCACCGTATCCTTTGTCCATTTGTAAGAGTACGCCTGGAATTGATTCTTATAATATCCAAACGGCCGTAGTTACCGTTCGCTTCATACAGAGATTTATTTAAGCTAGCAGACATACCGTTGCTTAGTGGTAAACACGAGGTGATGTTTTAGGTCAAACGTTCTGTCGTACATTATAAAAAGACATCTTTAGACATTAAATTATTTTCCAGCCTTCCATTTATAGAAACATTATGGATATAATTGCATTTTGTTTCGATAATATTAGTACATTTCGGTAAGAATTAAGCTAAAAATTCCAATCCTTTTGTGCGTACCTCTTTTGGAGTTGTTTCCTTACTGAGGTTATTTACGATGAACAGAATCGTTTGTCCACTTGGTGGCTGGTTCCATATACAAACGGCCAGCGACGTATAAACTGCGTAATCTTTGTTTTCCGGTCGTATATAACACTAGTGCTCAACCCGACTCATTCTCCTTCGGATACGATTTATTGCATGCGGAACTTCTTGCTTTCCCTTCGCCTTGATAGATGCCCACATTCAGTTGATGTCCTTCCATTTTTGTCACTGTTACCGTTATTAACATGCCTTGGTACCTTGTGTGTGTGTGTGTGTTAGTCTTAATCAAGTCCCTACATTCGACGTGCACGCTGGTGACGGCAGGCAATAGAAAGTTCCCGAGTCATCCAGTGGACATCTTTGGGAGAGCATTCCTCTTCTCCCGAGGGGATGGGAAGAGCATTTGATGCTTCCGGGGAACAATAAAAAATAATTAAGTCTTTCTATCTCTCTCATTCTCTCTCTCCTTTTCCATTTCTCTCATTCCTTCGTCAATGGATCTGGAGATTATTTTCGGCTCCCGCTTTCTTTTTTTTTTTGGCTCCTCGGTCGATGGTTTTGTTGTCATCATCATCCCGTTGCTTCGTCGATCCCCGCGGAGGGCTCCTCGGGGCTTCCGAAAGCTTCCTTTGGACGATGACGAGGAGATGGGCGCCCATTGAATCGCCCATTCGCGGCGAGGACGAGTGTCGGTCGGCGTGGGACGGAGGGATGCATGCTCTCGCAACCACACTCGCCCTCCTCGAGGCTTCCGAGCCCACCAACGCGGCTTGTTACGCGACGGACTCCGATCTCAGCTCATTTTCTCTTCGAGTGCTATGACAACGCGTAATAAATATACTACTTCTCATTAATTAGACTCGACATCGAAGTCACTGAAAGAATTTGGGCGCTATTAAGAAGCATTGATTCATGAACTGATCGAAATACAAAGAAAATCTGCGCGGCTCGAGGAAAAAAATAGCAGCGAAATTGCAAATTGTGACAATTAATTTACCAATTCTGGAATCAGTTCGTATGTCCTTAGTACATATTTACGGTACATTTTAAATACGCGCCAATCATTTAGGATATGTAGGTGTAAATGTTAATTAATGAATTATATGATATTCATAAAAAAATCCGCTAGGTTTTTTTTGTAAAGTGGTACGGAAAGAGATTAAACGGGAGGAGTATGTTTAAAGGAATTCGGTTGGGGGCCTATTGACTCTTTAAGAGAGCAGGCAAGACTTAGGCTTTTAGAAAGGTGCTTGACATTTGAACTTATATAAATCAATTTCCCATATCTGCTTTTAAATAACGTACAGTTGGACGCTTCCCTTTGTATTTCTCTGATGTAAGATCGAAATGAATTTGAGTTATTCTGTAAGTATTCGCAAAACCTCTTACTTTTAAATGTATGTACGTAAGGCCTTTACATAACCTTTTTCGTTTCTGCTCGATATTTACCCGGGTTAATTTCTAACGCCTTCATTTGGGTCTCGTGATTTACAATTTTAAATATAGTATTTGTAAAAGTGAAGTCCATTTCTTTATGTTCCCATAACGCCACTCTGATCTCTTCGTTCTACCATCGTTGTTCCTTATTATCACGTCGGAATATGAATGGAATAAAATTCTCTTATCCGACGCGTATAATTCTTTAAACATTTTTTCCAAGTGTGTGTAATGAGTGAGCGATGTGGGTTTAGAATCTGATTGTTTGCAGGTCGAGTTTCAACTTCTCTCGAAACCATTAAAGTCCCCTTCATTGAATGGATATTCCTGAAGCTTTTCCTTAACCACTTTCGCGAACTTAGTTTTAATTTCTACTGATATCTTGGTCCCTAATTCTCTCAACTACGTCCACATTTGTAATAATCTATGGGGTATGAGTTTTAAATATCTATAGTAGTATGATCGTGACAGTGATTTAGGTATTTGTGCTGTTCAGTGCCTCTCGAAAATAATGGAAAACTCTAGCTGGCGAATGAACTATTAATAATTACTCATTGTATCCCGTCGAGTATTTTCCTTTGCTTTCAAGCTTTATGTCCAAATCATTAAGCTGTCATTTGTTGCTATAGGAACAAAATCTTTTGCTAAATCCGTTTACGTGTGGTATCTGAACGTGTTTGACATATAAGTTCATACTTTTTTATATATAATTCCACAGGTTTTAACTGAAGTCACCCGAGTACTTTTCCGTGCTTTACATTTTTTTCTTGTACTGGTTCATAACACACAAGGCTGGATACATTTGTATCTTTGCTTACAAAATCCTGTTGAAGTACGACATCTACATGGTGATATACGTGACGCTAATGGTTTAAATCTCATCATAGTTCATTGTCGTGTGACTTCGAGCTGTGACCTATAAAGTCAGCGTTCTTCGGTGAATAAGAGCAGTATGGTATTTACTTTCCGGTGAGGCAGTTTCCCATTGTATTCTTGGATTTCGATTAGCACCTCAGGGGATCACTCCGGGGTGAATCTCTCTCCTCGTGTTCGGCAAAAACGGAGTTATTTGGTGTTCTAAGGGGATTCAGGTTTAGTTTCTGGGAAAGCACAATCAACGGGGATGAAATGAGTTGGCTGGCGGTGGCACCCTGTGAGTGGCCGGGGGAGAGGCGGGGGTGGGGGTCGCCGAGGACGTGATGCGCCAACCGATAGAAAGAGCCTTTGAGTTGGAGGACTTTGAGATTAACATTTCTGGAATGCGAAATGGTGAGGAGAGCATTTGCAGTGTGAAATAAGAGGAAGAAAGGACCCTTCTTCACGGTTTGTCTCTTGAAACCCTTCACTGACGTCGTTCATTTGGGGGGTCGTTGGTTTACGCCCCCTGCCAAGGATTTTAAAGATTGTTTCTGCCCAACATTGAACAGACTGAGAAGTAATTATGCATTGAATATATTCTGATTATTTTTTATTAAAAATGAGGTCGATATGGATATTTATTTTTACGAAGCCGAAATAGGGAAGACCGGTAAACATAGTCGGTATAAATGTGTAAAATAGTCTCATTGTGGACAGTGTTTTAGAGGTGGATTTTATAGTCATAGTCACATGACGGTATTGCTAATGGTTTCGATGTGTTTTATCAGCGAGAAGCCATATGCGTGGGGGATCGGGATGTTGCGGTGGCTTACGTACTGGCTTCTCACCCAGAGTTCCCGGGTTCGGATCCTGAACACGGCAGGTATTTTTCAGTGGTATTCTGATTCCTACTTGAGGTGATTTGGACGGTTTGAGTAGGCACGCCGTCCGTCGGATGGGACGTAAGCTGTTTGACCCCTTGGCGCCTTTCGTTAAGAGCAGGCTAATGCCGACGCCAGGTTTCTCTCCGCTCTTCCTTTTTCCCTATCCATTCCTAATGGCGCAAATGACCTCAGCTGTCGTTCTCCTCCCCTTGAAACTACTACTGCGTTAGGCGAATAGAATATGTGGTCGATATTCCTTAAGGGCGAAATTGGTAATATACAGACAATAATAATACGCGATCACCAAGTGAGCCCTTTTCGCGGGCGTGGTAGCCTCCTCCTACGATGGATATGTGAGTGTGTAGATGAGCGATTGATCTTGAAGACAGACCCTACTCGCGGCTGTCTCCTAATATTCTGGAGCCAATCAATGAATTTTTAGTTAAGGTTCGAATCGATTTTTAAATGTTCTGGGCGGCTTTTAAAGTTGATTGCCTTATTCTTAATAATCCTAATAATAATTCCTAATAATATTCCTAATTCTTTAATAATCCTAATAATATTCCTAATTCCTTAATAACCATAATAATATTCCTAATAATAATTCTTAATTCTTACTGAATAATTTTCATTCGTTTATTCGTTCACTCGTTTCATTCATTTTTCATTCATTTAAGTATCGATTCAAATTTACCAGTTCTACTTGATTTATTCCTGCGAGTCGACTGCTTCCGAATAGTTATTAGAAAAAAACGACATTCGTTTTATTTCTAATATTGTGTTTTTCTAATATTGTGTCTTTTGATCGAAGGTAGTCTTTCCCATGAAAACTCCAAGGGATAAATTTTCTGATACAACGTAAATTCAAGTTGCTGCCAGCCTATGAAACTCTTGGGGTTGATTTCGACTATCAAAAGCTTTTTTCGAAAGATAAAAGTCTGGGTGAAATCCATGGCTAACTAAAAACTATTTTTACTCCGAACTCCAATTTACAATTATCCTTTCACACGAGCGCGTGCGAAAAGCAAAAAAAAACATGCGTTTGCATGGTTTGTTTTCGAAGGCAGAAGTGGGGAAGATTGCACCCGAAATTGGTAAATATGGCCAATGTGTAGTGCCTCTGTATTATGATTTGTATTTGACACAGGTAATGGTTGTGGACATTCGAACAGGTAGGGAGTAGTCGTCGTTTTGTGTTTCTCCATTGATAATTTTCAGGTTTGCTATTAAATGGTGTTTACTCTGATGTAGCGTATAGTAATTGTATAGCTTAACATTTTTCAGTTTCATCAATTTATTTTTCTCTTTCTTTTTGCAGGTAAGTTCCTAGCGCCCTTGATACCTAATGGGTCCAGTGATCGTGAGTAACAGTGTAGATGATAATACAAATGGAAATCTTGGTTCACTTTTGATCTACTTGCTTTTAATTCAACTCAAATTCGGGGTTTCCTAAGATAGGAGTGATATCCTGGTGGTTAAAGCGTTAGTCCATCCAGGATTCGAACCCGGGCCCCTCCGAACGGATGATACCATGTACAGAAAATTGCAATTTATGCCTTCGGACACCAAAATGGCTGTGTGTGGTGATTATCTGATCAATAGGATTCGTGGGAAAACGAACTGTGGTTTAGGGAAAGAAATTTATCCCCCATATTTCCCTGTTATTATGTGAATTCCACTCTCCTAAGGGTTTAGTTCAAGGCGGGCTCCATCCTTGCTTATCAGAAGAGCCTTTCACGTCGATTACCGTGGATGGGTAGTTAGTTTCCGAATAGGAGGCCATTTATGTGTAACACTAAGATGCTTTTTTTTACAATTTCTGTATATGTTGTGTACATTCTTTTGCGCTGCCCGCCTTGATTTTCAGCAGTTAAAACTTTAATACGCTTTAATTGGCACGTTAAAATTTAGTATAGTACATAAGCGGCAGAGCAAAGCATTGATTTGATTTCAACATAGCAATCCTAGCGATTCTGTATTGCCATTTAAATCGATGAATCAGTAATCGTCCACACTAAGAGAAGGATAACGGGCAATTATCGGACGCGGGGCAGTACCATACGATAAAGTGACCAACATTATTCCAACGCCAATCTCCTGCTCCCTTCACGACCTTCTGGAATTTCCTTGAATTCCTCTCTTCTCAGCAATTTCCTTCGCATCGAATTCCTTTTTCTTGTCTCGCGCCTCAGATCCAAGTCCTAGACTTTTCAAACTCCTAGTCCCTTTGGGTACATTGGAACAAGTTAGGTATTTATCTGTTGTGGAAGTAGGGCAATCTCTTTCAAAGACCAGCATCGATTTTTGCTTCCTTGCAAGATGTCCCGATGGCCATTCGAATTGTGCGAAAATAAGGTTTCCCAGTTAACATTATTTAAGTTCACTCTAAGACTTTAAAATATTAAGCGAAATATTCCACTGAAATAGTTGATGCAACCGAAGTTTAGGAGGTTTTCTATATCATAGGTATATTGTGACAATCATGGGCATTATTAAATCCCGTGACCGCACAAGGGCTGGGATCAATTTTCCATTCTCGTTTGAAACAATCATTGGTCGTTTAAATTCGTGCGTGAATCATGTAAATAATATTAATATTTATTTATTTGATATAGAATATGAGATATCTCATTTTTTCGGGAGTATATAAGAATAAAAAAATAAATATTTTTCCTAATTAAGCTTTTATTTCTCTTGATTCGTCAGTTAAATTGTGAATTTCAGTTAACGTAGCCTTTCCCAATAGATTTTTTGTGCGTCATCTTAACAGTAATGAATGTCGCTTTAGGGCGATGGAGCGTCAAATCTGGAGTGTATAAGCTGCGTGAGATGTCTTGCCTGTAGCCCATCGTTCTAGTTATCATGGACTGGTTTCCCGGGGAGACCACCAACCGTCTTGGTGCTGGAGAAGCACGCCTAGCACGTCAAGAGTTATTGTGCCTGAATCCATGGTTAGCACCCGCCGTTGTTTTGTGCTTAGCTGAATCCGTTATTCTCCCGAGATTAGAATCCTCCCTCCAGTTCGAGTTTTCTTCGGGTGGAGGGGGGAGGAAGAGTTGGATGGGCGCCTTGTGGCCGGCCGGCTCTCTGGAGGAGGGTGTGGTCGGGGAGCGGCGACTTACGCCACTATAACTGGCGTTAACTTGCCTCCGGGGAAGGGAAAATTATCGCGTGATGATGCGTCACTCCCCCGTGTCTATTTCGACACCGATGGCGTCGTAATGGCGTGCTTTTTATTAATTATTCTGGCCGTTTCGTCACAATTGGCATTGTCCGCAGTGCTGCCGGGAGATGATGAAGACGGGATCAAATCGTCCTTCCACTTTAAATATTATTACTCTTTTCTTTCGCTCGACGAACTGGGGAAGAAATTCGTTCGTGCCAACGTATCGGCACAAATTGGTCATTGTCATTCGATGATGACGTCGAAATACGGTAATTATTCAGAGTGAATTGCCGCTAATGGCATTCTCGGTTGTATGGTCCATTTTTTTTCTCGTTCCGGATTGGCATTTTTGAATATGCATTTCTTTTTCGCTCGTGCTCGGGGGGAGGGATGGAATTTTGATGATGAGTTATCACTCAACTCGTCAAACGATTAACATTTGATTTATACGTCCCCGGTAGAATCCGTGAAATATATTTCGAAACCCTTTCGGGTTTTGATTTACGTAAAATTTGTATCGCTAATGAATTTATGGTACTGGGCGGTTGTAGAGGATAGTTCTCTTTAATGCAGTCAAATTACGTCTCATGAATATAGGTACAATTATTTCGGGATGATTCTTTTACTAGAACTCACGGGTCGCTGAACTTCTCCCCGATTTTCCGAAAGCACGTGTTGTAAACTAAGGTATAAAATTATTAAAAATGATTTGATTTTAAATTTTGGGACTCTCTATAATTGATGGTTTCCGGCGTAGCTTTATGGAATCGATTAATATTGAAAATGAAAGAATAGTAACTTTGTGATTCCACAGAAATTTTGTTTATTTCGATACGACCCGGGTTTCGACGTTCAACGTCATCTTCAGGTCTGCAGGCATGTCAATTCTGTCAGGCCTGAAGATGACGTTGAACGTCGAAACCCGGGTCGTATCGAAATAAACAAAATTTCTGTGGAATCACAAAGTTACTATTCTTTCATTTCCAATTTGGGACTCTCGTTAAAAATTAGATGAACTAACTTGCTCGTTATTTTTTTTAATTTGACCGCATGCCGTCGGTCATAGTTAGCAAATTTACTGGAAATAGTATTTAGAGACCGTAAAATGTAATAATAATCGAAAAGGAAAGCATTAAAAATAAATTGCGATCAAAGAGAAATTCGGGCAGCACTATGATTTATTGTGCTCCCTTTCGACGAGTGAAGCGATTTTTTTTAGGTATTTTCACGCAATTTATAATGAAATCATTGCACGAGAAAGTGTATTAAATAAAAATATTTTTAAAAAGGGAGGATGTAGATGTGACCGAAATAATAATTGTCAGTATTTTTATGCACACAGTCAACGCAAATAAGCTCGGATCAAAATTTTCGTAAAGTGAGCCTCAAGGTAAGCACCTTTTGTTGGAAGAAATGCCCTTTATGTTAGTTCTTGACAAACAACAACCGATGTTAATGTACATGCCAAGAGTTCGTTTTTTTCACTTTTGTCCACAGATACAGAGTACGGCAACATAAATTCCTTATTTGAAATACGCGCCAATCATGCTGTAATGGTCGTAACTAGGTAAGAGTGCTCTCATTCGACAGCCGGTATTTTAAAGTTGTTCCCCCACCTCGGGTAGTCGCCATCATGCGTTGGAACAGTGAGGAGCGTGCGTTTGCCGGCGAGGCGGCATTCGAACGGATGTTCTGTGATTATAACCCAGCTGGCATTCCGAAATCGCTTCGAAGTAGCTGGGCCCTGTCCCGGACCAGAAATTAATTGTTAAATGAGTTACTACGTTCACACAAACCGCGAGTGGGACTAGAAGAAGAACTGGAGTCCCTCGGCTCATCAGATCACCTAAGAGCATTGAGGCAGTGAGAGCCGCCATCTTGCAATCCCCACGGCGTTCTGTCCGCTAACGTGCGTCAACCCTTACACTTTCTGTTCGTCACTGAGGCGAATTCTTCACGATGACCTTCATTCTTATAAGTTGGCGATTGTACAGGAACTGTGTAGTAGTAGTTTTTAAGGAAGGCGACCGACAGATGAGGTCATTTGCGCCATTAGGAATGTTTGGGAAAGGATGAAGGGTGGAGAGAAACCCGGCGTCAGCATTAGCCTATTCTCGTCGAAAGGTGCCAAGGGGTCCGCAATTTAACGTCCCATCCGACAGACATCGTACTCACTCAAAGTGCTCTCTGCAAAGCAGGGATCAAAGGAGGGAGCTCAAGTAGGGATCGGGATACCACTGATAAACATTTGTCTCCAGGATTTGAACCCTGGCCCTCTCGATAGGAAGTCTGTACGTTAGCCACCGCACCATCCCGATCCACCCGTGCATTTAACGGCGACATGAGGGAGGTCCATGTAATCGAATGTATAGCTATGTATTAATTATGGTTTGAAAGTAATAAGAAGAACGTAATTCCAGCTGGAATTAACTGTAAGCAAAGAGGGTCGTGTATGAAGCACTTTGAGTATTTTGTATCGGATATTCTTCCAGTAATTCGCTGGAGTGGAAGGTTGGGCATCTTCCCTCGCACCCTCCCCCCCGATCCCCGCTCCGGGAGCGTCACACCACAATCCTCCCCCCCCCTCTCACTTCTCCGTCTTCTTCGCCTCCGGGACCATCTCCCTTCACGCCTTCAGCGAGAACCACCGTCGCACCACTTCATTTCCACCTCAGAATCTCAAATTAACAGCCGGAGCCAGTTCGCTGAGTGGCCGTGGCGGGAAGGGGGTGTGTGGGCGTTGGAGCCGGGAGCACGGAAATACAAGAAGCGTCCCAGCTCCTCGCAACCCCCTTCCTCCCTCTCCGCGTCTCTCCCTCGCTTTTTCCTTTTCTGCGGAGTGGGCGAGGTTTCTCTCCAGACCCCGAGTGCGTCCGTGAGGTGCGAGTGAAATAAGTTAGAGGAGAGAGAGAGAGAGGTGTATGGAGTCCTTCTTTTATCCCTCCCGTCCGTCCGAGAGGGCAGCGTAGCCTCGCCGAGGGAGGGGGGAGGGAAGAGGGGGTTGTGCGCGACCCCCCGTCATCCTTTCTCCCGGCTCGAGGGGTCTCCTCTTCTCCTTCGCCTTCCCGTCCTTCGCCTTTCCCTTTCACCCCTTGGTGTCTCTCTCCTCGGGAAGACGAGAGCGCTGCGCCCTCTTTAACCTCGAGAGAACGCAGACGTTCGCTGGCATGGATTCAGTTGTTTTTGGAGGAGGAGGGTGACGCCACGGTGAATAGGGGCACGGTGGGAATGGAGTTCTGTCTCTCTCTCTGTGTTCCTCTCTCGTGAGTGAGTGAGGCCTAAAGTTGAAAAATTTTCAACTCTTATGCTTCAACTTCTTTTAAGGAAATTTTTATATTTTTTGTTATTTCTCGGCAAGAATACCAACCGCACCCTTCCTTGCGCGGTCGCATTTTATTTTCTCTCGCTCTCGAGAGTGAGGGGCTAAGGGTGAAACACTTTTTAAATTTCATTTTTTCCTGTGTTTAAGAAAGTTTTAATAGTTATTGCGATTTTTCTGCAGAAATACCGGCCGCAACCTTCTTGCATAAAGCTGCCATGCCCTTACGATAGGTAGCACTATTAGGTGCTGTACCTTCAATGAAGTGCAAGGACGAAATTGATACGGAATTCAACTGTAGTGGGAAGGCAGTACACACCCGGTTTCACTATTCCGTTGCTTTCATTTAGCATAGGTGGTGGCTGCTATGTCAGAAAATACAATGATTAAAGAGGTAAAGAAACGCTCTTTTCTTACTAAATATTCAGGGAGACCTTGTTACGAAGTCCAGGAGTCCGATGTACTCAGATTATCGTTGTGCTTCTTCTGAACTAGTTGTATTATAATGAGTTTTTACAGGGCTGATTGCTAGGCGGGTCACTTACGAGATTTACTCATAATAGACGAGTTGCTCCGCATTCAGAATCACCGCCGTTCGGGCTTTCCGACCGTTGCTAATCCTATGTCCAAATGAACGAATCCTCTTTTTGGCACCGCAACCTGCCACGATTGCGAATTCTAGAGCAGCGACAACGGTGAACACGGAGCAGCTGCAGAAAACTAACCCAGCTAACAGTCGTTTTGACACGTAGTTTGATTTAACTCGCTTGTTTTGCTCTTCAGGAATATTAAAATCCCTACTTACGTACGTTGTTTAATTCTAGCCGTGGAAACTGACATAAAGTAATCAACATTTATACACTATACAGCCACTGATAAAGACTTCCTGGTCAAGAAATACGTAGTATTTATTTTAATAGCGTTGAAATTGTTTTTTCTTTTTTTTACGCATGAAATCGGTTGCTAGTTATGACAGTACAACAAATATAGGTTATATATCCTTAAAAAATGATTGTTTCCATTTCGAAAATTGAGTTGAATGACATTTAAGCAAAGGTTACATTCTTTAATAATTATTTGGCAGTCTACCGTTGAAGGTAGGCTTTCGATGAACTCACTATCTCACGAGACTCACGAGTCTCACTATCTCTACAACTCTTAGCATAATCAACTCAGAATCACCGGCGCTCCAAACCGAATTTAACTGATCTTCATTTTCACATACATTCTACGTACCTCCCTTCATTCCCTCCAATATGCTTATCATTTTCCTCTTCCTGCCTCGCCTGACTAACGTTCTCTTGTAACAATTATGAGAGGAATTAAAAACAAGGATGTTTTATATTTTTACGGGCGTCATATGAAAAAGCAAAACCATGTGCATGTAATACGAAAGTGATTAGGCAGCAGAATGAGGCCTTTTTTATTTTCTTTTTCGCATTACTGCCGGGCCCCGGGGAATTTGGGGGAAAACGTTTATTCATTAACTTTGCCTCCATCAAAGTAGCATTTTATGCTCATATCGAAATTATTTTTAATTGCTATTCATTTATAGATTTGTTTTAAATCTAGTGCGGAAAAGCAGTGTCTATGGTAAAAACCAGTATGATTTGCATATAAACATGAGGAATTTCGCATCTGCGAATGTCCCTTGACTCATTGCTAAGCGAGTCGTTCGAAGGAAACAGTACTGGCTGAACTATACCATATCCTACCAAACCGACCTTCGGGTTGTTTGCAATGTGAATATATATAGATATGTATAATAAATATAATCTTCTGGATCTTTTGGAATCTTCTATTTACATATAATTTAGGAGTTCAATCTTTTTTCCAAACTTAGAATGCCAACAGGCACTTAAAAGCCCTCCAATTCTTCCGGAGTGGTGCAAGTACAGTCCTAATGTTGGAGGGCCCCGCCCACACGTAGCACATAAACGATCCTTAAGTTGTTCATTTCCGACTTCCAAAAAGCTTTCGACGTCCCAAGCGGGTCCCTCAACCTTCGAGCTTCTCTTTTCCGACGCCCCATTCGATGCCAGGCACCGTGGGCGCATCTCATTCCCGTTGTCATGGCTACAGCGGAACGTTTATTTTTAAGACATCATCGGACCCTTGTCTCTCGCTTTAATTTATCGCGCCATTATTTCTGAGGGAATTGCTTGGATGGTCGGCACAAATGAGACAATCACTGTATGAGCTGAATGACTGTGGACTCCCAGGCGACATCGGGAAGATGACATCGTTTATGCGCGATTGTGTGTCTATGGGGTCCTTTTTTATGGTGGGCATTAGTGTCGCCGCGGGTGAAATACTCCGAAATGCGCCACCGCGTCTTCCTTCCTATTAAAGAAGTCTCCGGAGAAGATTCCGCGGTGACCTCTGACCGTGGGTGTCCTCCCCTCATAACGTTGGCCGACGCTTTGAGGATCATCATCTATCACCGCACAGGGCTTGCTTGAGTACACCTTCGGTAATTTCTTATCTTACTCATTTTGAGTCAAAAATGCAATAAACGGGGGTGTGGGTAATTAAATCAAACAAATGTTTCTGATTAGCATGAAACCATTAAAAGTATGGAAAAGGTTATCTTCGCCAGAATTTAGATGTTCGTTCCTTTCTTAATAATCGTATGTAATAACTTTTACCAGGAATTATATACCTGAATACTTATTTAGATATTTTATTACCCTGCAAGCCACCGCTAGGGTGTGTGGCAGGGGGTGACTACATAACAGACTAATTAAAACCCGAATATGACCCCTACCGCGGTTGGATAATGTTATCCTGATCCCTTATCGTTTATGGAAAAAATGGCAATTTAAATCTATCTGTTGTACACTAATATAGTATGTCTCATTTTATTGACATGGTCTCTCCTGACGTAGTACGATGGGGTTAATAATACATTTTCGACAGCCCTACTAAAGTGACGTCCTTCCAATTCATATGCAAGAGATTTAATCAGCAATTCCGTATGCTCCGTATGTGATTCCCAGCCTTGCTGCTCTTAATAATTTTGGATACGCTACTTAGTTTATCATAACAAGGTTTTACAAATATAGCTGCTCTATGCTCCACGCGATCCTAATCAATTTTTCAACTCTTTGTACTCCTACATGACTCTGTGTTTGCCTTTTTCCATTTAATTCTCTCGTTTATCTTTATAATTATTTCATCCGTATTCCATGGGTTTCTTGTCCTTTTCCTAATTGAGTTTGCCAACGGTTTGTCAGTGCACTTACCTTAATTCGTCTTAATTTTCTTAAGGTTTTATTGTAATGCATTTACGTATCAATACCTTCGTCTTAGGTGAGGGGAATTGATGGGTGTAGATGTAAGTCCACCCGTGCGGAAATGGGAAGCTCTTGTACTGAAAAAATTCTTATGTTTCTTTTTCTTAAAGGCGTATCAGCGTAATTCATAGTCTCTTGGTTTGAAAAAAATTAAACACTAGCCCATTTTCATTTGGTTGTACAAAAGAAATCGGAAGTTTCCAAGCGCACTCATTGAAAATTACTTAACCTTTAATTGGGAATTATTTCAGACCGAAATCAAGTTTTCTTCCAAACTCTTGGAATACTAAATCCTTTCTAATTTCAACATAGCGGCGGAGAACCTGTATAGATCCGGGTTTTTTTATGTTCACAAGTTGAATCGTATCGAGCATTCAATTAATTCAATAGATCACGTGACTTTCTTTTGCTAGAAGAGAAAACAAAAAAAAATGGTTGCTCATCTTTGTTGGCAGCCCAGAATTATAGTTGGAAAGTATTTTATTCACTAAACCTTTCTACGATAGAGTTGGATATCCTAGTTAGTTAGTGGCATGTATGACCATGTTGAATCAGTGCTTTCCGATCATATTTATAGATCGTGTGGAAGAAGCTTTGTGTTTGCCTGCCATTTTCAGAAACAAACTTGGGTTTGATCTATTCAATCGATGTACGTACCTTCTATGGTAAAACAAAACGCAGTTCTCCGTTTCTAAAACCATCCCCGGGTCTTTATTTTTTTCAATACTCCACCTATCACCGGACATCCATGGTAAACATTCGACCGTGGACTTCTCCAATGTTTATCGACGCCATGTTATTCCTCCTTGCTCACATTTCTTTTCATTCCTCGCAGCCCCCTCTCTCTCTCTCTCTCTCTCTCTCTCTCTCTCTCTCTCTCTCTCCTTTCCCCCCCCCCTCCCCCCGCCCTTGCTCCGAGCCAAGACCCGGAGCATAATCTGTCCGGGAAATACTATCGACAAACACGGGGCATCCGTGAATCCCAATATTTATTATTTCTTTTGCTCGGAGACGCGCCCTCCTCCGGATCCAACCGCCTTCGGACCACAACAAACACGTGCTTTTTTTCCCTTCCGAGAAGGAGAAGTCAAGGGAGCAAACATTTTACTCGGGAGGGACGGGGAGGAAGGAACCCGGAATAGTGGAAGGGGGGGGCGGAAGGATCTCTTCGGACGTGAAAGTTTAGGCAAAGGTAAGACGGAGAGAGATGGAGAGGGAGAGAGGGGGGAGGGGCTCTCAGACGGGGTGGAGGACGGTGGAGGGGGATATCGGTGTGGCCCAGGGGCCACTCTTGAAGTCGCTTGTGGGGCCCCGGGGGGGGGGTGCGAAGGGGTGGCAGAAGTTGTGAGAGAAGGATGGGTGCGCCCTCGCGGTGCCCCGCGGGGAGAAGAGGGTGGAAGAGTGGAGGAAAGAAAGCACGCCGGGTTCATCCATCTGATATGGAGAGCAGGGTGAGTGGATGGGGGAGATGGAACGCGGCGATTGGGGGGCCCCAACCCCACTCCGCCCACTCCCAGGGAAGAGAGAAGGAAGGCAACGGGGAGTCCTCGCTCTCCCTCTCCTCAGGACGGGAGGGCAATAATTTTATACTCATTTTTCACTCAATAATCTCCTCGGGAGGACTCCTCCGCGGCGATGTCCGAGTGAAAATTCAATAATCACCCAAAAAAAATCGCTTTCCTGTACTGCAAAGTGGGTACGCCATGTCATAATTATTCTTATCGGTTCTGGAGGAATAGAGATAGAATGTTCGTGGCATAAAACCATAAGGAATTGATACAATTTCTTCAAATCCCCGAATCCGGTGAGAGATTTTTCCGTGGTAACCCGTGAGACTCATGATAGATAACCGCTTGGATTTTCACTGTAAAGTACGATGCCATTGTGACCGTGTCAAGCAAAGTTCAGAGGTGCGAGGCTCGCTTCAGTAGTTTCCGGTTCGGTCTAAAGGGGCAGCAGAGTGCATTGAAAAATTGTAGAATACGCGACAAGTATGTGGGATCCCTGGGAGAAATCTTTAATTAAAGATTTGGATTGGGTCCATGAAAATCCGTGAGGTTTGATAAAAAATACTACGAGAATCGCGTAAGCGTGACCGGTATGTTGGGGGAATTAGGTAGCGTAGCCTTTAGATTATTGAAGAGAGCAGGCAGGACTTAAGAAGTTTAGAAAGGTAGAGGACACTTATGACACTGAGGGAAATATCGTGACATGACGTTTCATTGGTGGATTCGACCACCGGGATAAAATAAAAGAGATAAGCACCGTCGCTGACTGATTGAAGTACTTGTTCTTCCCTCGCACGAGACGAAAACAGCCAAATCGAATCCAAGCGCCCGAATACAATTACTTAAAGGCAAACATTTAATAAGTATTAAATAAAATTAAACACAACAATTTATTGCTTGATAGAAGTATATGTACGCATGCGTACGTTTGTGCATTGCGTGTTATTGTCTATTCGTGTGTATGTATTGATTCGTGTTGGTCCGTTTATGGCTTTTGACCTGTCAACCCCTGCCACACGTTCTTTCGGCGGCTGTGTGTTCTTCTTAAGATGTAGTTATAACTCTACCATTACTTGGACTTGTTGCGAATACCTTACATCCGAAGAAAGAGAAACTTACCGACGTCTGCGGTCGACGAAGGGAGAATTTTTAGGCAAACGCATGTGCCGTCAGTCTCAGATGTTTGCATGTAAAGGTTTTCTCTTCTTATGCGTGGTGTGTCCCTTTTGATTTTCTGGTTTTCAATCGCAACTTTGCCGTTGCAAATGTTCGTAGTTTGCTGGGAGCTTATAAAAATACTGTTTTCCCTAATCTAAGCTGGTGGGTAAGACTAAAATGATAGTATGGTGTTGTTCACTTTTTCAAAAAACTGTTAAAGTTTTGATAAAAGGAAGATTAGTTGCATTAGGTGGATCACGCCGTGGTAAACAACGTAGATTTTTGGATGCCGTAACCGTGACGGTGCCAAGTGAATAAATAATCTGTGCGTAGGCACATCTTTGGAATTTTTCCTTCCCGTCCGGTGCAGTCGAATTTTGTAACTGTACATTTTTTTACCGTGTTTTAATGCCATTCGAGGCTTAAATCAAGAGTGTGGGGATGAGGACTTATTGAAGGAACGAAATGTGTGTACCTCAAATTCACACGAGGCTTACCCTTAGGGATGCCTTCCTTTTCACCCGTGGCTGCTTCTTCCCCTCGGCCGCGACCCCCTAATGACTCCACCGGCCCGCCGACCCTCCACCGGAGTGAAATGACCTCGGGAGTCTCGCAGGGCGCTTTCCCGCCACGTCTTGCACGAGCTCCGTTCATTCCTTCATTTTTGGAAAAATAAGAGGGACGTGACCTCTCGAGATGGGAGCGAGAGGAAGGCTAAGGAGAGTGACCGTGGTGGGGCCGAACGGAGGGGTGTCATGACATAAGCAAGGGCCCTCCACGCCGGCCCTGCATACGCGACCAAAGGGCACTCCACGCACATCACGCGCGCGGAGGGCGCGTTTGCCATCGACATCGGAATCGCCCTTTTTCCCCGAACTGGAGAGTCCTGGGAAAGAGAGGCGAGGGTTTGGGAGGGGGGGGGATTCATTCGAGGGGTCTCCGCGAGAGACCCTGAGGGCGATGAGAGCGTCTAATAAATGCAGTAGGCAAGGGGTCGTGTGATGATCTCAAATTTGAACGGGACGTCAAGAGAAGCCGGAGAATGCGACCTTCTTGTTTCTCGAAGAGAAAAAAGTTCCCGGTGACGTCGTTTCATCAATCCTCGGGAGTCGGGACGAGGGTCCTCTCGTTTCCCTTTCGCGTTCCATTCGCGTCCGTACGCACTCGTCGTCGCCCCCGCGGTCTCCTCCCACCTTCCCCCCGCTCGGACACTCGAGAGGGAGGGAGAAAGAGCGTTGACTTGTTTGGGGGTGCGTCTTAGCCCTCCTCGGTCCGTCGCGAGAGGTGAGGGGCAGGAGGACATCTGAGGAGAAAAGCGAGAATGGAAGTAAGGAGTAATTTGAACGTGCATAATTTATCTCTCGTGCCTAAAAAAAATAAGAGTTGCGTTAGTAGTGTAAGGAGGGCGTGTTTTTTTATTGCGTGTTTGCGGGAAACCTTCCCCTCGTGTTGTGAGAGGTTGCAGCGCCAGTTTCGAGACACCGGAGTTCTAATGTATGTGGCTAAAGGGAGGAGTGGCTGCGTTTTGGAGCGAACGTGAGAACGAGCATTAAAGGAAGCCCTCCCTTCATTTTCACCCCCCAGAGGCGAATGGGCGTCGGGGGAAAACCCCCTCTCTTCCCGCAGAAACTCCCACTGCTGTAGTACTACTGACTCTCCGAGAAATTGGAGTCTTTCCAGTTCGGTTGGTCATGAGGAAGGGAGAAAGAAAATGTTTACTGATGTTCAGAAACAGTTTTTGTCGATATAAGGAGTTTTGCCTGCGCAGATATGTAAAAAAGATTCCCCGGGCCCGTTCGTTAACAGACTGCCGCGTTAAAAGAATTTTTTAGATATTTTCCTCGTGGAGTCGAAATTATATTAATAATGAGTGAATGCCTTATTTAGGTGAGAACCCCGGGAGTTGGCCTTTTCAATCTCCCAGCTCAATCCATTCACAGTGATAACTAATGGCCACAATTGCCTCCGTGCCACACCAAGACAGACACGCCCACCTCTCTCCTCGTCACCCTATCCACCCTCAACCGAATCCCTTCACGTTGATTACGTCATCCTTCTTCGTTCGATGAAGGTGACATGACGGCAGAAATGTGAAATAACTGTCTCTCCTTTTTTATTTGACTATTTTTAATAATGAGTGTTAAGAATATAAATTTCCCAAAGTTATTTCATTCTTTTACTTTCTCTTTTTAGAATTAATTCATGAAAGTGGTCCAATGTTTGAAGTGACTCTTATGTGTGTGTATATATATATATATATACGAGTATAAACCATACTTATTTTTATGTATGTATATATACATATATATTTATATAAATATATATATTATACATAAATAAACCATATATATATTTTTTTTTCGGTAATCTACCGGTTAAGGTAGGTTTTTGGATGGACACAACTATCAAATAAACATTTTGTGACTCCCCACCTAGCAAACTAATCTATATCAGGTCCCTCTTCATCTCTGTGTACTTCTTTCCTCCCTTCATCCCGTCCAACAACCCTATCCTGTTCCTACCCTTACCTCGCTCGCCCAACATTCTCCCCTCTATTACTCTCTTCAACATTCCACTACCGCTCAATACGCCTTTCATCCATTTTTCCTGCCTCCATAGGATTTCTCTCAACAAACCCCTCTCCTCCCCCACCATTTCTAGTACTTCCTCATTTGTTTTTCTTTCGGTCCATTTCACCTTCTCCATTCTTCTCCACACCCACATTTCAAAAGCCTCCAATCTACGTCTATCCTCCTGATTCAGCGACCACGTTTCCGCGCCGTACATAGCTACGCTCCATATTAGAGTTTTTACGAGTCTTGTTTTAACATCCCTACTCAACGTCCCCGTCATCAACTCCCTCCTCCTTGAGAAAGCCTCCTTGCCTAGCGCAATTCTTCTCCTTACGTCCCTACCACTTTGACCGTATTGGTCCAAAACACTTCCGAGATATGTAAACTGTTCTACCTGCTCTATTTTTTCCCGCCTATTTTAATATTTCGCTTAGCCTTTTTCTTTCTGGAAAATCACATAACCTTTGTTTTATTAATATTGATTCTCATCCCATATTTATCGCACTTAACCTCCAATTCACTCAGCAATGCTTGCAACCCCTTGGCTGATTGAGCAACTAAAGATTGGTCATCAGCAAACCTAACCAATTTTACGAATTCCCCTCCGACTTTCATTCCTACCTCCAGTTCTTCCCATGCCTCTTTAATCATTTCCTCTACATATACGTTGAACAGTACCGGTGACAATGGGCAACCCTGCCTTACACCTCTTCCTAACACTGCCCATCCGGACTCTCCGTTCCCCACTCGCACCTGAGCAGTCTGAGACATGTACAGGTTGCGGATCAGTCTCCTGTCCCTCCAATCCATTCCTATTTTCTGTAATACACGCATTAATTTTTCCCAATTCACTCTATCAAACGCTTTTTCGAAATCTACAAAACAGGCAAAAACGTCCTGATTGTATTCTATAATCCTCTCGACTAGTGATCTCATTACTGCAATGGCATCACGCGTACCTCTTCCTTTCCTGAACCCAAACTGATAATCCCCTAAGTAATCATTTGCCTTACTCTCTATCCTTTTGTTGATGATCCTGAGAATAACTTTAGCTGCGTGGGATATCAAACTTATTGTTCTGTAATCCTCACATGACGAAGCCTTTGCCTTTTTTGGAATAGGAACTAACACCGATCTCACAAAATCTTCCGGCCAGATTCCTTCCTCATAGATACTACGAATCAGTCCATATATGGCCTTCTTCCCACCTTTCCCTAACCATTTCAACATTTCTACAGGAATATTGTCCACCCCCACAGCCTTATTTGCTTTCATCTCCTTTAATGCCCTTTCTATTTCATCGTCGAGTATGCCTGGACCTAAGCTATCTTCTTCTACGTCATGTTCCTTTTCTATGTCTAACCTTGTCGGCCTAAGTTCTTTACCATACAGTGTTTCTATATATTCCTTCCATCTCTCTTGGATTTTTCCTGGTTCAACTATTATCTTACCCCATTTATCTTTAACTGTTAGCACAGATCTTGCCTTCTTACTTCCCGGTAATAACTTAACCTTGCTGTATAGAGCACCAATTTCACCCTTCTTCTGTAAACTTTCCATATCCTCGCATTGCGTTTTCCACCATTCTTCTTTTGCTTTATTTGTGGCCCTTCTCAATTTATTGTTTAACTCTTTGTACTTCATTTTGCCTAACTCTGTGTTTACATTTTTCCATCTTCTTCTCTCATCCATCTTTGCAATCATCTCATCCGTTACACATGGTTTCCTTATCCTTTTCCCGTTAACGGTTCCTATAGTGTCTTTAGCGGCTTCCAATATCCCTTTCTTGATACATTCCCATTTTTCTTCGATAGTACTCAGTTCTTTACCGTCATCCATCATTTTCTCTACAGCCTGCTGATACTCCTTCCTCGTTAATCCATTTACTGCTTCTAAATTCCGATTCCTAACCCGCCGCCCTTGCCTTATCTTCTTGAAACGAACATTACATTTCATAACAGCTAAATTGTGGTCAGAGTCCGCATCCGCTCCTGGGAAACTGTGCGAACACTGTTCCTAAACCTGTGCCTAACCATAATATAATCTAACTGATACCTTTCAGAGTCACCTGGCATTTTCCATGTATACCTACGCCTTTTGTGGTGTCTAAACCATGTGTTAGTGATGACTAACCCCTGTCTCCTGCAGAATTCAATTGCTTTCTCCCCGCGTTCATTCCTCGTGCCTAACCCATAGTCCCCCACCTCACCACCATCTCTTCCTTCGCCTACCGTCGCATTCCAATCCCCCATCACTATCAAATGTTTCCCTGCAGGAACACTCGCGATGATATCCTCTAACTCATCATACATCCTATCGACTTCTTCCTCCTTGTGGTTGCTCGGTGGCATGTATACCTGAACAATGACCAAGTTCGTCGGCTCTGCTTTAATCTCTACGAGTAAAATTCTATCTGTCGCTTGCTCTATGTTGACTACGCTTCTTCCTACCCCTTTATTTAAAATTACGGCAACCCCTCGTTGGCTCTCGTCCCCGCCGCTGTATATCACTCTATAATTGTCACTCCAGTAATCCCCGCTATCCTTCCATCTCACCTCGCAGAGACCTAAAACATCTATATTACCTCTTTCCATCTCTCGCTTAATATTTTCTAATTTGCCTCTCCTCAACATTGTCCTGACGTTCCAGGTTCCTATTCTAACTACTTTCGCCTTCTTCTGAGTCTTCTGTCCTGCTGCAGTTATTTCTTCCCTGCAAGGGTTTCGTGGGATGACGACCGCGGAAGCCTTGCCTCTCCCGCTGCCGGGCACGACACACGGCCTCTTGGGCCGAGTCCCGTAGTTGCCAGGACTCATATTATCTATAGCATCTATATATATATATATATACATATAGATGATGCGGAAGTACTCACGAGAGCAATATAACTTTTGGACGGCACAATAGAACACAGAATAAAACAGATAACACGTAAAAGGACAATCACACTCAAGATGATTTAAGCTTTCGGCCTACTCCGAGGCCTTCTTCAGAAAAGTTATATATATATATATATATAACTTTTCTGAACTTTCTTATATATATATATATATGCGACCCGCATATATATATATATATATATATATATATATATATATATATATGCGGGTCGCGGTGGTCTAGTGGGTAGAGCGTTGGACTACTGACCAGAGGGTCCCGGGTTCGATTCCCGGGCAAGGCACTTTGGGCACCTGCAGCTCCACCCAAGCTAGTTGATTTTTCGGGTACCAGATCTTCCTGGGAAACCATAACCGGCACAGGGAAAGGAACTGGCCCCCCTACCCTGATGTGTGAATATTCACACGCCGTCGGGCTTGGTACATGGGTGAGCTCTACCATCACCAACTAAACCGACCTTCGGGTTGATTACTGTGTTTATGGTTTATATATATATAAACCATATATATACATATATATATATGTGTGTGTGTGTGTATTATAATATTAGTGTATGTGCATATGCATTCATTTATTTATTGGTTTGGATGAGCACATATCAAAACAGTAAAACGATGCATTTCTCTGCTGCCTCTATTTAAAAAACACAATCCAACATGCGATACTGCAATAAAACTTCCTTCAATGTCATATACGAGTGCTTCCTTCCTCGCTTCATTCCGTCAAACGTGCATATCTTATTCCCCTTTCTCGATTGTCTAACGTTCTTCCCTCCTTCAAAGTCTTCAGTGTCCCATCGCCGATCAAAATGTTCTCTATTCTTCTTTCCTGCCTCCTTTGGATTTCTCACTATAATCCCCTCTCCTCCCTCACCAGGCCCACCGCCCCCTTCTTCGTTTCAACGACCATGTTTTCGCGCCATTCAAAACCGCGCTGCTTTTCTTCGTTCTCTGGGAAGTTATATTTTTTTACGTTTGAGATATCAGTAAATAGAACCATGTTGATACGGCGTTTCATTCCGTCCCCTTCTTAGCTGGCGTCTACATTTATTCCTCACTCATATTTTCATATCAGTCTTGGCGTACATAATTCGTGATCGTGATTTATAAAATTTTCATCTGTTATTGTGTTTTTCACCTTTCGTCTTTTATGCATCGGTGAATTTTTCCCTCTCTGTCAGTTTATAGACTTTGGCAGATATTTTTCTCCTCTCAGTGAATGCGACGTGATGGAATTTCTTTGTGGTAGAATGTCTGTCAACCCTTTTTCCGTCGCTGTAGGAGCACGTTTAGTGTTTCCAATTATTCCAATGTATTATTTAAGCAGCTTCTATTGTTCATGCATCAAAACACCGAAGAAATTGTACATATGTATATTTGGATGAAGTGTTTCCAACTTTACTGGATACCAGTTGGTTTTTGCAGTGCCTTGTTTTCCTGAGTTATACTTGTATATCGTTTCATTCGATTTACTGATTATAATTATACATGTATCTTATTTTGATTTCATGCTAGTCCTCCTAAGGCAACAATTAAATTCAGAAACTTCCAGTTATTCGTGTAATGGCTATGGCGACTTGTATTCGGTTTCTCTAATTTATATTAATCCTGAGGTCGTAATTCTTTATTAGTTGTTTCAGTAAACCAAACCAAAGTATTTTCATTCTGAGGTGCTTGTTAACTTAATTTAGCCGACCACTGTCATCATGGATTGTCTCGTCTTTGTTTGTGTATGTCATCATTGTTTCACTTCACATTCGCGTCTGAGTTTTGTTAGGAACCCGGCAGCAACGTCCATGTTTCGATAAGAGCTCCATGTCATCCTGTCTGAGTTACGGGGTACTATCGCATAAAAGTGTTTATGCTGACGCATATACTCGTACTTCTCTGAGGATAGAGAATCGACTTTTCAAGTATGTTGAGATGAAGATTAGTTTTCGTGAAACAAGCATAAATTATAAATCCGCTAAGTGCATTGTCTTCGAGGTAAAGCTATCCTTAGATAGGAAAGCCTCACCGAACAACGGCCCATTAGTGATCATTTTACACGTGGCTTAACCTTACGCCATTGATAAAAATTTTCATTATTTCTCACAGAGTTGAGTTTTGGGTGAAATGAAGTGACGATTAAATCACCACATTCATTAAAGGAGGGATCTTTACTGTCTAATTATCTGTAATGATTTTGGATATTTCGGGATGACATAAAATTACGATAAGGAATTCGTTGAGATTCGTAGTATTCCTGGAGGATATCAGTTTTCAATTTAACCATATTCCTAATATGCCATATTCAAATAATAATGATTGACTAGCGACTGGTAACCTAAGTGGAAATGTTTCTGCTGGTGAAAACTAGACATATCGTGTTTGTGTATAAATATATATATACACACAAACAGGGTGTGGCAACATAACTTCCTTTTATTATAAGGCAAAACCTCTTTAGGCGGGGTAATAATTTATGCATGTTTTAGGAAAACTAATCTTCATCTCAGTTGCCGCACCCTTTATGTGAGTATGTGTGTATACACACACACACACACACACACACACACACACACACATATATATATATATATATATATATATATCTTGTCATTCCAACCTACCACACTCCGTGCAAGCATCTTCTTCCCCGTGGCGACCGGATGAAACGAAATAGGAAGGGATACCACGCTATCCTTTACACACACAAGTGCCACCTTCTTACGCGGTTAGAGCGTCCTCTCCCCATTCAGATAGCAAACCCTTTCCGTGGAAACAGGATAAAAAGGGATTTATCTGTCCAGCAAGGGCGTAAAACTCGTGCTTTAAGAACTCCGAAAATATTCCCAATTTCACGCCCGACGTTGGACTGCTGCACGAAATTCACTTCAGTTGGAACTTGCAACCCACACGGGCCCCACAGGGCGTCCACACGCACAAGACAACATTCGCTGAGCAGGTGAGCTGGCCTGTCCCTTGAAACTATAAGTTGATCAGTTATTCAACACACTTTTAAACGACTGCCCGAATATGTACTGAAATAACATTAAATAAAGCTACTTTTCCCTTTGACTTTGGAAAAATCTCTGAAAGTATTTGCGACAAGTAAGAAACATCAGGTGTTAGAATAGCAGACTGAGATTTATGATACTGGTCCCGACATAAAAAAAGAGAAACTCACTCGGTTTCTTTTTCTGAGTTTCTGAGTGAGCTTCTCGTTTTTTATGTGTTTCTGTGTTTTTTGTCTTTGTCCACAAGTGCTAACTTTGAATATTTTTATACATGTATAAAAATATTCATACATATATATGTAATATTCAATACTATATATATATATATATATATATATATATATATATATATATACATACTACTATTCGTAAATATATGTATAATATTTTTCGCTTTTGATCTGCTTGATTCCGTTTTCCCCACCTCTACTATGGTCGTTCTTGGTATGTATGTGTGTGCATATATATATTTTTACATATTATTAGGTAATCTACCGGTTAAGGTAGCTTTTTGGATGGACACAACTATCAAATAAACATTTTCTGCTCAATCCGTCTTCCCCACCTTTCCTGTGTTCGTCTTTTATGTGTTTTCCTATCCCCTTTCCTTATATCTATTTCTATGTGTGAAGTAATATATATATATATATATATATATATATATATATATATATATATATATATATATATATATATATATATATATATATATATGAATATGTCAGTGTACTTCAAAAATTGAACTAGTTGAAACAGGCACTCAAAGAATGTAGCCAGAATAAATGCTAAAAATAAAAATTTCCTATCGGCAGTTGCCATAAAATTTAAACCTCTTAAATCTGGGAAAAATTTGAGTGGTTTCGATAATCTGTGACAAATAGATTCATAATGTATTGCCTAAAATGAAATGTCTTTAAATATGAAGCAATTTAACTCTTTTTACAATCAATTTTATAATATTCTTCTGCATGTAAATAAAAACATGTCAGTCCATATCGATAATATTCGATTTTTTTGAACCAGCCAAATGAATTCTGCATTCCAAAAATATTGAAATCCATAGTCGTTTCAATATATTTTAAATTATTTATTTATTTCATTATCCCAAAAATTAAAATCTGGCCTGGAATGGTACGTGTGTAGGTTCCGAGCAGTGGGACTTGGCACGGAATTTTTGTCCTCCCACGGGGAAGTTGGTCCGGTCTCCTCTCCCCTTTTCGAGGAGAGGCCGAGATGGGAGCACTTGGGGGTCACGGCGAAGACACGCAGAGCCAGTTGGGAAGGGGACCGCTGTGGTGGCACCCCGTCCCCCATGGATAAAGATACGTGGAAAAGGAAAGGAGTGAGAGTTTTCTCTCATCCTTTGTTTTGTCGTGGGGGTTGGGGAGGGTGAAGAAGCCCCCCCTCCTCCTCCAGGGAGCAAAGAGGCTCCTCCTTTCTCCTCACCGCGCGCGGTCGTATCTCAAGACTCTGAAGTCGAGGCAAAGGAGCGGAGTTGCACCTCTCGTCCGCTTTTTTTGTTTTATTCCTTACATTCCAACGGAAAGAAAACGAATTTGGACCTCCGCGACTCGGTCTGGCCGTGTGGATGACCACCGCCAAGACGACGGAAAGCAAGCACGAGCGTCCCTCCCGTCTTGTGCACACTCGGGAGCGCCATTTCCCCAGCGCCGCCTCCATTGGGGTGGGGAGGGTTGGACGAGGTGAGAGAGAGAGGGATAGGGGGAGGGGGGTGGCGGCAGGAGGGGGAAAAATGACGACCCGCGACGCGTCCAGTTGCCGTTGTTATTTACGTAAACCGAAGGATATTACAAGAACACGGCCGTGTAATGCACTGGCGCGCACAAACACACACACACACGAGGGGATTTGAAGATATGGTGTCGTGCCCACGGTTTTGACAAGACGGAGTGCTTTTATTTAGTGGAGTGATGGGAGTATGCGGAGGGCTTTCGGGGGTGGGTTGGCGATGCTGTGTTCGCCGAGGATTTATGCCCCCACTCTCGTCCCCCCCCCCTTATGTCCACCCGTGTCCAGTGCAGGGGCGCAGTTCCCCTCCTCCCCGCTCGCACTGCCCTTGGCCCTGTGCTGATGTCGCCACGTGCTGAGTCGACGCAACGGCCATCTCCGCCCCTTGGCGTGATCGATTCGGCGTTGGACCCGTTTCGAATTTCCGTGTCTCCCGACCGCCCTCGCGCAAATAAATGGTCGCGCCTCGAGTAAGGAGGGTCGGGTGGGGGTGGACAGAGGGGGAGAGGTAGGTCTATGTTTCCTGCGAATAGTTGTTCCATATGAGGAGATGATGGGTTGATGTTATTTTGAGCATTTCAGAATAAGTGTCGTCGTAATTTCTGGGTCTTGATTTCAGTTTCTTATTTGAATCTCGCTCGGACTCAGCGGAAACGTCGACCGGAGTAGGGAAGGAGTTGTGTTACACCAGAAGCGTGTGGTTGTTTCCAACTTGAAATGAAAAAACGTTGATCATTTTCTATATTCCTTATTTATGATTGCAATTATTTTCGTCTTTGCCAAACGATCCCTCTGTATAATCAGCGAAGAATTCGGTATGGAGTATTTTCGCGTGGCTCCAAAATCAGATCTTGGGTGGAGGAGTTAGGCCGTCCGTGGATTTCAAAATGCTAGAATGGATAAGAATGGAGAAAATAAGCTCGACAGAAAAGGAAGACGAATGAATTTTAAACATGTTAGGAAGAAAGGAATTATTGGAGTAAAATTGAAGACGCCAGGTAGTGATTAAATAAAAAACGTGGCACTGAGATGAAGTGCATACTCGAAGGAATGATTAAAAAACTTGGAAGAAGGGTGTTGTAGTAATAGCCATTATGGTCCCTTTAAGATACTTGTTGGAGAACTTATAAGGGGCTGAAGGAGGAAAATGTATGGGATTGACGGTGTTCATTTTTTTACGGAAATCCCTTATACTTCACCCGTGGTCCGGTCGTAACGTATCTCTTATTGGTAAGCCACAATTATCAAGCAGGTTTGGTTCAAGGCCGGTTTAATAGGTAGAAATCACGTCGTCCTAAGGCCAACGGTGTGTGAAATTCACACGTTAACAGGTTTTGGTGTACCAGGAAGATATGGTATCCGGGAAATCCTACAACTGGGTGAAGCTGAAAGTTCCCGTAGGCGTGCTCGGATATCAAACCTGGCCCTAATGTCGGTAGTCAAACGCTCTACCAACTGAAATTCCGCTTCCCCCTGTGGTAAACTATCTTAATAATATGTGTTCTCGTATCAGTGTAATTCCAACCTGCAATGACAAGAAAATACGAGGTCATCCTCAAAGAGTGCATTTGCAATATTAGCGGCAGTCGATCTCTTGGAGAAGGGAGGAACTTAGGAAATAAGTATGGATTTGAATTCCTTCTCGAAATTGCGTTAACGGGAAAAATTGAGATTCTAATTCTGTGGTGATGTCGCCACTAGATCGCTTTATCTCTTGTGCCAGGAATATCAAGAGGATAAATTCCCGAGGGGAGGTGGGAAAGATACATATCCATCTTCATACGAGATTCAATGGAATCTCTCCCCTTCGTCCGGGAAAGGACGCTATCATTTGCAGTTTTATTAGGATTTGACGTTTTCCCGTTAGTCCCTTTTAAATCTCCCTCTTCTGCATTGTCCCCAGAAAGTGCCTTGCACCAGTCCTACGGCCTTCATAGCAGGGGGAAATTGACCCTCCCCTTATCCTGACGCCAAGGGGCACAGTATTAGTAGGCGCAGGAAAATTCCGATAAACGTACACAATACCCTGAAAGCGGTGGTGTTTGGGGGGGGGGGAATCCGCAAAAAATCATATTCCGTGAGTTCTCCCTACTCTCAATCCAATCGTATCTAAGGTGAATGTTGAAATAGAAAGAACCCTTATGTGTAATAGGTAAACTAACGCTAAGAACTTCACGTGGTGCTAGTCATATTCCATTAGAACATTTAAGTATTGGGATACAGATAAAATGTTTTAACAAAGGGCTTTACAAACTTTTTTATGGTTCCTATACACTAAGCGATTACAATATTGTCCGTATGTATTAACGCTCGACGCTATGGAAAATCAATGTAAAATAAAAATATAATTTAGCAAATAATAAGAATTATCTTACACAGTTTTTCAAATTCATTCACTGTTTTCCCCAAAGTATTCAAGTTATTGATAAATTATATAAAATAACCTACGCGATTTGATTGATTATGAATGTGTATGTATTATGATATTTAATTCTGTTTTTGCAATACCAGCTTAGAATATGCTTAAATGAATGGCTTCTAAAAAATTAACACTACGAAATGCTCAAGCTTTATAAATTGTTATTAAGGGAGTTATTATACTTTGGAATGCTTTTCGGAATGAACGCGTAGATTGTCCGGGTTTCTTTTCTCTATTAAAAATATTTTGTATTATATTGTAGAAATATTAGTTCATTCATTCATTTAAATATGTACAGATTAGCTAACTCACAAGAAACACTAGTGTACAGACATAAACAAAATGACTATTTACATCATGGAACAATTAGTCTTTTTGACCAATTCGTAAAATTTTTGTTTTCCTGTCAATATGTTCGGGCGCTCGTGTTCGATTTGGTTATGAAAGCGTAGCGTATAGTGAAAGTGGAGTAGTTTAATCTCTCTGTACCGGTGTCTTCCTTCCCTATTGCGTCACTATGGTCGAATCCACCGTTAAGTGTTACAATAATACCCCCGGTGTCACCGCAGAACGCAGGTGTCCGTTACCCTTATCTTAGTCAACGTCTTCCGTGGTCTTTTCCTGAATCAAGAGGCTCCCTAAGTAACATCTCCAACGTACACGTTACGCTTACTCTTTCCCGTAGCAATTTTGTACTAACCTGCGAATTTTACGTGTACCTTATTTAATTTAACGTTTTCTCGATTGGACCCCAATTACTTGGAGCTTATTCAAATTATGGCCTAACTTGATAGCATTCCTCTCCTACTTTTTAATTACATTATCAGCCCAATCCTGTGGTGAAGCTTAACTTTTTTTAATGCTGATCCGCGTATGGTTGAGTAGCGAGTGGCCAACGAAAGGTGTGATGTCAGTGCAACACACAGGTAATCTACCTGTTCTGATGTCCTTAACTCGATCCCTTTCCCTTTTATATCTTACGTTTCGTTTCCCTTCTCTTTTATTTAAAAGCTTAAGTGATGTGCATTTCCGGATATTTAGTGCTAACATCCATTCTTCACATGTCTGCGATGTCCAGTCCACAACGTTAGAGAGTGACAGGTGATCTGCCAGTGTCACTTTTGTATAAATTACTCTTGTCTTCTCCAACTTATCTTAGATAGCTCCTAACGTGGGAGCAACCCTATCCCGTTGAGTAAACATCGACTTTTGCGGTGAAACTTTCAGGAATATCCGTATTTTAAGGCGTATCGTTTAGATGCGCGCAGCTTTGGAGGTTCCGGGTTACGATGCCTGGTCGACATAGAATTCGCCTTTTGCAGGTCCTGTAAAAATTCTTCCAATTCCAAATCCCCTGAATCGAACCCTTTCTGTGTCTGGATAAAGAAAGATCGAAGTCGTTCCGCAGAAATCTTAATCTTTTACCGCCTGCGTTATAAGAGTCTCGTATGGACGGGTCTCTCTGCCTCTCAGAGAAACAACCCGCTTCAGATCTCTTAAATATTTGGCGAATTCTCCAGGCGACGGGGGTCTGACGATCGGTCGTTTCGTTCACGAGGAGTAGTGGGCTCTGGAAGTCTTTCATACATATATTTATATGAGCGGTAAAGCGTTTTGACGTGTATGAAAAATGAATCCGACTTTTCGTCTCCGACCCCATCCAGCACCGCCACCGGCGGAAAAGTCCCCTTGGCCCAACAGCCGACACCGCCCTTGTACCCACCCTATCCTCCCCCTTCTCCCCTCAATCCCTCCTTTCCCCCTCCCCACACCCCTCCCTCCCTCCTGCTCCCTTCGGCCGATATTTCCTTTTTCCGTACACACACTTCCACGAGCGACATTTTTTTGCGTCTCTCAAAGAAGGAAAAGGGGGAAAAAATGACGGCGACTTCCCCGCCTTCTCACGGTCCACTCCCAGGGCCCCCCGCCCCACCTCCCGCATCGCCCCACACCCCATCGCTGCCTTTTCTCCACGTCCACTTTTTTTTCCCATCCATCCGTCGGCCCCGAACATCATTACCCTCTCATGTTGTCCTTTTCAATCGCACGGGGATCGGGCGGGCGGTCGGGGGGCGGGAGGGAGGCCCGGAGAGTACTTATAAGGGCTGGGAGGAGGAGGGGCGGAAGGGTCTCGGGAGGGGGGAGAGGCGATCCCTTGATAAATGGAGACTACAAAATGAGAATGTTGTTCGTGTAGTGCGTGAGGGTTGTTGCTGTATCCTTTAAGTTCCTCCCTTTCCTTTTTTCTCTCTCCACGAAGGAACCATTCGATGGATGTTGCGTTGTCGGACCGGGGGGGCTGGCGGGAGGGGGCCGGGCGAGATGGGCCCCCTCTCCGGCGACGTTTAATCGGGGGCGAAGCTCTTAAGGAGGTGGCCACCAGCGCGTGCGTGCGATACCGGGATATCTGTGCTCACCCACCGGCGGAACGTGACGTGGGTCGCCCGGCGAGCAGCACATGCAACATACCTGCTGACAGGGACGATATCGGTGTCTATCGGAGCTAGTTTGCTTCCCTAGGTGTCCACGTTCAGGAATCAAGAGGTGATTAATATTCATGGGTGCAGAGTTCCTTCGGGAAGTACGGCATCGCTCTCGAGTTCCGAGGCCTTGTCAAGTTTAGACAAGCGCCGAAGATGGGGTCTTGGGCGTTTTAATGCCATCATCCGAAAGGTGAATGGAAGGAATTGGTTTGAAAACTTCCTTCAAGTTTTTGAATTGGCGTCTCATTCTCGATTTCTTGGGGGCCTTTGAAATGATGATTAATGCATAGCGTACTGCGCAGGAGATGGCCGGATGGTTTTAGATTAAGGGACGGATCGGGGAGAGCAGGCGGCAGAAATATCTTCGGAGAATGGGATGGAGGATCGTAAGTGGCCAATATCTCAGTGTGTAAGCCTATAGTGAATTGTTAAGTCAGTGAATCTTACTTTTGGGTTAATTGTCGATTTCCCATGGTATTCACGTCATGTAAACCAGAATGCTATTCTAGTTTCTATCTAATCTGCGCTGGAAGTACATACTACATCGATATTAATGAACAGATTATAGTACTTTTTTTCAAATTACTACCTACCAGGTTCAGATGTGCTTCATCATCTTCACGTCGCTAGTACGTTGAAGCCTGGTCGGTAGTAACATTTTTAACAAGTGAAGAAGTGCTATTATTTGGTCATTATTATTATAAGCAATAATCTACCGGATTAGGTTAAGTTTATAATGGACTGTAGCACTGCACATTACTGTGCACGTAACCCATGACTAATATGACGCAAATTATCTTTAAATTCAGTACTGCATGCTACAATAACTTCTTCATTAGCTCTGCCCACTTTCTACCTCCATCAATTCAATTCAAAATGCCTGCTCTTTTCCTCATACCTCGTTATCCCATTTGGTAATTCATATTTTCCAATGACACTAAATTACGCCTGAAACTACGCAATACGTTCATACATACGTAAGTACTAGATGAAATTATTATGTAAAATCTTCCATGTTTCGGCTTCCAACTACTTTTCATTTTCGTGCGTTAAAAATCCGAGGGTTGTTTTTTTTAATCGGAACTCCCAGGCACACTGTCATCGGCCAAATTTTTCATTTCTTCTTTATGGTTCCTTGAACTAAGAACTACCAACGTTTGATGCCCGTTATTCGTCCTTGAATGTCTTCCGTAATTCTTAGACTCTCTTTCCTTTAGTTCTGGTAATCGTGAAACCGTGCCTCAGGATATACCCGTTTAGCTTTTATTTAAATTATGAATATTATAACTCTTAAACATTTCAGTATTATTCTGTTTTTATAATGCGAGCGATTAAGCGCACTGTTGTCTCGACTCCCGAAAAAGTTACGCCTTTTAAATTCAGAAAGTTATTTAGTTTTTACGAGAATCATGTCGATAGAAGTTAATATTACATTATATTATGTACCCAATACATTGAACTGATGCATTATTTAATTCTATCTGATATCCTGTTTGGGTGTATAGCGGTTAGCAAATATCAATGTGCTATTTCTCAATGAATGGATCATTTTATCCAGGCATTGTCTTAAGTGACATTGTGGGCCGATTGGTTTTTGTCTTTTTTTTCACTCGCACTAATCCAAAAATCACTAATTTCAATCACTTTTCGATCGAATTGTAAACAATTTAACAATCTCCCCAGCGAGAGAGAGAAAATCTCTTTCGACGAGAATCGAACCCCCAACCTTCTAGGTCGACAGCTCAGCCCGGCACCCGCACCGAGGTCGTGGAAAGTGTGTGTGAAAATAATTTGGGCGAATTGCATCATAATGATAATATCCCTTACATTTACGGCGCGGGGCCGGAGAAGTTTTCGCCGTGTTCTACCGGCTTTGTACCCATCCCCTCCCCAGATCGCCTCCCTCTCATACAGTACCGGGGGACGGCCCAACCCATATCCCCCCGAACACGGGACATTCTTAACCTTGCCCCTTCTCGTGTCAATAGTCTGGGACTTATCGCGTCATCGGCCGCTCTTCGACGGGGCGGAGTGGGGGGAGGATGCGATGGGGAGGGGGGAAAACCGGGGGGGGGGGGCAGTGACTGCTCCCAGACGCCGTCCTCTCACGGGAGGTCCTGCCTTTTTAAGGAGCCTGAACTTTGGACGTGGCATCGCAGGGGAGTTTGTTCCCCAGGGGGTTGGGGGATAGGGGTTGGGAGGGAGGAACCGCACGAGGGACGGGAGGGGCGAGGTGCTGAGGGGAAGTTGCGGGCGAGGTGGCCGGGGAGGGGCGTGCCCTGAAATGGGACGACGCGGCCCCTCACCTTCCTCGACGGGGCGGAATGGAGGCTCTGGATCGGGGGTCGCAACCCGCCCTTCCCGGGGTGGTGGGTTTCAATCCGCCCCGCTGCTGAATTCACTCCCCTCGGATTTGGTGTCGAAAGGACGGCTTCTTTCGTCGTCGCTGTCGTCCGCCCACCCACTCCTGTCAGAACTGGACGGTCGATGTGGCAGAATACGTAATGTAGCTGATGGGACTATGCAATAGTTCGTATGTTATACCACCGGTAAGACGCTTCTTTTATACGAGGAATGTTTTGTCAAGCCATCAGGTAAACCCATGATTTATTGCTTCTATTCATTGCTATCCTTGCCTATATTAATTGTTTTCATCTTTTAATTAATATTTTTACCAGATGTTGCTTTGGAAACGTTAGGAATACTTAATAAATCAAAGTGAAAACTAAATTATATGAGAACAAAAAAACATTTATTTATTCTCATAGTTACTGTTACCTTATAAAAAACCATAAACACCTAAATCAACCCTAAGGCTGGTTTGTTAGGTGATGGTAGAGTTCACCCAGTCCTAAGCCCTAGACGGCGAGTGAAATTCACACATCAGCGTAGAGGGGCCAGTTCCTTTCTCTGTGGCGGTTTTGGTTTCCCAGGAAGATCTGGTGCTCGAAATATCACATAGCTACAGTGGAGGGTACCCAGAGAGGCTTTCCCGGGCCCTCTGGTCAGTACGTGGTGTTACGCTCAATCTCTGGACTACACATACTGTGACCTTGTGTGTATTTTATTGCCACATTGGCCGTTTGATTGATTACATGTTATGAAAGCTGGGAGGAAACAGTCAAACTTTCGTTTTATTTCAAGCAAGGGAATTTTATGTTATTTTTCGCAAAATGCATGTTTTGTGAACTGTTGCCATTGTCATGACTTCCTCACAGCTTCCATTCAGAGTGCTGTGGAAAATTAATTGGTATTCTTGGGAAAGAAGCATCTTAAGAAAGAGCTGGTGAGGAGATGGTCGTAATACCATGGCGCTAAACAATTGGTAAACGATAGCTCTGAGCCGCTGACATGGTTTGGCATGTCATGGCATGGCTGATTCAGCGTTCGTTTCCTTATTCTTATTTCGTCCCGCGAGGGGGCCGCACCCGCGTGTTGGGGTCCTTCCGCCGGTGCTCAAGGCGGACAAATAAACCTGCCTCACCCAGCCGCGTTCGTCGTAATTTTCAAATTAAATCCTCTTTACTTTACCTTTGAAATCGTGCGTACACCGCGAGAATCGAGACAAAAGCAAAATGTAGCATATTTCCATCGTTTGCCCTTTTTCAAGGATCGTCTAATTCCGAACGCCTCCCTTAGCATCGCACGCAATGTTTCCCTTGGTTACGGGCAACACACAAATCAATTCCGCCTCAGAGTCATCTCTAGGATCCATCTTTAAATATTCCTCACGCCTCTTTCGCTATTGATCAAAACTGCGGCCGATTCGGTGCAATTTTGATCTAAAGAGATAGGGAAACGTCTCAATTTCCTCGAGTGGATAGTGGTGGCCGTGGTCATTCATAGGTTCTTATAGGTGCGGCGGCCCCTGTCAATCTTGGTCCCGGCGAGAGGGGAACGCCGTTACATCCCATTACGGCTCTCGTCCTTCGGAGAACCCAAACCTGCTCCCGAGATAAGAATCGAATCGGAGGGATGTGATAGGGAGAGGGAGTGTCGGCATGAAGGGAGAGAGGTGGGTGGCGGAGGGTGAGGTTGCGGTGCACGCCGGGAAGGGGTTGATCCCGGGGAGGGGGGGGGCGGAAGGGGTCGAGATGAAAGATGAGGCATCTCGGAGAATGCGGGTAATGAGCTGAGGTGGGGGAGGGGGCGGGCGGGCGAGGGGCAGTCTCGGTTCGGGTGGGTGCTCGGCCGAAGGTCGCGCGGTCCTCCCAGGGGGCGTGTGATGCAGGCAAAGTTTGTTTTCTCTCTCTCGGCGTGGGAAAGGAGCAAAGGGAAGAGGCGGAGACGTCGTCGTCTCTCACCGCCTGCCTCTTGCGTCAACGCTCGCGATTGCACCTCTTCTCTGTGGTGTATCTCGATTGATTAAACAAGCATTATCGGATTTTATCTGTCATTTCAGGAGCTTTTATTAAGTCTTCCACCTCCTCACTTTCCATACGGTACTCTCTCGAAGCAATTGGTAGGGTATGCGGCAGGGTTGATTCCGCACCAGGCATAATACACATATAAAAGATTTAAGTTTGATCACAACTTTTAGTTCTCAGTCAATGCATAAAATATTTCAATTGATGGAGATAATTTTACGTACAGGAAAACTCATTACAGTGTCTAAATAAATATCTAGGCGTGCGAGACGGGTTGCTAATAACAAGAAGAAAAACAAAATAAAGATTAGATAAAATAATGACATATCAGTAGGCCACTTAGAATTAAAAAGATACTCCTCCTCACTTTCGCTGCACGCGATCCAATTCGGCAATCAATTCGACTTCGTGAGGATCCCATATGCCTTCAGTATATTCTAAATGAGGCCTAGCCAACGACAGATAACACTTCTCTTGAGTCTACTCATTCCATTTCGGTGTTCCTGATACAGTAAGCGTTCGGGAGGTAACCACTCCTATTCCAAAGGTTCATCACTAACCTCTTTTTTAAGTTTAATTCTAATTGCCACATACCGCATCAGCCTCTATTAAAAATCTTCTTCTAATTCTTCTTCTCTCTCGTCATCTTTTAATTCTATGTCAACCTCAGAACTACGGATATATATATACTTATAAACCACGATGATGTGAGAAGCCGCAGCGAGCCAATCCCTGTTTTTTGTACGAAGGAGCAAAAAAATTGTTTGGCGAGTGTGATTCGTTGTAAATAATGTGTGGCTGATACCATTTCAGAGAAAATTGCCTCTCGTTATCAGTTATCGTGAACGATAAACTACATGAAGCAAGATCGTGGTATTTCTGACACAAGAAGTAGTCCTGCCACGTGTCAATAATGAATTGATTAAGAACTAATGATGGCTCATTTCGTCTTTGTGATGCACTTGACATTCACACCAGCTTTGGTATTTGTTTTGGAGAAAATTCTCCTCCGTGATCATTCTTCCATTGACTATTTTTGATATGCACAAATTAGCATGTTTATTGAAACATTTATTTATGTCGGTTGTGGGATGAGTAATTTTCGCACTCTTTTGTGTTATTGCTTCATTAGGAAAAATAACGTGCATGGCGACCCCCACCTCTTGAGGAGCCTGGCGAACCAAAAAAGTTGATTGTGGCTCGCCATTCCGTGGCCCGCGTCGGCGGTCGGAGGGTATTTTTCGGGGCGGGAAGGGTGGCACGCGAGGGGTGGGGGAGTGATTAAGAGGGGTGGTTAATCGCCTCCCTTCCCCCTCGTCATTCGAATCCGCCACCCCGTGGCTCCTCGAGCGGAAGAAGGAGACGGGGACGCGCGGGTGGATTTCGGATCGGGGGTGGCGTAGGTGCGGAGTCGGGGGCCTGACTGAGACACAAAAGCCTTGGTTTCGCCTCAAGGAGCGGATGGGAGAGAAAAAGTTGGCCAAGATGGAGGTGATCCATATAAGTGCCGAAAGAGAGTCGGTCTTTAGAGACAGTTGGCGAGATTGATGACGTGGAGTGGGGATCGGGTCTTATTCTTTTCCTCCGGCCCCTGGCGTAGTCAACAGATAGAAGGGATTGGAGACGGGATGGGAGGGGACAAAGGGACGGTGTGAATGATAAGGGCACCAAAGGGTTTTTTGTACAGGAGGCCATCGCGTGGGTCGAGGAAAAGGTCCGAAAAGTTTTATAAACGGGTCGGTAGATGGGGTTTGGGTGGGTTTTTAGGGCTTCTCCCCTCTTTTTTTTTAAGAAAATAAAGAAAAGGTAAGCTTGAATGGGTATTTCTGCTGCATAAATCACTGCGGGAAGAAGGGTCCTTAATGCATCCTTTTTTTTCTCTTGTATTACTCTTTAATGTTTTAATTAAACGAGTTTGCTTGCTCAACCTTCAAAGGGACCGTAAGATTTAATCACGTAGCCAAAAGTAATGGGTGGTGCCCGAAAGTAAAAGTCGCCTACGAAGCGATGAATATGGTAAAGTTTTTTACCGCAATGAATATTTTATGGAAATATTATTCGTGTGTGCTTGTGTAGACGTCATCTTTGGAAACTTGATTAAAACGTTTTGACAAAAATGACTCCCCCTGATCAGGGGAAAGCGATCATTTTTATATTTATCCGGAGTCCTTGGAATGTTTTGCGGTTTCATCACCTGAAAAATTATCAGAACTTGAAATGGGATGCCCATTCTTTTCACTTACTGTATTACGGCCTGTATTATGACTGTAAGCCAGTTCACACCCTTTTCTAGTGGCAATTTATGGATATATTTATTTGAAGAGGAAATTAAAGTATTCTTTTCCTCCATTGTATGCCACCCATTTCCTTGTCGACATTTTCTCAGATGTTGGTAGTGTATTTTTAATTTTTGCTCAGTGTGGAGAAGGTTTTTAATGTTACTATTTACATCACTCAATCGATGTTCAGTTGCTTCTACTGCTGAATGTTCCATTAAATTCGCTAGGGTTGGGAGGAAGTATTATATTACCTTGATTTGATTTTTATGTTGCAGTCAACAAATAAATTGATAAATGTGTGCACTTGTTATGAAGAAACTTTGACTGAAACTAATAGGTTCCCTAATATTGAATTTTGGCTACTTGTGTCCTTTTGAATCGATTTTCCTTTGTAAAAGTACAATGATGAATAGTAGGGTAGGAACTACTAAGTAGGAATGTTTAAGGAACTCCTTTCATGGCTATGTGCGGATAAAATATAATGGTATTTAACAATATTATTGTTATTCCACTCCAAAAAAGGTTTAATGCTTTAAAATTATTTTTGGTAATTATTGCAAAATGTATCAGGAAGTGGCAGGTGCAAAATAGTTATACCAACTATTTCTATAGCGTATTTATATTTTAAGACATTGGCAGTCATATTTCGCTTTAGGAAACGAAGTATTACGGCAATAATATTATTTTTTTACATGAAGAATAAGAAGGTGTGGCGAAATTTTCCATCCTTCCGCAAATGTAATCAATGATTTCGGCGCTGGAACGAGGCATTTTGTTGCCATTTTAGGAGCACTCCCTTCTATGCGATCGCCTGTACCAAGTATCCTGAAGGCTCATTCGATTCTGCATTAATCGCAGCGTTGGAGTTAATTGTCAGATATCTCTCAGCCAAGGAAGGGACGTGATAGGTCAGGAGTAGATCGTTGAACTACTGACCGGCCGATTCGATTCCCCAGTCACCGGGCAGCCCGAGCTTCAACCGAGCTGTATGATTTTGGGGGCATGAGAACTTCTTGGGAAAGCATAGGGGGCACTGAGCCCAAGATCTGCCCTCCCTCCCTAACCTGATGTGTGAATTTCGCGCACCGTATTGGGTGCACTCTACCATCACCTATCTAACCGACCTTCGGGTTGATAACTTTGTTATCTCGGCGAAGAGTAAGTCCATCGAGAGTGGGACGTGGCTAGCCAGAGCAGCGTCGCTCGCCCCCTTCGCCCCGATCGCTCATTCCTTTGCCGCCCTCGCTTCGCATTCAATCCCTCCGGGGCAAGGAGCCCCCATTCGCGGTGGATGGCCCGCGAAGGAGAGGAGAAGAGCTAGGGGGACACTCCGAGAGAGGATGGTTCCTTCCGCGCGGCACTCTGACCACGGGAGTTAGCCTCGTGATGGAAAAAGTTTTGGTCGTTTAGTGGGAGGGTTGGTGGCGTAGGGGATGGGGAGAGTAGGTGGAGAGACGGGATGTGGTTTCGTACGTAGGGTTGAAAACGGCGATGGAGAGTTACGAAGGGTGGGAGATGATCCATTGGTTAAAAAGGGAACGGATTGGGAGGGGGAAAAATATAAAAATTGAAAATTCTTAAAAATGACTACGTATGGAATTGTCGTGCACTTCTTTGACTTGGTAATGTGCCTTAACTTATGGAGGCAGGAAAAATGGATGAAAAGCGTATTGAGCGGCAGTGGGATGTTGAAGACGGTAATAGAGGGGAGAATGTTAGGCAAATGAGGAAAAGGCAGGAACAGAATAGGGATGTTGGAAAGGATGAAGGGAGGAAAGAAGTACACAGAGATGAAGAGGGACCTGATGTAGAGTAGGTTGCTGGATTGTGTTTTGTTTGGAGTTACAAAATGTTTATTTGATAGTTGTGTCCATCCAAAAACCTACCTTAACGGGTAGATTGCCTAATAATAATATGCCTAAAACTCCCCAGTTATGCAACTCGATGACTGAATCGATCACATTTGTGAACAAGGAAAACACCTAATTAATTTTCCATTAATAACTTAGATTAAACTCGGGTGTTTTTTATCCATTTTTCTAATTTCGCTTCCTTAATTTATCATTTTCAAGCATAAAATGTTTTCTTTTTTCGTTCACCAGTATTGATTCACTATGATACTTCATCTTTTGTTGAGGAATTAAATACATTTTTTTAAAGAATTGGATCTGGTAAATGCCTATTATTCCCCTATTTATTGGCACAATGCCAACCAGTTCGAGCGATGTCTTCACTGCCGGGCATTTGGTCCACTTGCCCCTATTTCCTGCTCGACTCTCTTTTTTCTTTTAGCCCTTCGCATCTTCAGCCCCCAGTGGGGACCCCTTCCCCTCTTGGATCGACCTCGGGTCGATAAGTGGTGTAATGATGGGAGGAGAAGCAAAGGGAAAAGAAATCTCTGGAAGCGACACGGGGTTGTCTCTAGAGAAGGGGGCTCTTGAGAAAGGGGGGAAGCGGGGAGAGAGGAATGGGACGAGGACCGCGTGAACGAAAGGGTTCGCAGGGTCCCTGGACGGGCCAATGGATTGGGATAAGGGCTCGGGACCGTCCGGGCGGGGAGAGAGGGCGCAGGTGGAGAACAAGAGGCCCACTCGGGTCGCGTCGGCCGCTTTTAACTGAACGCAGATAAGGAAGGGCGGAAAAGGGTTGCGGAGGGCGATAAGGGACGTGCTTGAGGGAGGGGGAGGGCGTTCGGGGAAAGTTGGCGAGGAGGAGTGCAGTTTTTTCATTATTTCCGTAAAAGGAGAACTCTTATGAGAGAATGGATGGGGTCCATAGGTGGTGATGGTGGTTCCCGAATCGCATATTTCTCCTCTTGAGATGTCCTCACGGGATCAACCGTTAGGACAATAAAGGGACATTCCCTCTCCCACCACCCTCTAGTCCTTTCTCTCCAAGATTCTCCATGGCAGCAAAAACCGACCAATTTGTTAGGGGCAGGTTTAACTGTTGATTTCTACGCCTCCTGAACTACGAACTTGTTAAAAAGTGACGTTGGCGTTAGAAGAGAATGGCAGAAGAATGGAAGAACTCAGGAGACCAGCAACGCATTATATGGGGAAAGAGTACTCAAGGGTCAAGGTTGATTCGCAGAGGTTAATGTGAACAAATGGCTGAGGATTGAATCAGATTAAAATCCAAATAACTTCTAACAATTACTAATGAAAAAGATCCGTTCACTTTTTTTAAATATTCGGAGTGTGATTTCATACCCCATGTAATGTTTTTTCACATTTAAATTGTCACAATTTTGTTTTTGGAAAAAATTGTCGGGTTATAATTATCCTTATAAAATTGATTTTTCTCTCACACTCTATTCAAGTTGTGTGTGGAGATAGTGATGAATCAAATTCTTGTTTTTTTTTCGCGAGTTAGGCTCGAGTTGATTTCTTATTTATATGTTTCACTTATATACCCTTTCGGTATTTGACTGTTTTATGTTTCTTATGTGTTTGGCTGATGTCTTTGCCCTTACTAATTATGTTAAGGCACTTCTTGAATTAGGGTGGCATTTACGAAGGTATTTGCATTCCCGGTCGAATTATTGGATGACTCCTTGCTGAACATTAATATTAAATAAAAATTATTTGACGTGATTCGGAGTCAACTTTCGTGTGCTTTCGTTTCTTGCTCATTTAAATTGCGCCATTCCTAGTTAACGATTAAGCAATGGCAACGAAAATGATTAACTTCTAACAGTAATTTTCTGATACCCACCCGCATTAAACGGTAATATTTCAAAAGGCTACTAGCAATTTCGACAAAAGACATTTTATTTTTTAGGAATACGTGAAAAGTATTCCTTTCGTGTTGACTATGAGACTTGAAACAGCACCGTCCGCCGCCAGTGCTCGCGTATTTAATACGGGGGAGTTTCGCCGTGGATCCCGGGAAGATGAGGGGATTGAGGCACCCCCCGGGAGTAGACCGAAAAAACAAAGTGGTGGATTGCGGCGGGTTGTTGTGGGTTCACGTTCAAGTTTTTAGAAGCACCGATCCTTCCGCGGAATGAAATCCGAGCCATCGAAGTCCGGGCGGACGGTAAGTCCTCATGCATTGGCAAACACTGAAGAGGGAGAGATATATTGGGGGGGGGGGGTGAGGGGCGAGACAGTCTCCGCTCCGCCAAACCCCACCCCCCCTCGTGTTCGGAGGGCATCGGTGAAGTCTGCATTTTGTATCACGTAGATGCCCGTCTGTTCGGCGGTGCATGCGGGGTCGGAAGTGGGTGGGCAGGGTCGGGAGGAGGAAGGGGATGGGGAGGGGTGTGGGAAACGGCGGCTCGAGAAGGGAGTGCATTCGGCCTTCGAGGAAAAAAGCCCTCGAGGGTGTGTCGCGGAACTTTAATTCGCGTTTCCTGCGAGTAAGCCAGAAACCTCTAGAAACTTCCTATCGCCAAAGTTGTACAAAGACGGAAAACCTATAGGGAGAATGATGAAAAAAATAGGAGTGATCCTTTTCAAAATGGTAGTAGGAAAAGATTGGGATCGGGATTTCGCTTTGGTAAGGTTCGCATTGGGTTTTCGAAGGTTTGGGTTTTTTTTTGGGCGGGGGGAGGGGAGCTCAAAGGTTTTAAGGGAGGACTTAAGGGCAATGGGGGATAATGGACGTAATTTTGTCTCGTGCAGTGCAGCAAAACTCCACATCTGAAATGTCGTGCGTGATTATCCTCGATCCCATTACCCCTGCCCGACAACAGGGGATTAAGCTACGGGAAACGTCCCGCATTTTCACGCTTTTGTGAACATTCGGCTGGTATACTATCTTGTTGCTTTGTCCCGATTCTGCGAGGGTTATTAACGTGCCGTGATCAACTTATTTTTTACCTTTTTACTCTGGATTTTATTAGGTAAAGAAAAAAGTTATCTGCGAGTCCCTTTTTTTTAAATTCTATTGCCTTAAATTCCATGCATGAACTTGTCATTTCACTAACTAGAGGTCGTAATGCTGTTGATTTAATTGCAACTAGCGCGCCCGAAAACGACATAATTACAAAAATCCTGGATGGAATTAGCGACCACAGATTAGTAAATGTGAGGTCAGAATTCAGAAGCTTAAAAGAAAACTTGTATAAAAACGGGGATTTCACGAGTAAATTGCATACAATGCGTATTAAGTATGTGTGTAGTTTTACGTTTGTATGTTAATATTTAGAAAGGTAGTAGACTCCGAGCTGAGTATTCTTGTAAATATATAAATGATAACCTGGATGGTACATCGCGGAAGGGAGGAAATCAGTCGTTACAGGCGTCGAAGGCCATAACACGCGAAGTTGAAAAATATGCGGAATAATTTCTCTAGCGACGAACGGAATAAGATCATATTCGATTGTTAGATAACTAGACCGAATGCTAAGAAAGACTTCAGAAAAGCTTGAAACGAATTCAAAAGGAAAAAAAATAGCTGAAAATATAAACGAGAATCTAAAAGCGTTTTGGTTCTGTTTCAGATATGTTCAGGAAAGGCCAACTTCTGAAAATCCTTCTTTCAAAGCGTTGCCACCAGTCTCACCGAATGTCTCTGATAGCTTAACAAATCATTTTCGCCCATCGATGCCCGTAATCGAAAATTTCTCATAACGGAATAGACCATTAATTGAAAAACGTTAGCCCCAGTAAATTCGCCCGGCCCGATCAAATCACTGGCTTGAATATAGAAGGAACTATGGTCGGAATTTGCGTCTTATCAATGCAGTTTCTTTAAATTTGCCTTATCTAGAAATTTCCAGTGTATGGAACCGTCATGAAGTTTGATTACCGAATTGGATCGCGTGCATCATAGAGGAGCTAGATTTGTAAAACGCTGTTATGATTAACTGAGTAACGTATCTAAATGATTAGAACAGCTAGACTGGGAATCACTCACGGAGCAAAGGTTAAATTACAGATTGAAGCTCTTGCATAAATTGAAAGGTCTCTTAAGCAGTGATGCTGAAAATGCATCATTACCCCCTTCGTGCTACGAAATGTCAATAAAATAAGGAGGGATTAAGGGTAGAACAGATGGGTTCAAGATGTCCTTTTTCTCATAAAAGGGGTCAGTATATAAGTATCCGACTGCGCTAAAGGAAAAAGTATTTTTCTTTTTCTATTCCAAGTAGTTCAGTATGCTGCCAATATCTCATCCAACCTTGTTATTGGCCTTCTTGCTACTAGATTAACTGTATGCCCACATAGTATATCTCACGAATACTTATTGCGGTACTTGTATTTCTCACCTACTTACTTCAGGTAAATTTACCTGGTGGTAAATGTACCTGAAGTTTTCAAGATCTACATTATTTGATTTGTGAAATTGTTTTTATTATTTTAATGCGATTATTTTACATATATAATTGAACTAGCAATTATGAAAAGTTGTAAATTTGATGTTGCATGTCTGGTGTTGAATCACGCCCTGCCAAACACCTCTCGCGGTTTCTTGTACGGTTATCATGTAGAAGCAGAAGAAGTGCTCTGTATCAAAAGTACTCTTTCCATTGTCGGAGTAAAACTAGGAAATACCTTTTTTTATTTCTGCACTTTAATTGTGTACCTGTGAGTTGGCCGCATTCTATAGTTCAATATGTTAACAAGAGATTGTTATTGGTGAACCTGCTCTCGGATAAATGTTTGTATCGATTTCCCTTAAATATTTTTTATTCTTTACAAATACGGTCATCTTTTCATAATGTAGATTGTTTGATTGCATGGGATAGTATTGGTGTATTAGATTGTTTTTGGCTCAACTTTGTGGATGTTCATGTTCATTAAAAGAAGAACACAATATATTTTTCCACTGTTCTTTATTTGGGCCCTATAAATAAAGAACAGCGGAAAAATACATTGTGTTCATCATTTAATAGTATTCGCGTTTTAATTAGTCTATTCGCCACGCATAAAAAATGAACTGTTGTCCCAGTGCCCTCAACGATGGGATTTTAGTTGTGATTCCGTTATGAAATAAGTTATCATCATTTGCCAATTTGTAATACGTAATCCACTTTCTCTTTTTCTCTTTGCAGGTAAGTCTCCATTTCCGTTTTGTGCGACAAAGCATTCATCCTTTTGCTGATTGTGAGTAACATGAATTTTATTTTTACGTTCAGATTCAACAGTCGATCTCAGTGCATTTGCTTATAGGCGAAGCAAATAGAATGGGACCGATAGATGGATGGAATGAACTATATGAATAGGTTAAACTATTACGTAGCGGCAGGGAAAACTCTGCGTATCTCTATATTTTAACGCCTCGATATACCGATGTATCCATTTTTGCGTGGATATCTCGTTCCTTCCTCCTTTGTCCGTATAGAACGTTGCTACGACGTGGGACTATCTGCGGATGAAATGGAGACGTAGGAGATTCTAAGCATTGAAAGGATAGTTTGCTTTTTGAAGATAAGAAAGAATTAATGTAAACGCCCTGTTTTAAAGGGTACTTGTCAGTCGCTCAAGTGACACGGTTTACGTTTTTTTTACAAATTAGATGAAAATTAGCCTTCTCATTAAGAAGTGTCAAAATTGAATCGAAACATGGTGGCAAAATTAAAAAACAACCCTTCTGACAAATTGTTCTGGACTCCTCTCGTGTTTCGTATTCATGTCGTGTCAGTTAAATTAGTGGTTTCACTTCAAATATTGCTGCGGGCCTAACACTTTAGCAATTGCTCGAATTTAATGGCTATTGTTGGAGAATAGATTTTTAATTGGGGCGATATCAGTCAATTCGATGCCGATTCGTAAATGAAACTGCTTTCCACCGGGCGGCTTTCGATTATCATTGATAGGTATCTATGCAATATCAGGGGCAAGGAATAAATAGGGATTAATTGGCAAGCGTGCTGTGGACATGCATTTCAATTCAATTAATATGCCTAATCAATTATTGATGTAGCGTGGCGTGTTGAATCGCCCCCTGACTCACACACTAGCGCTGGATTATTTTTTTAGTTTTCACCTGGACCATTTGAAATTCCTTACAAAATTGAAGCGTCTCACTTATTGGCGATAGTATTAATTTTTCCAACTTTCTTCTTGAATTTATCATATTTCAAGACCGGTATTTGTAAATCATATTTTGACCTGCGAATTTAAAAATGGCTAAATTTCCATGTCCTATAGATCTCGAATAAAGGAGACGGCATTCATTGATGTTGGGGTATCATAACATATTTTGCAACAAACAAATGACGGAAAAAGTCTTGCGATTGAATATCGACATATTACATTTTTTTCATCCGGACGCTTGCAAGTGAGTGTGCACGAAGGGTAGCATATCGAGGAGGCTATCATATCAAAGACGAAGGACCGACCTTAGGGGTCGAGGGGTTGGACGAGGCCAAACGGGGTCTTGGGGAGGGGGAGGAGGACAGGAAGTGGGGTGGGGTGGTTTGGATGAAAGGCAACCTCCTCGGAGGAAAAACAAGAACCCCTCCCTCCCACTCCTTCTGGAAGGGCTGAGGCGCTGCTCTACCCCGCTCCATAGAAAAAACTCCCCGTAAAAAATGCACTCTCCTCTTTTTTCTACCCTTACGGGTGTAAGCTTTATTTTTTATTGGCCGAGCGTAGGAAATCTGCGGACGGAGTTGGTTGGATCGGAGGAAGCAGACTCTCTCGGACACGCATAGACATATGAATTTTGAAAAATATTCGCGTATTATTATTCTTGTCAAAGACTTGGCTTCCGAACGAAGTTTATGTGCGGATTCTCTTTCACTTTGAGCGAATAAATAAATAATTCAAAGAACTACCTCTTGACTCCATTGATTTCAACGGCTGTATGTAGTCCGCGGAATTGCGTTTGGACTTTTTGAAAACTCGTTCAGGGAGAAGTGAGCGCCAACTGAAGGGGTGTAGTTGGAAGAAATTAGGCTCATTTCGATCGGTTCCTCTGTTGTTATGATTGGGTCTCGGAGTAATGTGGGATTTTGCGGTGCTAGTGTTCATACTAAACTAATCGACTCTCCAGGTTGGAATCCCAAAAAGATGTATCAGTTGACTTCCGGTCCCCGTATGACACTACGACTCTCGTATACTGTAGAGAGAGTCGACTTACGTGTCTTCACCTTCACTCCAATAACGTTATTCTTCTTCGTTCGAGAAGTCAACATGGCCCTTTAAACGTGAAAAAATGTGCATATGTGACCCTTTTATTTTTCTATGCATATATTATGTGTTATATTTATTGATATAAAATAAATGTTATGCTTTTATCTAGAAGGAAATGCTATGATAAATGCTAAAATACGAGGGCAAAAACTAGAGCAGGGGGAGTATTTTACCTATCTCAGAATCGTTGTCGTACAACATGGTTAAAGTAGTAGGTACATAAGGTGAAGTATTGCATTAGTCAAAGAAGCTTTCGCAAGGAGGGAATCGATGACTAGGATCTTAAATGAGGAAGTTGAGAAAAGTCTTGGGAAAACTTAGGCATGGAGGGTAGTTATGTACGGTGCGGAAATATGGTCATGGAAGCAGGATGATAGGCGTAGATAGGGGTCTTTTGAAATACGGGTGGTGAGAAGGATGGAGAAAGTGAAGTGGATTTAAAGGAAAGCAAACGAGGAGTACTAGGTATGGTGGATGAGGAGAGGGGATTGTTGGGAGAAATCATAAGGAGGCAGAAGAAATGGATGAAAAGCATATTGATTGGCAGTGGGACGTTGAAGACTGTGATTGCGGGGAGAGCGTTGGGCAAACGAGGAAGGGGAAGGAATAGGATATAATTGGCATGTTGGATGGAATGAAGGGAAGAAGGAAGTATGCGAAATTGAACTCGGGTTGCGTTTTTGGTTACAAGAAGCGAGTAAATGTATTTTTGAGCAATTTAAATTTTGTTGGCTGTGCCTATCCATACCGTAATAGGGTTTGGATAGGCCCAGATAGAATAATAATGATGATTTAATAGCGGTTCAAACATCAAAGAATTATTTAACCGTAAAAATTAACAACATCAAGTATTCGAAATTTTAGGAGAGCAAAAACATACCACCAATAAATTGGCAATAATTTCTCTTCCGTTGCCCACACGAATCATTTCACCCGCTGGTAAAGTACCCTCCCTGGTCTCACGGCACAGCGTAAGGTTGAACGCAGGGTAACTACTTATATAGTTTCCTCGGAGACACTGACGAAAATTGAGTTGATAGGTAGGAAGAGGAACTTCTTTCTTTCGGAATTATTTGCTTCGCATCGGGGCGTCGTCGAGGGGAGATGTGGGCACACCTGGCGTCGGTGGGGCGCACCCGCACACCAAAACGGCGGCGTGGCGGATTGCGCTCTCGCCTGTCGGCTCGCGTTGTGGTCGTCAATCAGTGGCGATTAGGTTGGCGCCCCCCCCTCTCCACTTGCGTCTCCCTCTCGCCCCCCCTCCACACACCCATCTCGTGTTTTGCCCTGAAACGCCAGAGTTTAGGGCGAGAAGACTTGGACAGGACCGCCAAAAGTATAAGAGAGGAAATTATGGTGAACTGGTGTGAACATCTAACAAAATGCTATCGACGTTCGACAGACATATATGGAGGTTTTCGTTCGATCATTCAAGGTAATCTCTCCATTAAAGGATTTCATAGGTCACTGCTTTCTGCCTGCCTCCTTTTTTCTATATGGTTTACCTACTCGTCAAGTTACTTCTTCTACTCCGGCCTTCAGAATTCCACTGTCAATTTTCCTCGTACCACACGTTCTGCTCTCTTCGGTTTTCACCCAAACACTCTTTTCTACTCCCACCGTTACTAGCTCGTCGTCGTTACGCCGTCAGTCCGCCTCTCAGACACTCATCTGTGTACCCTCGCCTCTTAAGCCCCCGGCCTCATTTCATCCTCACTCAAAGACCAGTTTTTGAATAACTATCCACTAAGAATAATGCGGAGTTTTATTCTTCTGGGCAGAGGTACATTTTTGATAAGGTCTGAAAGCTTTAACGCAATGACTTTATGAGAAACCTAATAATTGTATCTACTATTCAGTATACTTATATTTTCTCAAGATTGAATTAGTTTTCATTAATTTCACTAATTCACTCTTTGAGTTTTACAAGTAACAGAGTAATGTACAAATAGACTAACAGTTTGCTGCTTAATGAATTTAAATTCTTTTCCGTCAAAATTCGTGTTTTCATGCCGTAAAATCGGATCATTCTATACGCGGTGAAGGATCACATACAGGGTTCGTCCGGAAGATAAGTGTACTGATTTTTTCCGGATTTTTGACAAAAGGGGAGTCGTCCACTACGAATTTGTACCTGAACGACAAACTGTAAATGCTGCATTTTACGTCAAAGTGCTCGACAGGCTTCTAGTCGCCCGCGTCCGGCCAGCGATCAAAAACATCTGGCGGCTGCTTCACGACAATGCGCCGTCTCACACCGCGCTTGTCGTGTCGGACTTCTTGGCCAAGCACGGCGTGGCAACGCTGCCGCACCCGCCCTACAGCCCGGACTTGGCACCACCGGACTTCTTTCTGTTCCCGAAGATAAAGAGGAGTTTGAAAGGAACGCGATACGGGACTTTGGACGCCGTCAAAGAGGCCGTGACGACGTGTCTTCGAGAGGTTCCCGATGATGCCTTCGCGGGAGCGTTCCAGGAATGGGAACGCCGCTGGAACAAGTGTATCGACTCACAAGGGTCCTATTTTGAGGAATATTAGCTTAAGATATGTAAAAGTGTAATAATTTTTTTTCCTGAGCTCAGTACACTTATTTTCCGAACGAACCCTGTAGTATGGGCGGGCTACGAACGAATCGTCATTTTTTATTCTTTCAATTTGAGGATTGTTTGATCGCGTCCTATGTTTTTCCCTATCATGATGATCGTGATAGCTTCTCTCCCTTATGCCCTTATTTATTTGGCTTATTTCCCTAATTGTGACTTGACCTTATTCATGAGGCATTCCCTTTGTTCAACTCCAAACAAATTTGTGGTGTTTAAGGTGTGCTCATTCCATCAAATTTCCCTGTTTCGTATAATACTCCGTTTTGAGTTTTCGTGTCCAATGTTTGCCAGCTCTTCTCTGTAATTCATCGTCCCTTAATTTGATCTCTACATTCCGAACGCAGTACCCGAGTTCATCTTCCTGTATTGCCTTTCACTTAAGGCTTCTCTGTTCGCACCTCAGCCTAAGTTTTTGAGCACAACTGTTTGTTGCCTCTTCATCATGAAACCCCATTCAAACTCAGTCCACCTTAGCTTTGCCTGACATCCGTCGATCCCATACCGTCCTAGCCGTATTACCTGCGCAAATATGAACCCCGCAAGCCGCCACAAAGATGCGTGGCGGGGGGTGTTAGGACATGCACAAGCAAATATAAGTTGACACGTGAATATAATAGGTATTTTCTCAGATGTGCGAACACTCTCCGCGTATGGGGTCATGCATTTAGGGGATGGGGGTGGGGGTTACATTCAGTCGGCTCTTAAATTTCAACACTACTGGAAAGTCAACGGGCGCTGCCCCCCATGGATGTATTGGGGGATAAGTTGTACTGACGTAGCGGGGAGAGGTGAGCTATGAAAGAAGGGATCGTGCGTACTTGGGCGCGAGGGAGCGCTAGTCCAGCTCCTGCACCTGGTCACGTCTATCGCCGTGTGTGTGGTGGGGGGAAGAGGGGGGAGGAGGCAGGAGGGGAGGGGGTCTCGTGGGATCGGAGGGAGGGGCAGTTGCTTAGGTGTGCGGTCTCAGTGGAGAATCGACTCCAGTGGTGAAGTCTGGGAGCCAAAGCAAATAAACTCGATCGCTCAGTCACGTGTGCCCGCCCGCGCCCCTCCCGCCACACTCACCAAAGCCGTCCTTCGCCCCCCCCCCCGCGGGGGGGAGGGGGCCCTAATGGTCCCGGCGGACCTCCCGCTATCCGACCTCCCCGGCCACTCTCTCCCCCTCCAGACCCGATCCTCTCTGAAGAGAGGCGCAATATACCTCCAGACGCATACGCACTCCATTTTGCCTCTTTGCCTCCTTTGGAGCGGGAAATCCTAAAAGCTCGCCGAGATGGCTTCTCAACTCTTTGCCCCACGTCCACCCCCTTCGGCCAACCGGACCGACCGCCCCTCCATCGTGAACCTCGACCCACCCACCCAACTCCCTCCTCCTCCCGCACCCACTCCCTCCCTCCCGCTTCCAAGCCGCTCCTCTCATGGCGGCCAGGACTATTTTCGGTTCGGGTCCTTCGCTCTAAACATCTTCGGTCGGCGGCACTTCATTTCCATTAGTGATCAATTAGCTCCCTTAGCTCGGGGAGACTCCAATTCCCTCCCTACTCCTGGAGATGTTGTTTAAGATCGCCTCTTTGCTTACATCCTGTTCCCTCGGTGGGAAATAGTCTCTCCCCTCCCTTAAATCCGAAGGGCTTTATTTATTTCATCGTACGGGTTTATTTTTAGAGCCCTGTGGTATTGGGAGTCACTTCGCAGAAGAAATTCCTTTTACCACGATTCCGATTGGAATTGTATTCGTAATGATAGGCTGAACGATGCTGGTGTTAATAGGTAAACACGCTGAGCATATAATTAAGGTTTTCGAGTAGAGTTGTTCGTTATCATTAAATAGTGAAATCTATCGTATGGCGGGTGATTTGTATACGACTAGCATTTTCTCTTGTGTGTGTCGACTTAAGGTCAGAAGAGGATCGGGATGGTGCGGTGGCTAACGTCCAGGTCGGAACAGAAGGGTTCGGGTTCAAATCCCGGAGGCCGCAGATATTTTTAGTGGTATCCCGATCCCTACTTGAGGTTCTTAGTGAGTACGACGTCCGTCGGATTGGACGTAAAACTTCGGACCCCTTGGCGCCGTTCGTTAAGAGAGTACGCTAATGCTGACGCCGGGTTTCTCTCCACGCTTTTTTTCCTATCCATCCCTAATGGCTCAAACGACCTTAGCCGTCGGTCGCCTCCCATAAAAACTTCTTCTAAGGCCTGAACTTCTATTGCCAAGAAACCGGTGACATAAGATTGAAAGACGCCAATTTTTAGTAAAAACATCATGGCTTCTATCAGTGCCGACTGCATAAATATAGCACATTTTAAACAATGATAATGTGGCGTACTTCGTAATTTACATATGTGGTTTGGTTTGAACGACTGATTTCAAATGAATGTAAAGAGGGCATATTTTTGGTAGGAAATTATTCGGGAAATACGTGTATACCTCCAGGGATATTTTTCTTGTGTCTGTTATGATTAGTCCCTCGAGTGCCGTGCATTCGCATGTACATGTCAGTTTTTCATTGGCTTTCACGAGGGAGTTATACCCCGACCCTCATCCGAAGCAATTGGGGCAAAGGGATTGGGGGTCCTTCCCGGCCTCCCATCGTCCCATGTCAGCCCATCCCTTCATGTTAATGGAGCACACTGCCCTGGAGACGAGGGAATGAATTCGATCGGTGACAGCCGGAGATAAACAACGGCGGCATCATCTCCCATGCAGTTAAGAACGTGTTCCGTTTCGCAAACGACTGTGGTCAGCCGTCGAGAAAGAAAAACCAGAAAAAAATGAAACGAAAAAAAAAAACAATTTTTTCGTGGCAAGATTCCCGACCGAGACTTCCGGAATCTTTGAGAAGGGCCGGGACAGCAATCCGGGCGAATGCCTTGTGGAGCCCGTAATGAATTCGCTTCGACATCGGGCGGGAGGGGGGAGAAAGGGTTCAGGAATCAAATAAACATTAGCTCATAAAAATATGGCGGGCGCTTCTGCATAAAATTGAAGAAAAAAAGAGCGTGTGTGTGTGTGTGTGTGTGTGCGTGGCTCGTAAACTCCCGAATCTGAAATGCAGACGAGGGACAGGCGTCCGATATAATTCTCATAACAAAAGAGGATCTCTGCTGCGGCTCCGACCGATTTTTTTAAATCAAAACCGTTTCGGTGTGGAGGTAGCCCCGCCGTGGGGAATCACCCGCCTTGTCATTTCTCCGAAAAAGGTTTCCCAGTATCTTATTTGCCGTTCTCGCCGCTGCGCGATCCGCCGGCCTCCCGTCCTCTCCCCTTCCCGCCCCGGCAGGGCCGACGTCCCATTCTGCAAACCCCGGTCATCGTGGCCAATCTGTTCGCTGGCGAAACAGAAGAGAAGCGATTTCGAGAGTTCACATCATTCCATATCGGGGTGACACCGCGCGCATATTATTTATGCTCATATCGTATACATCTCGTGTTCCTTGGCTGTGCTAAAGAACCGCCCGCCCACATGTTTAATGCAGTACCCACTCCCTCCGGGTCTTTGGAGAACAGGTTGCGAGCGGCACGGGTTAAAAAACGCGAGTACCTATGAGCGCGACGGAGGAGCAGCGGGGGGGAGGGGCGAAGGCCCTGGGATGAAGGCGGGTCGGATTGAAGCGGGCGCGGAATCCATCTTTAGGTTGATCGTAAACAAACAATTCGAGTTATCGACATGCGTGCTCGTTCACATCATTTTGATGGCTATCTTTGAACTTTTTTAACCTCCTCTCCCCATTCGTTGCGTATTGTCCAATCTTACTGAAAGCCACGAAGTCCGTGGGTGAGTCGCCTAGAGAGAACAAAGCGCTGTATTTTAATACGACTACAATGGTTGCAGTCATGGAGAAAGAGGTTAAATAAAAAACTTAAAGCCGAAATAAAATGTCATGCGGGACATTTTACAACCGGTGAACGTATCGACCCGTCTTGGAGGTGGAAGCCACTGATAATCCACAATTGATGCGCGGGAGATCGGTGAATGCCTGAAATCCATGACGCGTTGCGAACTCCCATAAAAAGATGAAATTTGTTAAAAGTTGGAGGATGAATATGGGAGCTCTTAGAGAAAGATTCTCATCATGATGCCCATGAAATGGCTGATAACATTTTAGTAATTTGCGAGACCAAGCGTCTTTTCTAAAAGCCGATTTTTAACTCGGTTATGATACGAGAACGTCAGAACGAGGACTTACCTGGTAAGATCAGATTCTGTGTCCGACTGCGGGAGTGAAAGAACGACGTGCCTCAGCGAGCTCTATTTACTTATTTATTATATCGATGATGTAGAAGCACTCACGAGAGCAAAATAACTCTTGGACGGTTCAATAGAAATATTAATAAGAATTCACGTAAAAGAGCTTTTAAAACGCGTAAAACACCTTTTCACCATTTTAAAAAAATCAAGTTTTCGGCCATCTTTAAGCCTTCTTCAGAGCAGACTCTAGTATGAGCTCAAACTTTCTTAAGTGTGAGTGCTCATGTGTGTGTACGCTAAAATCCAACCTTTAATGAGTTGCGCACATCAGAAGTTCATGCGAGCCAGCCTTAAAGAAGTTAGATTTCATCAGATGGGCTGTGGGGAAATGTTATGAAAAATTAAGGGAGGTGTAACTGCGCTATAGTTAGGTCACATTTGGAATCGCGTCAAGTGTCTGGAATCCATACGAGGCTACTTTAGTGTAGGAATTGGAAAAGTTTTAGAGGAAATCAGCCAGATTTGTTAAAAAATGCATCGGGAAGAAAGGAAGTGAGCGTCAAGGTTTTGTCGGAAGAATTGAGCTCATAACCTTTTTTTAATTCTCGGAGAGTTTTCTTGCGCGGCCCTTTTTGCGTGTGGTACCCGGGGATTTTTAGTTCACGCACCATTGAAGTAATTAACAATTTATTTTCAAGAAGTTTGATTTGTCATTGCCTCGGTGTGTTCTCCCGTTGATGCATCGAGTTGTGAGCGCGAGGGAAGAATTCCTTCGATCGGCTCCTCTCGTTCGCCCCTCAGCCTCCCTCCCTCAGCCGCCTCGCCCGCCGTTGTTTCTCCACGTAAACGTTATTCCGCGCCAACGGCCAACTCCAATGTGATTTAGAATCATATAATATTTTAAACTGTGTTTGCATTATTCTTTATACGCAAAGATGCATTCTTGCATACTTGCGTCAGTCAACCCTGGCACTTGGGTACAATTAAATTATCAGGGTTTCCATGTGTTCTTGGCAATTTTCAATTGTATGCCGAATCGATCAATTTACATAGTTAAAATTCGCTGTCGTTTGTCTGAAAATCAAAGTGAAATAGACCGGCGGAGGAAATCGCCAAATGAAAAATCTTACAATTGTCTTGCTCAGCACTTAATGAAGCCAGAATTCATGTTTATCAATTTTTATTAGTATTCCCTACTAAACCCGAGCGATAAGACGACATAACGCTGCCTTTGAACGGTGATGTAAGTCACTCCACGCATAGCGCGAAGTAATACGCTGGCCTTTTGATCTTAATGCGGTGATGCACGTTTTGACGTTAAACTTTCTTGAAAATTTGTTTTCTTTGGGAAGCATTTGCTTCTTTCATATTCCCTAATGTATATGGCGGCTAAAGTGCGCTCTTTCCGTGCTGTGTCTTTCCAAACCCGTTTAATTCGCGTCTCTAATTATATCCTTCCATTCCTGTTCCGGTGCAACTTGAGCGAATGGCGTGAAATTGGTTTACTGCCGTTGTTGCCTCGTCCCCCCTTTCTCCCCCCCCTCCGGGAACAACTCCTCCGTTTGCCTCCGTCACACGTTGTGGGTCTTCCTCTTTACCCCTCATCCTCTTCCCTCATGTATAATCTTTAAGTATGGCCGTCGTGACTCTCGGCATTACCATGTCGTCGATCGTTTTTCCTTTCGTGGTATTCTTTTGGCTTCTTCCCCCTTATATTCCTCACTGGAATGTACGTATTCATGAATGGGTGTAACCACAGAAAACGCTTTCGAAACTATCAATGCGCTGAACTACAGAAAGGCCCCTCTATCGTCTTGGATATTTTCGTGGAAGTCGAGGAGGTATGCTTAGTGATCTAAATGCATATATACATGTTGGGAATTAACTTCAAAATCAAATTTCCACCGTCTGCATCAGATTTTTTTCTTGTTCGTGACAAATGACGTAGAGAAATTGAATATATGGATGTAAGTACTGTATGTTTGCAATCCGAGGTCTAAATTTAGAAAATCGATTAACCAATAGGGCTGCGTCTGTCTGTGCCAGACTTCACAATCCGAGGATTGGTTCGATTCCCGAGGGTGGAAAGACGTCCTTCCCGCGATCCCTCGAGAGAAAAATAGGAAACTTCATCCCCAGTGTCCATAAATGATAGCCATTTTACACTTACACCGTATTGTTGAGCGTAGGTTCCTGTCCTGTGACCAGTTTTACACTAATCAAGTCATATATGCACTCTTTTCTTTTAATTGTATTCTGGCAATAAAAAAAGTTATATTCTGGTCCTGTTTTTTTTCCAGTGTCTGAAAAGTTATATTGGGGCAAAATTCTAAGCAAATATCCTGCATGCCAAGGAATCAATGTAGGTGCATTTATTATCTGTGGTTTTTTTGCGCAGCATTCGAGTATTTATTAGCTTTTTGTGGTCAAGGTAACGCTGATATTATTCAAATGCGCTGGGTGGGAAAGGAGTTGATTAGTTCGTTGGTGCCTTCCCACGGCGAGAGGCGCGTTTGCACTTGACATTTGTTGGCTGTTGTTGTTTGCTGTGTACGTCCGCTCGGTGCCTCGAGTGCAAAAGAAGCGTCCCGGCGAGCCGCCGTCGCTCCGTCCCTCCCCCGCACGGCTCCTTTTATTTGCCGATGAGGTCGAGGGACAGTTTTTGCGTTTGCGAATTATTCGGGTTCGGAATCAATTAAGGGCTTGTCGTAAATACGCTGCGGCCATTATATGTCGTCATCATCATCGTCCCTTCGCCTCGTAGCCTCTCTTTTCTTCCTCCGCCGTCTCGTGGGCGTATTTTCGTTGCTCTTTTATTTCTTCAGCCTCGAGCAAAGCGGTGATTATTTCTGTAATATGTGTACGTCTTCTTTAAGGGTGTTATTAGTTGAAAATATGCTCGAGGCTCAGTCCTTGAGATGGCAATTTGGTTGATTGCGCGCTCGGAATCCGTGCATTTCCCATGAAAACGCCATAATTAAACAAGGTTCCCGCCGTCTCGAGGCGTCTGTGGACAGGGAAGGAGGATATGAATCAGACGGGCGAGGTAATTATTATTTTATATTTAGCGAGGCTGAAAGCACGTCCTTTTTCCTTCGCCTTTGCCGGCGGTGACCGCGGAAATTATTTGGAAATATACGAGTAAGAGTTTGTCCAAAATTGGTATTGGGGAGGCTTAATGGATTTTTCTCTTCGTGAAATATTCTCCAAAGCCTTTTCTTGTGCTATCAAGATCCCCTTAGGTAAGGAACGCTCATCGTTTATGTCACAGTTGAAACCAAATTCGGGCAAAATAATTTTTAGCGTCGATATTTAATATAGCTTTTAAAAATCGATAATATTTATTTATAATTTTAAAGTTTTAATTTTTCAATGGTACATGCAATAAATAATAATTATTGTAAACATGAATATAAATATTGATAAATAATTTCGGCAAATGCCTATTTCACCTTGGTACTCACACTCTACAGTATTTCTTTGGCTTCCATAATTATTCCATATAAATTTTTGATTTCTCTATGTGTAGCCGATAGTTTAGAAACGTACTCTGGGCTTGAAAGGCTCCTGTTGCGCAAGCATGGCCTTTGCGAAATTGTTTCGCGGGAAAAAACAAATATTTGAATTGAATGGGTTGAATGATAAGATACCCAGTTGATTGTTCCTAAATAATTGGCTTACTTTCATTCGCCTATTCCTGAGACTCGGAAAAATGCGTGAGGTGGAGTCTATTTAAAATGCAAGGCTCCGATTTATCCTTCTCTACAATCACTCTATTAATTTGCAATAAGTAGATTAAAATGGAGTATAGCCCGTGAAGGATTGAAGGGAAATTGTGACAAATACGAGATTAAACTCGCTCTCTCTCTCTTGAGAATCCATGATGAGTCTCATGGGCGCCACGTCATGGTGTGAGGTCAGTCACATATTTAGTGGGATGTATTTATTGTCAAAATGTCGCCTTGATGTTCATCGTGAATATTTTTTAAGATATAATTTTGATGTAAAACTTCTAAAAATTCTAATGTAGTGAATAGTCATCATATTTTCTTTGAAAGTTTAGTCATACTCAAACACTTCTCCAAAAATAAGAATATTACGAGTTACGCATACTCTCAAACTTATTTTATGGAAATGGTACGAAAGGTTATCTTCGTAATTATAATTTTCTGACTAATATTAGACAGTTATTTTCTAATTATAAAATGAAAATATTCTTACAAATATTTCCTACATTCATACATTTCACTTTCTGTTAATTTTCTAACTTATGCGTGAATACGGGCAATAATCCAGTAGGAATATTATCGGTCCTGCTGAGCGAACATTCAAAAATCATGAAATAATTCCAAGAAACTGCGGGAGATGCCGCGACAGTAACTTTTAACGGAGTCATCCGCTAAATTAGCAATGCAATGCAATAATTTCAGAGGGTTAAAAATCACTCGCCTTGACCGGGATTCGAACAGGGATCTCTCGATGTCCGACCGAGTGTCTTAGCCATTAAAGAGTGTAAGAGGACGTATCGGTAGCTTAACTGGCCAATCCATGCGGCCGGACATCGAGGGATCCCGGTACGAATACCGGTCAATACGAATGATTTTTACTCTGAAATTATTAAAATTGTAATGAAATCATAATTAATAATTGGTAATCTACCGTTCAAGGTAGGTTTGGGTGGACACAGACTAAATATCGCTACATTTCTCAACCCCCCCTAATACGAGTAAGGCACGACCTGACACCCCGATCTATATGAAACTGTTTTGCATTTCGTCCAATATTCTTTGCCTCCCTCTGCCTCGCAGCGGTCTTCCCTACGATGGGCTGATGGTCTTCCACAATCCATCGCCTTTTCGAATGCTCTTCTGCGTCCGCCTTTCCTGGTTCCTTTGGATTTCCCCCAAAATATCTCTTCTCCCGAACCGTACTCTTCTGCCTATTGTTCTTCTCCTGCTTCTTGTTCTGCCCAGTGCTTCGTGGTATGTTTTCTTCTCCACAATTTTTCCATTTCTTCATATCTAAAAACACTCCAAAATATTATCAAATGGGATGGTAAAAATTTTCCTTTCACGTTTCTTTTTCTTATAATTTCCTTTTATAAGAGCAAATTCATTGTTTTTAGTTATTTAACTATCGAATTCAATTATTGTTGGATGCATGTATCTAGTCTTTCTCAAAAATGCCGTGCCCCACATGATGCCAATTACGTACACTCAAGCGAAAACCTGTTCGCGGGACATGAAAACGGGTAGGTAATTCCAATTCATACAATCAGTTGATTTTTTTCTGGAAGATGCTACTTTTCCCCTGCACGACGGTTGGAGAAAGTAAACATTAATATTGCATTGGAGACTTTTTTGTAAATATGTAGACGACGGAACCGTTTCCTGGAGTTCTATAAACCCATCACCCATGGAGTTCATTGCGAGGCGTTCTTTAATTCATCGGGTCGCATTATATGGAAAGTCACCTAACCGGATGACGGGATGTTGGAGGAGTTCGGTGGCGAGGCGATCAGAACGCCGAGCAAGTCGGAAGCCGTATTGTAGCGAGGAATCGAGTTTCCTTCCTTGCGAGGTTGAGGTCTCTTTAAGCTCAGGGATTTGGGGCTCACCGGAGTGGAACTGGTTCTCCTCCCCGGCCCCCATGATCTCCCCGTTCGATTCCTCCTTTCTCCCTCCGCCGAATGTGCCGCCGCCCGCCCCCGCCCGCCCCCGCCCGCCCCCGCCCGCCTCCAGAGGCACTCATCTCGTGGAGCACTCGCGCTGGAAACATATGCCCTGGTTTACTTGCAAAGGAAAAATCTTTTGCATTGAATCTTTTTGCCAGAGTTGTTCGTATTTATTCTTCCTTTTGAAATTCTCCACCGCAAACCTAAGCAAGTATTTCCGCAGTTGTCGTGGTTGATGGTATCGACGTAGGTATTAATGACGCCCATTAGGCCCTCGCAGGTATGAATAATGCATTCCAGGAAAGAACGCGACGGTTAAACGTTTCCTTTGATCAAGATTCGAAATTAAATACCTAGGGCATTAAAGAGTTTTTGATGCATTCTCCATAGGTCAATTTTAGAAAACAGCATTACCTTTGGTAAAGCTTTTGCATTTTTAAACTGGAATTCGTGGGAGGGAGTGAAGTTTGTAGGAATGTATGAGTGCATAAATGCTATTCTGATATAACTGATTCCACTCCTGAGGTGATATTCTTTTTGTAGTTATGTTGTATGACGGAGTCGTAAATCGCAACCTTGGATATGATGTTCGAATTTTTCAGTACAGAAGTGCGTAATGCGCTCATCTCAACGTAAGAATTCATGTAAAAAATTGACTGAAAGCTTCCTTGCGTGAACCAAATCAAGAATAGTGAAATTAATGTTTTATCACAATCATCAGGATCGGTCAATAGCAGCTCTTCCTATCAACAGTCGCACCCACGTTGACCTCTTTGTTCTTGCATAGATATAAACGCGGATGTTTTCCATCGCCTCTTTCTCCTCATCCATTCACGGCTATTGCTTCTCCTAATGTTCTCTGCACCTTTTGCGTTAGTTTACATGGACCGTCGGTAAATGTATTCTCTGCCTCATGAACTCTCTCTGGGGGATTCGATCCGGCTCGGGAAAATAACAAATACGGTACGAACGAAATGACGGCTCACGCATTCTTTAATTTTTTATATTTTTTTAACGAGTTAGAAAAAGTCTTTGCGAATGAAAGAGGACCTCAATCAATCACTCTTCTTTAGCGCGTCTCCCCTGGCTCCCGCTCCCTCGCCCCGCTCAGGTGGTCGTCGCTGCTTTGCCTTCGTGCGGTAGAGGGGGCGGGGGTCGGAGAGAGAGACGTTAGCGGTGCCCTCAACGTCGGAACCCTCGGCCCCGGAAAGTCCCTCAGCCAAACCATTCAACATCCCGGCCCCCTTTTCCCTGAAAAATTTAAAAAAAGTCAGCAGCCCCGTCTCTCTCGCTCTACGATTTTGAGTAGGTCCCCCTCCGTCGGTGTTTCTACCTTCTACCAAACCCCCGCCCCTTCGCCTCAGACCCGCCTTTTATCCCCTCGCAGCTTTTCATTATTCCCCCGGTCTTTTTTTCTCTCTTATCCGCCCTGTCAGCAGTCCGTTCTGCTCCCTACGTCCCTATCAGTCTTTGGACCCCTTCCATGGTATCCATCCCCCGCTGCCTCGATCCCCTTAGTCTTATAACGTTTAAGGTCCCTATCATGCCCTCGTATCCCTTCGATTCGCTGCCCAGCGCATCCTCTGACCCTTTTTTCGGCCGTAATATTTTCATATTCCGAATCCCTTCCCCCACCTACCTCCCCCATTCCCATTTTCGAGCGTTCATAATCTCGGCTTCAGTTTCGAAGGGACAATGCCCGTGAATGCTTAAATGAGGCAAAGTCCTTCTGATGCCCCTCAACGTCGTCCCATCAAAGTGAAGAGTCCTCTGCGTAGCGATTTCTGAAATTGGTAAGCTTTTGAAAAAAAAACCAGCAGGTAAAAAGTTGGATTGTTCAGTCGGGAGCATTGAAATTCAAGCTATTGTGTTGTAATTTTTCGAAATGCTGCTCCAGTTTTTCTAAGGTTACTAGAGTCTGAGTTCGGTTCAAGTGATCCGCATTTCTCGAAAATAAGGGGTATATTTGAAAATTTTCAATGCATCCACATTCAGAAAATAGGAATAAGATCGGATTGAAAGCAATTTTGCCCTTTTAACTTCTTTTGTGATTTACTATTTCGTAGGCGACTCTTTTGTTGAAAGCATTTTTCAATTTCCCGATTTGAGACCTAATATAATTCCTTTTGACATATTATAGGATAATGGTTTCCTATTTTTGTGATGAATTCGTAGATGTTGAAATTTCAAGTTCACATTCCGCCATTCTTTCAATGGTTGTAAGGTGCAGATCCGATTTTCCGTCGGGACAAGGGAAATATACGAAATCCATTTCGTATTGTTTTTTTGAAAAATCTAATGCTTTCCCGGCGTATCTGCTGAGAGAATCCCCCTCGGGTCCTCCCCCGGGCCAAACCCTCCCCCATCTCCGCCGACGTTTCCAAGACTGTCCCGCACGCCGCCTTCATTCCGAATCCCTGGGAAGGGCGATGGGCGAGTCGGCCTCGGGAGTGCCGGCGGAGTGGGAGAAGTTGAGCCGGAGGAAGACCCGAGAGGAATTCACTCTTCATACATATTCATTTGTAGCCCTACATTCAATGCTCCATGTGCATGTAATAATGGTTTGATAATCCGGTTTTAAACTGGGGCATCTTGATTTTTATCGGAACTTTAAAGTAGCCATGTTGATTCACACTCACGTAATTTGAGAATATTTTCTGCACAAATCGTTTGCAATAATTTTCAACGACGGGAACGCTTATTTCAAATGTCTTCACGAATGAAAGAATTTCTCACTTTTGGATTGGGTGGTAAAAAATTGATACAAAGGTTGAAACTTTTTTTTTTGTAATATTTGCTCTCTTAACTTTTCGGTGAATAATGGCTATATTTTTTACTTTCGTTCAATGTAAAACGAGGTAAAGTGCGATTCTGAAAATAAGTTTATTGTGGACTATTGGGCGATGCAATGATGATGTGAAATCATTTGCCTGAGAAGAAAAAACCTGATGTAAAATTTTTAATTGACTAGAACTGATATGAGTCGTCCCCCGCAAGTGCACTTTGATGTGAGTTTTTTGTTTTGGTGCATTTTTTGAACTTCAATGATTTTAAGTAAACGTATTTACATGTTAATTTAGAGATTAAACATTTTATAAAATTTGGACTAAATCTTTACCAAAAACTCTTCATTCCGTCGGATTTCCCTTCGTGAGCCTCAAATTGAGTGCATGGTGTGCGAAATGAAATTGCGAAAGACTTTTATCCCAAGATGCCTTTTGTTAAACTGTATTCCCTCGGATGAATTATATCATCGTGATTGCCTTTGAAGAGAACGTAGTGTAGTGGGGACCTCCCGAAATAATATTTAATGAAACTAAATATTTGGAGGATTCGCATGAATGTTTTGCCAATCAACCGAACGCTCCCTCGTTTAAAAGATCGTATAAGGATGCAGACAGAAGAATACAATGCATATTCAAGGGGGCATGCGGTCACGGGGTCTCATTGTGAAAAGAATAAAACTTACTGGAGGAATTAACGCAGCCAATGATGAGAGAGAGAGTATTCTCTCCGGTAGAGAAAGGACTGCGAGAGGTTGAGGGAAAAGCGCTGTTCGTTTCTCTTCATTGAGATGATAATTGTTCCGCTCCATTGCTTACCCTGCGAACTCTATAATTTTTCACAATCATAAGATAAAAATTTCAACAGACATTGAAAGTCTTAATTATTTTTTTCCAAGAACCGCGTTAATTTTAATTAAAGCCAACAATGAAGTATCGTGACGTGTTTTCACTTCCAAGTGGTTTTATTCCACTTGAGAAAACGAAAGAAGACTCTGAGGTGGCGAAGGACAGATGTGCGTCGTACCCGTTGGCGCCAACGATGGCCCCTGGAGAGGGGGTCCCTCCGCGCTCGCCATTCGCTCTTGCCCCCGGGGGGGGAGGCGGGGGGAGTGTGCGTTTGAGGGAGAGATGATGAAGGGGCTCGAGTCCCGCCGTCCAGAGCCAGGGTAGTCGTGCTCGCCATTGTCGCCCGCACTTGCCATCGCCCCACCCTCCGACCACTTCCCCTCTCTTCCCTCCCAGCGCTTCCTTTTTATTCGTCTCATCCTGTCCGCTCGTCTCAGGTTTTGGGGTGGACTTCGCATGGGTATCGCACGATGGCCAAACTCTCGAACCGTAAAACAATCCCCACTGATAACCGTTGTCATGGTCCCAAGTTACTGCATAATACCCTGTGCCAAGAGGAGAATATTATACCAAAAACTTGGTAAAAAGGGTGCTTCATGAAACGGCTCCTTAAATCACAATAAATGATCAGCAAGGAATTGATTAATGGAGAGGGAAGGTAATATGGTATTGAATATATTTAAATTACGAGACCGAATCAAGTAGCTGGAGATAATCTGTGGAGCATACAGTCACTTCTAAGCTGCAACTGTGAGACGGAAAGTGTGCTGATTAACTTTAAGATCGGCTTCATGACAGAGATTTTTTTGAAAATGTGGTGAAAAGGAGTTCAGAGGTGTAAATTTGACTTGACTAGGCCACTTTTGGAATATGTCGCACAGATTTAGGTCCCAATGACGGAAATCACCAAATACAGAGAAGAGATCTACTAGAATTGTGATAATCTGTTACGAGGGCAAAGTGAGTTGAAGGGTGTCATTGAGGAAGCGGCCAAGTCTCCTACAGAAAGACCTATCAATTTCGATACTTCCAAAAAAGGTAAATTCTAAGGTCTCCAAATCACGTCCGCAGACTAGGCCACCCTTGTAAGAATACACGTACTTCAGCTCTGACTAATTTGAAATTTCTCTCTTCCCTCGCTCCATTTAATGTTTGTTACTAAAAATTGTTTTGATGGTCATTATGCAAGACTTATATGCACAATCACAGCCCTTGTTGTTCACTTTTTGTACGGAATAACTTGTAAGTAATACATCGAATTGATTTTTTAGATACAAAAATCATTGACCGATTCATGTGGGATCGCATTATGGATTGATTCGAGGCCGGCTGGAGTTTCTATTTGTGTGCACTAGTATGGTCTTCAACTGAAGACGTTCTCAACTTCGGGAATTGACACTCTTCATTTCTTTTTGACTGTGTAACATTGTAATATTATAGTCGCCCGCAAATCCACTTGGATTGCGAAAGTAAAGAACGTCGTCAATATAGCGGAAACCCAAAGAGTGGTGACTCGCTAAAAGAATCTCGCGGTGTTTAAAAATCTTCCCAGTTGTGCTTTGGGCGCTTCAGAATATTTTTGCAGAAACCATAAACGACTTGGATATTTGATTCAATTCGTTGTTGTTCATAGTTTCATGTATGAAACGATACACATATATTACATTAAACAGGATGTCCAGAAAAGCGGATGAAACGTCATTATGGACGGCTTTGAGGTTATTTTGTCCAAATTCTTCATTGGTGTACTCATTTAAGTGGGGGTAATTTAGGTTTATATTTTCGAGGGCATATTATGTCATCACAAGGGGACACTCATTTTAAGTGCAAGTTTTAATCATATTTCATCATGGTCGATTCATTATGCGTCCCTTGCTTCAGCGGCTCGGATACTTCTGCACTTCCTTTAAGGGCGACTTTGATTTGGATTCACTTGATTAGAGATGACCGTTTTGGCGGTCATTTCACGGTGACCCTTCAAAGAAGCCCTTCCGTCTGAAAAGGCATCGCTCCGCAAGTTATGAAATCGATACGATGAGAAGCAGTGGAATTTGGCAACCCTACTGCCTTTGAGAAGAACTCTCGGGAACCAGGGCCGGCGTTGTCCGCCGACCAGCTCCCGTCGCCGTCCGCGCCTTTCTGCCCTTTCCCTTTCTCTGCCTCTCCCCTCTCTCTTCGTCTCCCTCTTCCCTGCTCTCTTCGGCCCTTACTTTCTCCACCCTGCGCCCCTCTCTCCACGTCCCCCATCCACGAACCACATCCCCCCGCCCCCAACCTCAGATTTTCCCTCCCGCCATCCGTCACTTCCTGTGTCGACCCTTCCGGTCCGCTTCCCTCTCCCGATCCGTCCCTCCGACTGAACTCCCAACATCCAACCCTACCCCACCTCGCCCCTCCATTCTCCTCCCCTTTGATTCCCATTTCCTTCTTTTGGCCACACAGTTTCCCTCGAATTTGAGAAATGAATCCGAAAAGGCCTTCCCTGGAACTCCGCCTCGCCACTGCCTACGATAGCATAATAATTCCTTGAAGTGCCTCGCTTCATCAAATCACCGCCGTGAAAGGAAGGAGGCGGTCTGCGAATAGGATTGAAACTCGAGACCGGGATGCGAAATTAGTCGTGGCCGAGGTTACACGTGATTTGCGATTAGCAGATAAGTCACTATGTAGGCTTCGAAAGAAAATATAACTAACATTAATAAAACTGCACTCTTTTGACACTGTTTTTTATATATACTTGTAATATTTAACAGGCCCATTGTAGTGTTTACTGTGTTTAGTGTCGTCATTCGTGATGCTTCGATCAGAAGCAATGGCTAGTAAAGTGACTCTCTGTAACCAATAAAATCATGACTTACTCGCTAGACTGTCGTTAAAAATATTGATTCTTTATAACTCTGATATAAATTATGTATGGCTGCGAGTTCATGTTTTCCTGTTTTTTTTCATTTTGTGATATGTATATATTTTCATCTCTTACCTTTTTAAACACAGTAACCCTCGCGTTCTCGTACTTGCTTCTTTCTCCGATAAGGTCCCCGACTTCCTCCATTTTCCAGGATTAGTGGGCTAGTATCTTAGGCTTAGAATCTTAGTGGCTTTCTCTCTGAGAACAGCTTGTTTTGCGGCCATTGTTTTTCGGCTCTTTAATATTTTGTTGTTTTTTCTTCAGTGTTCCGTGCTATTCGAAATTCACTTCCACAACCCTTTGGAAGGTCTATTTCGGCTGATTTTCTTTTATTGTTATTACTTTTTATCAGGTTTCTCTAGGTTTTCTTCAGCTTCTTTAATTTAAGATGATGTCTCATCATTATTTCTCGTAAGCTATGGTCGCTGTGGAAATATGCACCTTAGTAGGTTCGCCAACTTGATATCAGAAGCTCTGCTTCGCTAAAACTTGATTGGTTTGAAGTGCTCTCCTGTCTCCAATCGCGTATTGTTCAGCAGTGCTAGTTCGTCGAGTATCCTTACTACTTCTAAGCTCAATGTACATAAAGGTCAAACTCTCATTATCAACCCATGCGGTTGTTGTAGTCACGGCATTGAAACAATCCACAGAGCCTCTTTATTTATAAAAAAATACCTCATTTGTAACAGTTATAACTAGCGTGGCATGTGTATGGCGTGAAGGTGACCATTAATGATGGAAAGTACGAATTAGTAATGGAAGAGACTGTTTTAGCCCTTACTTTGTGGAATTTTTCCATCGTAAAGAAAGACAGAAAACACGGCAATTCCAATTTACAAATCTCCTTCCTTCCTTCAAACTTCCGCTGAGTGCCCTATAACCTTTCCCACTCCTACCCATCACCCAGACTCCTCCCCCCCTCCCTCTTCCTTTCTCCCCAATCCACTCCCCCTTCCTGACTGAGTATATATACCCGCCCTATACTATGTATGCCTTCACCTGAAGATGCCACGCAGTGGTGAAACCATGGTCGTCTAATAAAAGTGTAAATGTGGAATTGCCGTGTTTTCTTTCTTTCTTTGCGTTAGTAATGGAATTTGTGGCCTCTACTAACTTAATGTTTATAGAGCCGAAAATTCCTCATCCATTTTGAATATCACTCATTAGGTTTGCATAATCAACTATGTTCCGTACATGATCGACATGTATGCTGCCTTCTACGATCATGTATTAGTCGAACTCATTAAATAAGCAAGTGATCTTATAAGTATTTTTCCGGGTGAAATGACTGAAAGAGGAAAATGAAGCATATATGGGAAAACCTGTGAGGAACGGCGTTCATCTTGTGAAAAAGACGTGTTCTTGTTGATAAGGCTTCGTGCACAGAAATCGCTTCTTGGTGCGAAATTGCAGCTCAACAGATCACAGACAAATTTGGCATGACCTCCCGCAGCATATTGATGCCTTTCGATATCCGCATTTATAAATTTTGGTGCTGGATGTGGTTTTTGCAATCCGGTCAGTTTGAGTTAATTTGATTCGTTTATTATTTATATCTCACCAGTTGCTTCTATACTTTATTTATTTTGCAAATATCCATGGGGAACTTAACATTTATTCCATTTGCAATTTTATTTCCATATTTCGGCGGTTATGTAACGCAGCCTCAGTCTGTGTTTTTTAATTAATGGTAAAAAGTGATAATATGAATGTGAAATTGTGAAAAAAGGAACAGGTTGCTCATACGGTGAAAGTGGATATTCACGGAATGCGTAGCATTCCAGGGATTCTTCGATTGAACATATATCGATTGGTTGGCTCAGTAGCTTTGGTTTGGTTCGATAGTTTGCCTGGATAGAGTGAGGATTAATAAAGGAACGCTTCATGCAAACGGGCGTATCAGATATTGCAATATTTTTAAATGTTTACTATCCAGGAGCAGTGACTTGAAGTGGAAAGTATTTCCCGACTTAGGGTTTGCTTCTTTCGTAAACCTTCCCTGGCCTCGAGGAACCAAAAGTGGACAACCACAACTTAGCCTCAGCTGGTGCGTATTGGCTTAAAGGTGCGCTCATTTAGTGACTGGTATGCAGTATTGCAAATGAATATGTTTCGCATGCTTAAAAAAATCATTTAATTTCAACGTTAACGCATTATTTTAATATTCAAACCATAAAATGAAATATGTTAAAAAAATTATCATGAATCACAGCCAGTTAGATTCAAAAAATACATATGACTTTCAGAATACAACGATTTCAGAGTGTAAACATTATTCGTCTCGACCGGATTTCGAACCCGGATCCCTTGATGTCCATTGTATGTACGGTATTTTGTCACAACGTCTTGGTCCTTTAGAGCCCACAAAATTTTGTCTTTTGGCAAAAAACTGGCTTTAGCCAGTTAAGCTATCGAGGTTGGACTCCTAAGGATCCGGGTTCGAATCTCGATCTAGGCGAATGATTTTTAAACTATGAAATTGTTGCATTGTAATGCACATTAGCGGATGACTCCGTTAAAAGTTACTGCTGCGGCATTTATGAGTTGAATTCATGAGTTTCTCCCGAGTTGCCTTTCCCTTGTTGCATTCCACGTCAAAGCTTTCTAGAGGAGAGCGAAAACTTTTTAAAACTTCTCGAAGGCAATGAATCAATCGTATCCATTAGGCGTCCATTTTTTGCAAAAGCAGTAGACAGCAAAACTGTCGCGGCGCTGAAAGAAACTATTCCGTAGTTGACATTATGTCTTTCGTGACGCAAGGCCTCGCTCTCACTTGGGGAGGTCGAGTATGTGAGCTAGCTGTAACAATGGCGTCAGTAATTTCTACGCTAAGCTGCGTGTTTGAACTTCGTTGGACGTATACGAATTCGTGTTAAACCAGTTGATTAACATGTTTTCTATAAAATGTATCGAAAAAGTTTCGGACTTCGGTTGCCACAATGCCTCAAAATTCTTCAAAGTGTAACCCTTGAGCATCGACACACTTTTGCCAGCGGCTTGGCCAGGACTCGAAGGCTCCCTGGTTGGCGGATTCCCCAAGGTCCTTGAGGGTACACGTGCAAGCTTCTTTGACGGCACTTTAGGGTCCCAATTTGGTGTCCTTTAAAGAAGGGAGGATTACACTTTCAGAATAGGAATAATAATAGCCTGCTGTAGCCAATTCGGGACTGTAAGTGGGTTGGGGAATCGTCGCGTTGCCGTTTCAAAAGTCTTCGCAAGCAGACACTCGACTCTATTCCTGGTCTTCCATCAGCCTTCGGGACGAGTTTAGCCTAGATCTTTCGCACCGCCAAATTTTTCGTGACAATGGTGTGCACTGTCATCTGATCAATGTCAATACGATCTGTGATCATGCGGACTCTTAACTGACGGTCTGAATTCCGTACTTTATGCCCACGTCGGGAGAAAATTGTTTCCGATACTTTTTATACAAACCTTGTAATCGAAAATTTTCAAAAGTCAATGGCTATGAAGTATATGATTATAACGACTTGAATGATTTCATAAATTCGTAAAATATACATAGATAGATAATTTAAGATATACGTAGCTTGAAAAAAATAGATTGAAGCAGAGATATCTCATGCGACATCAGACCATTTAAAATTGTGTTTGAAACTCTTTGAATTGACGAGAGCATTATCTGGTAGTGTGCATTTATTGTGTTATATTGGTAGGTGCGAGGGAAAAATTCGACCCATCCGCCCATGAGGGACACCGAATTCCACTAAATGGTCAGGCGGCAATATCTCCCGCACACTAGAGTTCGGGGGAGTTGACAACCTCAGCCGTCCGCCGAAGTCAGGGCCGCTCCTTGCTTGGCAGCGGCTGTTGAACCAATATGCAGTCGGGCGCAGCGCAATGGCAGGAATGTCAGTCAGCCTCTCCTTCGGAGGAGACATCTCTCAGGACGGGGGGGGGGGCGGGACGCGCAGGAATCTGCACCGCGGGGGCAGGTGGACGCGAACGGGGGGCTGTGCGTTGGACGGGGTTCGATCAGGATTCCACGGAGTGGACTGGAACGGGAGTGAGGGCGTGCCAAGTGGCAGGGATCGCCTTTGTCCCCCCCCCCTTCCTTGCCTCCCGTCGCAGCCCTCCCACGCCCAACCGTTTGCGCCGATTGCGTGACTACGCGTTCTCGGGACGGCGCGTTCTTGGAACGCTCCTGTAAGGCATGCACCACGCGCGGTAGCCATTGTGACTCGTGTACGCCCTCTCCATGTTTCATCGTGAGCAAGCGACTCCCTTGCCACCGAGTCGAATAACCCTGGACATTCGGAGCATTTCACCGAATTATCCTCAAATTTGGATTCATTCAACGGGAATTTTTACAAATCCGGTGTCCCCGCTGTTTTTGCCAACGTTTTTTCGAAGTGTTCTACGGGGTGCTTACGAAAAGAGCTAAAATCTTAAGGTTATAAAAACTTTGTTTATAATATAAAGGAAAACTTATCTTTGTTTTAATGTAATATTAAACAATTTTTTGTAAAGGCTTTGTTTTTGTGAAGTGTAATATGCACCTTCCCACGTACCCTCGGGAGTTTTGTATAAAGAGTCTTAATATATAATACAAGGGTGTGACGGATATTAATATATCGTGAATTGGAAAATTGCGCCGTTACCTAAATTCATTTGAAAAATAATTTGGAGCGATATCTTTATTTTTAGCTGCTAATGTGTATGTTTTATCCATACATACAGCTAAATATGCACTTTTTTAGGCGTTTTACATTTATTATGAAGAAATTGTCCAATTGTAAAGAAACAAAATGAACGACAGAATTTTGAATATGCTTGACGGGGGGAGGAGATTTCCAGACGAAAGCCGAAAAAGACGGGAGCATTTCATAAGGAATTTCTCTCGTTCAGAAGAAGTCAGTTGTTGCGGCTATTTCCCTTGTGATCCTTAATAGGAGGTCGAAGGAGGGAGTTTCCCCGATGTCTCCCGGTCCTCGCAGGTGTGGGGGAACGACCGAGCTAGACCCCTGAACTGGTCGCCCCCTCTCTTTTACCGAGCACCATCTTGCCTCGACTCCGCGCCACACCCCCCTCTCGGATATGTATTTTTGTGTGTGTGGAACGTAAGTACTTCTTTCACGGCTTATCGATAAAAACCGCGCTCTATCCGATACTGCTCCGAAAGCAGCGATTTAATTCTTTCCGCTTGGGCGGGCGCCAGCCGGCCGGACCGTCTTCTCCCCATCCGCCACGGGTCCTCACGTTTGGTTGCACGAGAGAAATACGTGCTGAAGAAGCTTATAAAACTCTGTAGTTCGTGTGTGACTGTGTATATGCATGCGTTTGTTAGTGTGTGTCTATATATATGTCTGCCGCCGTGGCACAGCGTGAAACTTAGTGGGAGGTGCATTGATCGCAGACGACGGTGATTTCCGGATGTCCGACGAATCGTGTTTTGTTTGCGAACCCAAGTGTCGGAAAGCTTGGGAACGAGCCATGTGCGAAACGGGAGGCAAATATCCTGGATCTGAACCCGTGCGGCAAGCGGCCATGTTGGTTGCTGTTCGAAACCACCGGAGCGGAACCTTAGAGATCCTGGTGTGTATGTTGAGGGCCTCGTCCGGAGAGGATGCACCGCCGCCGCATCTCTGACGTCATATTTAACCGTATGTAATCCTGTCGAAGGTGCTGCAAGTACTTTGGCGGTAAATCTAGAATGGTTTACTAGTTGCTTCAAATTATTACCTTAAGTGTAAATAAAATTATGTAAATATATTATTTCTTTGGGGACGTGGAAGATCAGGGGTAGAGCTATTGACTACTGACCGGATGCCTCGGGTTCACTTCCCGGGCAAGCCTCTCTGGCCACCCTCAGCTCCACCCGAGCTGTCTGATTTTTCGGGTCAAGGTTATCAGATCTTCCTGGGAAACCATAACCGGCATAGGGAAAGGAACTGGCCCCCTATCCTTGTTATGTGTGAAATCCACGCCCCGGTAGGTGGGCTCTAACCCCGCCCATCAAAGCAACCGGCGGTTTGATAACTGTGTTTTGTTCTTTCATTATACTTGCCTGCTTCATGTATCATCGATCATCAATCAGAGCCCACCCACCTTGGAAATTACGGAGAGAGTAAACGATTACTTGTGGGATGACTAGTGTGGGTTCGGGATGGGGAGAGGCACGGGTTATATATCGTGTATAGCAGTTATGAGGTAGCTAATGGAAAGGGGTAGAGAATACAATGAGAATGCCATTGGTAGATTTCGAGAACGCTTTCGATCGAGTGGACTGAGTAAAATAAATGGATTTATGTCAAAGGAGATAGGGATAGATTGGAGGGATAGGAGACTGTCCCAATCTGTTCACGAATCAGAATGCTCCGGGGCGCCTGACGGATAGTGAGGCAGTTCTACGCGGGAGAGTGAGACAGGGATGCCCTTTATCGCCCATTGCTTTCAGTATGTACTTGTGGGTAATGGCAAGAGAGGAATGTGTGGCACTCCTGGTGGCAGGGGTGAAATTAGGTGGGGAATCCACAAAATCATATTTCCGGTTGAACACGCTCTTTTTAGCTAGATAACCAAGAGGTTAAGAAATCAGTGTGGCTGGAATTCGATGCAAATAAATGAAGAAAAAAACAAAGGTTATGTGAGTGTGGAGAAAGGTTAAGTGAAATTTAAAATAGAAGGGAGAAAGTTAGAGCCGATGTCTCGATAGTGTTTGGACCAAAACGGTCACGGTAGTTGGGATCAAACCAAAAGAATTACATTTTCTTCTACCAAAAGAATTACACAAATCTCTCAAGAATTCTATGAGAGGACGTTAAGTAAGGAGGTTCATAAAAGACTGGTGAAAATTTGGAAAAAAAGTTGTTTTGGGGCGGCTCGGGAACTTGCTCGATGAAGCAAGATGATTGGAGTACTCGTAGGTGGAATACTTTTCATTTGTGGTTGTGGAGAAGAATGGAAGAAGACAGACGGATGGGAAATCGAAACTGGAAGTCGATTGACGATGGAATTCTGAAGACTGCGGTAGATTTTGGGCAAGCTTGGTAGGGGAAAGAAAAGGGTAAGGAATTCGGATGGAATGAAGGAAATATATGCTGATTTGATTAACATTATTTTTGCGTTGGGTATTGTAGTTTTGTCATGTTAAGGGAAGCTCAGAAATTTAGGAGTGTACATCTGCATAATACTCCGCAGGGGCGTGCCGGGGGTGTGTTAGGTTCCCACCCGTAAAAGAGAACAAAACCACATGCAAAATCAACACATCCATGCAAACCTGCACCCGAAGTGGCGTCTGTATTCACACAAAAATCCTTTCATTCTGCACGCCTGCTAATTCAGGTGCATATACTATCAACTCGACAAACAATTACACTGCACTGAGTATACTGTCTTTATGCATCCAAAACCGTATCTTAAAAACGTAGGCTACGAAATAATAGTTAATAATAAAATAATTTCATTATGCCTGTAATTTTTAGCATACAAGATTCAGTGCAGGAGTGGTATAACCGTTGAAGAAGTGAAGTTAAACAAGAGGAGTCAGATATCATTGGGAAGGAGCAGTTTTCCATTTTCTTTCCAAACATATGGATGACAGGATTTACATGATATCACCTCTTGCTCTTTTCATCGAGGGGTCTTCGAAGAAACTAAGCACATACTGGCATCGTGAAATGAATGTTCAGGATCCCTTTGAAACGTGCATTGGACCACGGAGATACTGCTATGAACACGGTCTGGTAGTTTAAAATTGGCCGGACACAAACAATGTTGTGATATCTTTCCATTGATTGCAAGGTGGGGATCCTCGGTTGTCGGTGACCTCGGCTCTTGTTACCTCGCGTCTCGAACCGTGAACGGGATAAGCGCTATTTTTGGGAAACGGGACACCATGGTGAAGTTGTTCACTCCCTTTGAAACCTGAGATCCGTAAGAATTCCATGTACCTATTTAAAAAATGTGTTCAACGTATTGAATATTTTAATCGCCCTAAATCTCCAATGCCTTTGAAAGCGGAAGGAAACCCATTGATATCCGCATAATAACGATACCTTTATAAGAGCAGGAAGATCTGAATTCGGAGGAATCCGAGAGTTCTTCCACTAACAAGGTACGCGGGAGCCAAATTCAAAGGTAATAACGGTTTGGCATTCAGATCTTCGAAAAGGTCATTTAAACTCTACATTCTGGACCACGATCATTTTCCGAAATATTGCTCTTGTTCAATTTAAATCGCCAGACTTTCCCTGAAAATATATTGTTATTTTAATTGTTATATTATTTTTATGATGTCGTTAAAAAATATTTTAATGACCAAAATATTTTTTTGTTAAACGTGCTGATTTAAAGAGAAGCAAAGGAAGGTTGTCATTAATTATCGGCTTCATGAGAATCATCTCATTTCTTCCGAAATTTCAAGTGCGAAAAGTATCGTGAGTGATCATTTCACTCTCTGTGAGAGTGAAAAAATACAAAAAAGAGAGAAAAAAATGTTGTGTTTGTTCCTATTTATGAATGAACATTTTTAGAATTTTTATCTCGTAATTAAAACAAAAAAATAATGAATAACTTGAAAATTCTTTTGTGTGCGAATTGGCTGGAATAAATACGAATGGTTTCACTTTGGCAGGAAGCAGTTATCGTACCCATTACGTTTTTATTGCGTTGCGTAATTACGTTTTGTCATATTTTTCTCTTTTTTTAGTTGCTTAAGTTTGCAAAATGTTTGGGACTCTTTTGGACAAAAATCTATCATATGATCACGGAGGTATTACGTAGATTTTAGCATCAGTGTCCAAGTCGTTTATATATCTGCACCTCAGAAAACTTAACCATGCGCTGGACTGGTTTACTTTTGCCACAATCTTGTAAATTCCGGTTGGAGTTGGGCGGCCCTGAGTCCGGACATTTCGGATATTTTGAGAGAGAGCATTTGTAGATGGAATCGCCGTACGTGTTTATTGTTGCGGATGTTGGGAGCGGAACGGTTGAAATAGTATGTACTCGTGCCACGCCACGATGACGGACGGCTTTGATGGAGTTCTTCGCTCCCCTCGGCGTCTTTCGCTTTCTTCCGCTCTCCGCTCGCTTCCTTTTGAGGGATCCGACGGCGGAGAGAGAGAGCACTGACTGAATGGGCTTCGGATGCGATGTCTCCCGCCGCGCCTCGCCCCCCCCCCACGCACGTCCGACTCGCGAACGCCGCGCGTATTATTCGAATGCGGGCGAGAAAAGGAATGCGACGAGGGCATACTCGCACGGCCCAGTTTGCGAGAGAACGTGCACAACCGCTCCCCTCTGCACTCTCTGCGATCCAGTGCACGCCCTGACTCCTTCAGGCGGTGTGGAACACGTTGAGCGGATGGAGGTCGCCTTGCCGTGGACATTGTCCTTTGAAGCGAGTTTTAAATGCTCAACTTTCAGTTGCCTTTAGTTCATTTCTATCCGTCAACATCCTTATTCGGAGATCGAAGAATAACTGAGATATTAACTAGGAAGCATTTCCAAACTTTTGTCCGAAAGCCTCGCTTTCAAGTGTTGCTTCCTCTGTGTTTGGGTATGCTAGAGGCTCTCGATTGTATTTATTGTGGATAATATTTCAAATCATTGATGGCCTATTGATGTGTGTTCTCAGATGCATTATCGTATTATGGGAAGAGTCAACCCCAGCCGTACTCTTACAAATGGGCAAGGATATGACGAGGGAAATCGGCGAGGAAAAACAAAAATAAATGAATAATTCAAATTAAATATAATATCCTTGCCTCGCCCCCCCACGCACGTCCGACTCGCGAGATTTATTGCCTTATTATATCTGAAAATATGATAACAAAAAACGCTCGGACCAAGGTGTACTAGATAGCGTTGATCCTGGCCCGTATCCCACTCGCACTCTCCCGGATAGCTCTTGCGAGAGAATCATCCGCAAATAAATCAGGCACTCTTTAGCTTGGATATACTATACAGCATTGATCCTTGCTAGTCTCAAGCACTCAAACTTCAACAAAAACGCTCTGGTTAAGGTGTACTTGAAAGCATTGACCCCTCATCCTTATCAATCACTCGCACAGACTAGAGAGATTTCTCCCTGCGCCAGCGGCCCACCAATCATTTTTTGTTATCATGTTTTGGTTTAATCGTTTTCTATTCTAACCCCCTCTCCCCCCAAAATAATTTTATTTAGTTTTAATTTAATTTGTATTATTTATTTTTGGTTTTTCCTCTCGTATTTCCTCACCATATCCTTTGCCCATTTCTAAGAGCGCCGGCTGGTGTTGATTCTTCCATAATATTCATACGGCCGTAATTGCTGATCCTTTCATACATTATCTTATTACATGAAAGCTTCTTGCAGGTATGGTTTGGTCATAGTGAATTTTTCCATGTAAAACTGCGAATTTATATTTATTTGGTAATATTTTTTAAAACAATTTTGAATTGAGGTACTTAATTTGATGGGAAAGACGTTTTCCTGTTACGAAGTATTCATTTTTGGATCCCCAAGTACTTACGTTCTGCACGCGGGCTGATTCCTCCAGAACCCTGCTTAATATCATTTTATCATGAAGGTTATCAGGCATTTGGCTAGATATCAAGTAGTGAGGCCTTTTGTTTAAAAAAATGAGTGCAAGGACCCAAACGGTATAAGACAAGTTCTGATATTTATTTTCATCCACGTCTGCCACATTAGCGTATTCTTGTGACCCCGAGGACACGGAACTTAATGTTTCGGGGAGTAAGGAATTCGATTTTTACTAACGAAAGTTTTCCTAACAGGCAAGAGGAATTCTTACTCGCTTTTTCGATGGATCGAAATTTTAGTAAAATATTTCAAAAAAGCTGTGATTAAACTCCAGGTTTAGGTAACCAGTGACGACGAGGCATTGATATCAGTTTACTCGTTCTTTTGCTTCTCTTGCTCTACGCGGGATTCGTGTGAGATTGGTGAACTATGTTTCGGGACTGATGAACTTCACTCATGGCCTTGAGCCAAGGCAGAACTTCCACCTCCTTGATTTCAACGCGGACATACCATTCAAGCAATTCCCAGTTGCGAGAAATACTTTTTGGCCGGCATTGAGATAATGGCATGCAGTTCCGGTTACGTTTCCCCACTTACTGCCTGCCACCGAACTCTCATCGAAATGAAATATTCAATTGGGCAATTTTCAAGAAATCCGAGATCCAAAAGCGAATCGCTCGGCTTCCTTTCAAAGGACAACCCCCTCCTCCCACCGACCTTAACTCTCGACGTTCCATTAGAGAGAGAGGACTCGAGCCCATTCTGCGTGGTGTTCGAGGGAGTCGAGGTGTCGAGCGAAAAGGCTCCTCGAGTCGGGTGGCGGGGGCGTCCGGAAAGTTTTGATGCCCCTTGCAACTTCTCAATTTTCCGGGGGGTGCGAAAATCATCATTTTCCATCCGTGGGACCGAGGGGAAATTTTCACACTTCCTTTCCTCGAGTATGCTGAGATTTTAGCAAACTCACTCCCAACCCCTCCCCAACCCTTGCCTACTCCATTTTTGCTTCAGCGGAGGAAATTATGGAAAAAAAACACGGCTGCAGAGGGGTTGGTAACGGGAGGGGAGGCACTGGGGCGGAGGAAGGGGGTGACTTGCGACGGGCGGAGAGGGCGACTCTCGGGATTGGGACGAGCGGGGGGGGGAGCACACGGATGGCTGCGAGTGATCAGGGTCGCATGATTGAAGTCCGCGAGAGGGGGCGAGGAGGGCGACGGGGAAGGGGCAGGGGTGGGGTTCGAATGAAGGGTTCGCTGCGAGGGGGGGGAAGAGCGCGGTGTAAGGGAAAGGGGGAGGGGGCGAGCGAGTCGCAAATCCGAGGATCGAGGGAAAATTGTTCCCCGTTCTAAGAAATCCTTCCTTATGTTCACCGAAGACAAACTTTTAATTTCACTCCGCACGCTTTGCTCCCCCACCCCCTTCTTGCTGTTATGGATCCTAATTGAAGCGTCCTTAATGAAGTTTCTAGGGCCGGGACTCCTCCGCGCGATTCTTGGATTCATTAAAGTAGTTCTACTCGTCTCGTCGCAGCTCCGACATGCTCGCTTACGGCACTCGGGGGCCCTGCGGAAAAAAACTCCAATTCCCGTCTTCGGAGGAGTCCGTTGGTGTGCAGTGTGATCTTTCCTTACCGCGCCGACTTCTTTCCTTTCTTTTTCGCACTGCGAATCCGCATGAGCGCGACATTTGCCCTTGCAATGCGATATCTGCATACATTTCAATGTGCCTAATGTACACTTCAATTGATATCTTTAAGGGCCGCCATTTTAGATGCCATACGAGGTGAGATGGATCTGGTTGGGTTTTTCTCACCTGAGATAATTAATGACATTTATTTTTTCCTGAGCGAGTTTGTGATTGAGGAGGCAGAAGATGTCAAACGCGAATTGAGTTTGCGCCTGATTTTTTACAATCTGATTTCTTTTAGTTTTCTTATGATTGCATCGAAAATTTTGGGCATGCAAATTGCTTACTTAATGTTGGTGGTGCTATGTGCTTATGCTGGCTATGTTTACTGTACCAGGATTTATGAATGATGTGTTCCGAAAATATCCTTAGTGGCATAATTTAAATAAGTAGAAATTAATGAATAACTGATCATAGGACTTTCCACTTGGTAAAATTAATTTGAAGACCGGGTTTCGATTTATTACATCATCGTCAGGTTATTATTATAATAAATTGGAACTCGGTCGTAAAATAAATTTTATCAAGTGGAAAATTGCTAGGATCAGTTATTCAATATGTTCGACTTCCACCACATCACACCTGAAGCTACTCAATAAGTACTAATTATTGAAATATTTCATGCTAATAGGCCTAATTGGAGAAGTGAGCATTTTCAATTATGATAACGCTATTTTACAGCCTTGATACTTTGTTTAAGTTTCTCTCAGTATCCAGGGATGGGTTACATGAAGAGAAATACGTTTCACAAATGAAACATGCATTTATTACGGGTATACTCGTATTTGTGGTTTTTCTTCCAGCACACCAATGAGGACCTCCTCCCTATTTAGGGAATTTAATGAATTGAGTGAATACTAACTTACAGTTATTTAGTGCTGAACCAGTTAATTTGCACTTTGAACTGAACGTCTAGATTCCTTGCCCTCATCGATCAAACGCGTTGCATCGAGGAATGAGGGAATTATAATTTTTGGGGATTTTAAATACCTTCCCTTTTCCAGCAAGGGTGCGTTTGTGCAGATCGTTTAATATTTTTAAGGAGAGATGCTTGCAATTGGACGTATCGATGTAGGCACACACTCCCTCGATGGAACACATGTTGTCGTGACAGCAGACTGAATTCCAAAGAACTTATAAAGTTCCCAGGGAGTGGTTTTCGAGATGATAAACCGAATGGGCTGTGAGTGATTCAACAAGTCGAAACGGCAAAGGGGAGATATTTTGGAAATCGTTAAAATAGAAAGGATACGAGGGACTTTCTGTCATCTCTCCAAAGGGAGGAAATTTGCTTGTTTTATTTTTACGATGGTCCCCGCTGAAAGTTTCCTTGGGAAAACTATCTCCTCCCATTCGTTTGAAAAAAATGTAAGAAAAGAAGATTTGAAGAAAATATGTAATCCTAATGCTTGTTTGATGTTTCCCATGTGAATGAGAGAGGCTTTGCTTTTTGTGAAGCTAAGAGTTAAGCTAAGAAGCTAATCTTCGGGCTCACCTTACTGTGACCCCTGGGAGTTTCCCATGTAAGTCGGTTTGTCAATAGAGGTATTTGATCTAATTTCATTAATACAGCCGTGTGGAATTATATATGCCTCGAATTAGTGCTTCGTACAAGTGGAAATACCCGTAAATTTTGTTTGTAGTATTTGGAACAGGAATTTAAATGTCATAGAGGATAGGTATTATTTATGTTTATGAATTCACTTGAGTTCAATTTGTTTCATTGAAAGCCTTCGTGAATTTGTGGAGCCATCTTTGAGTGGGGACTTTGCTAGGGGATGACGTCAGACCAGTGTTAGTTACCTTGCCAGATTGGAGCACCCAAGATATCTCACAGGTTCTCACCCCTAAATTTATTATATATAATATGAAATATTAATATAATACATAATGTGAAATATTAACACTTTTCCAATGGAACCTTTGGGGTTTAGGTGGGGGTAGATGACGTGGCTCTTTGTGTAAAATTGTGGATTAAAATAACGCCAAAACTGCGAGATTGAAGGAAGCTTTTTAAAGATCAATGTGTTGAGAACTTGAGGGTTCTCAGAGTTTATGTCCGGAGTATTCCGATCACCTAAAAGGGGAGAAAAACGTTTCCGTGGTATTTCAACGGCGAGCGGTTTTCTGGTAGTATTTGAGTTTACGAGGGCTCCTTATATTCATCTTTTAAAGGGTAAAGGGTTTTTTTCGAGGAGTGGAGACCATTTCCTTCGGTTAATATTCCACGGGAGGCGTCAATGCGTGAGGGTTTCGCCGGCCGAAGCCCTGTGACATTTAAGGCCGCCGTCCTTTTTCATTTTATTCCGTGTGAATTTTTTTGATTAGGGGAGTCTCTTCGAGGCGGATATTTAACGCCTAATTAGGAGAATGTCTCTACGCATGCAATTTATTACGACGCAGGATTTGGCACAGTAACTCTTCGTCGCTGGCAGTGTTCATTATGAGCGCTAAAATGCCAATTAGGGCAAATTTTAAAGGGAAGTTGGAGGAATTCATCGCGGAAAATAAATGATGAGGTGTCATAATTAAAAGTTACTCGTAATTACCGTCTTAGGAATTGTATTTTGTACACTTTATAGCGGTAGAAAACAGATCGCTGCTGATGGTAGCTGTCGATAGCAGCACGCTGAGTAACTTGTGTTGACATGGCACTAGAACTCGTCTTAATACTTCAGCTACTCACAATACGATGTATGAATGTAACGACCTTAAACTTGCGCATGCGTGTTGAGGGGTAATGTTACTTCCACATGCCACCAGGAGTACTTCTGAAGGTCATTTTGTTTGTGGTCTGCAAGCATGAGTGCATTAGTTTTCAGCCTACACTCGTATTTAGAGCGAAAATTTGATAATTTTCCCGAAAACTTTTTCCAAGCCTCGAGTCTTGTTCATTTTGCCTTCGTGTTCGCTACGAGAGGCGCACAATACTGGCGTGTGTGTTGAGGTGAGCATGGTGCACCGCGGCGGTGCTTGAGGGAGGAAGCGGTTATTTGATGACGAGGGCCCCGAGAGCGAGTCGCCCGGTGAAACTGAGGGCGGAGGGGTGGGAAGGGGGAAAGAGAGAAAGAGGCTTCTTTCGAGAAGTAAGGAAAGAGGAATAGAGGGATTTTTGGGGTTCGAAGGATATTACGGCGTCGGAGGGAAAGGGTTGAGCGGTGGGGGAAGGAAGGAAGGAAGTCGTCTGAAGGCGGGCGAAAGAATTATGACTTTGGGCCTCGTTCTTCTTTTTTTTAACGCTTGTTTATTCGCTGTTCTCTATTCTTTCCACTATTCTCGCCGGCAATCGACGCCGTTAGCAGGTGCATTAAAAGGCTCCCTTTTCACCTCCCCTTTTCCCTCCCCCCCTCTCTCCAAATCCCCCCTATCTCCTGCCTCCTCCCCACCCTCCGATGTTATATATACCCGCTCCCTCCGCCTCCCCCCCGAATCCCAGCGTGTGTGTGCATTCCGGCGCGAAGGGTGCCGGCGATGGAGAGCAAAGAGACCCCTCTCATCTCAAGCCCACGGCGCGGGGCGCAGGATTTCGCAGAGCGTGGAGTATAGGAATTTGAATTGTACCAGACTAATAGTTGTAAGATTTCTGTTCACTTCTGGGATCATCCAAGGGGGTTTATCAGTTCCGCTAGTCTACCTCTGGATTAGGCGCACAAATATATTAAAATTAAAATAAAGAGAGAGCGTAAGTGATACTCTTCTTAAAGTGTTTTTTTAGCTTTAAGAAAGTTTTTTTCTGTAAACGTCGACGTCATGTCCCCCGGGTTCAATAGAGGAACTGTATCCGGGGAAATGTCAGCGGTAAAAATCATACTGGTGCGAGCTTAATATTGGTTTTGTTTGATAACCTCTGTACTCTCATTAAGATGTGAATTTTGCACAGATAATTCCATGTAATTCACTTATTTATGAAAATAAAAACACATATCCACATACACAAAATTTGGAAGGCATTGATTTTAAAAAAATGTCATTCCGAACCACTGTGCTTCGCCTAACACGGTTGGACAAACCTGATGGTGATGTTAAAACCTGTTTCGACATATTATCTCTTTAACTTTATCTTGTAGAATATCAGGGAAATTACTCTTACACCTGCGAGTATAAGAATTAATTAATGACAGTTAAAGAACGATCTACAGGATCCTGTAGACACATCCTGTAGACCCAATTAGATGAGATGATTTACGTCATGTCCCTCTTTTCCTATATTCCAAAACTTCAGAGCTGTACAATTTCCCATATTTTATTCTTCAAACCCCCATTCCATACAACAATCCGATATCTATTCTAAATCGCAAGAGAGTAATGAGAGCAAGAGAGTAGGGCGGGTGCGGCAGCGTTGCCACGCCGTGCTTGGCCAAGAAGTCCGACACGACAAGCGCGGTGTGAGACGGCGCATCGACGTGATGCAGCCGCCAGATGTTTTTGATCGCTGGCCGGACGCGGGCGACTCGTTTTCGAAGCCTGTCGAGCACTTGGACGTAAAATGCAGCATTTACAGTTTGTCGCTCAGGTACAAATTCGTAGTGGACGACTCCCCTTTTGTCAAAAAAGACAATGAGCATCATAAACTTATTTTCCGGACGAACCCTGTATGATCCCAGTATGAGAAGAACGAAATTTGCACTATTCCACTTTTCCTCATAATGACGAACTTCCACCACATCTCGCCTGGATCTGTTGAATTACACCGTTGGTTGCTATGGCTTTCATTCGGGTATTAGTTATTAGGATAAGCGAACGAAATCTGAGATATTTTATGAATTCACCACGGAATGTATCAGTTAGACAATTTTACTTAATGAGATGTATTCTTTGAGTTAGAGGAATACTGCCTGTGGCTTTTTTTTTATCTTGCAGCCGCAGTCCTCCGTCCCGTCCGACCCCCATCCTCGTCCGCCTGGATCGGAATGTGGATCTGCCTGTGAAAATGCCCTTAAATTCTGAATCCAGTTTGAATCCACACGTTTCACAATGTGTTAGAGTTGAGTGACATTGCACAGACACATCCCGAATCGATATTTTCTGAAATACGTATTTTCATTTCGAGCATTTCCTTTTGTCGATTGTTTTGATTTAATGTACTTGTAATTCCAACTTTTCCTGCGGCAACTTCCTAGTCATAAAATATCCACAAGTTTTATAGGCTGTGAATTCCGATGGAAGTTTTTCGAGCTTCCCCACATTTACTCTCCGAATTTACAAATAGTTGATACATCTACGGATGTAAATCCATGTTCCGAGTTAGTCGGGTTTCCATTGCCTCCGTTGCATCGGTATTCGCTGTTTTTGTTTAAATAGTATACTCGGGATTTTATTTGTTATTAAAGTACTAGTTGGATTAACTCAGATATTTTAAACTGATTTCTAACATATGTGAAATGAGAACTAGAAAATACTTTTTTACCTCTTTTTAAAAATTTATTTCTTCTGTGTAGAATAAATCACATTTTTCTCTCACTCCATATTCAACCCATGTCTTGTATATCAGTTCACGTTCAAATTGAACGGATTTTCATGACTTCCTTCATGAGTGGAAGTTCACGGTAGTTAATTAAAGGATGCATGAAAACTAATTTTTAATTGGTTCTTTTTGTCTGCGTAAGCATTCTGCATTCATTTACGACATGCCTGTAAGTTGTAATAGCGCGAATTTTATAATTAAATTAATTTGTGGTGACTTCCCATGTGTAACGCTAGCACTAACTTCAAAAATATGCTCTCCCCTGCTTCGTTTGCACCCCCTGCTCCTCTATGGTGCTTCTCCTCGCGGCTTAGAATCTCGGAATTCGATCTCCACACGTTCCTCGCCGTGGTACAGCGGGAGGCGGCTTTGGCATCGCTGTCTCGCCGAAATTTCAGTGTTTGCGGAGGCACTCGACCGACGGCCATGTTGTTTCCACGAGGAATCACGAATCATGGGAAGAGGGGCACTTTTCAAACTTGGTTCGGTACACAGCGGGAAAGTGTGTACTTCCGCCTTCGAGTAACGGACTGAGGTGCTCATTGTTGGATGTGCTGCCAACGTTTTTATCAGTGGCCACCCTCGTGGGAGATAACGTTTATGTCCTAGAGGTTCCCTTGCTCTACGGAAATCTAAGTGAAAGTATACTAGAAGAAGAAGCGAGAGAAATGCAAAAGATCTTTTATTATCGTTGAAGAGGTATGAAAGAGGAGCCATTCGCCATCGTGTGAGTGGAGGGTGTTTTAATAATCACCGTCAGCATATGACAAACAGAGTGTCACTCTATATTTTTTAAAAGTTGAACGTAAAGAATCTCGCTACGTTGTTTTGTCTTAGCAAAATGACGACTCTCTCACCGAACTTATTAGTACGATACGAAGAGTATCCTCCATCGATTACGCCTCTACATTCATTTTTTCCCTTCGAATTTCTCTTCCCCGTGGCATACGCGAGAGACGCCTACGCTTTCCTTTGAACTATCACCCGCCTGCCATTCCCACCACTCCGGCATGCAACTCGGAAGATTGGCGTTCGTAGGGGCAAGTGTTGGCTTCACCTCGTTCTATGAGTGTGTGACATACAATTACACATTCGTCGAGAATCGAGGCTTGTGGGCCGCTTGCAGTTTCCCCCAATTTTCGCTATCCAGGAAATATAGCACCCTTTGGTTTTTTAAAGGAGATACCGAAAGGCATTGAATGTGGTATGAACCCGATCTTTGGCGTTGCGAGAAATTGGCTGCTATGATGCTAAATGTTCGAGCTTACTTAGTTGTACACTTCTGGACTGTAATTGACTTAGTCATTCACGCTAATCGATTTTATCTCCCTCCTTACATCTAACCTGAACGTTTATAATTTTTAATGTCATAATTTGTCATGATAAAGTTTTCTTTCCCTGTGAAATTGGTACTGTGCAGTTTGTTTAGCTATGGGGTGACCTAGGAATTAATCAGACCTTTGAGTTACCAGAACCGTGAGGCTGTGTTTAAGAGTATGAATTTCTAAATTTCTCACACAAAAACATTTTGTGAGACGTGGTTAAACGTACCACTTCGAAGCTAAATTTTCGGAAATTGAAAAATATACCAATTTAATCCCTTGCACGCAGCACATGTATGGTTCGAGAATCTCGCTCTTTTAATGCTCACTTTTGCACATTTATTTGGGAGCAGGAAGATTTTTTCAGTCTCTTGGTCCGACGACCGCCATTTACAAATGATGTTCTCCCGGGGTACGCCTCGTTTAATTTTTTTTGAATGCGTGGCAAAGCGTAATTTATCTCAGCTCCGTGGAAATGTTGGATTCGAAGTCACCCCCGCTCATCTTTGATTTTTGGGTTTGAAATGAAATTCTTCGGCAGCGGTGCAGGATTGTGGCGCCCCGCTCCCCACCCCGGCTTCCCACCCTGGCTCTCCACATCCGCAATGGACCAGCTTGGATGCTTGGCTGTCTAACGAACCCTTCGATTGCATCTCCCAGCCCCCATACACGGCGGAGTTCTGCGAAGCGGTCCACTTCTCCTTTCCGATTAACCGAATATTTTCTGCCAGTGAAACGAGATATAACCTATATCCTTGGAATCCGACCGGAGGGTTTGATCGAAGAGCTTCCGCCGCTGAATAAACAACCTCTTTGTAAGTATAACGCGAGTAATTGACGCCGTCATTTTCTTCATGAATATTCACTACTGCGCCCTCCCACTTCTGTCCCGAGAAATTAAATTTTCATAACTCTCCTTTCTTCTTGCCATCTTTTGACGAACGTCTCCCCGGCGGGAGGGGGGTACCGAGCCGCCCGCCGCCTTTAAGAGCCCCGGCAGCCCCACCTATCCGCCTCCCCTTGATTTATCCGCATAATATATGCCCCCTTGGACTCGGAAGCCACTTGATTCCATTTAAGGACAATCATTCCTTCCTCTCGCGGAGGATAAAAATTTATGGCGGGCGCCTAACCGAATCAATGAGAACACTCGGCGGATATTCTCCGCCGCCTCCTCCACTCACTCCTTCGTCAGGGCGAGCATTAAATGAATATTCATGGCGGAATCTCCGTTTCGCCCGAGCGAGTTCAGTTTTTATTTAATGCGGAATCGTATTCTGCCGCTGGCTTCCTTAATCAGATGCACGGCAGGAAGTTTCGATGCGTCAGACGGGCGATGTTTTATTTAGAACGCTCGCGTATCGGTTGGAAGCGGACCGCCGAATGCATTATTCGTTTTTGACGAGCGGACGAGGCGCCGTGGAGCGATTCATTTGTTTTGCCGTGAGAATAATTCGGAGTGCAGTGGGAACCAATAGGAAATGAATGTTTTTTTAGGGGAGGACTCTTTTTTTATTCAATATGTAAACCATTTTACCCGAGCAATTTTAATTAAAAACAGGAATAATGCCACCACCATATCAGAAATTGAAAAAGTTTCTTGGAATTTCTCTCTGGATGTGGTACGTCTACATAATACCCCGCAAGCCGTCGCAAGGGCTCGCGGCGGTGGGTGTTAGGTCACTACCCGGAAAATAGTGCAAAACCACATGAAAAATCGACACAACCATGAAAACCTATATCCACACTGGCTTATACATTCATGCAAAAACCCTATCAACTTACACGAATGTAAATACATATACTATAAACGCGCACGCCAAAAAAACACGCATGAACCTTAGAATGTAGTAAAAATCTATCCTCTAAGATACAAGCTAGAATTATAAAAGTAAGAAGGCGAAATTCCTCTACCGTCTACATCTACCCATAACCCGCTAGCGTCGCAAGGACGAGTGGCAGGGGGTGGTTTGTGGCTTACAGCCAATTAGTCTTTGTATTTATTTTTTTACATTTACTCATTTTAGAGAACATAAATGGTCACGGTGCGGTATTTACGAATCGCGCGTAGATAGCGTTTGAAATGACACTATAGGGTGATGCCAGGCTTGTCAAAGTGAAGCAAATAGAAAATCACTTTAAATCGAGCCATAGTTTTATTTTCTAAATGAACTTAACTGTTGTAAAATATAAATTTTCTGTCGAAACATCGCTTTTGATCCCATAGTTGCATCAATTCTCAGAAAGTCGGAGAGAATAATTTAATTTCGCTCCTTGGGAGCCAATTGCTATTCATTGTCATTTTTTGGTTTCTTTCATCGTTGGATAGAAGCATCATTGAATTTTTGAGCGACTTTCGCTGCTTGAGTTCCTTTATTATTAATATTTTTGTAATCGATCGAAATATTTTCCTGAAAGTCAACTTAAACCGAAGCAATGGAATAAAAAAAGTTGGTGATTTAAAATTAGAAGGGATTAGGAGAGTAGTAGTTCATCAGTTCGTGGATTTCCTTGAAAAGACAATGACTAATGACAGAAGAAAGTTAATTTGTGTCAAAGTATGTCCATTTTTTAATTAGATATCCCAAGATAATTTCAACAGTTGGAAACAGTCTCAGGGGAATGTTCATCAAGCATTTCACATGTCGCTCACGTAGTGTTGTGAGCAAAAGCAACAAAGCTAGAGGAAACAATTGTAGGGTAAATTGAAGGGCAGAAAGTCAAATCTAAGCCCGTTAATCATGATATGATCAAATAGAAAGCAGAGGTGGGTAAATGGCGGGGTTAGAGCGCAGTGTTCAGCACACGTTGGTGGTTAAACCAGTTTAATCTGCAGTGACGAGCGGCTATTCCTCCTTTGTGTTACATTAGGTCCTCCAAGGAAGCTGGCTTCTGGACCATTGCGATGGCCTGATGCCCTTCGGAGTGCCGTTGTGTTAGTCGTGCAATGGGCCAAAGGCTTGTTTTGGGGGCGCTGGGATAGAAAGTTTTGACGGCCCTTTCCGCCGTCCCCGAGTTGTTTACCTCCACGAATGGCCTGGAGGCGGCGTCATGAGCGCCTCGTTGTTGCTTGAATGTTCTCCTGTTTGGAGGAATTATCAATTGTTGAAGCGACGCCGCAATCAACACACTCAACGCCATTCGTCTTAAGGTTGAAGGGTGACGGCAGGACAGGACGAACGGGCGTTAGTGGCATGAGTTGAATAATTATTGCTGCACGATATTTTATGCGCATTGAATCATCATTGACTACTTCGTACTTCTACTTATTTTCCATTTTGAAGGAAAGGAAATGAAAACGGAAGAGGTGTGGCTCTCGTTGAGTCCAGTTTTGTGGTCACTAGCCTACTTAAGGTCATGCGGTGCCATTTCTAAGGGGATGTAATCTGAGTGTTATTTGAACTGAAATTCGACATTTAATTAATAATTTAATGTTTTTGATGGCGACGAAAATTATTGATGTGAAGTATAAAGTATGGTAAATACAGTTATAAAATCATGTACAGCACAAGTTGACCGTAGACTTAAATACAGGTTAAATTTACTGCGTAAATTTGAGGGAGGTTACTTACCTGAGGATGTTAAAGACACTTACTATGGTAGATCAGATTAACAACGTTAAATTGGAGAGATTAATTTGTTAAACGGATCGATGTAAAATGTCGTTTTTTTCTCGAACCATGAGAGATCATAACAGATATGACAGCAATCACGTTGGATATAATTGAAATTGGTAGTTAAAACATGTATTTGTTGATATCCTGCATGTTATTCTTTTTATTTAATAGACTCATCTTTTTAACAGTTCTACAGCATGATTTGAATAAGCTTATCGTTTTATTGAATATTGTTGCATCTAAGAACTTTTTCCCTGTGATTAAAATTTATCGAGTACTTGAACAAACTAATATTTGTGTAGAGGTGACATGAATCGGTTTTGCAAGTGGTTTTACTCTATTTTACCGACGGTGACCTAACACACCCCACCAGAAGCATTTTGATAACTGATAAAAAGTTGAGGACTGTGATAAAGGGGAGAACGTAAGGCAAACGAGGAAGGGAAAGGAAAAATATAGTCAAACTGGACGGAATTAAAGGAGGTAGAATATGTATATGCGGTTTTGAAGTGCAGTTTAATGTAGTGCATGGTGTCAGGGGTTTTCGTTAGACTAATAGAGCACGGTGTCAGGTTTTTTGTGTTCATTCGGTGGCCATCCAAAATCTACCATAAATGGTAAGCTACCAAATAATAACCTGTTTAATTGAGTATTTTCGCATTCTATAACTTTTTATCGTAAGCAAGCACTGCACGATTATTTGCAAAATAAATGTGTATTTTCAATTCTGAAAGAATATTGTTGCATAGTTCATTTCACACAAATACGACTCCTACTATACATGTTTATACTCATTATGGAAGCTCCCCGCCGCAGTTCCATTCAGCACTCAGCCGACTTGGACATCTTTGCCCGTACAACGTACCTTAATCATGTCATCTCTTCCCCATCTATAAGGTTTCAACTTATGTGCATGTAAAATAGGTTCACCAGTTTTTCTTATCCGCCACCGTGCACCAGAAGGCAAGTCTAAATCCTTTTCCTGTGTTTCGTCATTTCTCCGTGAGATGGAAAAGGATATACGAAACTCGGGGAGAGTCTAGGATTAGGAATAAAAATGTTTCAATCTTTTCCTCTGATCGTCTGTCATGTGCTGTGCAGTCATTGATTTTCCCACGAGCTCAGAGTTGGCCAGGAAATATTTGAGTCGTGTCGTGGTCGCATTACCAGCTTCCTACGACGGTAAAAAAAATGCTGGTAGCCGTACGGTACTCATACCCAGCTGCTATTATATGTGCTATCCCTTCCGATGTTAAATTCAAATTTTCAGTGCACGAAATCTGAAAAGACGTCGTATTCGTTTAATTAGCCAAAGTTTTAGGAGAAGGGAAAAAATATGAACTAAAAACCCGAAAAGATGTGCAAATCCATATGCTCGTGCATGCTAGCGGAAAACTTAGTTCCAAACTAGTGTCTACATCTACTCGTACATCTATTTAATACCCCGCAAGCCGCCGTAAGGGCGTGTGGCGGGGGTTGTTAGGGCACCACTCGTAATTAAGAAAAAACCGCATGCAAAAGCCACAAATTTATACAGTCCACAAACAAAACATGGTATGCATTCATGCAAAAATCCTTACACCCCACACACATGCAAACACACAAACAACAAAAACGCACCTGCAAAGATACCTATAGATATTTTTGCAATGCTTAATTTTGTTCCGACTTGTAAACCAAATGTTTGGATATTTCTAAAATGAATTCGGCCTCTTATGATTTCTGATTGTTGGGGGAAAGAATGAGTACTTGAATCTATCTGTATTGAAATCTATCTCCCTCGTTTTATCTTTGTGGTCTGATCTACATACCTAAGTAGTGTGGGGCCATTATAATTCCTTTTGATGTGAATTTTCAATGTCACCCACTCTAAAAGTTGTTCGTCGTACGAAAAAGGAGAGAATAAACGTGAACTACAATCAGTTATACATACGATGCATAACTGGTTGTACGTGCGATAGACCTCCACCATACCAAGACAGGTCATGCAATACTGGAAAGTAAGAATGGAAAGATTCCATTAGTCCATGCCCGTGCGACTTATTGTCTTCCTTTCCCCACTGTCTTGATGGCTGAAGTCGATGTCTCGACCACTCGAGTCCCCGGAGGTCGCCAAGTGGGTCGATTAAAAAGGCATGACAATCGTTTTGGCGCCGCGTGGGAGGCCTCTCGTCCCTCGCCTGGGAAATGCCACCGGTATCCTCCGCCGAAATCCCAGCTAAGACATTCCAGCCACTTGTACACTCGACGCCGTGCACTTCATACGGAGAGGCTTCGTCGTCCCGGCGGGGGGGTCCTCCTTTGTTCCTCGCTGCTAGTTGTAATCCCCTTGCTCGGCCTCCCGCCGCGAAGGGAGTCGCTCGGAATATGTCTCCAAATCCCCGAGACGGCCTCTCGGTTGCGCGTGCACGCTCCAAGTGTGCGATGACGGTGACAAAAACCAAGCGTTTAAAGAGCTAGAACAATGCCTTGATCTCGTGCCTCTCCACGTACCATTCGGCCATAATACTGATCCGTATGCCACGACGTGAAGCGCACTTTTACCCATAACCACGCGAGTACAAATTTTTTAAACAAATCCAAATGATAAATTTCAAGAAACTGTAACAGTAACTTTTACGGAGTCACCCGCTATGTGTGCATTATAATGCAACCATTTCAGAGAGTAAAAATCATTCGCAGCCCGGTCAAGGCGAATGATATTGACTCTCTGAAATGGTTGCATTAAAATCCAAATGAGTGAAACAAAAATATTTTTTTAATGTGTGTATATTGGCAGGATTTACGAAAGACAAATACTCGTAAAAATACGGGGTAAACTGGAAACCTTATGTACGAGATAACAAATCCGTGAATGCTATTCCGAAAATCAATGATTTTAATCGAATCAATCCTTCTGCTCGATTTTAAACGATTAATGCCTTCTTTTACTAAGTATAGGCCAGATTTTACGTTTAATGTGTAGAATTTTCATGAGTCCTATTTTGAAAAGAAATCTACAGGCATTGAATGTCGGGATCTCTCTGTTAAAGGATGATTTAACCATACTTTTTTTTACAATGGCAAACCTGATCGGCTCCCGTTGATGTGTCGAGTTCAATCATGTGGAATGTGCGCTTGACGTTAGTCGGGACATTGTATCGCTATTACGTTTGTCGTGGTCCCTGCCTGGGAGGCGTAGTCTTGAAATTGGCTTTGGAATGCCGGCGTGCCGTTTCGACGGGAGACATTGATTCCCTCATCGCGGGATCATTGGATGGTCCCGAGGGGAGGGATGTGGCAACAAGGTCGTCCTGTTGCCCTGTCCCTTGACGGCCCTGGAAGGCCGGATGCAGAGTCGAGTCCCTTCGAGACCAGAGCGGAGCTGTGGCGAAAAGAAAAGCATCAGCACCTACACGATACCACGAGAGCCACCTCATGGGGTATGTGGCGTGGGGGTGTTAGGGCTACACATGCAGATATATTAGTTCATTCATGTATTTGAACATATATTAGCTAATATTATAAACACTCGCACTTTTATGGCTCTACGATGCATGGAATAGTCGCGTTGGGTCACATTCCCTACCTGTGTCCTTGGGGAGGAGAGCGTTTTATGTTGCATGTTTATGTAGTAGTGGTATTTCGCCTTCTTGCTTTTTAAATTCTAGCTTTTACGTTATGGATACATTAGTAACTGCATCGTAAGGTGCAATAATTTGCTGGATGATAGTATATGTATTTTGATGCGGGTAGAATGAAAGGAATTTTGCATGAATATATGCGCTACTTTGGGTATGGGTTTGCATGTATGTTTTGATTTTGCATGTGGTTTTGTTCCCTTTTACGGGTGGTGACTTAACACTCCCCGCCACACGCCCTTGCGGTGGCTTGCGGGGTACGATGTACATGTAGAATAGTTAGTGCATTTGACTGAATCATTGGATTTTATTATTTAAGCCGATATAATTGGGTTCGACGTTGTTTCTCTTGCGTATCGTGCGAAGGCTGAACGAGTCCTTGAATGGGCAGGTGACGGTGTATTTCTCACTGAATTAATTCCGGTGGTCGAATGTACCAAAATACTAACGTGGTGATCCCCTCGGTGTCGCGGGATGAGCATCGCCGAGTAAAAGGCAAACGAAAGGGGTTTTTGGTTAGCGATGAACGGAATGAGTGTGCGTCTAATCCATCTAAACAGTAAACAACCCGGAGGTCTATTTGAATTGGCTAGGGGAGAGCTCAGCCGGAAACTAAGCCTATCGAGAATCCGGGATGTGTGGGAGTGGACACCGAATGTTGGACCGAGGGGATGGGTTGGGTAGTCCTATTTCCTGGACCAGCATTCCCCTTCTCACGAAAGTCTACTGATCCGAAAATGGCATGCCAGATGTGGTCACGGATAGGTACCACCCTGGATTTGAACCCGGGTTCCTAATAGCCGCAAGCTTTGCACACTACTAGTTCACTGCGCCGTTAACGTGTATAGCGCGAGAAAAAAGATTATCTCTGAACATTACCTCAGAAGCTTCCAGGAGGGCTTTTGGCGAGAGGTGTTAGGGCACCAGCCGTCCATGCATGAGTATCGATACACAATTGCTACTGATTCCAATCACGTGCGTACACTTTACTATTTAAATTCGATTTCTTGTGTCTTTACGAGTTTATATACGAAAGCAATGTGTTTATGTTTTTATACGATGGCAATTCAATAAACTGTGTTTCCTCTTGATGCTGAAGTATGAGGACCATCTATATCTACGTAATGCTTCGCAAGCCGCCGCAAGGGCGTGTGGCGGGGTGTTAGGGCACCACTCGTAATTAAGAAAAAGCCGCTTGCAAAAGCCCCAAATTTACACAATTCACAGACAAAACATGGTATGCATTCATGCAAAAACCCACACACCCACACCCATGCACCCCACACTCATGCAGGCACACAAACTGCCAGCTAACATTCACGTGCACCGGCAATTATACCTGATGTCTTTGCAATGCTTAATTTTGTTCCTACTTGTAAAGTAAATGTGTTTGATATTTCTAAAGTGACTTCGGTTTCGTACTATTATGATTTTTTGATTGTTCGGGGAAAGAATGAGTATTTGCATCTATCTGTACTGGAATCTATCTCCCTTATTTTATTTTTTTGATATATTCCACATAAGTAGTCTGGGACCATGATAATTTCTTTAATGTCATCGTCAAACTTGTTTGTTCTGAACCTTTCTGAAAGTATGAGTCTCGCTTGTTCTTTTCGTATCTAAAGTGGCTCCCAGCCTAAATCTCCTTAGAGACCTATCACTCTTGTGTTCTTATTATAACAGTTTTTAACGAATCTGACGATTTTCTCTGGACTTTATCAAAGTTCACGATGATTTGTGCCGTGCGTATGAGGGTGGCATTTCTGAAGACTGTTTGAGCCCTGGGAATAATTAAAATTATTAAATAGTTATATGCTCCCTTGGAAACCTCCAGTTAATTCCAAGAGGCTAATTTCGTGGATGCCAAGTCTATACCAAAAGTGGCAGGAGGAAAGGAGCATCCCTGCAACCCGAATTTCGCTAGCCTTGGGGCCCAATGAAATCCGCCCTCGGATCTACGTTTTTTATTCTGCAGGATGTGTGACGGGATGATTACATCCCGATCAAACAAGATTATTATCTTCAATTATCTCTTGTAAGACTCAATCTGGTTGACATTTAAACCCGTTCCACATTCATTCTAATGTATTGTATTCATTACCCGCAATATACCCATGGGCATAATTGGGGATTTAATATAATTTCAAAAAAGTACTCATCAACCTTAATTATATCGAAGACACTTCAGCAATAAACTTTGTGTCGAAGAATAACTTAGGTTTTCGTTGAAGTGATCTGTAAATATAGGAATTTGAGGTGCTGTTGGGAGAAAATCGAGGGAAGCAGAAAAGGTAATCGAAGCAGTGCGATGCTGAGGGCAGATATAGAGTATGAATTTGCTTGAGAAGGATAAGCATTCTTGAACGGTATGGAAGATATCCGCACAAATACCCTGCGATTCACCAAAAAGGCGTGTGGCAAGGGTTGCAAACACCAGGTGGGAAGGTGGGTGAGTTGTAAGGGAGGATATGAGAGAGGAAGAGAAAAGGGAAAAACATTTCGTAAAAATCCATCAAATAACGTGCGAATTCGTATGCATGCTGGAGGAAGACTTAATTGAAATTAATTGTTAATATTACCTAATAAATAGGTTCTATGTCATATGAAAAAAAGGGAATAAAAATTAACCACAACCACTTGTAAGACAGATCTCCACCATGCCAAGGCTGGTCGTGTAGAATTGAAAAGCAAGAAGGGGATATTTTACTGTCACGTGGTCAACAGCAAATCGTGGTCTCCGCCCTCAATGTGAGAATATGAGGAATGATTTTATCCACATCTACATAATACCCCGCAAGCCGCCGCAAGGGCGTGTGGCGGGGGGTGTTAGGTCACCATCCGAAAGGAATAAATAAAATACCGCATTTAAAACCAACACACACACGCAAACCCCAATCCAAATCCATTTAGCGCTATCCAAATCGCTTTTATTGCGAACTAACTCCATCACATTAAGTTTATTTTCGTAACAGTTATCCTCAAACCGTTTTTCTTTATTTATAACCTCCCCGATGAATTTTAAATGCTTTCCGCATGTTCCCAATGTGACCTCACCAATGCCTCAACCGGTCGGTGGGGATCAGTGTCTCTATGGCGGCCCAGCGTACTGCGCATCCCTCAGTGTGCGCCGAATGGCCAAGTTGGGGGGTGTGAGCGACGCCGAAATTGCTCTGAGTTGAATGTTTGATTCGACACCGTATATTCCATGTCGTCTTTTCCATTCCAAAAATCCCTCGCTGTACATTTTTAAGGAATGAACTCCAAACTCCGGTCCGTGAGCCGAACCGAAATACTTTCCATTTCACGAGTGTGGAATACACTGAATCCTTCACTTCCCTGCAAGTGACTGCGTCTTGGGCAAACAACTTTTGTTGTAAGAGTAGCAACTTTTGTTGCACCGTTAAGGTGCGCTTGCTTTTTGGCTTCGCTTGGCAGTGACAGAGGAGAGGGAGCAGTGGGGGCGCTCGTGTCCTGAGAAAGCGAAGAAGAGGCTCAGAAGTCGGAGCTGCTAATGAAGGAGGGGGATGGGAGGAGGGGGCGGCCGGGTGGGGGAGGCGATATCATCCAAGGCTAAGGGCAAGCCGTTCGCCAGGAACCAGTTTCTCTCTCGGGGACAGCATCTTTTGTCTCCAGCCCTCCTCCCATCCCATTGCCTTCCTTGACGATGCCTCAATAACCAAACAAACCCAACTTGGAATTCCTCGCTCAATACGACTGCTTTTTTCAAACTGAATTCGATTATTCATTTTCGATGTCTCGTTGCTTACAAGGCACAGACCAGAAGGTTGATCTTCATGCACTCACTTCATGACTGCACTCTCTTCATTCACTGGTCGACGGCTAAGAAACATCTGTTGGGAATTCCTTGAGTGAAAACGATGTATTACCTTGTGATTGAATCCCTCTCTCCAAGCTTTCTATGAAAGAGAAAACGCTAGGTAGTCAATATTGCAATCTTCTTCAAGTTCGACAGCAAGAAAAGTTTTCATTGCGTGCTGATGATGCAGTGTCAAGGAAGTGACTGGAACGTAGTTTAAAATGAGTAAAATTAATTTTGCATCTATTAATTTTTCGACGAAGGTAATGATTACATTTTCTAAGCACGAAAGAAACGATTTTCCAAAGAAAGACTCTCCTACCTCTGATAATCAACTCTACGAAACTCAAACATTCATCTCATAAACTATAAAACAGAAGCAGGCAAGAAAACCTTGGGAATAAAATAATTAATGAAGCTTAAGGAGCGCTTCTCTTCTCTTTCTTCACGAATAACGATGCGTTCTATACAATTTAATCTCATACCGCTTCATTGCATAAAAGATGATTTTAATGCTTTTCTTCGTTAAGGTAACATTCAAAATCATAAAAATGGGAAAAAATAATTTTTTGGTCAGAGATCTGTGCTTGACCATTGAGTATATTCCCAACGCAGGCGAGGAATTATTATTGGATACATTTCTTACTGCATCCTAAAATTCAATTATTTGGTAGATGATAGCGTATGTAATTGCATGCGTGTAGAATGAAAGGCGGTAAATATGTATTGGCATGCGTGTCAAATGAAAGGATTTTTGCACGAATGTATGCGCCACTGTGGATACAGCTTTACATGTATGTGTTGGTTTTGAATGTGGTTTTGTTCTCTTTTACGGTTGGTTACCTAAAAACCCGCGCCACACGCCCTTGCGGGGTTTTATGTAGATGTATATTAGCTCCAGACCAATGTATACCATGCTTCAAATCCATAATGGTGCCCCGGAAGCTAGGGTGTGTGGCAGGGGGTGATTCAATACGAGACATGCAGTGTAAATAATGGTTTGTTAATTTTTAGTTATACATGAATATGTGAAATATCCTTATTAGTGTGCTTAATGATGACTATAGGTTCATTCACTGCGGAAAATAAGTTTGAACTACTTCTCTTTGGATAAGAGATGGGCTAGTGGTAACATGGTGGGAGTAAACTAAGATCAGCGAGTTCCATTTATTAAGACCTAGATATATAAATACCTATAAACATACTCGGAAGCCAAGACCGAAGGAGGTGGCAGATATCTATTTCAAAGTGCACAAAATAGAGAGGTTTGCTATGAAATTAAATCATTCTTGGTAATTGGCTGTCGAGTAGTCAGTGTCTTCTATGGCACAAAACAATGCAGCAAATTTCAAGAGAAATGCTTAATGGTTAATATCCATCCGCCGTCACCTGCTCATCATCACTCATTGCAGGTTTTTTCGACAGTTTAACTCGTATAACTTCTGACGTCTTCGAGAAATCTATATAGCACTTAGGAAATGAATTTCGTAAGCCCTGGATTCGGTTTGCTGCGAATGAAATCGTGTCTCATAAAGCAGCTGCTTTTACCGTTCACATTAATGCAATAAAATTAAACTCTGTGTTGATAACTTCGCATTTTTGCAATTAATATTGACACCTACATATCCAGGTTGACCTGTAAACACCTACTTCGAGTGAATTGCTCCGAAAAATAAATGATTCGCAAGGAAAGGTTGCGTAGTAATGTGAATCGTGAAGAAATTTCGAGCGCGGTGGATAGCATCATAAGAGACGAAGTTTCCAACTTAGAAGTCATCATGAACTCAAGTAAAAAAAAACGCGGCCCAAACGAGTCTCACGGTGATTACCGTATGGGTGTTTTGGCGGAAGAGGTGCTCGTAAAAACTCTTTGGTGCGGCGGAGATGAAACTAATCCTCCGTGCTTAAAGACGACTCGAAGACTGGAGGCAAAGAAGTAATTCTCGAACCGCCGAAAGCCAAGACAAATTCAAGGTAAGGAGACGAGATGGTTATAGTGGAGAATTGTCCGGCTTGACGAAGGAAGGAGAACAAAGGGAATTTCCCATCATGTCATTAAACGGCGGTGAACGAAATTGGTAATTGGATACGGTAAGGGCAAAACCTAACTTCAGAGGTGGTTTTCAGACAGATACTGGAAATGATGTGGCGTTGTTATTCCTTCTAAAGAACTAAGCACATATTAGCCCTGGAACATTAGCTATGATACTCGTAGTTCCATGACGTCAGTGCACTTCTCCATTATTGCTTTGTCGGTTGTAGCTATGTGCTTACTAGTTCGTTGTGCAGCGTTGTAAATTCGCACACCCTCCCCCTGCACTGCCTGCGGTTTCCTATATACATCTAGGACGCTGAAAAAGTCATCAGGTTGGGGTGAAGGCTCGAGTGCGGAGACTTCTCACGGATTGAAGCCTGGTGTACGTCTCCGTTAGTCTCCGAAAGATCTGGCCTCTAGGCTCCTTTGGAGCTTAGGCCCGTCGAGGAAAAGGCGCCGCGTGGAACGAGTGCAACTGAGAAATTCGCGCGCACCCCGGCGTCGGAGATCATCCCCGACAGGGTCGCTTACTTATGCACAAGGCGCGAGAAATTCAGGCCGAAAAAAACCATTTGTCAAGACAGAACCCTCAATTTGCAGTCGAGCGCTCTGGACAATTAAGCTACCGAGCTACACTGTGATTTCTGCTTACGCACTCATCCGCAAAGTAAAGGGGATCCATGCTCGAATCCTGATGTTGTTATTATAAGGTAATCTAATTGTTAAGGTAGGTTTTGGATGGAGAATCCTGGTATATTATTTGAATATTTTTTGCTGGTGAAAGTCGTGTTTTTCCTGCGCACCAGAGGGTGTCTCAGATAATTCTACAATCGTGGCAATTCCCGTTGTTTCTTTAAATGTGCAGAAAGGAAGTTAGGTCGGTGTGTGTGTTGGCGGGGCGAATTGGGAGGCCGGCGACGCCCTCCTAATTGCTTTATTCGGGGGGGTGGGGGGTGAGAGAGGGATGGCGCCGCACTTCCCTCTCCCCCTCTCTTGGCTGGTTACATAGGCGGCTTCCTCTCCTAGGAGGGAAAAATATCTGTGATGGCGATAACAAAAGCTGCTTGCCTTTGAATTATGGATCGCGGCATGGAATGCGTTTGTTTTCCGGTGAGGGCGCTTAATGCACAATTTTATCGAATATCGTCGCTCCATGGAAAAGGCACCGTGAATTCGTGACGTGGTCGCCGAAAAGGGATCCAGTCTAGCAGTAATCCGCACGCATTGTAAATGCCCACAGGTAATCGACGTGGGTCGCGTTGATTTCCCAAGATCTCCTGTTACCTTTCCCACCACAACTCGCCCCACTCCAGCCATCTGCATTTGTGGCATATGATCATTCCACTTATTTTTTGGACAGACCCTGTAATAGGTCGATTTACGAACTGCGATCAGCGTTGCTTGGGGTAGAATTTTTATATTTCGCGGCTTCTGTTTGTTGTTTGAGGTTTTTATTCCGTAAAATTTAAAACCATAGCACTATATATTAGCGAGTTAAATACTTAATAATATGTCAGTTTAATATTTTGAAGAGAAACTAGCTGCGTAGTATTAGCTACCCAGGCGCGTATCCCAACCAGTAATCACACAATGGTGGTTTAAGTCAAAAGTTAAATTTCTTAATGATAGATCGTGGACAAATTTGAAATGGCATTTTTATCACCCTGTGTTTCGATATTACAACCTTGTATAAATGCAATAATAATTATGAATTAAAAACCATTTTTCATATGTCAACACTTTGGTATCAGCTTTAATCCGATTGCCTTTATGATGCAGTGAACAGTAATTGTAGTTCCCAAATCAGTTTGTAGTACGGAGAACCGATGGTACTTTAGTTCCCAGCATTGTATCATCCCCTGCCAGACACCCTAGCAGTGGCTTTCAGGGTATAATTGAGATGATATGGTCATGCCTCTAACTAAAGCAAAGAGCACAAAGGTCGAATATCTCTACTTTGACCTTGTAATGTAAAACTTCATAGGGTGGGTAACCCTCACCTCGACGCGTCCTAGCGTATCTCATGACCATAGCAGAAGGAAACAAAACCCGACAATCTGTATTTGCCGAATGCCATTGTTCATCAGATCACCATTACTCTAATGGCTGGTACCCTTACATCCCCCGCCATGCGTCACTGTGGCGGCTTTCGGGATCAGAGATGGATGTTAATATTCTCGTCTCCATCTGAGGGGCAGAGTGATGGAGGGCGTGCCTTGACGGCTGATGACATCCTGGTAGTGGTGAACGCGCTCCGCTGCTTGGAGTTCCATTGCCGCCTATTCGCCTTAGAATTGAAGGCGATCCGCGCTTTCCTTCCCGCGGGCGTGTAGTCCTTCTCACCTGCGCAGTGCACGAGGCGACCGATAGAGATCTGGGATTCGACTGAAAAGCTGCGATTCCCAGGAGACGTCTGGGTGAGCGACTCATCCCCTACGCGAGTGTTTTACCGGCCGACGAGACGTCTTAGAGATTGTCGCTCAAAAGTCAATCAATAAAAAGAGCACGGTTAACCGTCTTCTTTATGCCCCCCTTCTCGTCATGTTTTACCGATCAAAAAGTAGTGGTCGTTTCCCTTCCAAATGAATAGTAGTGTCGGTTTCGATTTTCATTGGAAAAGAGGTTTGGATTTACTACGATCAGTAAAAGGATGCGATTCTAAACTAATGAACGAGTTCATTTCTTAGTGCACTTGAAGATTTATATCTTCTAACGAAGGGAGAATCAGACTAAGTAGAAGGGATATTCCATATATTCGCTCGGGGATTACACGGGAATTAAAGGCTCTTCTTCTTCAGTTTGAGTATTTGAATTTCTGCCTTTACATTCTTTATGCCTATCATCCTTTTACGGGCCATTTCCCATTTTCTATTTCTCCATAAAATCTTTATTTTAATAGAATTTATTATTCTTGCGTGTCCTTTATTTTATATTTTTATAATTAATTGTGTAATAATACCTGCTCCTAATCTTTCGATACTTTGTTTCCATTTTTGTAAACACCCTCTTCTTGTCCTTTATGGAGTACCATATCTTCAATTACTTCACGTATATCTTCAATTCGGCCCTTGTGTCTCCGTTTATTGTTTTTTCGCCCCTAGACGTCTTCCTCTTCTCTGGAAGTTCATCTCAGTTGAGTCTTTTCTTCGAGCAGAGAGCTTTTTCTGCCGAAAAGCTCTCTGGGCCAAGAGAAAACCAAATCGGTTCTCGAGAATTTCCATCTGAATCTTTAAGCTGAGGGTGAGTTATTCACACGGTTCGTTTCGCAGTCAGTCATCAAAACTTCGCCAATCCCCCCGGATGAGTTGGACGAAATAAAATCCGGCTAACTTTGCGATCGTTATTGCACTTAAATACGTATGTTTTGGCTCCGTGTATAGATGAACGGTACGTGTGTAAGTTGCTTCGTGACCAACCGTTGCCTCGACAGGTCTGTTCAGCCAAAGGATAGCTGCAGGTCGTTGCATATCGTGAGAGAATCTACGAAGTTGAATGCTATCAATGTGAAATCGTAAAATACAGATAAAATCTTTTAGACACGAGAAAAAAAATCGGGAGTTGTATGCTGCTCAAAGGGACGACTCAATCCTTTGAATTTTACCCAGCCCGCAAGGGAGCAGTTCTATGGCTACTAAGTAATTGATTAGACCTAAGTTCGTGCTATTTTAAAGAGGAGAATGATCCCCCCAACATACATTTTTCGTTTGCTATCTGTGGTGTAGGCACTCTGACCAAGGGTTGCGAAATAAAGTTTCAAAACTAGGTAAAGCCTAGTGGTTCTTCATGGAAATTTGTTGAATGTACGCACTGAGTATACACTTGGAGACCTGAATCCAGGTACATCAAGCTAATTGTGGCCCGGAGAAACCAACCCCGAGATGTCTGCGCAAGGATGTATGAATGCGGATGATGCTGCAACCCTGCAAACGCAGCCCCTTGTTCACACGCACCGTCGCGAGCGTACTCAAGCACTCGACCCGCACGCACGCTCTCCAAATGGTTGTCGGGGAAGGGGCGTGCGAGCGGCGGGAAGGAATGGGCCTGGGCACCCCTCTCCACATATCTCTGCGCTCAATCTGGGGTATCCTTCCGAGTATCTGGGGTGATTTTTCCGGTGGTTTACACCAGAGGAGGGGGCTGGCTATGGAAAAGGGAAAAGCAATTGCTTTGTGGAAAGCCCCCGGAAAAAAATAATAATTATAATAACTCAAGCTGTATAATTTAGTCTCTGACGTTAATTTCCAACATTTCCCAATAGGCATCCCTCCCGAGCGCGTACAGGGGCAAGTCGTGGTTCATCCAGGGCCGGCGCCCCAGCCCCCCTCTCCTCCCCCGCCTTCGGACGCCAGCCGGCCGGCCATTTGAATTCATCCGCGTTCGTTAGTGTCCCCCGCATTGCGTCCTCCGTTCCCTTCTTCGGCCGCTCTTCCAGGCGAGCACAAAGCGCGCCTTCCATCCCCAATCAATTGAGGCTCTTGGCTTCGGGGATACGTTTTGGAGATACTCGACCGTACACATCCGCAATACTCCAATATCGTTTCCGTTCTTTGGTGGACGCATGTGGTCGTGTATTTCTAAGGAGGGTGAAGGGAAGCAGAAAGGACTCGTTTCATGTCGACGCCGCTTTTAACTTAACTCCAATTTTCTTTAGACTGGATAGTTATATACCAATGTCTGTAGATTATGTGGGAGAGGCTCACTTTAGAATAAGTCTCCTTTTTAAAAATGACGAAATATTGATGCGGATGCCTCTTTACAGTGGTTTTCTTTCTCTTTTTACAAGTCGTAAACAGAATTAATTTGTCTTATTCGCTCCTCTCCCCGTCCCATATTCCTCAGCCTTTTCCTTCGCTCCTCTTCGTATTTTCTCCCGTCGACCGCCTCCCTTAGCCGACCAATTGTTGCCAAACCCAGCAACACATCCGTGACTGCACTTTTTCAGATTTTCCTTAAATTGACGTTTTCGAACAAAGAGAAAGACAAAGTCACTGCTGCCATGATTGCAACGTGTACATGCTCACACAAAGTGAAATTCAACTCCTTACGAGTGCATTAAGTGACATTCAACTTCGTTGACCATTTTCCTTCTCCGTTAATATCTTTGCGTTGCTGACCCTTCAGAATGAGGACAATTATATTTTAAATATCTTTAGATATTTTAGTACCCTGCAAACCACTGTTAGGGTGTGTGGCAGGGGGTGAATACACGCCAGATTAATTTTGAACTGAATATGACCCTACCCCGGTCGGACTATGTTATTCTGATCCCTTATCTTTTGTGGAAAAAATGACACCTAAATGACAATTAAAAAATTCTGTTCTACACTTAACCTCTCTCATTTAATTGCCATGATCTCTCCTACCGTAATGCGATGGAGTCAATAATACATTTTCAACATCACTACTGAAGAGGCATCCTTCCAAATTATGGGAAAAGAGATTTAATCTGTAATTTAACCATCGCTCCGTGATTGATTCTCAGCCTAGCTGCTCTTAATATTTTGGATACATTACTAGGTTTATCATAGCAACGTTTTACTAATCGAGCTCCCCTACGCTGCACGCGATCCAATTCGGGGATCAATCCAACTTTGTGAGAAAAAAATATTAAAATGTTTGAGAAAATTCAAACCGCGTGGAATTCCTACCATTGATGGTAATTGTCCATTGTTTCCCTGACTTCAAATTTTCAGCTATTGCAAGGTTATTTTATTAACGTTAATGGTGTTTTCAGCGGCCACTTGACCCCTCTCTGCAAATTTCATGGAGTCGTGTATTTTCCGCTCATGTTTTTATCCAGAATGGTGATTTGCGTATATCCCAGGCATTTGTTTCGAATGCCGAAATGTGTGCTTGAGCGGAGGGTGCTGTTGGTGGGGAGGGGAGCGGGGCCGGGCCGCGGCTTTCTCTCCTCCTCACCCCGCTCGCTTTAATTTAATTATTGTTCCTGGGGTATCCGTGCACTTTTACTACAGCTGCTTCCAGCTCTCTTACGAAAGTTTCTCCCGGGGTTGCTGCTTGAAGTAAGAAATTTCTTAACGGTTGCCAGGGGAGATTCGAAGGGGTACGCCGTGTGAATACTTAAAAAGAGGAGAGAACTTGCTCGTCGGGGTTGCGCCCGGGAAATGGTCGTGCTTTTTTGTTTCCTTCCGTTCAGACGATGCGCTCGCTCGGGGGCCCTCGTGCCTCGCCCGGGGCCCTTGGGGCTAGAGAGACAAAAGTGTAAGGTACAAGATGAGTGGGGGTAAAAAAGTATTCTCTGAATGAGAAAGTTTTTACATCAAACGGACACGGGTGAATTTTAAAGAAGCGAATACAAAATGCTTTGTGTGGGAAATTGTAAAAAAATGACATCTCGCAACTTCATTTTAATGCCACATCCCACCATCACACATTAGGCGATTATGATATGGCCTGACATTTTGTGTCCTTGGAGCAATTAAACCTCTCTCGTATTTATTTTTTATACTGAATATATACACAGATTGCAATGAAGATAGTACTGTGCAATTATTTTCAATTAACATGAAATGAAAATACTAATCCTACTGTTTCAACTGCAGGAAAGGTCTCGTAGCAATGCATTGCAAGTGTTTCAACTAGTGTCATCCCACCGATTATGTACATTGTGCATCTCCCGCATAGTCGATCTCAGCTCCCAACTAATCTGACCCCGGTGGCAACAGTAATTCTCATTTATTTCATACAATAATGGATTGCACAGAGTCTCCAGTTTTCGCCACCTGGCCACTTCCGCCGTTCTGTCTTCACCCTCAATTTGTAATCACCCCAACCACCTGATTTGAAATTAATTCGCAGCAGCACTCTTAACACTGTCACTGAATGTCCTCAACTGATTTCAGAGTGCTGTTACATCCAGACCGTATGCACTGATGATTTCTCATACCTTAATCCAGGTTGTCGCTAATTATTCCTTCGCATTTTTCTGACTCCTTTCCTCCCTATTGAATTAGCTTCCTCAAAGCATTGATCCCTTTTCGCTTCTCCTTTCCATTTGCCAACCGAGCTCTCTCTATTATCTCTCCGTGAATTGCATTTGTCCTTTTCTGATGCATGTTTAACCTTGTTTTTAAATTTGCAGTATACATATGCATACGTATCTTATTTTAAGTTATATTCTCCTCTATAAATGAGCGATTACCTCTGTACGAGGAGTAGTTTTCTTCAATAAAAATTAAGTAAATAAAGTTTTTCCTTCATTGCGCCCTTCCAAATCAATGCATCAAGGAAGAGCCATTTTTCAATTATTACTCCTACCAGAACTTTGGGTTTCGACGAAAGACGATTTTATCATATTCAAAAACATATTTCTGTATGGATTACATAATGATTGGTTGTATTCGAGCTGTGGATAATGTCTATAAATTGCATTATTTACATATTATGCGGCCTGCTAGAAAGCTGCAATGAAATATAATCTAAAGGGATGATACCCTTTGGGAGAGTATTTGGCCACAAACGAACCTCTCTTAACGTTATAAGTGAATTAAATTAGAGCTTTGCTGTCGTATTCATTTCAGCCATAGTGTTCGAAACGCGGTTGTCCGGCGAACTGTAAATTGTCATTCACATTTTCTGTGGGTTCGGAGAACTCATTATTATTGTTTTAGTAATTTAGGTTTGATCTTTTTTTCGTAATGAGATCAGTGATACAAAGCACTCCTTTCAATCGGAATGAAATTTCGGTTAAAAATGCCATCGAAATTCTGCAATTGGATAACGGAATTCACCCGAAGAGTCTTCACCATTTTCACTACCATTACGGACCAGGCCAAAATTTATAAAAGTTTTGAAATTCCGTGACTTTCCCCGCTTCTCAACGGAAAATCAAATATTTGGGAAACAGTGAGAGAGAGAATGGGGGGGGGGGTAGGGAAAAAAGAGGCAACTCTTCGCCCGGCATCGCTGACACGGCGTATTTGTCTGTCGCGTCCACGGCTTGTAGTTTTCGAGAAGTGCTTTTTGGGGTGAGAGGAGAAAGAAGATGGCGGGGGGGAGGGGGAGAGGTCACTTGTGCGGGACCGTTTGCTGTTAGTCGCATTTATTTATTCCATCGCGTCGTTAGTTAGCGTCGAGGACCCTGGTCGCCGGGCCACGCACGCACATATCCGGCGTGCGTAGCCGCCGGCAAAGGCGACATCTGCCGCCGATGCTATTTTGCTTGCCGTCCCGTTCCCCCTTGCCCGCGAAAGTTGTGCGCTCGTGTGAGCGTAAATATTCAAACGAGGCGGCGCTTTCGAGGCGCCATTCGTTTTGTTTCCACGCTCCTTCCCGGGGGGGGGGGAGCGAGACCGGGGGTTGGTTGTGGAGGGACTGAAAGGGGGTGTGGATGGGAATCCGTGTCCCATGCGCTCGCCGGACTTGCTTAGTTGTGCGCGCCGAGTCCTCGTGTGAGACCCTTTGAATTATGTTAATTCGGAAAATGGAAAGTAGCTCTGTCTGCGATCTTCAATTGTCAAATCAGGCGTTTCAGCTCGGGCGACGACGTCACAAATTGTCTCGATTACCCGGAAATTACGCGATGTCCGCACGGTGATATTTTCAGGGCACGCTGATGACCGGGAACCCACATTAGGACACCCGGAACTGACGTTTGGCGTTTGCCGCAAGAAGCCATTTAGTAGCATTAAAAAGGACAACTTTCTAAGTATCATTAACTTTTAAAATAAAATCCTTTGTCTTGTCAAACGCTAGATTAGTTTTTTTGTCTTAAATTTATTTTAAGAGACTTCTATTGCTGAGAAACCTATTCGTTCTTTTCTATTTTTTTGGTTCTAAAAATGTTCCTTATAGAACCATCACACTAACCTAATATCATATCAACCTTCTTCGTCTTTACGACATCAAATGGGCACGCCATTGTACTAGTTACTGAAATGCCCGATTCCGCGTTGCAAAAGAGAAAACTTTGCCGGAAAATACTGAATGTCTTTATGAAGGCGTTTGCCTACCTGTAGCAAGGGTCTCAGTGACCGGAATATCTGTGAAATCGGTGAATTACTTTGCCCACCGCTTATGTGGAAGTTCTAGAAGGATGCTGTTAAATTGTGCTTTGACGTATTAGACCGAATTGGCAGGGAAAATGTCGAAACCAAATCTATTGACATCCCAAACTCACTCTTCTAATCGAGCCGGTAACCCTTGCGAAAGAGCCGTTCCTTCCGTTGGTCGTCTCAATCGAAAGTAGTTATATGCAGTACTCGTATACTGACACCAGGACAAAATCGAGAGTGAATGGCTATACTTGAAGTAGTCCTGGACAATAAACTGTAAGTTTAGATGAAATAATGGCAACCACTTGACCACTTCCCTCATCTCCTAGCTTGGTCGTTTACAATTATTCTGATCAGTACGTTCAGCATCCCTAAAGTGACCTGATTCCAGTTTATGCGAGTAATTTAATTTGTAATATAGCCTTCGCCCCTTGAGTGATTCCCAACTCAATTTTCTCTAATAATCTAGACACTGGTAATAAGTTGAACATGGCATCGAAGTGGTCAGTTGAACTGCTGGCAAATAGGGGGTGGGAAAGATTTCTAAAGTAACCACAGCTCGTATGAAAAGGACGGCGTCTCCTCGTGCGGGGGACCGACTTTATGAGATCCGGCACTTTCCGCGAGTGGGACGGCCGAGAGGCTCCCGAGAAGGAGCCAAGGCCACCGCCGATGCCTCCGAAAGCTACTCCCGAAGTTTATCCGCCACCACTCTTATGGTTTCCTCTCCCTCATCTGACACGTAAACCGCTGTTATTTTCGTATTACTTCACTTTTACTTTTCTTTCAATAATCTTCTTGTGGTTTCGTAAAAACAGTGGCGTTGGTTGTTGTAACCGTCCATCCCAAAACACGAAGTGATGAGTGATCAACGAAGTGCTTCGAGGAGTGGCGAAAGAGAGGTCTGTGGAATGCACTTTGGAGAAATATTTGGGCACATCCTGATGCGCAGTAATTTTACTGAGCACCGTAACAGAAGGAAAAACTGCACGGAAGGAATGCACGAGTAGGTCCGAGAAGCAATGGCAGGAAACTCCAGTGCACTAAGAATTAATGGATAACACGAACAGCGGTCGCCCTGGAGTGCTAATTATGGAGAGAGTAATTCGGATTGGGAATCACTCGCTTAAGCATGGTCAAGGCCCTTGGTCAAAATAGCGAGGAGGCGCGAGGGTTTTGGGAAGGGAAGGGTGAGTCGTGCACATGTTCCGGGAATGTCCTTGCAGAAATGAAGGGGGAGGGGAGTGGAGGGGGTTTCTTTCGCAGGAATTCGATTGGAATGCCCCCATGCGTGCCTGCCCCCTGACGGGAGGGGGGAGAAGGGGCGGGGGTAGCGGTAGGTGCGAGCGGGATGTGGAGGGGAGGACGTTATTTGGAGTGGATGTCCAGTGGAGCGAACGCCACTCCAGGTTTTTCGCATTACAGCCTCCTTTACTAAGCACTGGAATTTCGTGCAAGACCAATACAAGTAAGCTCGCGATTGTCGCTGAATGCTAAGGAGTTCCTCTCTTATTTTGTTGTCCAGGCACTTTTCGTCCGCATACCAAATTAGATTTATGAGCGCACTTGTAAAGAAGTATTATGTTACGTGGAAACTGATAAGTTCCATTGTGACCGATATCGGTTCAGAGTTCGAGAGTGGTGGGTTTGCTTTCCGCGGAAGGCAGTTGACTAAAATAAATGATGAGTAAGGTGATCTGGTTTGATTCATGATCCCTCCTTTTTTTCTTCTGTCAAAGACTACAGTGGGTGAAATTAACAGTTTTCCGCGATCGTGCATATGGATTTTAACGTCCGTCGGGATTTTTAAATTAAATTTTTTCACTTTTCCCAACCATTTTAACATCCTTTCTCTCCCTTATCCCTTACCCATTCCACCTGGCGCTTGCACCCCCTGCCGCGCACGTGGATCGTGGGGTATTTATGTATATATTATATATATATATATATGTCTGTATTATTATCTTATGTATCTATTTGAGGTCAAATCGCCCGAGTTTACGCAATATTCATGTCTGAGACTTGATCAAAAACCCCGGGTCTTTGCTTTGGTAGTCCTGTTAGCTGTTACCCGCCCACCAAACATCTCCCCGGCCGGTTCTAGTCTGGCGTACGTGGAGTGGGAGTACTGAAGAAAGGTGCGTCGGAGCCTTGGCCTAGAAAAGTGTGAATCTCCTCCCCCGCTCAACTCCTTCTAGCCTTCCTCCCCACTCGCAATACACTTTCTCAGCCCCCCCCGCCCCCGTCTGCCCATCGAAGGGGCGGGGACCACAGCGTGTTGTTCGTGAGGCGTCGAGGGGGGCGGGCGAGTGGGCTGTCGCGATCCGTTTCCCGGCCCCCTCCCTGGAAGGAGCCAGAGCACAGTGAAATAACGTCTTTGTCTGGGGAACCGCTCGGACGCCCCTGAATGTGTCCTTCCTTCCACCAACCCTCCCTCACGCATCGATGGAAACAATTTATCCCCGCGTTGGGTTCTCTCTCTCTCTCTCTCTCACTCGATGCGTTTTGTTTCTTCTCCACCGGAGACTCGTCGGGCGCAAACAATTCCATTTCGAAAAAGGCGAGCCGTCCCGAGGCGCGATCCCCTCGCTCAAAGCGGATATGACACTCGACTGGATTGGGTTTGCTGGCTGGCTTTGCCTCCTCACTCTTCTCCAAAAGTGTGGTCACCGTTCCGTCGCAATATCCCTTTCGACCCAAACTTACCCTCCCGTGTTCGAAGAATTTCATTTCTGGTATTGGTGAATTATTGGACAGTTAAGGCTTAATATCCTATTTCCGTTTCAAGAATTTCTGTTGATAACTTTTTCGTGTACGAGTATGCTTCCATTGTATTTTTCATGTTATGGGAGTAAGTGTAATATTGAGATTGGCTGTAAATTTAGTTTTGGTATTCAGTGTTTCCGTACTGTTAAATAAGGATGTTATGGTCATATTACCTTGTACTAACTTTTTTCTCTCTTTTTACAGGTAAGTGCAGCTACACCTTTCTACGGAATGATCGCAAAAATGCGTGAGTAACGACAATTCTCCCAGGCCCGTCCTTGAGTAACCCTGAGGTTTGCGTCCCCATCGATTTATAGTTGAGATATCTGAATTAGTCATAGATGTTTTCGGTAACATAGAGGGAGCACTAAGTTTGATCTCTGGATGTGCTACTGAAGGCAGAAGTTATTTCTTGAAACTGTTACTTTTGCAGCATTTCAAAGGTTGTGTCTTCGGAATTGTATTCAATTATTGTTTCAGAAAATAGTTAGCAATTATATGTAATCAATATTGCATATGAGTTATGGTAACGATCTTTCCATTAGCAAATAATTTCGACGATTATTGATGATATTTTATCCTATTATCTTGGTAAGCAATTTTTTTATAAAGTTATGTAGCGGTAGCGGATAAGGTCTTTGAGTGGGAAGCTATCAATACGTAGTCGTCGTAGGTGTGCCTGTTTCAAATCCATTTAAGATAGGTTTATAGTGGGTTCTTCGAAAGTGATAACAATCGTCGTTCACTTCCACAGAACTTCCTGAAAGCATGGACACCTTTATCCCTCCACTCTCGCCTTCTTCATTTCCTGACACTTTCTTCCTTCACGCCTGTTACCTGAACGACTCTACTTTTGTTTTTTAGGAAACTCCCCCCTCCCGTCTACCGAACATGTTATGTTTATCATTGGCTTGAGGATTCCTCCACCTCTCTTGAATATTTCCATCCATCCACTTTTTCTCTTGTTAATTTCTCACTGTAAGCCTCTCTTATTATACCACCATGCATAGCAATTCTGTCGTACGTATTCCTTCACTTTTATCATCATATTTTCTTCGTCCTGCATGCCCACATCTCAAAAGCCTCATTTACGTCTTTTGATTCTTCCCAGGTCGTGTAAACGGCCCGTCCTAGTTCCTGTCTCGACCTGTTTATTATGTCCTCGCCGTTCTCGTCGGTCGATTGGGGAAAAAAACGTCATTGGAACCCAAGGCTAATGCTTCGTGATTTTTGCCAGTTCCCTTATCGGCGGGCGTACATCTCACAATTGCCCTCTTTCGCGGCTGAAAAATAAGTTTATTGCACCCTTGGTGACGCTCGGAACGGTTCACGTCGCACGCCCTGCCCGGAACATTAATTCAAGGCACGCCTCATCGGGATCTCCGGGCGACAGTGCTCGGGAATGTCTCCCTCCTCCTCCGCTTCGTGCCCCCTCCACCTCCGCACGCCTCCCTCCCTCCCCCCAGCGCCGTCATAAACTCCGCAATTACGTACCGTGGAAGAGTTAGGCCGAAGGGAAACGCTTCCCGACCCGCCCCGGACTTGAACTCACGACCCTCGGGGACCGAGGCGCCATTAAAACCAGACTCCGACCACGTTCCGTCTTCCCCATCCCGCGTGTGTTTCATTCGGCGTGTGTGTGTGCGCGCGCGTGCGTGCGAGTACTTTCCTCTTCTTTATTTTTTTCAAAAAAGGATCTTCTCTCTCCGCTAACGATGCCATAAACCGTGGACATTTGTCCCGTAATTAAAATCGCTCGGGCTGCACGGATCGCTCCGCGCTCAAATGAAATCCCCATAAAAATCCCCACCCTTCGCCCCGTCGCTCGGCCAATAAAAAGGCAGGTGAGAGCGGCGGAGTAGGAAATCGACTCCCTTCCTTCGATAAAAAGAGGCCCTCCTCTCTCTCTTCTTTCCTCCTCCACTCCTATTCTCTCCTCCTCCTCCGTGCATTAGGGCTCACGAGCCGTGAAGCGGCGGGGAGCAGTTGCCCCAGGGGGAAATGGCAATGGACTCGATTATACCGCGTTAATGTTTTCCGCACTTCACCGTGCATTCTCCCAGAATTCCAAAATTGGCCCACTTACCCCTGCCCAAGGGCCAAACCACTCGTTTTCAACTGTCTTCTATCTCAACTGACTCCATTAAGACTAATCGATAAATTTAAAGAATTAATATTGCTAGAATTTCAATGATTCGGTTTAAGAAGCATTTCTTGACTGAATAAATAATTAATAAACATGGATTAAAAAGGAGACACAGGTCCAATTATTAATTAAACGAAATATTAATAAATGCCAAAGGGTTTCTGACTTTATCTTTTAGATGCACCACCCTAGCATTTGGAAATAATATATTTATTCACTGAATCGTATAATAAATCACAGACTTGCGTGTTCAACTGTTAAGAGTTCCATTTTAGTTCTGGTTACATGCTATCGTTGCCGAATACTCATTTTTACTTGTTATATATTACCGTTTCGGAATTTAAACTCGCTAATTAGGCGATTGGAGAGCAAATGTGTTTCTCCGACGGGAGGAAGTGCACGGGAAAGCCCTTGAGCGGGTGAGTCCCTCCAGTTCCCCGCGTTCATCGTGCGCCCTGCCCCCCCCCCCCCGGGCACCACTCTCCCTTTCTTTTATTTTATTGCCTCGCCCACCCCACTCTCCATTATTTGCGTTGATTAACTCCGCGCCGATTTATTGCGTCGATCCTCGCTGCTGCTGAAATTGCTGGTTGCGTCTTCATTTCCTCCGCCCGCAACGAAGACTGTTAACTCGCCGGTTGTAATCGCCGTTCGCCGTGTTTCGTTCAATTATTTCTTTTCGAATTGCATCCTCTAGGTTAAAATCAATCCGATATACTTTGACATGATCATCGTTGACTCACGTCGGTAATAAAAGATATCAGTGCTCAAATCATTTGGTGGAGGGAGTCAACTTCTGTCTGGGAGCTGTTCCCTTCGTCTCTTTAGTGTCTCTTTCGATTAAGTTCCGGACTTCTGAATCCGATTGCATGGCATTCCGATGCAATTTGGATATTTTTTTGAACTTTTTGTATTGGAAAGCTCTCGCGACAAACATCATTCCCCTCTGTTTCGCGAAATATTTGCAGCCCGTCACCGCGTTTTATTGGTTACCATACGATTAAGTGTTGAAATCTCACAGCAGCTTTAATTATTGTGTTTTAGGACCTTCATTTTCCTTGAAATGTTTGAGTAATACGAGATAAAGCTAGTTATTGAAAATTTTTATTCAAAGTTCCTGAAAGCGGTGGGGAAGAATACGGTGGTCTGAAAACATGAAAAATAACCAATGACATCGTGAATACTTTGTATTGTCATTAAGAAAACCATGAAATTTTTTATTGCTACGGGCGTTGAAATCCCTTAGGTTTATGCCTGTGCTCATTTGATATTCGTTCATAGTGTCAACATGTTTTAACTATGAATATTTTAAGTTATTTGGCGAGTAAGTAAACTTAAAACACCCATTATTGATTTTTATGCTTGCTCATTGTTCTCCGCTTCCGATTAAGTGGGGACAACCAACGAAATTGTCTTAAAAAAACTAATCACTTTGCTATGGTGATGGAAATCGCAGAAAGAATAGGAAAATCTATCGTTGAAAACAAAAGAGGGAGAAAAACTTCTCTGACGTTCATTGATAAAAACAACTTTTGAGTTTGGGAGTAACGAACGCTTCCAGGCATCTAATCAAAGACTCCAGAAAGGAGAAGTAGAAAAAGTCCATTACTTTTAAGGTTAAGAAAGTCGTTCGGGAGGAAGAGTACGATCTTTGGCGCATTAGACACACACCTTCGGGCTCTCGCAGTAAATATCGCCTCGACTGGGATACATTTGGCGCTGTGGGGGGGAGGAGAGGAGGGTGAGGGAGGCGGGGGTGGGCAACAATGGCCTTCTCCCTCGCGCAGAACTCCTTTTTCTTCCTCCTGGCCGCGTGAGTTGTGCTTGCCCCCCACGCTACCTCCCCCGCGCGCGCTCTCCCCATCTCCATCACACTGGTAGACTTTCGCAGCCTTTTCCTCCGGATAGTCGTTAACAGTGAGCGTCTGTTCCTCCCCGGCCCTTTCGCCTTTCCCTTCTCTCTCTCATTCTCCTCTCGATCGCACCTTCGTCCCCCTCCCCACGAAGCGGAGAGGAGGGGCGAGCCGGTGGAAGTGAAAAAGCCGATACTGGCTTGGGTTTCCGAAATTCCGCTTCGTTAAATCCATCCGTTCGCATTCCTTCTATTGCCCTCTATTGGTTGTTTCCCTCGATTCGATGAGAGCGAGGAGAAAGGAAAGAGAGGAATTGACTTTTGTTTTCGCTCGGCCTGCAATCTATTTTATATTTATGGAGGCCGCCTTCATCTATAACGGATGTTGCCCTATTATTAAGGGCTAGGATTCTTAGTTTCCGACCAGAAACGTTTGGATAGCCAAGAAATATATGGTTCCTCTAAAATATTATTCATTGCGAATTTCGGATTTCGTTGCGTTCTATTAAATATTTTATCGCTTCGAATGGATTTCTTTCACGTTGAAATTTATTGAAAATTGTTTCCGTAAATTCTATTCTAAATTGCATGAGTTTTTTTCGCATGAAATGGAATAAGCGATTTAAAACTTTCCACAGTAGTTTATTCATAATCATGGCATTCGTTATTAACTTATATATTACAGTTTCGAAAGCTTTTTCCGTCCCTTTCTTCCCCTTCCCCCCTTTGAAATGGTTGGATGCCCTTGTTTTTTTGTAATCGTAAAAATGAAATGTATTGCTCTTCCGTGATATCAGCCCTGCTCATCTCCTCATAGCTTCATCCCGTTTGACCCTCCTAACGCACTTTGCCTCCGATTGATACCTTCCACCACCCTTTCTTTCATTAATGGCTTTTCTTTTTCCACCTCCGAGTGAATTCCGGCAAAATGCGATTTTGATTCTGTCGTCGCTTCGATTTTCCCATTAAATTTATTATAGATGCATTCACTACGGTTTGATAAATCTCGGGAACCTCTCGGAAGTTTGAAACAGATTATATTGTAGGTAAACACTTATATCTCCGAGGGTTTTGATGTATTTTTTAATTTTTTAAATACCTTCAACCTACTTTCAAACGCATTAAATTATAAAAATAAATATTTCTAATCGTCGCTTAATAATCTTATGTAACTATAATGACCGCTATCCGTTGGCAACTACTTATTGCGGATGCTGCCGTCCATGTTGTGTACCTCCAACGGCATAAAACAATGTTATTTTTGGCCCGGAGTGTTTCTAAGAAGACAAATAGGTCCCCAGGTGAGTGCACTCTAATGTTTACGGTAAGCGGTTTAAGGCAGCAAGTGGCTGTGCTCCCTTGGGAAGGGCGCGAAGCGAGAAGGTGGAAGCCGGGATAAATGGCGGGTAAGGGATGAGGGTAGGGTTGCCAACTTACTAAGAGTAATTATTAGGGGAGGTGGTCATTTCTTGTAAATTCTGACCGATAACATTTGGAGAAAAACTACCGCATTTAGCCAGGTACTTCTCTTTTCAGAAAAATCACATCCAACTGATTTTAATCTTCATCAGCACGTACGTCGTACACCGTGGCCCGAAGGTCACCGTAAGGGAGTATGGGAAGAGGTGTCAGAACGATAGTCATGGTAAACGTGTGAGAAGGGAGATACGTGTAAATAAGATGGTGTTTATCTTTCTCTTCCTCTTTGTTTTCGTTAAGAAATGTAGGGTTCATAAAATGGTCGTTGAGCCAAGAGTGTAGGCGTTGACTGAATTATTTTATGATGCGATTTTGGAGAAGGATGTAAAAAATAAAATGGGCAGAAAGGAAATGGAATAAATTGCTAGTCATGTGAAAGGAAGGGAAGATGTTGGAAGAAATTCGAAGTGAGGACAACTGAATGCAAGGGAAACTTACGCGGGAATGGGATGCTGGAGGCGGTAAGGTAGATAGTATGTAGAACTGTAGAACATCTACATGATACCCTGCCAAGCACGGTGTGTGGCTGGGAGTGATTCAAAACCAGGCATACAACGTCAAAAAATAAGTGTTTATTAATTTTTAGCAAAAATATATACCTAAAATAATTCAAATAATGTGGTTCAGGATAACTACAGGTACATTTACTATGCTATCAAATAATGTGGTTCATGATAACTACAGGTACATTTACAATGGTATCGAAGTGAGATATACCTTTCTAAGCTAACCAGTGGAGCTGTTAGTAACTATGACGATAATCTAAGGTTAAATCAAATAATTACATCATACTAAGCTATTTAGAATGAAGAACGGGAAATACCTTTATCCCCATAGCGCGGTCGGATACTGTTATTCTGATCCCTTATCGTCCGTTGGGAAAAATTACATCTTAATTCTATCTACTCTACACTTACTCTAATTTTATTGACATGACCTCTCCTATCGCAGTACGATGGGGATCAAAATACATTTTGAACTTCATTTCTAAAGGGACATTCTTCCAATTTCTGCAAGAGGATTAAATCTGTAATTTGATCTTCGCTCTATTCGCGGTGATTACCAACCTGCTTCCTTAATTAATCTAGATGAACTACTAAGTATATCATAAGGAGCTTTACAATTCTTGCTCCTGTCTTTGGTATTTTGTTAGACGCGTTTGGGGTTTGTGTTAGAGGATGACTCTACACTAAGCATGAAAAACCAAAAATAAGGTTTTCTTAAATGCTAGTCACCAATGAAAATTGCAAAGTATTTAAAATAATCGAGGTTTTTTTTAACTACAGTTACATGCAATACACTTTCTAAATGTGAAATAATTATCTACTGATCCTCTCCGGATGCAAGACGTGCTAGTTTCAAAGAGAAAACGAAGGTTAGATAAAATAATGACTATATACCGGAATTTGTAGAACTAAAAAATAATACTTATTTTGTTTATCGCTTGCAGATATTCGGATCCCTTTTCGTCTGTAGGAAAAATAGCATCGTAAATCTGTCAGTCTTACACTTGATCTATGTGATTTTATTTTCATTCTCACCCCCTACCACATTAGGAAATAATGAACGTCACTCAAATGGGTCTTTTTTATTATACAAAACTGGGGAATCGGATCTCGAAGAATTGCAAAATTGGTTTCAAACAAACAAAGGGTTTCAAGACTATCCGGGAACCTTTCGTTGAATCCAGGAGGGTTGACAGCCTCAGTTAGGGGCTGGCGGTGTTAAGGGTTCAGGTGGGGGGGGGGTGAGGCCTCGGTGCATGCAGAAGGGCAGGTCTTGGTCCTTGGTCGTGACTTCTTCAAGGGCCGCTCACGTATCTCCCCTCGTAAACAGGGGCCCACCCCCGCGAGTGGCGCACGAAGCGAGAGAGGGGGTGGGCGTGAGTGTCGGAGAAGGCGGCCAGGCGGAGGCGGGGGGGGGGGGGGGTGGGACGGGAGCGACTGGTTGGCTTTCAACCCCCCTCAAGTGAGATCCCCTCCCGGACCTTTCTCGTGTACCTGCCTGCTCCAGCTGGCCTCCCCCAAGTCCGTGGCCACTGACACATTGTGTTCTGTTGGGTCGTTTTATTTTATTTATTTTTTAACTTATTCGAATTTATCTAAGCCCCAGGATGTATTTTCTCTTAAACAAACAAATATTTTCTCTTGGGGTCAGCTGATTATGGCGAATCAACGTAAAAAAAATTCCCTACTTGGTCGAAATGCAGTTTGAGTTTATGTAGCTTTCCCAAAATTTGTGTCAACTCCGTAATATCCGGTCTTTATACTTGTAATTAATACTTTTAAAATATCCCAGCGGATAGAAAGTTTACTCTTAATCTTACTAATTGATAAGTGAGAAATATTGGTTTGCTACACTGAGGCACCTCCTTTGACGACGTACAAGGTCAGTCCCAATAATAAGTAGAATAAATCTGGGACAAATTTATTGTAAATCAAAGTAAAAATTGCTAAAATTCATTATAAGAGCACGCTTCCTGGAAGGCGTCGACGGGAATCTCGCTCGAGCACCTCGTCATGGCCTCTTTTGCATAATCAGCGGTCCAAAATGGTAGTCAAAGGGGTTTTACTTGGGTCTTACTCAAAGACCCATGTCTCGTCACCAGTAACCACCTGTTTTAAAAAATACGGGTCACTCTAGCAGTGGTCCAAGGCAAGATTGTCATGCAACCAGTCTTCCGACAGGAACCTTGTGGACCATCTTGGCGCACCTGTCCCATGGCTAAATCTTCTGGAAGAATGCAATGCTCTGTGATTTTCTTAATGTTCCACTCTTCTGTGAACATCCTGACACTTGGAGGTCAATCAGAAATGAGCATGTGTCTCACTTTTTGCACATTTTCATCACGCTGTGTTGTTGACGGATGTCCAGGGCACACCTCGTTACCCTCCCAGAACATCCTCTGCAACCAGAAAACCATCACGTGGGACCTGTCTCCATTTCTGTAAGAAGCCTTAACCATGGTCATGGTCTCCGATCTCAATTTTCCAAGCTTAATGCACATTCTTCTCGCATATCATTACTCAATGGATAGTGGCTTCGTGAATTCGTGACGTGGCCGTAGAACAGGGGTTCAGTCTAGCAGCGATCCACAGACTGTAACGGCCCACAGTTTACTAACGTGAGTCGCGTTGCTTTCCCAAGATCTCCCATTACCATTCCCACCACAAATCGCTCCACTCCAGCCATCTGCATTGGTGACACAAATCATTCCATTTATTTTTTGAGACATACCATTTAATAATGTAGGCAAACCGCGCAGCACGCTAGAGCACCTGTAGATCTACGCCCAATTGTGGCTTTAACAGTTGTAAATCAAGATTTTGATTAATCTTTTGGCAGCCGTCAGCCCGTTTCTTTTTTGACGGCTAACGACGCCTTTAAAATGTTTTTGAATGGCGGGTAACCTGTTGAAAGTATTGTAGGGTTTCTTCACGTTTCCAATAGCCTCCCTTATCAAACCGAGGAATTATCGGTCTTCTTTTGCTTTGACTCCTTCTTTTTCGAAATCAATATCGTGAGGTAGCTCCATCAATCAAAGTTTGCTGTGCGATTTCCGAACTTGACTAGTTGTCGTCCATTTAATGTTCCATTTTCCTGTTCTTGCAGGCGGCATATTAGCGCTCTTGTTTTTAGGCCGGTATAAAATAAAGGATTTTAACGGTTTAACTTTTCTAATATATGCATCTGTCGGTGTTGTTAATCGTCCGTGTGCTCTGGCTCCGTGCCATGGCTCTCTACGAATTCTGAACCGGTACTTTTTCTCAGACATGCTAAGTTAACAAAGGCATTTTTAAATACTGCTTCGAGGAAATGTGCTAGTTAAAATGTTAAAGTCGATCCGCCCTCATAACATAGTTTGGTGGTGCATATCCAGAGCTTGGAATGTTTGTGCGAGCAATAGATATGCGAGCGAAAGAGACGGCGCGAAAACATGTACATAGTCGGTGGATAACGTGGCAACAGCTCTGATTTAACCTGCTATCATGCACCAATGGAGGCATAAGAGTATTATTTAATGATTAGTGGAGTGGAGTCACAAGGAATTAGCTTCTCTAAAAGAAAATAGTTTAAGATAAAGGTATATTATTAATGCAGGAGTGCTTCAGAATGTTACGACGAAAGAGGACTGTTCCCACGGAACCTCTTTAAACCCTGTCCAATCTCCAGCTTATAAAATGGAGGCATCCCCGATATTCATGGTCGTGTTTTTACCTCCTTATGCTTTTATTATGTGTGTGTGTGTGTGTGTGAGTGCATTTCAAACGCCACATTTTTAACTACAATTAAGCGTTTTTTGTCGTAAAAAGAGAATTAGCTATTTCTCAATTGGAATATTCTGCCTCGGATAATATAAGCACTTTCATGGAATCGCGGAATACCTCTGTGTACATCCGAGGTCCTTCTCGTCCAATGAATGTAGCAGTTTCCCAGTTTATTAAGTTGCACGATGCCTGCAGAAGTTTGTTGATTCAGAAAGATAAATGGAAGCTCAGAATCTCTCAAAATGGCGCAAACTAACACGCAAGCGAGTACTTCACCAGATGCGTAAGCGGCGCTCTTTCCCAAGTGCCACCGACCCGAGCAAACAATCTACTCCGTCAGAAGTGTAGAGAGGAATGGCACCAGGAAGCTCCCAATGTTGTCCCACTATGTTTTCGTAAGCCATGTGGGTTAAGTTTTCGAATATCTTTGAATTTTCGGTTTGGTATTTAAGATTGGTAACACTGTCTTCAAAACACTACGGCAGATGTAATTAAATTGCATTGCCGTTTATCACAAAAAAAATCCATCATATGGGAGCATACCATTTATGCTCCAGGTGAAATTTCGAAACGGCGAACGCTTTGTTGGCCCACGAAACACTCGCGAATTGATCAATGGGTGGTGGAAGTTTACGGATTCCCACTCCCGATTTTTTTGGTTGCAATAATGGAGTTGGCAAGATTTTGTGTGGAGTTCTAATCCCTGCTCGTGCGTTGTGAAAATCCTCCGCAACCCCAGTGAATGGGAGTTGTGCTTAAAGCTCTGAAACCCTGATGCCGCGAGCAAAAAAGAAATGTCAGCCAAATTTTTCTCCTCGACATGTTGGTTTTCTTATTCTTTCTCTCAATCCACGTTGATCGTTATCAGAAGACACAATTCAAGGCAGTACGGTCGTCGTGGGCTTTCGGAAGTAATACTTTCTGATGATGGCTTAGTCAGAACTGCAGATTAAACTTTCGGGGAGGTCGAATTAATTGTTTAGCTCTTATTATATGGGTGATAATTTATCAAAATGGATTCGTTCACCTCGGACACGTCATCTCGATTGGGTTCCCGAGATGAGTAGATGAATGACAAAAATTATTTCTGTAATGAGCATTTCTTAAATCAACCCTATAATGTGAGTACCAAAAAGATAAGGCCTGCTTTTGCGTGCTTATTACGAATATACTTTTGCAGACCTGCTAGCAAAAATGAAACTGCACTCCAGCGAGCAAGTTACATTTCGTCGTTAGGTTCGGCGCAGTGCTGTTACTAGGCGACTGGGCGGAAAGTTCACTTCCCGTTCCGTTTTAGTCCTCCAAAAACGGCAATAAAAAGCTGTGAAGAAGACAACTGTAGCAATTTTTTTCGAAGGTGCCCTTGTGCACCAATGGGTATCCTTTGATTAGTTACGAGCAGTTGTGCACGGCATCTGTAAAGGATGATTCGCGCTCAAGCATTAGGGTCCTCATAGATTCCCATAGCCTTCTCATTGGAATGTGTGGTTATTCATGAACATTGCATTTTATTACATCTTTCTCTTGATACAAGTGCAATAGTCATTCATTGAGAGAGAACTTTGAATTCGTCGCTCCCATCCCTTGTCGTATAATTTGAAAGCAAAACAGTCTCTGTCATATCTCGACCTCCTCCTCAATATAGTATTAATGAATGTGAGCTGAAGTTTTCTTCGTGCACCTTATTCTACCAGTCATCCAGAGGTGCAGAGAGATGAAGAGGGGCCCGTTGTAGAGCAGAATGATGTGTTGTGTTTTGTTAGGAGAGTCGAGAGAATTTGGTAGTTATGTCCATCCAAAACCTACCTCAACTGGTAGATTACCTAATAGCAAATGTATATATCTTAGAATTATAAATTTTAAAAATTTTAGGTCTGTTTTACCATCGAAAAAATTATAATATTATGCATAGAAAGTTTGTTTTCCCCAGCACTCCCAATAGTTTTTCCCTTGACATTTTTCTGTTTGGCATTTTAAGTATTCAAAGAGGTATTCTCGTAAAAGGCTTAAAACAGCGCTCCCTGGCGTATAGAATATCCCCGGGACTCTGTGCGTCTTTCATCTTCCGCTTTCTAAATTATAGTCTTACATCCAGAAAAAAAGCTTTCGGAGGGAAGGCAAGATTTAAGAGGGACAGGAACCAGCGCTCCCTCTCTCTGTCTCTCCGCTCCCCTCACCTCCTCCCCTCCCTTTCTTGAGGATCATTTTTTCGTGACGCACTTCCGTGAATATATTTTCGGCTTCTCTCTGTCATGGGAATGCAACCGCGCATCTTGACCTGATGACACCACGTCTTGCCCGAAGTGAATACCGTTGATATATCCATTACGCTAGACGTTTCATTCCATAAAATATTAGAACGCCTCCATGGAGATTTCCACGCTGTGATCTTACTTCATCGACCAAGAATTTGACAGCTTTTGTCATAATCAAGTGGATTAATCTTGAGGTTCTGAGTAACACATAGTGTGCCAGAGTAAGACGGTAGAAAGGGAGGGAGTAAGAATGAGTAGATCAGGGTAGCATTCACATACATATCCATAATACCCTGGCAGTCGCAACTAGGGCGTGTGGCGAGTATACGATCTCGTACATTTGCTCACATATATAAAAACACTCGTAAAAATTCTTGCATACATCGTAGAGTGGTCGACGAAATCATTAAATGTTTGTACTTAAGTGATATTCGTTGTCTTGTTGATAAAATCTCGTATTCGGTTGCTTTTAAAAATAAAAAGAGACGTTTCAGGCGTGATATGGTGGAATATCATGATTAATTAAAATTGGCAATTTTCCACGAAAATAAATTTTATTAATACGACCGGTTTCAATGCAACTACATCATCTTCTGGTCAACAGGTCAACCAGAAGGTGATGTGGTTGCATTGAAACCGGTCGTATTAATAAAATTTATTTTTGTGGAAAACGGTCAAGGCGAATGATTTTTACTCTCTGAAATTGTTGCATTGTAATTGCCAATTTTAATTAATCGGTTGCTTTTGTTCGATTTTGTTATGATTGCGAATTGTGCTCAGGGATATCGAGTACCTGAACCTGTCGTGGACGCTGTCTACCTCCTTTTTTATTATCACAAGATTCGAATCTCTCAGCATAATTTGGTGTCATAGTTAATCCCTTCGGACTGAGTTGTACTGTACCTTTCGAAAAATCTTAGGTCTTGCCTGTTCTCTTGGTGAATAAAGACTAAAAGAATAAAATAAAAGCCTTCCAACCTAAGTTCTCTCACAAATTCATCACGACATCTCGTAGGAATTTTTCTCGACCATTGCGAATTTTTTTCTGAAGCTTTTCCTAAATTTATAAATTAACATTTACTCACCTGGATCCGAGATACTTGTCGCATATTCCAAATATGACCTAGCTTAATCGGAGTAACAAACGCTCTCCTATTTTTTATAATTTTTTCCTGCAGTCCGTGTAATGAAACCTAGCTTTCATGAAGCTAACACGCATATTCCTCTGATATGTCACCCATTAGAGGTTTTCCGTTAGTGTTACCCCCATGCATTTCGCCTGCTTCGCCAAAAGCGGTCCTTCGTGAAAGATAATATAAATAACAGATAAGAACAGCACTTACTGTGTTACTCAGAAAGAAGTTTCCATTCTATGGACAATGCTTAGAAGTAATTTTGGAATATACGTAAAAGAGAATGGAGTTAATGAATAGCCAAAGAAGAAGATACAATAGAGAAACATTTTTATGGTTTTTTCGGGAAACATTTTTAAAATCAACGAACTGGTTTCCATACAAAATATAGGTACTGTTGTTTCGTGTATTTTTTTCAGGAAATGAATATAAATTCTATAAAAGAAATATTTATGAATCCTTGGAAAACTTAATAAAAGTAATTAATTGCTGATAAATAAATCCGTATGTTTTTTAACCTTAATCATTCCAAATTAAAAAATGTTGTTAATTGATCCTTCCACAAATACCTTCAATGCCTGCCTATTACTTAGGTCGCTTTCCTGTCACTCTACGCCCAGTGGTGTAATCGCCTACACCACCGTCGCTGCTGGTCATTCGACTATGCTTGCATAATTACTTGGCGTCTGCATACGGGAAAATATTACCGAGATAATTTATTTTAAAAAAAATGATATATTAATTTTTTGGTCGAGTTTTAGGGCACTTCACGGAAAACTAGGGTTTAAAGTTATTTTATTAATTTTAGCCCCTTTCCCCCCTCTATGAGGGATATATCGGAGACTCTTTCCCAAACCAAAGTCTTCCCTTCCGAAAACCTATCCGTTAACATGACATAACATTTCCCTGCTTGCCGATTAGAAATAATAACAAATAACACTAATTCAATGAAGAGTTGCGATGAATGTTGAAACATTCCCCGCAGGTGCGGTTGAATGTTCTTCCTCGCCCTCCAATGCTCTTCTAGGATGGTTATAGGTGACCCGTCATGAGTGGAAAGAGGCGGACTGGCTTACTCTTCTTAAAGTCACAGATTCCTTGCAAGAAGCACCGGCGCACATTCAAACAGGATGATCAATTACGATGGGAGTAAGTGGCCCATGGTGCGGGCGCAAGAAGGAAGAGGGGGGTGGGACGAGGGGAAGGGGGGCTGGAAAGAGGGAGGCGAAACTTTTGAAAGCGTAGTGGAGGGAGTGATAACATATTATGCGCGCAGGCGCAATAAATTTAAGCGTCTTCTCCGGGCCCATAAATGGAAGGCGGTTGGTTTTGGGGGCGGAAGGCGGGGGGCGGAGGGGGTTCGGTTGCCGAGAGGGGGTCGGAGGGGCAAAGGTGAGGCGCAGAGGCAGGCCACGATGCGTGTCCGGGGGGGGGGGTAGGGGGAAAGGGGGCGCCGGGCCACTCTTGGCCGGGTGGGGGCGAGACGGGCTTTCGGTGGATTTAGGGGCGGCTGAGTGGGAATGGCGGCCCCAGGTAGGGTGCGGTCGGGGAAAGGGTTTCCCTCGTGAAGTTTTGAGGGAGCAGAAGTTGGGAAATAGAAAAGAACTTTACAGTTTCGGGGCAAAGTAGTCCCTTATAGCATTTTACATTCACCCGAAAAGTAGCGCGCGGGGCAAGGGTCGGACTTGAACAGCTAGCGCGTCGCCATTAGCATTTCTCTCTGGGAGGAGGGGCGGCGGCAGGGCGGCCGGGGGGCCTGAATGCATCGCCCCCGAGGGGCCTCTCCCTCTCCTTCCCGAAAGAACCTTCGGGCCGTGCGTGGCGCAGGACGTTTCGTGAAGTGTGCCTGAATGTATCGAAGTAATTGAACTAAACTGTGACATTCATAAAATTTTTAGGCCAAGGGATTGCCGAATGTATTAAAGGAACAGTGCGAGAGAAATGAGGATGGAGAATAACGACCAGAAAGCAAAAGTAATGAGTCCTTTTGCGAAGTCTCCAAGCAAAGTCTTTCTGATTCTTTCTTCGTGCTTTACGAATCAATTTACACTAAGAATCCGACTATCTTAAAAAAAAAGTTATGAAATTGTCGAGAAGTAAGAAGGCTAAGTAAATTTGGGAGGAATATAATTGAGTTGGTGCAGTAGTGCATGTACTGTGTGAGCAATTGAAAAATGTACGCCATGTTGGGAATATTCGAAGTAGAATTGCGTTGGCGAAAGAGGTATTTGGAAAATGAAGATAATTGGTAGCGGGAACATTGAATAAAAATGTGAAGAAAAGATAAGTAAAAACATGAATATGGAGTGCAGTGCGTTTAGGATGTATTGGAGGCTTTTGAAATGTGGGTGTGGCGAAGAATGGATAAAATAAGTTGGACGGAGTGGAGACAAACGGTGAGGATTGTAGGTGTGGTGGTGGAGGGGGGGGGGAGAGAAGAAGTGAGCGGGGGAAATCCGGAAAAGGAAGAGAAAGTGGGTGGAGGAATTATTGAAATGCGGTGGGATGTTGAAGCCTCTGTGATATATGAGAATGTTAGGAGAGCGGAGGAAGGAACAGATTAAGCTTTTCATACAGAATGAAGGCAGCCAGAAGTTAAGGAAGAAATGAAGGATGAAATAATGTATGGCAAACAAGAGGAAGTTATCGCCATACTTTAATATCGTAGTCGTTAGGGACCGTCCTGAACCTACCTTTAATGGGCAGAACACCTCAGATGAATAAATTTAAGCCAGGTAATAATTATTTTTAAGGCATTCAATGAGAATTACATCTATTTTGAGATAGTGAATTGGAATATTATGCATTATTTTTATATTAATAGCATAGGTCACGAATAACAATGCTGATGGATAAAGAAATTGGAGAGAAAACTCAATTTATTTTGCAAAGCATGTTTTGCCTCGAAAAATTATTATCGATCATCATAAGGAGGAGAAAATGCTGGGAAAACGAGGTAGAGGGAGGAGGAAAATGGGAATTTTGGTTTTACTTTAGGGAGGCAGGATGTACATGCTCAGAGCGGAAGAATGTGTTGTTATGTCTGGCATAGGGTTTGAGGAAATAAAAAAGTATAAAAAAGCATATGTCATTTTATGTATGGTTTAGGAACCTATGTGCCATGGCCCATCAGAAATCTATCCTAATCCGGTAGAATACTGCTGATAATAATAAACAATAAGACATATCTTTATATTGCCTCCTATTTTTACGGAAAATACCATAAATGCATGTACATTTCTTTACTTTCCCATAGGCACGAGAACATTTTCACGCAAAATGCGATCAATAGAGAATGGAAATTGTATCGTCTTTGTTTTAAATATTTTTCGTTTAGCTTTAATCCCTATTTATTGCAGTGAAATGCTCGAATTAATTAACAGAACATTTCAGAACATGCAATAATTTATGTAGGACACGCAATTTATTTTTGCAGCCAAAACACGGCAATGTTCTAGTGAAAAAGAAAGATTAAAATTATAATTTTTTATTAACAAAATATTTTACTCTCCTGGACGTTGATGCTAAAACTACTAACCATCATCAAATACAAGAACCGTGAAACTATTCGTAATAGTCGTGACTATGTTAGAAGAGAACGCTATTACTCAAAAAAGTACGTATATACATACATGTATCTTACTGTATGGCGTATAAAATAAAATGCACCCAAAAGTACAAGCAAACTCTTCCTTAATGGTAAAGCCTCTATCTGTATCGGATTTTTGCGTCGGTGAAGTTGTGAATAAGTTCCGCTAAAGTTAGCTCGCGTATTTATCACTCCTTTGCCCCAAAACTTCGTCGTACACGCAATACATCATAGTTCTTTCCACATGGTTTACATGTATTTCAGGTGTCTTAAGACAGTTCAGCTAGCTAGTAGGTTTATACCCTTAAACATTGATGTGTGATTGCAACAAAACATGCGCGAAAGAATAAGAAGTGAAAATTGTGCAATATTCTTCAGAATGCAGGAAACTATTTTAATCGAAGATGAAAATTTTGAGACGGAGGTTGTTAGTTTTGGTTCGCACTAGATTATAAATTATTAGCTACTACATAAATGAATAAGTTAGGTCTCGTTCAACACTGTAAGCCACTGTCGGAAAATAAGCAAATTATTTTGTGAGGCGTGTGAAGTACTTTCTTTGATTGCGTAATTTTATATTAGTTTGATTCAATGCGTCTTATTTAATATAGTTATTTTGCGAACGTCGCAAACGTATTTAAGTCGCGAACTTGGTGTGAGCAAAAATGGTTTCTTGATGCCAACTATGTCTTAGGCCAATTATAACTTTTAGAATGCCACCGTTTATGTCTCATGCATCAACACAGTGTAGAACAATCGCTAGGTCCGCAGTTAAGTGATGATATTAATCTCATATATGTCGCGTCGACGCGGATATTTCAGGATACCGATTTGTTGAGGGCTGTTAACGTAACGTTTTGTAGTTCGTCAATCTCAATCTGAATCATCATGCCGACGTATCGCCTGCCGCCAAAGGATAAGGTTAAGAAGAAACTCAGGTCGAGATGTTATACTAAGATAAGACACAACTGAAATTTGAAGAAAAAAATCTGTGAATACACATCTACGTTTCGTTGTCAGTTTTTTAATATAAAAATCATATTATTCTTGCTGCATGAAGAAAATGCATTTTACACTTCTTAGAAAAAAACGGCTTTCTATTTGTATTTTTTTTCATCAAGTCAGATAAAACGACTATGAATAATTAAATGGCAAACTCAGAATCTCGTCCTCTTTTTTATCAGAGAAGTCGTTACTAAAGCCAAGGACTGATAACGGAAGTGAGTCTTGCTCACGCTGAGCTTTAGAGAGGGATGGGCGCCCCGGGGGCTCCTCGTGCTGATTTTTTCCATTCCTTCGAAGTCGCTGAGGAGCGGGATTGGATGGAGGTAGGGCGGCCCGCAGGTGGGGCCGCATGGCAAGGAGCGAAGATATGCGAGGAGTGAAAGGAAGTTTTCCGGGGCGCAGGTGCCACGGCGAGACAGCCGCGGCGTGTGCTTTATCCGGGGGGGCTAAATTGTGCCCTTTTTATTTTATATTTTTTTGCTGGAGGTAGCGAATTGGGGTGGAGGGTTCTGGGGGGATTTTTAGGAAACGGGATTCCGTCTTTCTTGCTCGCACCCCGGTATCCCCACCCGGGAACGGAGGCGAAAGAAAGGGAAGCGAGGGGCCGTTCAAAACGAATTCCTCAGATTTTCCTGCAGATAAACAAGGCCCGCCGTCAGGAATGGGGAGCTTAACGACGAGACAGGAGTGCAATTAAATGCCAGGCCGGGCGCGGTGCCTTTCGCCGTGCGGGGGAAGGCCGGGCGACGACGCGGGACGAACACCTCGGGAGGGGTGCGCGGGGGTGATGGGAGATTTTGGAGATCGGGGCGGAGGGGAGGATGAGGAGGCTGTAGGCCTGGCCAGAAGAGAGAGCCTGCAAGTGGGGATTCGTTGGGAATCCTCGGGGAAAAAAATGTCCACTGATTTAGGTCACTTTTTGATCAACCACCTCCGTTTTCCGTCTCTGCCCGAATTCGAAGACACCTCTCCAATTATAAAACCTTCCAGACTGGCGACAGCCCTACATCCAAAGACGAAAATGTGTAAAGTTGGATGATTAAAAAAAATGTATGTTTTTATTCTATATTCGAATTCAAAATTTTCAAGACAATTCTAAACCATAGTAGATAACTTGGTCATATGATGGCCTCAGTTAGAAATAAGAACTAATATTAGAATTTGGATTGTTTAAGACGCGATCGAACGTTTAGAGGTTTTCTTCTAATTGTCCCTAGAAGTATAAAGGAAATCCACAATTTAATGTAACTTACAATCGTCCCAAAAATGTTTACAATAAATAATTATATGCTCATGGAATCAATTTCCTTCTTGCCCCATTTCGAGGACGTTTGGTCGAATCAACCATTTAACTCTTTATTAATTTATACAGTACCCTTCAAACCACCGCTAAGGTGTGTGGCAGGGGGTGAATAAGTACACACCAGACTAATTTTGATCCAAATACTTTTCCCTCCAAGCTCGGTCGGACAACATTATTGTGATCCCTTATCGCTCGTGGGAAAAATTACTAATTAACTAATATTGTTGACATGATCTCTCCTACCGTAGTACGATTTACAATGTGAATACGGAACGACCTCAAGTTACGGAACACGCCTCTGAAATGTAGAGGGAATCATTTTCCATGCGTTTTGGAAGTGACTGGAGAAACACTTATAAACCTTTGAAGGACTTTCTAAGGAAAAATGAGTCGAGCGGGGAATTATACTAGTTAATGATTATACTATTCTATTTATTTCAGTCGCAGGAATAATTAAAAAAAACTGCTCTAAAAGTAAAGAGCTCACGTCAATGAGGAAGCGATAGAGGAGCTTATAAGTGTGCACCATGTGATTAAGACTGATTTATTTATACCTAGGTTAAATAAATCATTAAGTAAAATGTATTTATCAAATGGCGATAGAGACATAACGAAGCGGAAGAAAAGGAATGCTTTCGGTGATTGTAAGCGAAATAATAAGAACTACGCCATTAACTCCTTACGACTGTCGCTGCCCGACATACCACCCGCCACTTTGCGATTCCGGACATTGGCACGTGCACTTAGCGTGCAAGGAAAATGATTGTTTTTGGACATTTTGGCGTACGGGAAGGACTCGATCCCGGTAGCGTTTAACGGCGCGGAAGCCTCGGGAATCTACGTAGAAACGGAAGATTAGCGTAGAGCACATTCGCCGCGAATGACGAGAGTTAGGCTCGTGGATGGAGTTGTCGGAAAAGGAGGTGGAGGGGGAGGGAAAGAGCGTGATGGTGAGCGGAGGAGGCGGCAGAAGGAAGGGGGCGGTGCGGGGGCGGTTGCGTACTCGGTGAAGCCGCGGTGGCGCGCGAGAAGCGGCCGCTGGCCTCTCCTCGCTCCGCTCCATTGAATAGTATCACGGGGCGAAGGGAGGAGGGTCGACAGGGGGCGAAGGGAGGAGGGTCGACAGGGGGCGAAGGTGGGCTGGGGGTGGGTGGGTGCGGCGCGTGGGGCCGCGTGCGTGCGGGTGAGAGATCCACTCTGTGTTTATGCGTTCCGCGGGAAGAAGCGGGCCGGAGGAAGGGAAAGAAAAACGAGGGGCGTATTCTTTACACCTCTTCCTTTTGTCGCCCTCGGATTTATTCATCCCATTCGGTCTCGAGCTTCACCCCCCCCCCACCCACCCAATCCGACCCCCTCCCCCTGCGCCGCCACACCTCCCAAGCACGCAAGCAAAGCACCCTTTCCAGCCTCATGCGACGGCACTGCGCAACCATATTATGATATTTTGGCTCACTGGGGCTAAAAGTACGTAGCGTTGGATTTAGAAGGCGAAAAGATTCTCTGACAATATTCTAGTGTCCATAATTCAGTCCCCATTCGCTAATGTCACGCAAAGTCGAAGTCGTTAATAACAGGTACGGTTTAATGTTACCTTGCACATTAATAATAGCTAAGAGAGAGGAGTCTGTTTCGAAATCACACACTTTATGAGCTTCATATCGCATAAGGACCACTGTTAAGGAGAGAATAACGGATGTAGCAATCAACGCTTGAATGTGAAATCTGTAATTAAAGTATCGCCCTCAATGGTAGTCACGAAAAATTGCTAAATACGAACCTTATCCACATGTGTACTTCGCTCCTTAAAAAGTCCACCAAAGGGCCCACAAAATTCGCTATCTTACCAATTTTGCACGTACAGCACGCTGCTACCCGAGGTTTCTTCCTTCCCTTAGGAACGCGTCTGCAAAGGAGCCCTGTGACGAGTGTAATGAAATTCGAACCGCACTTAGGAACATGAAGTGAACGAGTGTATACCAAAAGGTTGAATCGAAGATTCAGATGTACAGATCTATTGTTGCATGCCCCAAGTATTATCTTTCCTTGCCTTCTCCGGTCATGTCTCTTTCCACATTCCTGGAAATGGCAAAAAAGAGATATTTTTGTCGTCATTCGCAGTGACGGCAAAAGAGCAGGCGAGACTCATGTAATTGTGAGTTCGCAGAGAGGAAAAATCATGATCACATGTTATCGACCCTCGATAAATACTAATGTTCGATCTTTCGATGATCTCTCTACTTGGTGAGAATTTATGATCACTAAATAAATAAATTTGGTATTTTATGCTTCGAAACCGGTGGTGGTTTAGTCAAGTTTTTTGATAGAAAAAATATCAAGTTTATTTATTCAGTGAATACAAATATTTATAGGCAGGTGTCTATGTGTGTGTGTGAGAGAGAGTGAGATAGGGAAAGAAACAGTGAGTGAGAGTACGTACTTTCTACGCTAATCTCACATGCTACCTGAACAGTTATAAGAATAAGGCCTCTTAGGAGCCGTTATTCATCTACATAATACCCCCCAATCCGCTGCAAGGGCGTATGGCGGGGGGTGTTTGGTCACCACCCGTAAAGGAGAGCAAAACTACTTGCAAAGCCAACGCATCAATTATTCCTAATAATCATCGCCCTTCGGCCTCCTGGATCTCGTTGCATCTGAGTTTGAGCGTAGACACGCCGGAGGATGGCATGGCGGCCGGCGTTACTGCCCGAGCGACACGAAATGTAGTACTCACTCATCCCAGGCCACTCAGCGTACCCCTGAAGAAGCGGGTGGTTTCGCACTCGAGCGAGGTGACTTCTTTATGGCAGTGCCTCCTTCCCACTCTCACCACTTGGGACCAAATTTTGGATTCACAAATTTGTTCATCAGCTGCCGTAATTTCGGGTAATTGTCGTTACGACGTTGCCTTCATTTTTCCTTCAATTTCGACCGCTGAGTGACAAGAAATCCATGTCCTAAGTGTTTCACCTTAGTCGTTAATCAATCTCCAATCCTCCTTGGCGATATTTGTTCGAGAGACTTCGATGCTTACTTCGACTCTTTCCACCGGATTTTCTTGTTGGCTAATGCCGATTTTCCTTATGTCACTGTATGTACATAAACGAGAAGCATAGACTGGAATATGACTCTCTCTTTCCCGGCTTGCACCATTCGATTGCAGTGTAACTTTTAATAGTGTGCCTTTTGGCGGTGGAAATTGCGCTGCATTCGGTGATGTTGAAATGATTATTCGTCTTGTTATTTCATTTGGAAAAAAAACATGCAGAAACAAAAGTGTTGCTATGCTACGGATTATGGTGAAAGTTGAGTTTCGTTTTCAGGCATTTCATTTTAACATGAGTCATGCCAGCGATATACCACTCTCCCTCCGCGGGGAGGGGGTTCATTATTGGGCATCCGAGCGGACCTCTTCATCCCACTCCGCCGAGAATGGGAGCCGACCCCCTTTGCACGCCAAAACGTAAATATCCCTTTCATGGATATCTCCATTTCTTCATAGGAAAATAAGAAAACATGAGCATCTAATGAATGCTTAAATTATTTCGTGGTTGGTGTCGAATCTCCAAAATAAGCCAAGGGCAATGAAAACTTTCAGTCGACCATCTCTCTTGGTAGCCGAACTCGGTAACACTTTAGAAATAATGTTAAATCCATGCATTTACTTTAAGTGGTACCTACGTTCTTTGACCATATTGGATCTGTTTTGCGCATTTACAAAGTTGAAAATAGAAGAGAAATATAATATGCTCCTGTGCTATTCATATTCTCATAACCTAGTGAGAGTATATTAGTCTTAAATTGATCGAAAGTGTAATAAAGTTGTCTGTGTTGTGTGAACTTCAGCATTCTTATGGAATTCTGGATTTTTAATTAAAAATCTAATCTTTTCCGAGCTTTTTTACATGTGTGATTAAAGAATTGGGGAATGGAAATTTCCCCTTCCGAGAAAAATATTTTTTAGAAAATATCGTTGGATTACTTATCGCTTCGAAATGTTCAATTTTGCCATTTTTTTCTGCGAATTTTCTCATGAGCATATCCTCCCCTTTGGATGGCTACATTAATATTTTTTTATTTAAGAACCGGGGTAGGATTCTCGTCTTACTAAGTTCTGCTGCCACATAATGGCATTAAGCAAGACGTTAAATTTGCCATCTAAATTGTTATTGTTATTGATTTCCTTCGAATATCTATTAAAGTGTCTCCAGCAAAATAGGTTATTTTCAGCTAAGGGACACACACACGCTACTTTTATCACCATCATATGATATATTTGTATTATTTTTATGCATTTGTAATGTATTTATAATGGTCTCTGGCAATCACCCGGATGTAAGTGGACTTTCGGAAGTCGGCGCGGTAGTTCCCTCGAGTTGCAGTCTTCCCTATTGGCTCGTGAATGCTAGCGTGGGCCGTCACTTGTTTGAGGATTACGGGGGGGGGGGGGGGAGATAGGTGATCGCCGAAAGCGATGCTGGGCGATCTCACGCGCAAACGTCTTCACCGGCGGACAATTTCAAGACCATCCATTCTGGCCGGCGGCGTGCAGTGCTGAAGGGTGATGCTCTCTCTCCGGAGGCCGCTTTCTCGCAAAGGGGGCGGGGGGTTGAAGTGGGGACGCTACGTACGTCAGGGCACGGAGAGAAACCCTTCGTGCCATCGTTTTCGCGTTTTCCTTTTTCCCCATCGGCCCTTTTTTTCCCTTGGTTTCTCGCAGAAGGGGGGTGGGGGCGACGGGGGTGTGGGACGTGTGCGCCACTCTAAGATGCCTCTCAACCCCCTACCCCCGCCCCCCCCCTCCGTTGTGCGCTTGTGTTTGCCCAAGAGTGTATGTGTGTGTGTGTATAAGGAGTGCTCTTCGCCCACCTGGAGTTGCCAACTTCTGAAAGTGTAGACTCCGGCAGACGATCGCTGCATGAGTACGCAATTCCGGTGTGTTCCGGGGGATGGCTCGCGAGGCCGAAACAATGCCGTTAATGGAACTGTGGAAAACACTTCCACTCCTTGTGGTATGCTGACTTTGAAAGCCTGCATATCTCTCTAGATAGGAAGTTTGCGGGAATCAGCATGAGGGTTTATTATGGTGGTGTGGGTGGTATCATATTTTGTTTGCTAGGCGGGGCTAAGAAATGCAGAAGTGTATTCAGTGCCCATCCAAAAAAAACGTACCTTTAAAAAAAACCGTAGACTACCAAACATGTATATTTACCTTGATAGCCTTAAAAACGCAATAAAATAGAAATATTCAATATTTTACCCTATGATAAATACCCTTCCGTCGAGCGATTTGGTTTCCATAGCGATATTCATCTTAAGAACGACCACAAGTTAATTTTAAATTTATTTTCCCGAGGGATAAATATTGTTACTCGTGCAGCATCAAATTTTCTTCTTAGAGAAGTTTTTCTTTAAGGGATTTATTCATACAGAAAGAGAGGTCTTCATGCTTAAAGAGATTTATTCGTACAGTAATAGAATTCGGAGAGTCGTCGCATTCCATCTCGGTAAGATTCCCTGCCCCAATTAATCTATGGGTAATGTTTTCATATTCCTTCCCAAGAATCTTGGTGGTGGCAGTGGTTGACCAAGTAAAGGGAATTGGGATTTTGGAGGAAATTAATGCATTGCTATTTGTGTCATTCGGAAACTTTGGAGTTTTCGAATGCAGCCAAAGCAATACAATATCGGCCGAATAGCATAGCTGCGTCGAATCGTTTGAACGAGCGTCTTCTTGAGTGGAAGGAACCGACTTCGATATGGTAGTCGGGAAAATTTTCCAGTCTATTGTGAATTTCCGGGATACTGCCCACAAATGCCGGAGTGTTGGTAGCACCTGTTCCAGCAACCCCGTGTGCCCCCTCCCCCTTCGTTTCCTCCCGTGAGAGCCTCCACCCTCGCCTCCCACCCCACCCCTTCCCCCCGTTCGCAAGACTGTATCGCGACGGTCATCTGCCCGGGAGAAGTCGTTAATCTCCTTCACGCCGTGTATTTATGGACTCGAGGACGAAAAGACGTGAGCCCTCAACGAGGGGAAGGGGGATGGTTCTACCCTTCCTGCTCCTTGCATCTTTCCTTCCTTTCCTCTTCTTATTTCTCTCTCTCTCCTCCCCCTTTCGCCTTCCCTGCTTTTGCCCCGCTGGTGGTCGTGGACTTCCCCTTCCTTCCCCGGATTCTTATCGCCTTATATTCAATCTAAATATTCTCAGCCGAACATTTTTCACCGCTTAATAGTTGTGTTCTTCTTAGTTTTCCTAATCCGGAGAAATCGTTTTTTGACCCAGGCTTGCGGTTGTGAGAGTTTTTCCCGAAATATGGGTAATGTTTCCGGTTTTTCGTCATCCAATCGAAACCTTAATTTTTCCCCTGGAATTCTATCCCTGCCTTATTTTCTCCGTCTATTATTAATTCCATTGTAGTTATTCCATCGTTTTTCTGTCCCATCTTTGGATTAAGCCAGACAAACTTGCGTGCCTTTCACCTGCCCCTGAAATTTCAATCTTGAAGACGCCCCTGCGGCAAACTACAGAGACTGTGACGACAAAAGGTTAATAGTCTGAAAAGAGGATATGGAAACAGAAAAAGTAATCTCGAGAGTGTTTGTCGATGAAAATGGGAACTTGAAAGTCCTGTCATTTTACAAGATGAATTGAAAAGTGTTGGCGGTGAGGATTTTTCGGCCTAAAAGTCAAATTGGAGTTTCAACGCCTATCGTACAACTCCGTGAGCGTGAAAAAGTTTTATATTTTTATTTCCTCTGGCGTAAATTGCCATCACCGATCATGAAGTACTTACTGTACGTCATTAATAAGGAGAGAATTGTGAAAAGGTTATTTCTCAAAAATTTAATATTAACACTTCGCAGGCTTTAAACTATAAGTCATTCCTAAAACTTTCAAATGTGGCGACTAGTGTTTCATGACTTTGGGCCTCAACATCTTACCTTACATATTTACGTGAATGCAGGCTATGATGAATGTAGTTACATAATATATATTTCCTCTGAATTGCTTTATTTTTTCATATTTCATATAGCTATTAGTTTTCATTGATATGTAAACTAAGGATATTCATTGACAGAAACACCCAGCTATCTCCGTTTGTTAGGTAATCTTCGTTTTACTACAGAATAGTAGTATTTTATATAGCTTATCTTTAATCAAATAAAGAATCAGTTGTATTTTACAATGAAAAAAATCTTTATCTCTTCATTTTATGAAATATATATGCATGAAATTATGTTATTGCATGAAATTCGCTTGCCATGTTGGATCTCCCGCCAATTAACGTTTTTTTAAATTAGTAGCTTGTTCTCTACGGTTTAATATTTGGCCTACGTTTATTTACTGAGATAATTGGTCAACATTTAATCTAAGTCAAATTTCTGGGAATCACAAAGTCGGTTCAGAGGAGTACCCGAACTCGGCAATAATTACATAACAATTTAGTTGCCTGCGTGAATGAACATTCATTACTTCGATACTCTCCTTTATTAATAACGTTTCCATTTGTAGGAATAACACTATTTCGTAGCACGAGCTTGTGCAAATATTCAACTCGCACAAACATTCATCTTGTGCAAATATTCTCAGAGCCGTTTTCTCTTCTGGGTTTATGAATCATGGTCGCATAAAGCTGAAGATTTTTAACGCCAAAAATTTCATTGCGCGCAAACTGGCTCACGTTTTTTTATTGCGCATTCATTTTCGTGCCTATAAATTAAATTCGTGAACATTATCTGGAATGTTGGCTCTTTCAGAATGCAGTCCTCGTCCATACGGGATGAAAAGTTGTCAAAACGGAATAAAGAGCGTTGGGTTTCGCGTATAGTGCGGATCGTTATTTGGAGTGAATTGTTTGGCGAGCCTTACCTGCTCTCCCCCCCCCCTCCCCCTCCTCCTCCCCCCGCATCCTCCTATCCCTTTCATTTCCCCCCCTCTCTCTCTCCTCCGCATCCACTCAGTCGTCCAATTCTCACTCGGCCCTCCTCCACTCGTCGTCCATTCTCTCCCGAATCGACCGCTCGCTTCCCGAACCGTTCGCTCCTCTCTCGTGTTTTGTTTTGCTCTTATCCGACCGGTATTCGGCATTCATTCGTTTACTTCCCCGCGTTCAACTTAGGAGCCCACATATGGCTGTTTTTGGAGCCGGATAAGTAAACAAGCGAGCGACCGTCTTATTTTCCCTTTCTCCCGCATCGCGGCGCGCGCTCCTCTCGAGTCTTCTTTTTCTCGGCATCTCCCCGTCCCCCTTCATCCCCTCTCCCCCCCCCCAACCTATCTATTGTGCCTAATCTCTGGCTTCCTCCGCGAGTAGAGCAGGTTTATTTTCACTCTTTGTGTCTCGCTAATATTGCAGCTCATGCACGTCTCTTCATTCTCTTCTATACCATTTAGCGTATTCGTGGTCGTTTCAGCTTCAGTACAAAAACCTTTCAATTTTTCTACTTTTTAATTGATTCAATTTATATGCATCGTCACTAAAATTGCGTTAGGATTATGTTTTAATCATTCAAAAGAATCTTTTGCGGTAATAATATGGTTTTCGTTTTAATAATTATTATCATGACTGAATCTGCACCTGAAGCAGAGAACTGTGCGTAGTTCTTTCTGCAACAGCATATGCTGCTCCTGTCCGTATTATTTCAAACTAATATGCATCGTGCATTACTAATACTCTATTGTATTACATATCAGGCGCTGGATATACATTTCTGAAGCAGAATGTCTTCGCCGCAGGTTAATTACCTTACAATTGTCCAGGAGTACATCTCCAAGCAATCATGATCGGGCAAATAGCCGCATCGTCTCGTAGATTCTGGGGTTAGTAACTCATGGATATGTTTCTCGTAATTTATTTAGAGGTCATTCCTCTGATGTTTGTCCCTTCAACGATTTCTTTTATCGTGGCTCGGAATGTATCCAATTATGTATATTATTTTTTTCGAGACTGCGTCTGAAATAGGTATTTCGCTCTGGTCTTCAATAGACACCATGTCGTATTTATCAGTCATCACTGTATATGGGACGAATCGGGAAAATTAGAATGTGGTGCTTTTCCATTCAATGCATGCAAATATCAAAGTTCATCTTGAAAAGGGATTCGTCGGCTAAGGAAATGCTCCCCTTCCAACTTCGGAGCACAGTTCGCGGCATTCCCTCGACTTGAGGTCATCTTAGCGGCACAATATCCATTTCGAGCGAACCTAAGACCTCGGGGTCACTCGAAGAGCAAACTACGCGCTGTGACCCCTGTCCGCGAAATATATGCATTTATTCCCATCTGCGACCTGACCTCGATCATTCCGCTATTGCGGGAGCGTGCTTCCCTCGTTCCGCCTCCCTCACCATCACCCCCCACATTCGCCCCCCCCACATTCGCCCCCCCCCCTCATTCGCGTCCACACTCGTGACCAAGCTGGCCTCCGACTTGCTCCAAGGATACTCAGACCCCCTCCCTCGTCCATCTCGCTGCCCCCATGGGGGAGAGTGCCGAAACTTCTGTTCCCCAAACGTTTTCTTCTTATCACTCCCAATAAGCGTCCTGAAAGGTCACTCCTACTCTGGAATGAATGCCGTGTGAACCGAATGCGATTCGATTTGCGAGTGTACGTGTGAGCGTTTCGATTTATAAATGTTTAAATGATTTCCACCATGCGCTTTCGTTTCCTTACCCTTGTCCATATTTTATTTTTTTTAACGGTTAAACTTATCACTCCATGCGTGTGTTGAAAATTACCATGACCTCATCCTACTTACATTCGGATTGATGCGATTTTATTATTTTTTAAAATTCGCGTGGATTAACTGTTAAACTATTAACTGTTAACTATTTGAAACAACTCCTACTGCACGTAAAAATTATAGATGAATTTACGTAATATATCTGCTTGCTAAAATGACCTGGAATGAATGCATTTTTTGGGTTTATTTTAAAGTTGAGGCGTAATGAGTTCTCCAATTTCCTTAACTTGGAGGAAAAATCAGCCTAGTCAACGGCACTAAGAAAGACTCGCGGTTACACTTCCAGACATATCTCTCTTTATAAGTTCTGCCTCATCCGAGGGCCGGGGGCGAAATCGTATTCCAGGTCGAAGGAGGAGAGCGATGATAATTCTCCTCACCCTCGACACGCACGCACGCACGCACTCGCGAGCCCAGTCGTGCACACCCTCTCGCCACGCACACGAGTCGTCCTCCTCGCCTCATCTGACTCCTGGAAATGGAAAGAAAACACCATTCCTGGGGCCACCCTTCCGTCCTTTTATTCATGTGGGAGGTGAGGGGAGAGAGATAAGGGTGTGGAGAGGATCCTTCCCCTTTTTCCTCGACGCCTTCCCATCATGCCGTTCGTTGCAGTTCGCGAGAGATTCATTCCGCCGGGCGAGGGTTGGGGGCGCTCCGCGTGAAATTGGGACTGGCGCTGTATAAATGCCCCCCTTTATGTGTTTCGCCTTCCTCTCTTCTTTTTTTTTGTTTCCACACCTTCTCTTGAATTCATTGCCGTTCGCCCCTTACCCCACCCCCCCACCCACCAACATCCCCGCTCACTGGTCTCTTCCGCCTCACCGAGCGAAAAATGCAGTCTCTCTCTCTTTCTCTTGCAATTTTTTCCACCCATTTCCGTGACGACTTTCATTATCCGCAAAGGAACGATCCGGTGTACTTTTAGAGGTCATTACGACCTCTTAAATGCGCCTCAAAACGCTTTTTATCCTTTCAAATATTTAGTCGTTTAGAATGCCGCGTCCAAGTTTAAGTTAATCGCAACCGCAGAGCGTTGGTGTTTCTCGATCGTGTTTGAATTTTATCCGTGGGTGAGGAAATGTCGCTAGCGTCGCCCCGCTTCACTCCGTATTTTTTTTAAAAGATGTTTTTTCTTGAATTGGGTTAATGTTAGAATCTCCCCCCCCCCCCCGGTGCCGAGACTAAAGTAAGCATTTTTATTCTCCCGAATTACGCAAATCAAATTTTGTTTAAACCTTAACGTTCACTCACCTCTAAATATTAGCTTGGATGAATACGAGTCAAATTAAAAAAGTACTGGTCGAATATAAACGCTAGTATTTAAGTCGGGAGTTATTCCCTCGTCGATTGCAAGTAGAGGTGTACATTTATATTTAGATATAATATATCCAATGGGGAAATGATCTTTATGCTCGTGATTTTAATTATTATTGTAGTTGTTTTCATGCGTTGGATATTTTTTCAGGCATTGTTATTGGTTTCTCTGTAATTATCTCGGCGCACGTTGGATTCTCCATGTTTAACTATCCAGCGCCTACTATAAGAGACTGTTTTAGCCGTTACTTTGTGGAATTTTTCCATCGTAAAGAAAGAAAGAAAACACGGCAATTCCACATTTACACTTTTATTAGACGACCATGGTTTCTCCACTGCGTGGCATCTTCAGCGTCGCATCCAATCGGTTAGGAACCGTCGTTGCTCTTTGCGTTGATGGTTTTTTTTTTTAGGAACAATGTAAATTTTTTGACGGAGAAAAAGACTTTTCGTGTCTAATATTTGTTAAAAAATAGTTTAATATGTCCATTTTATTCGGAAAAAGATTGATTTTTGGTCATGTCTCCGACCTCTAAACTGGGCATTCCTCTTATTATAATGTGCAACTTTGAATAAAACCAATGATTCCGTAAATTTTATTGTGTTGAATCTCTATGGAACCGTTAAACACCAAGATATTTTTTCTGGTTCATCATGAACTTCACTCTCTGCTTTGTCCGTGATAAAAATATGATGTGGTGTTGACTAAAAATCATACTAGTGGTGCCATTCCTTCGATGAAGTCTACGAACAGGTTTATAATTTCCTGTTAAATTTAATGTGGCGTTCGTGATGCTAAGCGTGTCTGATTATTCCGAATCTCAAAACTGTTACTCATCTCCGGGCTGGTGCCTCTCATCTGCGAAGAAGATCGATATAATAATTTAGATATTCATTTATTGATTAATTCGGAAAATTACTCAGATTAATTTCATGAGAATATGAATTATGGTTTTGGATATTGATTAGTTTTCCCTTAGGTACACCGAAAGCTATTGTCACAATACCTATGCATTCTTTAGGTATTATGACGGGGTACGTACTTTGCCCCGAACGGAATAGGAAGCATTTCATCCCTGGTTATTTGATCACAATTTCTGGCCAGGATGACAACTTATGAATGGCGAATCGGGCTTCGCCACCCCACCGTTTGACCTAGCGAAAATGATTTAGAACCAGAGAATGGACACAAAATGATAAACGGCTGAGGGAAGCGTGGCCTTCCCTCTACCGGCCCGACCTCAACGTGGGAGAATTGAAAAGGTGCACTCTCGTGTTTCAACGTTCATTTTTTTTAAAACTGCTTTTCCGCTCAAATAAATAGTCGCTAGGTGGCGCCACACGTTTGGCGCGGATACTGAAGAGCGACGAGCAAGTGTGTGTGGGCAAGGGCAAGCAAGACTCTCTTCCCCCCCACCCATTGGGATATAATGGCCAGAGGCGGCGACCGGTCGATGGGAAGGGGTCTTTCAGAGCCCCATACTTCAAAATAACATGGAAATAAATATCGTAATTTTTCCCAAGCCCTCCACGATAATCCATTACTGTTATTTTACACAATTGGAATTTTATGAATATATGATAAATGTTATGGAAACAGGGTAGTCCAGTGGGTAGAGCGTTGGACTACTGATCTTTGGGCTTGGATTTGATTACCGGACACGCCTCTCGGAAACCTCAACTTCTTCCAAACTGTGATTTTTCGGGTGGCAGAATTTCCTGAGAAGCCATAGGCTGCATAGGGAAAGTAACTGCCCCCCTTATTACCCCTTTAATGTGCCCATTTCACCCGCTGTTGCGCTGGGTACTAGGTGCCTATCAAATCCACCTTCTGGTTGATAACTGTGGCAATAGTAACGTTAAAATATTATCATATACACTTAAAACATAATATAAAATAAATGCATTTGATATTATTTATTCCTCTTGAAAACCTCATGCAATAATAAGTTTATGTTTTTATATGTAATGAGTTAATAGTGTCCTATATTAGTGAGAGCAACACGTAAATTTCGCCGAATCAAAATGTAGGGAAAAAAATCTGGTGAAGGTTAGTAATGTGAAAAGTATTAAGTTGTGATATCATCTCCATCAACCGTTAATTTACGATACACTTGAGTGGTATGTAAAAGCAACAAGAATGGAGAACGTATCCTGTAGATAAGTAAATAATTCTAATTAATTAGTATTAAATGCTGGTATGATGAATAGAGGCACTCTTTGGGAAGGGAAAAATCAGATCCAAATGTGTGCGTTATAAATTCAGGTCGACTGTAAAAGTGGAAAAAATGAGAAAATAATTGTCGAATTTTAATACATTTATTAAAAAAGGAAAAGTCCTTTATTGGAATGTTTTCCCAAAAATGAAAATTCTCCATTTTTGTTTCGGGTATTGTCGTTGCAGTCTCCGTTGAGTAGCGTATCGTAGGCTTTCATTTAAGTTATTTCATTAAGGATATTATCTTTTCATCCCTTAAATTAGATTAATGTTTCTCATTTTCTCCTCTCACATTTTACTTTTCTAAAACTCAAAAAACATTTTTTCCCACCCTTTTCACGTATTCTTCAAAATGTAAGACATAAGAAAAGATGAGAAGAAATCAAGCCCTGAATCTTTTGTCTCTCGTCCTAAGCTTACACTTAATGCCGCGAGTATTCCACCATTTGGTCAGTTGTAAATATGATTGAGTGCTTGCATTTTTCCCTTGCAGATTGCTTACTTGCCCTTTGATGTAGTCGTTGACATTTACTTACGGGCCATTCCCACAAGAGATGCGGTAAAATAAACCTTATATATTAAACCTTTCGCATGGATTTTGCGATACTAATGGATCTAGTTTCCACTGAAATTTCTCTCCCTACTCAGCTCAAAGTAACATTATTTTTAGCCATCCGTTTATTGATTCTTTGTATTTTCCTTCATCGTACTCAACTCTTCAATGGAAAAAATATTTCCTGGCACAACGCCGTAAAGGCATTTGCTCTTCCAATAAAATCTAATCGTATTAAAAAAGATCTAAATGAAGCATGCATATTTTTATTTACCCCCCCCCACCCTGAGGCGCTGGTGGGGGGGGTTGAGGGTGCAGGGGAGTCGCTCATTAAAGCCTCGTTTTTTTCCCGAGGTGCAGAGTTGGCAGCGCACTCGAAGAGCATTTGGCGCAATCCGCGAATAACCGCCCGTGTCCGTAAATACGGAGGGCCTTTTAACCGGAAGCGGTGGGAAACGCATGTCCCTCCCGACTTCACGTACGTAACATTAATGCCACCGCATCGTCCAGCTGGAAGGCCTTTGCGTGGCCCAGCCACCATTAGAGGTGACGCTGGAGGACCGTAACGTGCGTCGTTTTAGTGGCGCGTTCAAGGGAGGAGGGTTGGTCGGAGAGAGCGGAACGTTATAAAGGGATCGGAAGCGTGACGCATAAAAGTGACGAGGCGTGCGGCGCGGGTGCTTGGTGCACGGGCGGGTGGGTGAGCGCAAGAGGGGGGGGGGAGATAAGAGGCGCTTCTGTTTCGGGGATGGAGAGGAGGGAAGGATGCTTGTCATGGACCGAGTTGCCGCGTTGCCGAATGAGGTAATTAAGTGAACTTGGAATTTCCTTCCCGCTCCCCCTCAAGGGCCGGGGGGGGGGGTCTTACGATGCTCCCTCCCGGGCAAGACGACCCCTCCCTCCCCCCTTGGCCCCTTCCGGGCATTCGCCTTGCCTCTTTACCTCCCTCGCTCTCTCATCAACATCCCTCCGCTCCTCTCAAATCCGACAGAGATTTTTTTTCCATAGCCATCGCTTGTAACCTTTCGCTCATTTTTATACTTTGGTGTTCTGATTAGCTGCTGTCCGAGTCGTTCTACTTTTGAGCTATTCATTAAAAAAATCAATTCTTAGAAAATTTAGAGCATAAGTGAATAATGGAATAATAACATTTTTATTAGTCTTCCGCCAAAGTATCTTCGGACGGGGATTCTCAAATGAATACTTGATTGTGCATTGCATGCCTCCCGTAGTTGACTGCTAACTCTTTTCCGTTTTTCACTTCTCATTGAGATGTTTAGGTGTTCAGAAAGAAGTGATCATTTGTATGTAAACGGTCTTTGGCTTCTAAATGAGTTGTGTTATTAGGCAGAATGCTCGGCCATTATAACAACGGCAAACATTTTAATGAATGAGGCTGAAAATTATGTCGGATTACGATGGGAGAATTTCGAAAGCCCATTTCAATATTCCATTGAAAATCCAATGAGAATGTTGTAGATGGTGAATTACATAAATTAGTGAATGTTTATTTTTATTTAAACAAATGGCAAGACATCATCGTCATCGATTGATCCTTTGCGAAATTTATTTTGAGCATTTCCATTGATATTCTCAATCGCTTAAATAAATTGGTGCTTATTTTTAGCGTGCAGATTATAATATGCATGAAGCAGGGTTTTTTAGTATGTGTAGTTTTTATTCCGAGGTGATTCTTACAAATGGAAAGAAAAGTGCTAGAAAAGAAAAAAACTCGACGGAGTGGAGGGGTAACGATGAGCCGGACTATGAAAACAAACCATTACTTGTATTTTAATGCAATTCAAAGAATTGCGGGAAATACCGCCACAATTATTTTTAGCGAGCTCTCCGCTTTGCACCGGAATGGGAGATTGTCATTGTGTAAAAGTAATTTTATTGTAATATATGTTATTGGACATTTTTTCCTTGTAGCTGCTGGGCTCTCCTTTTCTAATTACGCTAAAATATTCGATCTTTTTAATAACATATCCCATTAATGGTTTTTTCTAGCGCATCTGATACCCTCCCATTAGTGGTTTGTACTTGATATTGCTAAGGTTTGAAACTGTGGAGTTTTAAAGCATCTCTAGGAGTAATGCCGCTTATAAATCAAAGACATTTTATTTAATAAATTCACTAGATATTAGCCATTTGATGTTATTGCAAGCATTGACTTATAAGTCATATATATTGAGCATGAAGCGACTGAATATACAAATTTTACCTAAGTATTGGATTCAGTAAATATTGTCAAGTCCTGGGAAAAGGTTTTCAACACTCGAGAATTGCTTCTGGGAAAGGATTCTCTAGGTTTACTCCACCTGAATTCATTTCAGGTGAAGTAAAGATTTTATTGCGCTATCATTTATTCATTCTCCTGATATTAATTTGAATGAACATTGATTCAGTGTTTTGTTGTTCAATTTTTGTGACTCAGTATGTGCGCCCGTGGAAATGGAAAATTTCATTAATGGAACAATGAGTTGACGTTTAGATTTTGTAATCATTCCCTGATAAACGTCGCTTTTTTCGTTTTTTAATGTCTCTTTTGAAGCTATTTCCCTTTTCTTTTTTCCTTGTGTTTTTTTATTCCAAAAAATAGCGTATTTTCTTAATTTTTAAATGCCACTGCATTGAAACGTCCCTGATTACCGTGTTCGTGAATACGGACGAAGGATTTCTTACGCGCTCATCTGAAGAGCACTTTTAGACGTCTTCGCTTTTTACTTCCATATCTCTGCCATATTTCTCCTCTTCTGGCGACATTTATGAAATCCATTGGACGTGATCCACTTTCCGGAAAATATGGCATATAATACTGTGCTCCACGCAGCAATCTTTAATCTTTCGCGATGCTGAAGTTTATTCCCTTCCCCTGGAAACTTCGCCCGGAGTTCCTCTTCCCTCGGTGTTTTCCCTTCGTGTGCATTTCGACACGACATCTGCGGGGTAATCGCCGAAGTTTTTAGAGCGTCTGCCTAAATACCGACGCGATAGTGTCTGCGGTCGCTCTCTTGGGGCCTTGCACTCAGTCCTCGCCGTTTTGAGTTCCCCGGCGCCAATTTACTTATTCGCATACCCTCGCGAAAAGAAACTATCTCTAACGACTGTGTGCGCGTTCTTTTCATTTGTTGCGTTTTACTGAGTTGTACCTTTCTTACACGGATATTCAGACAGAATTTCTTCGTAAATCTCGACCGAGACGTGAATTCCTCGACGCCTCCTTTTCAAGCATCGTCATAGCTTACATATTTGGATTCAGCAGGGTGTGTAATCTCATATCAAGAGTGAAGATCGTTTCAAAAACTATTATTCACAAACTCGAAAAGGTAAGCCTCCGCAGGACGGTGGAAATGGCATCGGCTTCAGCCTCGCGGTACCTCGCCTCTTGCTCAGCGTCACTTGCTCTTCCTCCTTTCCCGTGAACTGCTGGAATATTAATATGCAGATGATTAAATCGCATCGTCTATGGTCTTGAACTCAAAGCAGCTTTCCCAGCTGAAATTGGGTCACATTTCACAGATTCCCGGGAATAACATTTAGGCGAGATTGGGGGATTACGTTCTTTAGGCTTACATGACTCATCTCTCTATCCGAATAATCTTTTTGTTTCAACATTTTTCTAGGACTTATACAGCTCAGATTGACGTAAGTCAAATCCACTTAATTCAAGAGTTAACAACACACTGCCCCCTTTCATTTTTCTAAATGGATAAAATGAGTGATTTCCTAAAAAAAATTCCGTATAGATAGTTTCAGTGTCGATTTTTCCAATATTTATATGTGCCCTAACCTTATTTATTGCTTCATGTAATATAATTATTTGGGGGAAGATTTATCCTACTTCTGCACAGCTAGAGGTAAAATTGTAGCTTTGTGATGATATTTAAATTCCTTCCTTTATGACATAATTTTGATGGCCGAATCGTTAGGTGGTATCTTTAGCATTCATTTCGATCTGTTAAGGAAGAGTTATTTATTTATTTATATTTATTATCGACTTAATTGGGCGAGGTTGAGACTAAATAGTCCCTTCTTCCACCTAACCCTTACATTACATACATTACATTGAAGACAATTACATACAGCCAAGCCCTGGATGGAGAAAAATCCACCCAGACGGGAATCGAACCCGTGACCTCTCAGTTGGTAGACGAGGACGTTACCCCGCCGCCACCGGTTCCAGTTACGTAGTACGGAATGGATAACCGAAGATCTTGTTCAGTAAACAAGCTTTAGCAACCTTTGATCATAATATTTTACTTGTCACTCTGCTGGTTGGCCTAATCCGGCTTGTATTCTACTCGCAGTATTTTTTTTCGTAAGCATTGCCTTCCATTCACTCATGGGAGTATTCCAGCCTCGTGTCCCCCCAACCCCTCCCTCTCTCTCTTTCCCTCACTCGAAGTCCTCCAAGCGTTCGCATTTCATTTCCCCGCCATTCACTCTTAGGAAGCAGGCACCCACTCCCAATCCCAGACGCATTTGCGTCCCGAAGAACGGAGACCCCGCCGCGCCGGGGGGAAGCCCTCTCCCGCGCGCTTAAGCGGCTTAAGCATTCCTTCCTTCTCTTTGCAATCTTAGGCGCACTGCCGCCGCGGCGCCTCAAGCCGGCGATATCCAATTAAAGGGCACCGCTCACTCGGGAAAGGGGCTGCGCTGGGTGGTTGGGGGGGGAGGGGGGTGGTTTGGAAAGCTGACGAGGCAGCACTCTGAACGCAAGGCACCCACCCGAATGCTGACGAAGCAGAGACGTAACGTAATTGATGTTCGGCGTTAATAATTACTTATAATATTGATTGGTGTTCCCGGAAGTCCTTATGTCAGTTTCGCGATGTGTTCTCTCGTAGTCATCACATGCCGAGTAACGTATGTTCTCCCACGTCCAGCTTTAACTCTCCCACTGTTGATGTAAACATCCGGAGACCTGTATGTAAATGACTTAGTATTTTTATCGTAGTTCGATGTTTCCGTGGGAATAGAATTTTGAATCGTCTTTTTAATCCCGTGATGGCTCCTGCTCTTCTTAAGATGTTGATGGAAACGTTCCAATTTAATAATTTTTTGAGATAATTAACACGTGTGAAGGAATTCAATTCAAAGAATTTCAATTCAAACTAACCTTACCGTCGTTTTGTTGCGCATAAGAAAAATATGAATATATTAGCGGAAGTGTTAACCTCGCACAGAGTAGTTTATGCTGAAACTTACGTGCAAATAGGGTGCATGGGTGATGTAATTAACAACTTCATTTATTCTATAAATATAAAATAGGTGAAATGACATATTTTGGTTGAGGCTGTTAATATTGCCTTAGAGACAATCACGATTGTCAGTAATTGGTTTTCACCAAGAGCAATATTTCATTCGGTTCGTGTTCACTATTTATGTTAAAAAATTTTATTTAAAATATTTAATCGGAAGAATGCAATAGCGTTCTCGACCATGGACTCAAAAAAAAAGAATTTCTCAGATTTTCAATATTTTAAGTAGTTGTTGAGCTCTCGATTTATTTAATTTATTTTTCATCTCTAAAAAGATCATCAAGGATTGATGTAGATGGGGTTCTCGCAGGTAGTGTAATTAAGATTGGCAATATTTATAAACGTTTGAATATTAGAAACCATGATTGAGTAATTGAAGTACATTTACAATGCATGATTATCTTCTTCTGTCTGTCGAACAATGGTAGTCGATGGTGTGATCCATTAAATTGAGTATTCAATTTAAAAATAATCCCTGGAATCGTTCAGAGGCAATGTTCATGGATGGTCATTCGTGGATTTCACGGCGTTCAAGTGAAAAATATTTTCACCCCAAGGTTTGGAGGAGACTTCCGCATTCTAGCATCGCTCGATTTTCGTACAAAACATATTGTTTGCTACCATCTTCCTTCACAATAGTGCTTAATGAGTGTCGTTGTGAGAGAAGTCGTGCTATGCGTCGATCGTTAATGCTCGTTAGGAGTCGAATGGATGAAAGGTGGAAATTGTGCGGCGTGTGCTTGGTCGGGGAGGAGACACACACACACACACGCACATGCACGCACCTGTGGTGGCGGAGAAATCGCACGCGGGTAGGAGGGGGCTCCGGAGCGTCCCCGCGTGTCAAGTGCCTAGGAGCAAACGTCTTTGAAAGAGGATATTCTTTCAAGAATTTAATGAGCCTAACAGCCGCATAAACACCGCGCAGTCTTATGTTAATGGGCTTTCGCAGACGGGACGGGCGAGAGTGTGCCGGAGATTCCATTTGGAGCGGGCGGAGGGGTAGGGATGGCCATTCTCATTCTTCCCTCGCGACTCAATTCCTCGAGGACGTTTTGTGTGCAACGTCTCCTTTCGGAATGCAATGCTGTTCGTTTGCTGCCTGCGGTTATAATGCCTTTGGCATTTTGGCCCTAATACCCAAATCGCTGACGTTCACGGCTCGTTATTGTCGATATTCACTCAAAAGTTTATTCGCCGAGGTGTAATTTCGGAGTCCCAATTCTCTCGATGCTCAACATGAGAACTTTCTTCCCTAAAGATTTGTTTGCCCTTGATTTTACCACTCAAAGGCTCTTTTTCTTCTTGGCTATAATCAGGTGATGTAACTCGTGTACATTTGAAACATTGGTTGGGTGGAACTCAACAGTAAAAATCGTCGAACTAGCTTAAATTAAATGGAATTCATACATGTACGTTGTATATTGATTACCGATATCATTGTCAAGTTTGTCTCCCTTGACTTGATTTTTTTCATGGACCTCGTATCGGCGTCCTCCGGAGAAGCGAATTTTTTTAAAGTGTTCATTTCATCAAAAAAAGTCGGTGTAGTTCAAAAAGGAGGAGGAAGTTCTCCGGAGGAGACTGACTGGGAACATGTTTCCCTTCTTTCGCTATCCACTCGTGTCTCTTTTACTTTTATATCATGTCGATAACTGTGCTGTAAATTTAAAATAAAAGCGAAAATATGATGTAAAGGAATAAAGGGCCAAGATCATTTGAGTTGATTGAAGAATGCGTCGGTTATTTACGAGAAAAAATATATTGGAAGAGTGAATGTGGTAATATGTATAATTTTCACCATAATTCATATATATTTGTTATTTGAAAATTTAAAAAAGTCATAATGCAATGAATAAAGAATGAAGGTGAAGGAGGAGGAGTTATTAAAGGTGCGCCGAGACGCATGCAGTCTTTTCAGGCACTGGAAATAGGTACCTTAGCATGCCGAGTGTTTATGTTGATGATGATGTTATTTCAGTTCTTTGCTGTTTACTTTTAGTACTGTGCGTACTCCTGGGTGCATTAGTGTGCACGAGTGTCGCATTTTAGATCTCCAGTGCCTCTGGGCGCCCACCGCATCAGAAACCTACGTCTCGAGGAGGAGTGGTGCTTGTCACACGAGACCTCCTCCTCTTTGGCGGCGGCACTTATGAACTAAAGGCCCATCCCACTCCACACACAAGCTCTCTCCGTGCCAACACTTCCATAACGATCTCCACGTACTCCTCAAGGTTTATTTCTCGACCCCGAACGGTCCATTGATGCTCCTTGCATCCTCGTGCACCTAAAAGCCGGGTCGTTATGCTGTCATTATGTTCACTGGACCACGCGCATCTTTTACGTTTGTTGTCAGGTATGTTATCACGATATTCACCTCAATTAATCTAATTTTCTTTTGTTGGTCGGTCGTCGTAAATGGTTCTTATTGCTTTTGAATAAGACTTCGCTAATCCGTCCGACTTCCACGTGTTTCATAGGGTCAAAGCGTACGAGACACTTGGAGGTGAGACAGAATTCGAAACATGGGTTTGAAGTTCGGTGCGTAGCCCACCATCCAGAACATGTGGGAATAGGAAATGAGTTTTTTTTTTAAACCCATCACGTAACGATATTAATCCATGCGTTTTCATAGGAATCACTGTTTTTATAGTTTTATGATATTATGCATTGAGCTTAAGGTTGCTCACTTTACTCTTAACTATATTTGCATCAATTTGTTGGCATTAATTGATTCATATAATTGCCGAACTGCCATTCTTCCACCAATAAAGCCTTCAAATGATTTCAATCTGAGGGTGAATCGCCATTTCGTACCTTCATGCTGGTCATGAGAATTAGAGATTTGCGCGCGCCTAACGCTAATGCTAAAAAAATCTGTTTATTAATACCATTGATCGTTGGCATTTTTTCATTATGCGCTACGGCACCAGAGTTGGCGTCGAGGAATGTTTTTTTGATCATCATACTTCGTCAAATTGAAGTTAGTTGACTTCAATTTGACAAAATGTTTTACTTACGGCTTTACATGTGGATCTAATTAATCCTCTCTCCTCCTCCCCCTCAATATGCCCACGCGGAGCTATCTTTGGTAACCCTTTTATCGAGATGAGACGTCCGGAAAGCCTTTTCCTCCCTCTCGCCCCCTACCTCCCCATCGCGGAAATGAAGAAATATCTCTCCTAGTCATGTGGGGCGAAACGGCTTTCCCACGAAAGACGCAGTATTCTTCCCTCCCCCCTCCGGAGGGAATGGAACTCCGCTTGAGAGCGCGTTAGCAATCTTATCCAAGAGGAGAGTAAAAGAAGGCGATGCGAGCTTTATGTATTATTGGGTTCGCCCGCACCTTTGGACTCCCTGGAGCCCAAGTGCGTCGCCCGCGGTATGAAATCCCGGCGGTCCTCTGAGCTAGGGGAATAGATGGTGTTGTCGTAAACGTTCGATGGTAGCTATGGCAAAAATGTTGCCAATGGATCATCGGGCAACTGAAAAAGGTAACTAGGCCCGAGGTGCTGATTCAAAGAGGTCATTTATCACGTAGCTTGCAGGAACTCCATAGAACTTTAAGTGAGGGATTCGTTGCTTCTGTTTATGATCTGAAGAAGAAAATGGCGTAGGTCGAACAAGAGTTCATACTGGATGAATGGTTGTTATAGTTTTTAGGTCCATGCAGTACGTGACGTTATGGACCGTTGCATTGATCTACTTACGCATGGCTACGTTTGTGTATTCCAATAATAATTTTATCTTGATGTAGCATTACGTTTCAGACAGACTTGACACACTTTGCAACGTGAAAAAATCGCAACTTGAAATCCAATCGCGATTCTCTTCCTCCTTTCTGTCCGAAGTTTCGGGAGATCCCGGCCATTTCCTGAGTTAAGCTTTATCATATGCTAATCTAATTTTATTTTCAATAAGTTTAGCCCTTCAATTGATACGTACGACTCATACATTCGCTTTTGCAAAGTTCCTTTGCCATAATTGATGCCGGAATTATAGTATTTCCTCATATTTCTCACCTGGGCGTTCTTCATTCCCAATGTGTTTTTTTGCTTCCGTATCCATAAAATCCTTCGAGAACCTTGTCATGGCATTACCCGGTTTCTTCGCTTTTAACTTTATAGTCCGCGCATAGAATAAAATAATCCTTACTTGCATCCAGGTTTAACAGCCTCACGCACTTGTGGACTTCACCGAATTTTCAAATGTAGTGTTGAAAATCCCTCCGTCTATTCGTTGCATAAGTACCCCTGACGACTGCCTTGAAGATGCTACCTGAAAAGTTACCTCAAGCTCCTCCTCTTTACGAACAAGCTGTGTCCCAGACTGGGCTTTCTTGAATCACCCTCACATTTAAATGACATTAAAGATGAATATTTGCAAACTTTCTAGTTGATGATTAATAAGAGTATTTCATTTATTCTTCAGTCCTAACACATGTTTATGTTACAGTTCCCTAACAAAAGAATAGGCGGTTTTGTTTGTTATGACAGTTTTTTGTCAGAACCGGTAATATACAATATATATTATAGAAATTCAAGTTGAAATTCCAAAAAAAGGGTTAGTTTTGATAATGGTGTGATGTGTATTGAGCAAATGGAATAGATTCGGATAAATTCTATAAAAATGAAAGACCGAGTAAGAAAGACTGACTAAACCTAAGACTTAACATCTCATTGAAAACACATTCAATCATATTCCCGCGTAAGCACTTTCTCAGGAAAAATGTCAATCGCTCGTGCCGAATTGAGCGTCAGGTATTGACGCTCAATCTACTGCAATAGCAATAAAGACGAAACATTCGTGGAATTAATTCCATTTTAATCTATTTTAAATAATTCGTGCTCTAGAATTGTTAAAAGAATGTGAACCCAAATAAAATAGTCGTGAAAACTTCCTTATACCTGTCCGACTTTTAGAGTCCACTTCTAAACAATATGAGACTCTACGTGTCAGTAAACTATTCATAGACTGCTGCCTCAAAGCCTTTTAATGACAGTAAATCTTCCGACAGGTTGATTGTCTTTGTTTTTCACACTTTTTGTGGTTAAAATGTTTTATGAATTGTTTCAGATTGCTTTCAGAGGACCGACGAGATTGACTTGTAGTTTTGAGCAAGGGGCCATTCGAATATCGACGCCCATCTCTTCCTATCCTGTCGAACCTTCCATTTCGCTCAATTTTTCTCCACCGTCGGGTCATGAGCCGATCCTAATATATTCCTGAAATTTTGTTTTTGCAAAATAACGGTGAAAATTGGAGAGAGCCGCGATGACGTCAGCGGGAGGGGGAGGAGGGGGTTCGGGCGGGTTGATCGGAGTGAGGATTCGGACGGAGGGCTGAGCTTCGCAGTGAATAATAAGAATTAATGGGCATGCCCTCGATTTTCCGGGTCGTCAGAACCTGCCTGGGGCTCTCCGAGAGACGTGCGAAAATCTTCGCCTTTGATTATATATTTGCACGTCTGAATTTGCGGCCTTTTCCACTTTTACCCGAACCGTCTTGAAGGCCCGTGAAATTCGGTGTTTCTCTCCTCCGGCGAACTCAATATCTCACGACCGAAAAGCGGAATATTTGCGAGCGTGCAGAGAAAATAAAGAAGTGAATTAGTCGCAGCGGTGAGGAAGGATTTGGCGGCTCCGTTAATGATGGACGGCTCTCCAAACTGAAAACGCAGGAACCGGAAGTGTGACATTGTGCTAAAGGTCAGAGCTTGGTAGATTTTTTAGATGTACCGTTCCTTTTTTTTTGCTTGCAGTGCGGAGAGGTTTTCCATTGTCGGGGTGAAAGCATACTCAAAGGATTAAAGGAAAATTAAACAATTTTTCGTCAATGCAAACGTAAAGGAGGAGACAAAATTCATTTAAAATATGTAATTATAGGCATCACAATACTAATAGTCGACATTCAATAAACTTAATTGATTAAAAACCCATGTTGCGTAATGAATTCAGCAAATTCTGATTGGTGTTACTTTTTTGCAAGCATACTGGAATTTGATTATTTATGCAATACTTACTCGCGGGATAGTGAATTATTACCCGGGAGATTTTGCGGTGATTTCTCTAGTATCTCCAATTGAATATCTTCCTGTAATTTCTCCTTTGGTTAATTCAGACATGCATGAATTGACCAAGTTGTAAGATAGGTTTGTTGACGAGGAAATGGAGAAATACGAAAAAAAGAAGACATTCGTCTATGTTTTGAGCGAAACATATTGCAGATCAGCTAAACGTGTTTTTATTTTTTGATAATTTAAGTTTTTTTACAGCAAGATTTGTTATACATCTCTCCCAGTTTCATACACTCCAATGAAATTAAATACTTTCTTTCTTTTCTAAACTCCTGAACATGTTGCTGTGGCGCAGTGGCGTCTGCGGGGCCATTATTGCCTTCGTTAAATAAGTTCATTGCTATCGTTTCAAAAAGTTTGCGGAATGAAAATAAAACGGAAAAGATAATCGGGCATTCTTCAAAAGATATGACATGTTAGATGTAATTTGTATGGATGGTTATTATATTTAAACAGAAAAGAATAGTTTTTTTATAAAAATAAAATGTTTAAAATACGCATTCAAGCTACTTTCGTTCATTTAAGAACAATATGAATAGGTAATTCATTATAATTTTAATATGTAGCTCATATTAACACTACCCCCGTTTACCCTACATAATGTCCGTCAGTTTACGTAAATTGTCTGTTTATCTTTTTCTTTAGACACCTTTTATTTAATCCTTTTTTAGCGTAATTGGCTTAAGATTCTTAGAATTAGAACCGAAAATATTTGTAATCAGAATGAATATTTTCAAAATTTTGAAAGCATCGGAAAATAAAGTTAATGTATTGAGTAATGTCGTTTATTTGAATTTCGATCCTGGTAGCATAACCGAGAAGTAACCCACGAGTTGAAAGGGCATTCGGTGAATAATTTCTTTGCCGGTTACCTTTGTTCTTTTTCTATTCGTGCCTGCTATGAGTTTCGAAACTGAATTTTAAATTCATACCCGTGAAACACTTCATCCGTTTTTCCGAATGGAATACGATTTCTTTGCGTCTTGGAAATTATATGTTTCCACAATTATTAGCAATGCTGCATTAGCATAAGTAATTCTATATGTTCAAGGTGCATTCAGTTCGCTTTTTCAGGGAAAGTAAAATGGGAATTCAGCCATGGCGGTACGGGAAATTCAAGTTTCGAAAGTATCGGTCGTCATTTTCGAGGGCGAAGCGCTGATAATGCCCCATAATGATGACTCTCTTGAACATTTCGTTTTCCATTTTTTTCGACTCAAAGCAAGCGCAGCCTATAATAAAGTTTTTCTTCGAATAAGTTGAGATATTTTCCGATAGCTGGATTTATATGTTATTGGAATGATGTGGTATAGAAGATATGACATGTCGACGCTGGAGGCAAATTGTATTCCTTAAAATCGGCGACTCCTTACGGCATGGGGATATGTTTGCTAGAGAATATCGAGGGCGCTGTTGAACGAATTTAATGCTTTAATACATTTATTAAAATGGTATTATAATGTAGTTGAGGGTCTGTCGCAATCCCTCATAGAAAAGTGTGTGATTGTAAATATGTGGAACTAGATTTTTGTAGAGTTTTGGAAGACGCACTCTGATGACGGATGATGCTCCATTAAACTCTGTTGACTTATTTCAACCGTTACTGTGTTTAAATGAAATCATGAACATTTTTCCTCAATGAAAAAACTTATATTCTTGAAAAAATCATGTGTAGTGTAGGAAGAGGAATCCCAATTTCATAATTCGGAGTAATGTTGCATCTTTTATCCTTGCATAACATTTAAAATCGGTATGGCAAAATGTATCTATTTATTCTACAATGGTTTTTAATATTTCCTTGGCCTAAAATATTGTCGAATATTATTTAGAGGTATCTCTCTTACTTTAGATTTGAATAGCACCCACCGAATTCATTAGTCCATGGCCTTACGTAGTAAGTCTGAATTTAATTATTGTTTTATATACTCGATCACTTGCAGATAGTGAAGATTGATTGACTCCTCAACAAAGCTTTGTTGAGGAGTGACACTAATTGCTCGGATTAGGTGCTATGTCACTCTATCTCCGCTTTTGGATAATTATTCCAACTATTTGTGACTATTTTTGGGAGAAGGTTTAGTATAAAGAATGCGAGAAAGTTTCATCATCGACTTGTTTGCATGTACTGTTATATCGGAGCCTTCGGCATGAGTCGAACGTGAATTTCTAGTAGCATTTTCCAGTGAACATGAATCGACGTTATCCTGGCTCTCTCGTGTATTTAATGTTGTCCTATTACTCCAATTGTATTTCTGGTCGTAAGTTCACACCAATTTCTCTGTAAGTTACATTGATTTACACAGTGGCAATTCTCCCGATGTTAGGCACCAGATTGTTACAAGTAAACGAATACTCATTTCACGCTCTGCATATATGGTTTGATTGGAATGTAGAATTTACATCCGTGCCATTTGGCAGATTAAAACAACTTGTGTATTATCTTTGTTTCCATGGAATGGATGAAACAATTGAAATCTTCAAGCACAGAAAGCCATCTTCACTTTAAATTAACGTCATCAGAATGTGTCCTTCGTTTTCGACCGCCATGGTCACCAGTTCTTGAGTTAAATTTGATCCAGCTTGTCCAATCATTTGGCCAATTCGTTCGGTTAACTCTATTCAATTGAGCTTATTCTTTTTTATTTGTTTAATCCATCCCGTTTGGCATCTTCTTCCAGGTTCTCGCTGCTCACTCGTCCTCCAGCAAATGTCTTCACTTGTCTCTCTCAATGTGTCTTCCTCTTCGGAACATTCATCCACCTTCTTTCTTCTCCGACCTTTCGTAGTAGGTCGAATTCGATTCGTCCATTTCACCCTGCCAATCATCCTGTGAAACCACGTCAAGGATAGAGTCACCGCCTTTTATTTGTACGGTCAAATATTCTTAGTTCTCCCGTGTCAGTCTGTATGCTTTCATATCCGTTTTTCATGGGCACTATGGTTATTCATTCAGCAACATTGCCCTCTTTTTTTTAAGCTTATAGTTATTTTAAAAACAAACTGGCAATTGTATTAACGTGTAAGCGATACAGTAGTTAGGTCACATTGAACTTCGATCCATGACACAGTTACAGCGCCACTTCAGTAGCGGTTTGCAGGTAGGGATGAAGAGAAGGTCAGAAGACGGGGATAACTGAAGGGAAGACGTCGACAACCTGCTCAAGCAAATTGACTAGATGGTGACGATGTTCGTAGTCACCGTAAGCGTCTGGTCGCCATAATACGGGACTTGTAACTACAGGCAGAGGGTTACGCGATTGTGGTGTTAATCACCATTGAGCTTCCGGCCAGATCTTCGACTTCCCCCGACTTCTTTTTTTCATCCCCGTCTTCACCTAACGGAGCCCACCTTTGCGAGAGGAGGGGGGTTGGGGGATGGGGTGGGGGGGGGAGGCCCTGGGGGTTGTTAGGGCACCTTTACTTGGTGGCCGAATCCGATCACTACCCCTCCGCGTCCCACCTTCCCGTCAAAGGCGGCCTCCGCTCCCCCCCTCCCGCCTCTCAATATCCTCTCCTCACCCACCCACAGGCTACGCCTTTTTGAGATCAGCACACCTTTCCCTTTCTTCTTTCCCTTCCTTTGTCTCCGCCAAACCCTCTCTCCGTCGTCCAGAATCCTCTTTGTTTTTCCGTCTTCTTCACCTTTCTCACCCCCCCCCCCCAGCCCCTGACTCCCTGCCCTCGGCCCCGAATTCTTCAGGGGATAATAAGAAAATCCGCCTGCTCCGATCCCCCCGAAATTTCCCGCACCCCTCCCTTACCTTCGCCCCTTCTTAATCTCGTTTAGTTAGTTGAATTACCTCGTTAGGTTGGAGTGGCGTTCGCCGGAGGTGTTGAGGGATGGCGGGGAGGAGGGCTGGAGGAAGAGGGTGAAAGTGGCACTTCGCGTCGCAAAGAATCCGGGACGAACAATTCGACGGCCTTGGGTGGGAGGGGCACGATCCATTGTGTGGCAGCGTGGCCCTTGATTGTTGAGTTTTCGCGTTGCATTATGGGCAGAGCCGCAGCGTGGAGGCGTTCCCAATGTAGATGGTTTAGTCGCTGAGGCAGTTTCCGTCTTTCAAAATGAGTGCAGCGCATATTACAGCCCATATATTTTCTTTAAGCATCCAAGAGTACTGTGAGAAGGATGTTTCCGCGCGCCAAAAGGTTTTGAGGCTATTGTTACACCTTTAATTTGCTATACATTTCATTAAATGGATCGAAATAGAGTCACATGTATTTCGACGTTCCTAGGGCTTTGAGATTTTTTTTTCTTCATGTTTTTTTTATATTTACGTTAGGTTACGTTAATATTTGTCGATGTGTTTACCCTAATGCCTACCCTTCCTTAACTCGATATCTACAGCATTTATATACAGCTTCGTATCCCGTGAATAAATACGCAAAGGTCTCTTGTACTCACTGCTAATGCAGAATTCCAAACTGCATTTCAGCGTTAAACCGTGAATTTCTTTCGAGAAATGGGAGAGCTTTTTGGTAATCATTTGGAAAAACACAATACCTTGAAGGGATTGTGTAGAATTCACCGTGGGACAATTACTGTTGTCTAAGTTTAATTTAAAACTACTCTTATTATTCGCAACACGGCACATGCAGGGATAATCCAGTCTTATTTGTTTAATTTAGCTTACCGGAACACTCCTCTGTGTTAATGGTTATTACGTATTGGCATATCTTGTAGCAGTGTAACTGTATTCCCCCAAATGGTGGGCATAAATATTCAAGTCGCATCGAACGTGAACTGGGAGGGCATCCAAAGACCGGAAATACGAATCGTCCATCGTGCGCCTTGTTTCCACCCTCTCTCCGGAGGATAGGCACCACTTTCCCATCCATCAATCATGACACCGAATGTGTTTCTCCCTCGAAGATCGCAATGCGCTATACTGGCGTAATGGCTGTCGCCTGTCCTCAAACGTTCGGGGCCACCCCGGGCTCAGTGCTGGCGAACGGCCGATGGGCCGCGAAATATGCTACATTAGTTTAATTATTTTAAATAATTCAAGTAATAGTAATTCTTTGTGTAGCCTCTTAAGATGTTACTAGAGTGCAATAGAGGGTGTGGTACTGGGTAAGTGAGGCAGAGTATAGAGTAGAGTAAGAGGGAAAGAATATGGACATTTTGGATCGAATTAAGTGAGGTGAGAAGTGTGCAGTTGTTCTAAAATGCTAGTTAGAGATTAGAAGCACAATAGACACCCACAGTTCTGTTATAAGAGGGTAGATTACTAATGATAAAAAGCATTTATTACAGTATCTAATTTTGAAACACTGCGCATTGGAGGTAAGCTACTATGAAAAAGAGCGATTAAATAATGAGTGCGTGGTGGGTTGCCGAGATTATTTTATTCTATCATCATCGCTCGTAGCATTCAGATGCTCAATTGTTTGCGAATAAATTGCATATTTAAGTGTGGCACTTCAACTGTTGATCTCTTTTCATGATGTGTCCCAAGATTTTGCAGGATGTTGATGTTAAATAAATCGGTCTGTAATTGCTTGTGTCTTCCCTATCGTCGCCTTTGTCGGGAGGGGACCTTCCCACAGTCTCCCCATCCTACCTTATGACGTAGCTTCAAACCTGAGGCGTTGAACCTTCCTCTAACGAGTTGTAAAAATCTGTTTTTAAATAAGGCGCAATAACTTCCGCAATGTTACTGTGAATTCTTATTTTTTTAATAGGGGCAGTTGAGAAATTTCTCGTGGATGCCCTGTGACGAAACACAAATATTCCCCCTGACCTCACCGTTTTCCTCAGCCCCGCCGTCCCTAAAGTGCACGTTTTCCTTCGGGTGGTTCCTTTACACCCACTCCGATGCGCCGTGCACCCGCGGAGCACCCTCCCACGACTTGAGTTGGTGCTTGGCCCACGCGCATATTAAACACAGCGTATGCGAGCGCCCTCTCTGGTCGGCGGCCTGTTCACCACACGCCACCGCCATTAAACATTCACCGTGCACCGAAGGCCCCTTGTGCATCGCCACCATGCCGTCATTTCGCCTCGCTGGGTTTTCCGCTATCGTGTGGTGTTTGTGGCGATGGTTCCCCATCAGCCTGCAGTCCCCCCACTCCCCTGCCTTCCCTATCTGCCAGGTGAGCGCGCGGGGCCCCCCGTACCGTGAGTCACCGGGCACCGTTACCCCGGGCCAAGGAAGCGGGGGTTCGGGGCGGCCGCGGAGACCTCGCCGTCACCGTGATTGAGGCCGTCGTAGTAACTGGATGAATAAGTCATGAATTTTAAACATTCAGAGTGATGTAGGAGGAGGGGGGGCAATCAGTTTGGCTTAATTTAAACTGCGGAGTAGCGTATGGTTGCGGTTTGATTGGGGCGGGGTTGGGGAGGGGTGGAATCCAGTGGGGGCGGAGCTTTTAAATTCGTGATGAATCGTGGTCATCTGGGGGGCCGACACCGAGGGGTTTTTCGATCGCTTCCCGCTTTTCATTTGTCGGCCGATATCCGTGGCGTCGTCAGGGCCGCGAGTGCCAGGGGCGGGTTTCCTTCATTTTTTATGGCCGGGCCGTGAATTTTTCACCTTCCCCTTGCCTCTCCCCCCCTCCCCTGATTAACGATTTAATAATGGACGCTTTCCGAAGGTCCCACCTCGCCTTTTTTTTTGCAATTCTCGCCCAAAACCGCATTTATTTCGCCCTCTCGCGGTGATTATTCCATCTTCCCCCCACTCTCCAGATTGGACTGGACGGAATTAGTTATTAGCTCGTTAATATTCGGGAATGCGTTTGCTGCTGTTTTAAACTTTAATTGGTCACTCAAGAGGTATCCCGCGAATCGCTTTGTCGAGTTTCTGGTGATGTTGGTATTTTAAAATTATTGTATTCGAAATGATTTAAAAAACGCTGAGTAAAGTTCATGTAAAATTTATGTTTTTGGGATTTGAATCTCCCTGACGACATTTATCGATTTTTCGGCTGATGAAAATACTCCAATAAATTTTTGCAGAATCTTTTTTTTATGTTCCAGAATAGGAGTACGTTTATGAAATCAATTAGTAATTATTGCGTTATGGTGCCCCAAGCGCCTGAAGCCTTTTGGTACTGTGCTCAAAAGTGAACTAAATGCGATGTCTCCAGTCGGAACATGCGTGTTCAGTGGATGGAGGCTGCTTTTTCCCATTTTCTTCTGGAGTTGTCAGAAAATGCTCTGGGGCATCTGAATGGCTTGCAATCGGACTTTTTTTCGAGTGTCTTATGACTAGGAGCGCTTTGTCAAAATTGTGCCATATGATTCCCTTGCTTTTTTGATATTATTTCGATGTCCATCGTAGAGTTGGGACGTAAAGGATTTGGAGTAATTCAGTAATTGATAATTTACATCGTATATAATATTGACAAATATCTTATGCTCACAGGGAAGCATCGTAATTTTAGGGAATAATGGAATTAAAGTTCAGGGAGTAACGTTTATTCTCATGAGTTGTATGCGAATGTTTAAACTAAATCAGATACTTTTGCGCCCGCTAAATATCTTCTTAAAAACTATTAATCTGTGATTTATTTGATGACGCTTCATTGTTTTTTCAGGAGTCATTTTAATGGGGTCATGACTCTGTGCCACAAGATTATTTCATGTGTCGTGTTACTGTTATTTTTTTCATCAGTTCGGAAATAATCACGCACGTGCGAATGCCTACGTCATCGTTATTTTGCGTAATGTAATTGAATAATATCCTTCCCCCGTTCCCCGTATATGTGCTTGGGATTGAGATTTATGCACCCCTGTAACCCTTAATGTTTTTATGCAGGAGTTGTTAATTTCCCTCCGTGCAATATCTCGGGAATTATTCATCAATCCACCACAGCTCCCTTTTCAATGTGGGCTGCTGACGGTGGGAGAAAATCAAATATCTATGGAATCGTGCACTTGAAAACATTCACTCCCCCGACCTGATGTAAGTTAATTGTTTTTGTGATGGTATTACTCTATGCAAGCAGAATGGCGTCTATGCCGAGAAGTAGGATCGTTTTGCGTCGCATTACGTATGCTGGCCGAAAATCCCCCGGGGATTCCCGAGTCTCGAGATGGCACCTAATCCCGCGGGAGTCCGCGGTATTGCACTCTCCATGCCACGGCAGTGGGGACACTACGTTGATGATTATCACCGAAAGAGTCAAGCATTTTGTCCATATTTCATACTAATCCCAATATGCTTACACAAATGTGAACTTCTTTATAATTTCTGCGGCTTTCACGTCACCACAGTCTATTTACCCAAAATAAAGGGTACGTGATAATTTTTCCGTGTCCGCACGATTACCTTGCCTGGAAGATCCTGAAAAAAGAAAGCCCTATATTCCGGGTCGGCTTATAGTATGTCGGGTGCACTTCAACTTGTTATAAATAGGCGAAAGATCGAATTTTTCTGGTCACAATGGGGTTCAACTCGCGAGGAACGTAATTTTCACAGGAGAACGACAATCAGGGTCTTGATCAGCGAGCCGGAAACATACGGTAGAACGGTTAGTTTTTTCCTCCAACTCAGTTCCGTAACTGCAAATCAACGACCCTTGAAGGTTTCAATTCGGTACTCCGCTCCATGATCAGTTCTCAATGGCCATGGATTCATTCCCGCGAACGCCCGATTCGCGATTACCTCATCACGCCCATTATGCTTCTCGCCGTCAGACGTGAATAATAATAGTTTTAGGAGAGGCAACGGACAGCTGAGGTCATTTTGCCATTAGGTATGGACAGGATAGGGTGCAGGTTGAAGAGAAACCCGGCGTCAGCATTGGCCCACTCTTAACGAAAGGCGCCAGGGGATCACTCAGCTTAACGTCCCATCCGACGGACGGCGTACGCACTCTCAGTGCCCTCCGCAAGGCACCTCAAGTATGGGTACCGGGATACCACTGAAAAATATTCAACGCCACCGGTAGTCGAACCCGGTCCTCTGGGTGGAAAGCCCGTATGTCACCTTCAGTATGCCAGCATATCAATCACTGCCAGTAAGCAGAGCCAGTATAAGCCAGTATGTCAGTGCCACTAACCACCGGACCAGGTCGATCCCCGTTAGACGTGAAGTAAGCTAAATAAAGTCAATTTTTTTAAACATAATATGCTTCGTGGCGCCTAGATAATAACAGTTACACTCTTCATTCGCAAAATTCATCATCATTGCTCAAACAAACAGAAACGCCCTATAGTTGCAATAAAAATGTGCAGATTTGCGTTACTTTTACAAAAACGTCACATTCAAGTGAAGTTGCGTACTTAAAGGTTTGTTCCGATACCTTTTCCGCGCGTCCATGTCGCAGCGTGCGACTAAGATGCGTGTCTGACGGAAATGTTTCGTCTGCATTAGTCACTCGAGATCCTAATGTTAACCCATAATTCAAATGCTTACGGCGAACCGAAAGTTTAACGTTCTTAAAAAATGTCCTCGAATCGGTTGTATTCAATATTTGATCGAAAAATGTATTCAATGCGCGTACATTCCAGTGCCTTTCTGCCGGGCATAGGCCTTTATTTGCAATCGACTTGAATTGGGAAGCAGCCGCTTTACCAATTTAATTTTGTCATAGGATTCCCGCTGCAGCGGAGTGCGGTCGCATCCCATGGCCCACCGCCTGTCACCCGCACGCCTCGGCCGGCCAACCCACGGAACATGCGTTCACGCTACCAGTAATTAATTCACGGCCGCCCGATCGGCGACTGGGTGCGAGGATGCCCCTCCATTCTCCGTCAAGCCTCAACTGCCTCCCTCCCAACCAACCCCCTTTCAACCCGGCACCGCCAGCCTTTCACTCCTGCCGTCCTCCTCTCTACCGCCGTCTTGTCAAACGCTCTCTCCCTTGACATAGGCCGGGCGAAACGCAGGTGGCAGGGGGGAGCCTAATTTAGCCCCAGCCAATAGCCATGCGACTAAGAATATGGAGAATCGTAGGGCACTGACTTTTGAGTTGCACTTGACCGCACGGCGCAACCTCTGAGAGAAGCCGTTGAAATAAAACCTTGGCTAATTTTTAAGATTTCGTCGCTCTGATCGTTAGATCTCTCCGCAAATCTCTCAGTGCGCATTCCGTGATCGTAAGCTATGAATATCAAGTACAAAGTGTAACAGCCCTGAGAGTATGAGGGGACTATTTTATGAATTTTAGTGGTTTCTTGTTGGAAGGGATGCGGTAAATTTCGATCAAGAGAAATTTCCTCGCCCTATCCAGGATTCTAATTATCGACTCGAGGAGGTAATGATCCGAATTAAATGTATCCTTTCTCAAATCTTCCGCCTGAGCATAGCTACGTGTCCCCAGATTACAGCTTGTTGTAGAGCGGTATAAAAACAGAAAAGATTGCACGATATTGCTTTTGACATGCAGGGGGGCAATTCGAATTTAAAAACATAAATTGGCGGGTGGAAAGGAAGCGGGTCACGAAGCCGAAGTCTTTGGTCTTTATCAGGCTCTCCTTTCCCTGCGCCAGTATTTCTCCGGCCACTTAGGCTGACGAATTGTTCAGCCTAGAGTATCCGATAAAACCGGACTCCAGGATTTCGGTAAGATAGTATATTCTTATACTTAATAACAACAAGTGAAGAACAATTTTCTACGCGTCCTCAGTCTAGAAGTACACGAGTTAACTCCGTGCAATAACCAATTCATGGCTCTGGATGACTATTGTTATAAAGAGGACCAATTTTAAGGTTTCAAAATACCTAGCACTTTCATCTCCTGCATTATTCAACATACGTGTAGAATGAATGATAAATGAATGTATTGATTAGAAGGATACAATTTTCTAAATCAAAGTAAAGTTCAAAACTTTTATTTTGACCTTCGTTCATTTTTTCAGTGATTGGAATTTACTAAACTTTGTTTGGAAAGCCAGTGCAGAATTTTTGAGATGATTAATAATCCATCCATGAGATATGAGATGTCATTTTGTCCACGAACGATAAGGGATCAGAATAAAGTTGTCCGACCGCGGTAGGGGTAAACATATTCGGATCAAAATTATCCTGTGTTCCACCCCCGGCCACACACCCTGGTGGTGGCTTTTAGCCCATTAAAAAAATGCTAAAATATGCTATGCTACTCATATAAATAAATAAATATATTTTTATATATTTCTAACGGTTAATAGTATTTTTATCTTAATAGTTGAACAAAAACCTCTATTTAATAGGGAAGGTGATCGACAACTGAGGACATTTGCGCCATTAGGTGGGTAAATTTCTTGAGGTGGGATTTTCAGGGAATAGGGAGCAGGGTGGAGAGAAACCCGGCGTCGGCATGGTGCTTCTCGAAAAGGAAGACCGCAATGGGCCCAAACGTTGAGGTCCCATCCGGCGCGGCGCGGTCTGCCTCTAGTGCTCCCGGCATGGCATAACTCTGAAATATTTATTCATCACCGGGGGTTTCGAACATGGATCCTCGGAATGGGAAGCCGGTACAGGGTATGAGGCATAGAAGCCAGTACAGGCTATGTGGCATAGAAGCGAGGGCGGGACTAGGGTTTCTTAACTGAGTAAGTTTGAAGAGGTGACGAAGTAGTTAATGTGAAGTAAAGCATAGAAAGTAAACATGACGTGTGGTACTGAATAATAGTTTTTAGGGACCGTTTAAGTCTTACCTGTAATACGGGGATCACATTTGATGAGTGTTTTCCTAATTATTATGTTTTAGTTAGCTAAAAGCTATGTGATTTTTCGGGTACTAGGCTATCTTGGGAAACCATAACCGAAACAGGGAAAGGAACTGGCCCCCCTACCCTGATGTGTGAATATTCACACGCCGTATAGGGCTTAGTACTGGGTGAACTCTACCATCATCTACGAAACCGACCTTCGGTTTGAATACTGTGTTTTTGGTTTTTTTAGTTAGCAAAAATGCTGATTGTCTTTTCATTATATAAAATTTTCAAAAGTGAAAACTTTCTTACGTTTAAAATTTGAGAATATAGTAAAAATATGACAAAGCCTAAATGAGATTAAGATAGGATTTTTTTATTTAGGTGGTGCACAAACAGGCATTTGATTTAAGGGGAGATATATCAACCGAATAAATGGTTTGTTTTGGTACCGTACGTACGGTCGACCTTCCCTTACAGCACCATCGGGAAGATGTTTTAAGATGCGCTCACGTAATTACTCGGCTATGAGTTTCAGGAAATCAAAATGGTTTAAAGGACGCTGATGGCGCTACTCAATTTAAGGAAATGTAGTCATCGGGGTGTGGTGGTGATGATGTACATAATTAGATCGCCACGCCAGCCAATCCGCTCCTTCCTTCCGTGCCCTCGCTCAGGGGCAGTAATTAGCATTTATTGGCGCTCGTGTCCGGGTCAACCACTCGTGCATATTCTCTGTCCTCGGCACCGGCGCTACTTGTGTCGCACTCGGCCCAAGGCTTACTTTCACCTCTCTCCCTCCCCTCCTCTCCACGCCCCCTCTCCCTCCCTCTCTTCCTTTTTGCGGTGCCAATCATTAATTCCGCACCCCGGACCTCATCTGTTTCGCCCCTCGTGGCGTCCGCCGCCGCGCCGGCAGGGGGCGTCCCACAGAGACGAGACGGCGCGCGGGCAGTGTCGGGTTCATTGCGACGACCTCGCTCGACGGACGCGCCCGCTTTATCAAAAGCGCCCTCTTTGACGGCGCGAGTAATTTGCCGTGAGGTGGGGGTAATTAACCCTAGTGCCAGTTTAGAATCCACGACGTTTTGTCGTTTTCATCGATTTCTCTCGGCGAGGTTGGTTAAAACGTGTCCGTCCTTACCCTCGTCGAATTACGTACACCCCATCTAAACCCTCGATTTTCTTTCGTTTTGCGCCACCGTTAGGTCACGTTTTTTCACCTCTTCTCCGTGTTTTATCTGTCTACCTTAAAGAGTTATGCAAACCGTGCAAAGGAATGTAATGAAATTACCGCGCTACATTCATCATCGCTGATTTAGCCGTCACAAATCACTTTTTAATGAATGATGCTTAAGTATTCAGTTACATCGAAGTGGCATATTTCGTGTCAAAGAATGTGGGGTTATTTAATGGCTAGTAAATATCTTTTTACTTCTCTTCTTCGAAATGATTCTTAATCATGCGTTTTCCTTTTATTAATTCGCCAGATTTTACGGAGAAAATATTGCAATGCAGTTCCAAGATTTTATTTTATTTTTCTTTCGGTTCGGAGATACTGCCCATATATTGTTTATCATACCGTCGCCATGAAAGGCTAACTAAGAAACCTGATTTTCACAGCTTCAAGTCATTTTTGTGGATGGAGGTGCCACAAAAAAACTGGAGGTTTTGTCCTTTGCATGCATTTCGCTCTTTGCACGTGTTTGGGAATTGCCTTCCGGGATCATGTGTTTTTTAATTTAATTATTATTTTCTAGTACCATGTAAGCCACCGCTATGATGTGTGAAAGGGGGTGAATACATACCAGACTAATTTTCATCCAAATGCTTTTACCCTTACCGCGGTTGGACAACGTTATTACGATCCCATATCGGTCGTTGAAAAAATGACATCTTGAGTATATTTGTTCTACACTTAACCTCTCTAATTGACGAAATGCGGGAAAGCTATGTGTTTCATGAATTGTTTTTAAGAATTTAAGACATCTATGCTAGTTGACTTGGTGTTACCTATTCCACTTAACGTATTCTCATCTTTTCCGAATTACATCCACCATTTTCTTCAAGATTCCTAGAGTCACTAAGAATTTGCCATAGGGATATAATAATTTGCGTTCGACTTCATCCATTTGTTGTTAATTTTTCGAAGGCATGACTTTTGATATGAATCAAAGGGCCGTGAAAACACAAAAGTGACAAAACCAGTTCTTTCATGCATTTCTTTGCGTCTTGATTTTTTCGCTTTTGAATGCGAGGTGGACGGAAGAGATGAATGCTGGGAGGAGTGAAGAGAGACAAATTATGCGGAATTGAAGAACTGTTTATTTCAGTGTAGGGTTGTATGATGTGTAGTGGTGTGTTCGACGGGGCTTAGAGCATGGTTAGTCTCTGTGTCCATTAAAAAGGTACCACAACCCTTAGACAAACTTTAAACATTTATTTTTCATTGCAATTTTCACGGATCTCCGTCATTGTTGGAAGATCTTGGAATTCAGACTGGAATAAATCAGAAATAATTAAGTATTCATGTATAGTTGTTGAGGAATAGTTCATATGTAACGAATAATATTATGCATGCAGAATGCAGGAGGAAAAACTTATTTTGTGTCAGAAGTAGTCTGGTGTGTGATCACCCCCTGCCACACACCCTGGCGGTGGCTTGGTGGGTACTATGTCATGTAATATAATGTATTAAATTGTGCAGAATATGTTCGTTGTTGCTTGCTATTACTGTTATTATGAAGTGCACCTTTGAAATGACCCATGAGTCATTTATTTCGACCAATGTTCTCCTTCAGTCAGGATTTAACGATATTATGGCTATTCTGAAAAAATTTAAAGTTTCGGTTAGAGATAAAGATGCTGGGAAATGATAAAAGTGTCCGTAAAATAATCATCAATATCATCCGCCGATTCTCACCCAGGAGCTCTCCTCAAAGCCACGCTCGAATCGACGCATGCGCAATGGAGCAGGATCGTGGCGTGGGAGTTCTTCGCCGTGTTGTTGGGCTCTAGCCGACAATCAACTCCCGCGGCGCCCCCCCACCCACCCACCCACTTCGCACTGCAACCCCCCGGTCCCCGTAAATTCGCAGTTGTCAATGCTCCCTTTTTGTGTTCCCATGATCTGCTTTCGTATCGGCGTTTTTTATTCTGCTCTCTCTCTCTCTCTCTGGCATCGCGGCCGCCATTGCAAGCCCTGCATTCGCGCTTGATCGCCGTACACAATAATCGTTATCGGTCGGATGTTTTTTTTTTGCCTAATTAGCGCTCGTCCTTTTGTTGTTTCGCGGCCCGCGAGTGTTTTTATTCCGCCCTCGTCGTCGGTGGCAGCAGACAAGTGATTGCTCCCCTTTGTCACATCCAATCCCTGATGCGTATTTTTCGGATCGTTGAAGAATGTAAATGATTTACTCTCCCTGCCCATCATTCCGGGGTTTACTTTTTTCATTAAAGTGGGCCATAAATCAGCTAATGGAGCGTTAAAAGAATAAGACCAATGAGGAAATCTTTCCGTGACGACCATTTGAACGAACCGTGACGAACTCTGTATCGCGTCATTTCGCGAACGTGTAACACAATCGTGCATCAGTCTTCGGAGGATTTCGAATCACTTTGGAATTATTTTAAAGGTGATCTAGAAAGTAGACTTCAAAGTTCAGTGGATATCGAAATGAATTATGAAGTGTCAAAGTCTCACGGAGCGAAGGTTAAACTGCCGATTGAATGTCTTGCATAAGTTGGAAGGTGGTCTCATTAGAAGTAATGTGAAAATGTATTATTACCCCCATCGTACTACGGTTGGAGAGATCATGTCAATAAAATTAGAGATATTTAAGTGTAGAACAGAAAATCAGATTTAAGACGTCATTTTTTCCACGAACGATAAGGGATTATTTCCCGTATATCGTGGAATTGATACCGTTCCTTATATTAATTCCACGATAAATCAGAAAAACGTTGTCTGATTATTGTAGGGGTAAAAATATTATGGCCAAAATTAGTCTGGTGTGTATTCATTCCCTGCCACGCACCCTAGCGGTACCTTGCAGACTAGTAAAATATCTATTGACTTTATGATGTCTAATTATTTCGCTGTCCTGTTCAACATTTCGGCAGTTTAAAAAATATTTTGGGCGTTATTCCGTGTTTGGTTGTACACTTCATCACGTCATGTTGTACATTTCGAAGCGCTAACAACAGCCACTCTGCGTATTGCTCTGTTTTGCTTTGTTAGTACTTAATTATTTGATGTATTATTTTGCTAGGGTTAACTTATTGATTTTTCCGAAAGAATCTTTGATGTTGCATGACTGGTGTGTAATCACCTTCTGCCACACACCGTAGCGGTTGCTTGCATGGTAATACCTGTATGTAGATAAGATGCGGAAAACAAATGTGCAGGGGAACGTGGGAGTGTCGTGTAACGAAGGAATAGGATATGTAAAACAGCCACTGCGTCATCTACATGTGAATCACCCGGTGATTAGCTGATGATAATCCAGTCGAACGGAAGGAACTACTTATAGAGGTTCTGGAGAAATTTTAATTATCGGTACACGAATGACCAGATGTGGTTGCCTGAAACTGGATTCACATATATTTTTTTACATACAAAGAGTACGAATTTTCGCTTTTCGCATGTGTTGAATAAAATCACTCGGTGTGACAGCTAGGAACATTTTGTGTGCGAATACAAAATTATAGATGAAATTATTACGCATGCGACAAAAATAAAACTTGACTGACGAGATATTTGCATTTTGTCAGTCAGCTCTGAAATTTTCTTTTTTAGTTCATCCCGATAAAATTTGGCTGCTGTTTACCCTTTATGATAGAGTTGAGAGAAGCCGTAAGTTGGGGACACTAAATCATAATGCATGAGGCAGAAAGCAGATTTCGGTGTACGACTCGTAGTACTGGTTTGTGGCCTGTATTTCCTGGATGATCGGAGTGCCTTCGAGGAGGCTGCGCTTGGATGGAGCGGGGGGAATGAGTGGAATGGGGACGGGGGCTGCGAAGGGCGAGAGCCGTGGGTTTGTTTCGAAACGCGTGCAATCCCTTGCACGAGACCCCATCCGAAAAGTTGTCTTTTGACGGCCGTTGTCAGGCGTGGCGGTCCGTCGGAGGGACTTTCTCGAGTCCACCCGAGTGGAAATTGATTCCTTTCATTGGAAAGTGTGTGTTGGTCCTCCTCCTCTGTTCTCTCCGGGCGCCGGGTGGGGAGACGTGAGGATGGGCGGGGTGGAGGCTGCGGAAAGAGCCTTTTGTCGAACGCCCGACGCCATTCCCCGCGGGAACGAACGCTTGTATTAAAATTTTGGGTTTGTTCGTAGATAAAAAAAGAGCATCGTTCTTTCAGATCTCCATTCCCGGGAATCCACTTTGAAAACGAGTCGATTCACCAATCAACACGCGACTAGAATGCGTGTCGTTATTCTTTGATGTATGCGAGAGAATCCAGGTCGATAGCCGATTAGCATTTTTCACGAGGCATGTCGGCGTCCGTGATTTATTGGGGTTGCGGTGAAGGGCGAAGCGACCGATTTTATTCTGTTATTGGCTTTTGCCCGTCTGCGTACACGTACCGGCGTGAGCTGGACTGTGGAACGATTCCTCATTCGTTTCAACCGATAGACTTTTTATCGCTCTAGATAATTCGCACCGTGCACATGGGGGTATTTTGCGTCTTCTACGCCCGGGACCACTTCATCAGCAGTGCGTACTCCTAAGACGAAACGTGTTCCACAGCTCTCTCTGGATTATGAGCTGACGCAGGAGGAGCTTGATGTGAATTTAACAGATGAACTGACAGCTAGAATAATATTACCTCGCTGACCCTGATTTAGCAATTGATTCCTTCGAAACGTATTTTGCGTACATTTCCTTAGGGAGGATAATTCTTACTTTTTCTTTGAGCTTTTTAGTATGATCTGATTAATATTTGTTATAGGTTGCTTCTTCTTCAACATTACATAAATAAACGCTGCTTCCTTTATTCGGAATGGAATTGCTGCCGACTTCATGATAGCGCACTGTCTAAGCGGAACAACCTTTCTCCATGTAGCAATATATATTACTCAACTCATTCTTCTGAAAGTTTTTGCAACTGCACTATTGTCACTGCACTGTTCATTTATTTACACATTATGTAGTCATTATTAACGAACCCTTCAGTCCTCTGTCAGACGCTTCAGTTCTCACATTGCTTACTCACTCTTCATTCAAGGTTCAAAGGCCCGCATGATTCCTTTTATTGGACAGGAAATTGGCTTTAGGTTTTATAATTTGCCCTTCTGGGTTGTACTGTCATAGGTATGATAAACAGATCCTTATTTCTTATCTCATTATTTTGCTTATTAAGTGTTATAGATTCTAATATTTATGCAACTTTATAAATTTAGTAATCAGGTCATCGGTTTGCGATCTTGATTCGTGTTGGGCTGATTAGTGTCAGTGCAAGTTGATTGTTCTTCCAGAGATTTAGATTAACGCTGTACGAGGCTTAATCTTTCGTATCAAATTCCTTATTTGTACTCGTTAGAATTATATCTGTGGTGCCGTGTATCCTCAACGTTTGAGACATAATTCGCAACCTTCATTATTTTGGCTTCTCGAAGGAATCGATTACTATTAGATGAAGTGTATTTGACTTATCAAACATATTTGACATTTATTTTTAAAAGCTGTCATTATTTGATTATTTAATTCATATATTGCAGAAAGGCTATTCAAAATTTTAATGTAATATATTAGAAATTCGTATCACCTGCTGAATTGGCCCAACGCATTTTTCCCGTTGTCGATTGAAGGAATTGCTTCGATTCGCAATCGCCGGTGGTGAATAGCACCGGCAATCTCTCGTCGATGACGTTTTAACGCGACTTTGAATGTGTTTTGCTTTCGAATTGAAGTTCAGTGCGAAAACAGGGTTGGACACATTTTTCGTTCGAGTCGCATGCTGGCGACATTTTTACATGGGCTATATGTCAAGTTATCAATCCCAAAAAAAAGCAGAGTTAACAAACACCACTTTTAATGTTTATTTTTAATGCTCGTGTCCCTTTCGATGGTTGGAATTCCAAGCAATTTCGATCCAACTTTTGAAAATTACGTTGGATCGTTTTTAGCATTGTCTTGGTTCAATATCCTATTTATGTAACACTCCAATATGCCTCCATAACTCATCACAAAAAAAAACTCAATTGGACATAGAAAGCTTTTGTGACGACCCCGAGCTCTTTGTATGGAGATGCGTTTTGTTTCTTCCTCATGCGTTTCCTCCTTCCTCGAATTTGCATTCGCTTCAAGTGTGCAAATGATTGGTGTTTTTTAATAACTCAAAACGGAGACTCAATTTTTATAACTGAGGGATAACAATTTTCTGTGACTATATGAAGCTATTTTTTACATTGCCGACTGTTCACGTATATTAAAATATATTTAACCCGCACTTAAAATTTCAACATTTTTCTTTTGGTTTATTATCCCTTGATTCATAAATGTTATCATAGGGGTAAGTAATTAAAAGCATTCTGATCTCGCAATAGTGGAAGGGAAGTGTTGTAGAGAGGATCTGGTTCCTGTCAAGTTGAAGTACCCGTCCACGGACTTTTCGGAAAGTATTTTGGAAGTAAAAAGTGCGAAATAAAAACTTCCGCGGAAACAGATGAAGAATATTGACAATGTACCTTACGTTCTTCACCCGGCATCTCTTATCCTCAATTCTCATGTCTCCGTAACACTATGCCAAACCTTTGAAGCATTTTTTCAATGATCACTCTCTGATTCTTTTGTCCTCTGTTGGTGGTTTTTCCATTAATATTTGCTCTGTTCCTCCTAGGGTTGCTCCTTATATTAATGGAATTTTGGCTCTAAAATACTATCGCATGATAGTTAATTTGGCGGATAGAGTGGCTCCAGTCGTCACTGTGTGGAAGCGATTCATTTTGGAAATGAAAAGACTTGGCTCTTCCACATAATAAACAGCCTTCTGCAATAAAGGTAACTTGAGAAACCTTTTATCAAACAGCAAGGACAAAATTCCCATAATGGAAAATAGTGGAGTGTATAAATTGCGTTGTGATTGCTCCGCTATTTACATTGAAGAAACCAGGAGGAAATGAACGTGTGAAAGAACATTACGCCTGTTTCAAAAACATAATTCCTTCTTCCTGTTTTGCCAACTGGACAATAACCACATTAGTGACTTTGTTCCTGAGATTTTACCTTTGGAGAAGAAAGGTTTAAGATTAGAACGTTTGGAAATTTCCAAGAACAGTCATCATGAGGGTATGTTAGTTAATGACGTGACGTATTCCTCCCGTTCCCCCCTCCTGGACTTCCCTCTGTTCCTCTCTTTCCCCTCCTCCTCCCACTTTACCACCACCTGCCCCCTCCTCTTCTCTGTTTAATATATCATATATATACTATGTGTCCTCTGTTCTTCACCTGATGATGACTTCGTAAGTCGAAACCTAGGACGTGAATAGTAAAATATATGTGGAAGAACAAAGTATCTTCTTTTCCGAGCTAATTTGGCATTGAGGAGTCCATCGTAGAAATCAGCGACGACGTCTTTTCCCTTTCGCGTCTCTGTTCTTCTGCTGCCGGATTGAAATGACATAGATTTGGAAAATATGATTGTCATCTCTGTGAATAGTTCCTGTACACATTGACATTTTCCATTTGTGCGCCAAAGAGTGTTTGCTATGTCAGGAATTCGCCTATTTTTGCAACAATCTGGCGAGTTCCAGGGTGAAGTGCAAGTGAAATAATTTCTCCCGAGTCCTCCCTAATTAAGGAGTCATTTAGCTTTCAGTCATTTTTCTTCGTTCGTTTTTTCAAAGGTTTTGAATGCGCCGCCGTTCGCTCAGTACGGACGCCCGAGCGGGAAAAAAAGGAAGCCTCTCATTTATTTGCATTGGAAACTGCAGATCGAAACACTCCATGGGTTCCTCTAGTCCTAATAATATTCTGCGAAGTTTCCCTCGAGGACACTGCTCCCTATTTCTTTGGCTGTTCGCGCCGTTCCCATCGCCCCCGGAGGCGAGCGTTTGCCAAACACTTCCACAGCGCCATTTCCAAAAACTACAATACAAACCCTTGCAGTTGACCATGGCGGAACCTTCCAATCAGCTACATCTATCACCAGTCGACATTTCACATTTTTGTGTCTTTAAAATTTTTGCATTGATTGCATTTGCGACTCCATTGCGTACTTTACGATTGGATTGCGGCATAGAGCCCCAAGTCGTAAATCCTGTCGAGTCCGTGATTTTGAAATGAAATCCTCGTGTTCAATCGGTGAGGAACACGTTGGAAATGATATGTTTGTTTTGCATGACAGATACGGCCGAGTGACTTAAAGAGGAATATGCTTTAAAACGTCTCCAACGAGACACTGCGGTTATTAAAATAGATTTAAACCGAAGGAAAATTTTAATGCGCAATATAAAATATGCGATCGATTGGAATTCGTGTGATCAATTACCAATTCCTATACTGAAGGTCATAGTAATGGGAATAATGGCATTCTTTTGGACACCTAATCGTTCTCGAGGCATTTGTAAATTTTGACGGAAAAAGTAATAGAAATCAAGCGCTACGACTGTCACGTAGCGCTTCCGTAATCAGTAGTCACGTTTAACTTTTCGCGGTAATCAGTAGTCACGTTTAACTTTTCGCGGTAATCAGTAGTCACGTTTAATTTCTCGCGGTGGCCTATAATAAGTTCTTTACCAGGTATGTTAGTAAATTTGAATCTAGTGATTGAAAATGTAATTTCATTCGCAGAAAATCTAAATAAATTTCATTTCCTTAGCTTTTTTCAGCATTACTTTCCTCAAATCTTGATTTTACATCATGTTTGCATTGACTCTCTCTAGTTGTGTTTTAATAAATCCGAATTTAGTTCGATATCCTGAGCCCTGACGAAAATATTTACCCTGGAATGGGTAACATCAAATTTATTCGCCGTGTTCGTTCCCTGAAACCGAATTCTGGGTACGAATCCTCTCTCTCTCTCGAAGATATTTCGTAACGTTTCTTCTTTCCCAGAAATATGTGTATATATTTGGACGGTCGTTCGTTGGATAAAAAAGAAGGGAGCCAAGGAGTGCGTGGGGTGTCTGACGTTGGCGCTCCGCCGCATAAATCCTCATCGGGCATTGATTGAATCAGCCGAGGTCTCATCCGTCGGCCTCCAATGGAAGCCTAATCCTCCGTCTCTCCATTCCAGAGTTGCTGCTCTATCGGCGCCTCGTCGATTTAAAATTCCCCCCATTTTCGACGCCGCAGCGATCCTTTCACTGCTTTCATAATCGCCAACAATTTCACCGTAAATCCATTCATTACCCACAAAATTGCCCCAAACGCCCGGCTCGCAACGCACGCCGCTGTTTCCATTTTTTTTATTTTATAAGATATCGCTGTATAAAGGTCCTGTGAGTTTCAAATTATCCCCCCCCCCCGATTGACTTTTTATCGACTCTCGGGGGCGGTCGATGGCCTGCAATATTCATATCCTCGTCACCGCCGTTGGAACGGTTTATCCCTCGGCGTTCGAGCACGGGAAGGAAAAGGCAACCGGATTCGGGAGGAGTTCTTGTATTTTTTTTGTTGAATTTCGTGTCATATTGGCAAATATATGACGGGCCAAAAGACCATGGCGGGCAGTTTTAATTCGTCGACGCCGTCTCGTGGAAATATGGCGGAGTAGATAGCCAGGAGTGGCCGTGTTGTGTTCCTCGGGAGTAGTCTGTCGCGCAGAGGGGCAAGGCAATCCAATCAGCGGTCGCCTCCTCTCTCGGACCCTAGCCGCCCCGCCGTGGTCGTGTCGCTCGCCGGGCATTGATTGTTGGGCCATAAATTTCTGCAGTGCCATATCCCGCGGATTTTTTCCCCAAGGCGGGCGGATTGCACCCGGGCGTAACAACCGGGCCGAGACCGTTCGTCCCGCAATAAACGCGGCCGCGGTTACGCACGGGCTTTGCGCTGCGGGGATCTCTCCTCGGTACTCACGTGAGTAAATCACATCACGATGATCAATTTACTATCATAATAGTAAGCCATATCATGGTGATTTTTACACTTATCAATTGCACTGCCATATTTTTTTAAATCGAAGTTTCCGCTGGTAAAAATATTCTCTTCGACCATGATTATAACTCGAAAGATTTTAAATAATTAATCGAAGACGCCCTCCGCCATGAAACAGGATATGAATTGGTCCCTTGGCCGTATTATTAGTGCGCAAAGTTTCCTGCAGAAGGTGGAATTTAGTGAAATATTTAAAACATTTTCAAGTATTATTTTTTCATTTCATTCCCTACTCTTTACCAATTTGTGCTCACCAGGAGGGGCCTCGGGAAGAATTCCTTATCTTTATATTTAATGCTTGTCATACTGCGAAGGAATAGTTCATGGGGCGGTGAAAAATACGAGCGCCGCAGGAAAACGTTTTTTAAGGCATGTGAACTCGAACTATGATATCGAACTTACGTAAATGTTTCTAAGGCTATAATAATTTTGCAAAAATATAACGAACGTACGTTGTGTGGAAAATGCCGGCAGATGATATGTGGTGCTAATGGTGGGATTTCTCCAATAACAAGCAAGATGTGATGTACCAACTTGAAGTCAGCATGATATTTCGTGTCCAGTGCTGATGCCCTGAATTCCCAGGGTTCTCTTGTTCGGAGGCTTGAAGGAATTGTCCAATCGTAGACGGGAGATTGGAATGGTGTCAAAACCTGTGTGGCGTGTGAGATCGAACCCCACGGCCTTTTATCGACGTCCCACGTTCGCACAAAGGCCGGACCCCTTCCCCCCGGCCGTCGAAATCCTCACAATCGAGAACGGGGGCCAATCTCCTTCGCCGCGCAAACCCGGGGCGGATCGGGTCGCCCCAGAGGTGCTGTGATCGTGCTGGCTGTCAATGGACGAGGGAGCAAGGCGGAGTTGGCGGTCCACGCGTGAGTTTGTTGCGCCTCAGACACGGGGGTGTTATGTAGGTGGAGGGAGGGGGTACTGCGACCTTGGAAAGGAAACTCTGCTACCCATCCGTTTGCCCGTTTAAAACAAATGGAGGATTAGCTTGGATGGCCTATTATTCGCATACATAAAAAATATTTCCCCCTCATATAGTTGATGGTTTCCGGCGTAACTTAATGGAATCCATTCATATTGGAAATTATAGTACCTTTGTGATTCCACAAAAAAGTTATTGCGAAACGACCAGGGTCTCGACGTTCAACGTCATCTCCAGGAGCCACTACCTGATCTACCTGAAGATGAGTTTGAATGTCCAAACTCTGGTCGTATCGTAATACATTTTCTGTGGAATCACAAAGTGACTATTTTTTCATTTCCTCCACCTTGAAATTCAATGTACAATATACACGTACAATGGTGGAAATCGGGGTAAATGCCAATTTTTTAGAATTCCTCGTCAAGAAGGATCTGGCATTCAGCACTGCAAATACGCAGCGTCAGCCAAATGACTACTTTCCTTAACCGACGATCCTTTGACGATTGTTGCATGGCATGGACTCGCCCGTCTTTTCCGAATACATCGTCTGAGTACTCAACTGCACACTGTCGGGAATCTCGCCGCGTTCCGCAATGGGACGAGGGCGCCGATGGTCAACAGCCTTCGAATTAAACGTGTGCAAGTCCATTTCGACAAGGTGTCACGAAGAGAACTGCAGTAGCGCATGGCATGGGGTGTTAAGGCCGCCAGGCTCTAAAATGGAAGAGTGTTTAAAGAAGAAATATGCACTCGTTTGCTGTCATGATCCTCCCTTCTGTGATGTGATCACTAAATTGGGATGAAAAAAATCCTTGGCTCTATCTGTTCAATGTCCAGACTCACCAGTTTTGTCCCTATTGTCCATCGTTCCGAGCAGAATTGGATTATAGTCGCCTCGAAAGTGAAATTCACCGAAAGCCGAATTTTTTATTGGTTTCCTCCGAATTCGAGTCCAGGAACTACTGTCCCATTTCATTAAATTTGCGGTATAACTCACGAGAAGTAGTATATTTTTTTATGACAACGAGATCGAAGATGTTCGCCCCGGGCAGGGTACGATTTGGTCGAGTCGAGTCCATAGATTAGGTGGGAATAGTAAGTTTCCTAATTCCATCTGCGTTGGTTTGTTGCGCTGATACTATAGAGAACGAGCCCCTTGCAAGAGTGAAGAGAGTTCACTCCGTGGCAGCATTCAATATTAATCCCAATCGTCGGACATGGGAGCATCCTCCTTTGAAGCCACGGAAAAGGGAGAAGGAGTTGTTAGGGGTGGGGGGAGTTACGATTGGGAACGGGGAAGCGTGCAGTATTATCAGAGGGAAGGGATCTTCCCTCTCCATCCCACACTTACACCCAGGCCACAAAATATTCTGGGCACGGGGCAGAAACCAAGAAAACATATATACATATGTATATATACACCCACACACCGGAATATGAAAAAAATCGAGGGTAGAAGAAGAAGCACGATTGGAAAAGAGATGCGTGTGTCGGGGGGTGGCGCGGGGGTGGAAGAAGTGGGGAACGGAGAGCGGGGGGAGGTGTACGTCGGGGTGATATATCCTATCGCCGACCCTCCTCGGCGGAAACTCGGAGAAATTCCATTTCCATCCCTCGCTTCCTCGTACTCCATCCACCTCGCCCCCGCCAAACCCCCGGCTCATTCCAACCCCCCCCCCCCATTCCAGGAGAGTGGGGGTAGAGGGGCCGGTCAGGGGGGGCGGTAGCGAGGAGTGTCGTCTGTCTTACGGATGCCCCTTCGGAACTTTATTCCTTTCATGTCGTCGACAATTTCAAGGGAATTCAAAGGCAATTACAGGGAGTAGATGCCCACCCGAAGCCACGGACGCTTTTCCACTCCGAGCAATCGCTCGATGGTGTAGTTTGGATCGGGAGGCGTGGATGAAGCCCCCCCCCCCCTGGCCTCTCCTCTTCCATCTCTCGGTTCCGCGAGGTGGGCGGCAAAAGGCGGGGAGGGGGGTGGCGAAGGGTTCGACGGAACCAATCGCTGCAGAAATAAAGCGCTCTCTTCTCGGTGTAATTTTGTGTACTAAGGATCCTTTCTTTTTCCGCTCGTCTTTCCAACAGTGGCGCAGTGTATCGTTTGACGATGACGATAATACTAGGTGTCTAAAAATTGACCGAAAAATAGAATAATTCTCCATGTCTGAACCGAGTGCCCGTTTTTGCTAATTTAGCACAACGATATTATTATCATAAGGTAATCTACAGGTTAAGGTAGGTTTTTAGATGGACACAACTATTAAATAAATATTTTGTGACTCCAATCAAAACACAATCCAGCGACCTACAACCTACTCTACATTAAATCCCTCTTCATTACTGTGTACCTCCTCTCTTCATTCCGCACAACATCCCTATTCTGTTCCTGCGCCTTAGCACTACGATATGAGTGGAAAAAAGACGAAGTTATGGATGAGATCAATCGTATATCATAAAAAAATACGGATTGAATGCCGTCCAAGTGTCATTCATTACCTGCTTAGACGGCCGATGTGCATGTTTGATTTCGCCGTCCGCTTGACCTCTCCATATGGGTGTCCTTTTTTCGTAAAATTCGTTACTCGGTACACTACTGTGGAAAGAAATTGCCATCCCAAACGTTGACCCTCCCACTCCCCTATGACCGCAGGAGGTGAATGATGAATATGTTTGCTAATTTTGTGGAAAACCATAATAATAGTAATGGTCATTACTTGCCAAACAAATTAAAACTGAATTTCGGTAGAAGTGTTTCCATGTACATTGTTTTGCTGGAAAAGTATCTTTCATCTGCTTGTTAAATATCCGTACATTTACTAGCATTGATTAATAAAAAAACAATAGTTGTTTATTACGAATGCTTGGTGTTGGATGAAGAAACTTTGGAATTAAAAGACCTATACTCATAGGGTGCAACTTTTATCGTAGCAGTCACTTCTGTGTAACAAATAAAGAAAGAAAGGCAAATAATATGAATTCCCATCCAAAACACATTTAGTGGAGGGAACTCGGAAATGTAGACGATAATAATTCACCTGAACACCGGGGAAAACTTTGGTCAGAAAATGTCAGGACATTTCTACGCACATTCGTACTCATCATGAATATTCTTTGTATTTCATTTACTTCGTTGTCCGAGTTTTTTCACCCTGATGGTGGCAGGCGTGCGTGAGCACCCTTGCGACACGATATATCGGCAGTGATTCCTTCTTTTCCCGAAGTTTACTTTCAAGTCGAATTGTTAATCTTATTCGAAGCTGCACCAATGAACGTGTTTTTGGTGACGGGAATTATGTTTTTAGTACTAAATGTTTTCAGTTGAGCTCTCGTCAGCGCTGTCTTGAGGCTTGATCCTGTGGAAATTCAGATTTAAAACAAAACCAGGCAACCACGTCGGCCTCGGTGCGTTCGTGATTATCTCTCGTGTTGGGGCCATTTCTTTAAATTCTGCACGGTGCGCTGGTCGGCAGGGCATCACGCCTGATGAGTCGCGATCCTCCCACACCCCCGCCCGCCATCCCCCGCCTCCTTCCTCTTCGCGCCACGTGCCCTAACCCCTCCCGCACCCCTCTCGCCCATTTTCAATATTTCACGTTTATTTCGGCCCCCGCGGCGGGTGTGGGGGGATTGGTATCAGGTGGGGCAGGGCGAGGGTTGTCCGATTCCACCCGCCGCCGCCTGTCCACACGCGCGCACTCGCGCCTCCTCCCTTTTTAACTTCCTCGCTTTCAGCCCTTGCCTCAAGTGCAGGGGGGAGAGGGTGCTTCCGAGAGGGAGGGAGAGAGGTGAGTGTTGTGGGAAGGGATAGCGGGGGTGCGCGCTCCCTCTTAACCCGGTGATGAATAGCCTGTCCCCGGATGGGGAGAGGGGACGGCCGACGGGAGGGTGGGGAAATGCATTCCCTCGTCCTTTCCCTTCTCGCTCTCATCCGAAGGGCTGAGAGCGGGTATGGGTGGGGGGGTGGCGCTTCCCTTGGTGTGGTGCCGCCGTGATATGGAGAGGGGGGCGCAATTTAGCTGCTCCCAGGCCTCTTCCCCCACCTGAGCGTGCCGCTTACCTTTCTATCTACGTGTGTCCGCGCCCCCCCCACCCTATTGGCCTCCCTCCTCTACCCCACCCCACAAACAGCCGAACTAACTCACCAATACCCTCTGCGTCTACGTGCATGCACCTTTGCAAACGATGCGGCCGTGTATGGCAGGGGGTGAAAGCAGAATTGGGAAAGGGACGGGAACTGGCTTGAAAAGATTACATTGGGAGTGGTGTGGTGGAGACTTGTTTCTACCACTTAGCATTTTTGGTCCAGCCGCCGAGAACAAGACTAAGTGCTAATTATTGCCGTTAATCTACCGGTTAAAGTACGAGGAGGTTATCTTTGGACACAAGCTATTAAATAGTACAGCGCCAATTCCCTCGTCTCTTTTAACAAAACACAACTTCAAGTACTGTGGATAATTAATTTCATTTAAATGAGAGAACGCACGCGCTGCGTTTCTTCACTGATTTATCAGGTGTATGCTTTTATTAACGACACATAACCAGTCGTCTAAGACATATAATAAAATGATGTCTCAAATGATCAGGAGAATTTTATACGGCCGGAAATTAATCCCTCTTCACGACTCTTGAACATTTCTCGTTCGGATTCAATTCCTTGAGTCAACGAACCATTTCTCAAGGAGAATATTTTCTCAAGAATGATTCTCAAGAATATTTTCTCAAAAATACCCAATTGTGAAGATAACACTGTACTCAAAGTTCCTCATTTAACTCGTACTAAAATACTTTTTATTACGGCAAATATTCCGCAGCGAAAATTCCTTCTTCACTTGATCTACTGTGTCTGAAGTCTGATTTTTATGGAAATGAGTAAATCAAAATATTTCTCCATGATCTCGGTTGTCCAAGTGATTTAGGTAATTTTCTTAAAGAAGATGTATTCTTTATATAATGTTGAATTATAGCTTCATGAACGCATTAAAACGGAAGCTTGGTCGGATGGAAGCGGGCCGCCGAAATTGACGAAGGGCGCGTGGTTAAATTCCGATGGATGTTGAACTCACAACCCAGTTTATCCCTGCACATGTAATCAAGACTTTCTCGTTGAGGAAGAGACCATTTTTACTTTGCCTTGTATATGTAAAATACGCCCTCCCGAACGTTTCCTGCTGACCTTAAAACCCTTTCGCACGTTATTAATGGATGTTTTATAACTCGACGAATATTAAAATTTTCGGCGTAGGAATTTTGCTCTCTCGTGGTAAACGTTCTTGGTGTTTCGACTGAAATAATAAAATGATCGTGCATTCATTTAAAACAAACTGGTGTTTCGTTACCTCATTTCAGCAAAGTGTCGTCATACATACGGAACCTGATCGTGCTTCGTTGAAAAATGGCTAAAATGACCATGATGAATTAAATATATATTTCTCTTCGCCGGATACAGAGTAGGCTTAAGCAGAGATTATCGCGAGGCGTGGTCGATGGAATGCAAAACAAAGGCTTCTAGTTCAGATCGGTCCTGCCGCCAGGAATCCAGGAGATCTCTCTAGAATACATATCATGATCTTCGTGAGAAGGGAAAAAAAGGTCCGCGGAAAAAAAACGGAAAATCAGGTATGTTGGATCATGAGATCAGCATGGAATTTTCGGCGATTTTTTGTTCGACCACCAGCCTCCCTGGTATCTGGACACCACCCCCGGTACACGGAGGTGGTTGGGGGAGTGGGACGTAATGGCCAGGGGTCCGGGGATGAGGGGGAGAAATGGCGGGGGAGTGGCGTTTTGGAGTGGGTCGGGAGGAATCCCAGCAACGCGTTTGTTATCCCCCGTCTAATTTGCATATTGCGTTGCGACTTTGAAATCCACGCGTGTGCGTGCGTGCGTGCGTGTTTGTGTGTGCGTGCGTGTGCGCGCGTCCACCCTCACTCCAGTTACCCCTTCCCCCCGCGTCGCCCCACGGTGATCCCGGCGACACACCACACCGGCCCCACCGCCGCACGATATCCCCTTCGTCGAATACCCTCCCCCTACCTCTCCAATCCCCCTCCCTTTCCAATCCCCCTCCCTCTCCAATTCCCCACCCCTCTCCCAGTCCAAAATCCTTCCATCCTGCCAAGTGTCTGCAGTCACTACGCACAAAGCGCCCCCTACAAATCCGCTTCATCTCTTCCCGGCCCTCCGAAACGGATGTTGGTGCCATTTCCCAGGCCACCGGAAACATCCAAGTTGATTGCTCTAGGTGCTGGTACCCAGGTGCCTATTCCTGGGTGGCTTATTTCTCTCGTGTTATTATCGAAATACCGATATTTTAGATTATTGCTGTAGGCGGTGGAAGTAGTGGCGACACTTACTCTAGTTACTGCTATCGTGGATCGTTGTTCTAGGTGTCGCTACCGTGGTACATATATTTAAGATATGTATGTACAATATATGTATCCCGGTATGTGTTTCGGGTCCTTGCACGGAGTCGGTGAATACTGGAAATGTTGACATAGGTACTGGCACCGAAGTGCCTCCGGCGTATTTCTTACCCTAGGTGTCGACACCGGCAAAAGAGGACCTTTCATCGTTTACGAGATTGATTTAAGTACCCTCCATAGGTTTTTTAGTCGAGCACACCCCGGACTGTTGGCTGTGCCCCCCCCCCCCTTTGCGGGGCGGAGTGGGGGACCGTCTGGTGGTAAAAGCGCCGAAGGGAATGCAGTCGCGGTCTCGTAAAAGAACAATTTGGCAAACAAGTGCACGGCAGAGGAGGAGCAGACCTCTCCCGTCCGTCGAATCCACTCGCATTAATTATTCGCGTGGAGTGGATCCTCTTTGACTGATCCCCCCGGGGGATCTCGCGGCCCTGGCATCGCACTGGGTGTTGCACGCCCCCTCGTGAAAGTGGAGTTCCCGCTCCCTCTCCGAGGCCGCGCTCTCTTTTGACATCTTCGGGTTCATATGGAATCATAAGCACCAGTACACTTCATAATAATCATCGCCAGCTGGAATTTCTGGGCAGTTAAAGGGACTCTATGCAGTCTCAATTTGCCCCCACCATATTGAGACGCTCTTTCTCTGCATCTAGCATCCAGATTATGAACTAGTGGGAAGTCATAGATGAGAGCCATGGGGAGAGGGGAACGGTTCCAGACCTAGCTATTTGAATGTAGGAGCTATCGGCTGCTCTAAGCTGGGAAACCAAAGCGACGACCCCGCCGACATCCAGAGAGAAGGTCACCTGATACTATCTATGGTCGGTCACCCAACCAACTGGAGAGAGGACAACAATTTTTTTTGTTTTGCCTAGGGCAGCGATTGACACACACCTATCGCGGACACTTGATATTCCTTGACACCGAGGCTAGAGTGGTGTCAGTGTTTTGGTTCGGGGAACGAACCCATCCGGTTCGGAACGAGGCCTTGCCGAAACGGTCATTAATTTTCAGGAAATTTTTAATAATATATTGAGAATTATGACAAGAAATTGGGGTATTAATTTCACGGATGTTTTCAATTATATTGCTCTTAATTTTTGACAAAATTTCAAAGTATAAAAATCATTCGCCTGGTCAAGGCATCTCCCGCAGTTCTTGGAATTCGAAATCATCTTAATTTCAAAAGTGAATGAAATACCGGTCGTTTTAGTATGGAAAATGACATTCAATTGCTGATCTTGCTTTTTCCAGATACAATTCTGGTACTCAAGACACGTAATATCTCGAGATTACTGCATGTATCTTGTATCTGTTATGTGCCAAAAAAGTCAGATGGCGTGCATTTTTTGCATTCGATGAGGTAAATGTAAAATATTAGGATTTTAAAATCTTCCAACCTTTCTTTAATCCATTTCAGCAAGTGCTGCCCTTTGTTAAGCTCCCGGCAAGCGGTTTCCGTTTAAACGATTCTGTGTACGTATTTTCGGGGCGACTAGAACCTGACAGTAAATTACCGTATTCTATGCGAAAAAATCGCCATGTGTCGCTGTCTAAAACGCTGTGACTCGCGGAAAGAAATTCTTATTTTGGCCTGCATGGTGACGGCTATGCTTGGTACTCCAGCGGTGGACACATAGAGCGAAGTTTTCCCAATCACCTAAATTTACGTTGACGGATACGTGCATTCTGATTACCTCTTTTCCCATTTTCCTACTGATCTCCACCACATTTGTATATTTACTGTGTCACTTCATATCTTTGTTCGTTTTGACTCCAGTGCTTATAATTTATCATAGAATCTCATGATTTCTTGTGTAATTATTACCCATCAGTTGGCTCTTCTTGGCTAAAAGAGAAACGTGATAAGTACTGTAATGTTAACGGGTTTCGATATTACCTCCCCACTTTATAACTGTATAGTGTACTCGTATATACATTTTTCACTTATTTCTAATGCTTATCGGACCAACCGTTGCAAAAACGCACCCAAACCCTCTGAGCAAATGCCCCTACATGAGTGTGGGATGGGAAATGACGAATCTGATATTGACATTTCATTTTGAAGTCAACAAGTACCTACAATTGTAACAAGCGATTTTAATTACTAACTGAACATTCTATGGAATTAATTGTATGGATTTCACTCTTCCTGCTTCGACGTGGACAAGGCAAGAGGACTAAAAAAAATTCAAGAACCTGCTGCTTGCATTCATCGAAAAATGCTTTCATTCCCACATTTGGCGAGTTTTTAATGGCAAGGGTTCCCAGACTTTTATTTCCAAAAACCCCCTTTCGTATTTCCCACTGTGTGTGCATTCAAATCACTCGCGCTTTTAAACCCGCCGATTCTAAAGCGCGGGACTTGTTTGGACCGGAGGGGGTGGCGGGGGCGAGGGGGTTCGGGTACCCGGCACTGGGCGTGTGGTCAGGGGTCGCTCTCGGTCCGACGTTTTCGGCGGGTGGTTCGCGTGCGAGAGGCACTGATCCATTCAATCGTGAGAGTTGAGAGATTGTGCACACCCCTGACGGTGGCGGGTCACTTAAGTGCAGAGTAGTATGGGCAACATTCATTCTTTTTTCCGATGGTCTCGATATTTTTTCAAATCTCCGTTCACGTGATTCTCGAAAAAACATTTTCATGGTTGTTATTTTGTGCCCCGGAACTTACATACTATTATTGCATGCCCAAAGGTACGTACCAAGTGATATGTACTCATGTGTCAACATTAAGTGATGCTTATATTCTCAGTGGCTTTGTTTATCCAAAGATGAGTGGTGTTAAAAATCGCTTGCCTATCATTGAGCGGATTAGTTCGGTGGCTAGCGTACTGGAGGTCCCGGGTTCAAGTCCTGGAGTTGACGGATATTTTCAGTGGTATCCCGATCCCCCGATTGAGGTGAATTGTGGAGACTCACTTAAATTGGGTGCTCCGTTAATACTGCGGAATCACCTTACGCGAAGAATAGGCTTAGGCCAATGCGGCGCCGGGTTTCTCTTCTCCCTTCCCATTCATCCCTACTGGTGCAAATTATCTCGGCTGTCGGTCGCCTCCCTTCAATAAGACCACTACCGCCTATCATTGACAATCACTCGACCAATCCACGTGATAGTACAACGTATAATTGTATTCCTTTAATGTTTTCAATCCCTATTGGTTAATGTGAATAAAGTTGGAATTTGTGGGAATAATAAATTGCCGAAATATATTCATTGCCACTAAATTTTTTTCATTCGGATTTTTCTGCTAAGTTATTCGTCATCAATCAAGGCCGAGCTTCGTAATAGGGACACGCAAAATTCTAGGACATACCGGCGAAAATGCGAGGGCCCTGTTCTTGAAGCGTTCACAAATGTCGTTGTAGGAATTGGCAGTGTTTTGGAAGAGTACTCTGGACTTCACTACGCGCTGTAACGTTCTTGGGTCTTGAGGAACCGTGCGGAACATGCCGCTGGAGGACAAACTTCCAATTAGCATTTGTGGTGGCTGATATGTTTTCCCGGGGGTCTCTTTGCCCTCCTCCGCCCCCCCCCCCACCCCGGCGATGATGACCCCCGCTCGCGTCCGTGCCAACGCGTTCCCAACTAGCAGGCGACCGCAGCCACCTTCCCCCAGAATGCCACACGCGCGGTCGCCAACCGTCCTGCGGTTCCACTCGTGTCCGCACGGGTCGCTCCCGGCACCAAAACAGAGCATGATCACCCTCCCGCAAGTGGCGTCGTCACCCCTCGGCCACTTCCGTTCACTCGCGAGACCCAACTCCAGGGGTGACCGTCGGCGCTTATGACCTGACGCCCACCGGGGCGGGGTCATCTCTCCATCTCTACCTTAAAGCAAAGTACGATGTGATTAGTACACACAACGCCATATTTGGTCTAACCGTACACTTGTTATTAGGTTGTCACATCGTTTTACTCCAAAAAGTCAAATTAGCCTGGCGCACTATTCGGCAGCTGAGATCAAGATTTAACCTATCCACTTTAATAATATTATTGATAGAAAATTATTAATAGCAAGAGCTAATCTACGGACTATGGCATCGCGCGAAACGTTGACCCCCCTCCCCCACTTCGCCATCTAGAGCTGTTCGTGTCGCCGGCCCTGTGAATCCGGGCCCCCTCGCTGAGGGAATGCCTCCCGGGGGTCATGTCACTGAGGTTGTCGCACCGCCTCCGAGCGGAATGCAAATTAGCGATCAATTGTCCGCGATGGGCGGGTGTGTTGCGTCCCCGCCGGACTCCCTGATTGCCCCAGCCTGCGGTTCGACTCGTGGGCCGCCTTCCCCGCGGCCGCTCTCGCTCGCGAACGGGGGGGGGGGGCAAACCGACGCGACGCGTTCGTATCACACTTGCGTGTGATACGAACGCGTCGCGTCGGCACCCCCTCAACCCTTACCCTTCCCTCATGGTGCTACACCCCCTGCCACACACCTTTTTGGTGGCTCGCAGGGTATTTATGTAGATGTAGATGAAGTGTGAGGTCATTAGCTATGGGTAGTGGTGGGATATAAATTATTATTATTGGAATCCGACCGTTTAAGGTAGGTTAGAATGGACGCATTTATACAGCGACACAACGATGCATTACTTTGCCACCTCCCAGAAAAACACGCGAGGGTAAAAATACACTGGAGGTTAAATTACAAATTTAATCTCTTGCATAAATTGGAAGGATGTCTCTTCAGCAATTATGTTGAAAAAATTTTTTTAGCCCCATCATGTTATATATATTTATTTATTTACCGACTTTATCGAGGCAAAATTTAGACTTCATGGTCCCTTCTTCTACCTAACCCTTGTCCATACATTGATGACAATTACAAACATCCAGGCCATAGGTGGAGGAATCGAACTCGCGACCTCTGGGTTGGCAAGCGAGGATGTAATCCCGCCGCCACTGCGGCCGGCGGTGTAACGTCCCGGACCTGTATGGCGGTAGGGGAAATCATGTCAATAAAATTTGAGAGATGTGCAGTTATAGAACAGATTTAAGATGTCATTTTTCCAAGAACGATAAAGAATTAGAATAAAATAACGTTTGTCCGACCGCGCTAGAAGGGAAAGGTATTTTGGATCGGGGGTAGTCTGGCGTATACTCACCCCCTGCCACACACCCTAGCGGTGGCTCATATGCATGTAGTACTAAATGAAACTAAAAAAACAGCCTGAAATCCGAGCCCATGATAAGCCCCTCTTCACTTCCGCATACTTCCTTTATCCCTTCATTTCTACAATCACAGTTTTCAACATTCCGTTGTCAATCAATATTCTTTGCATCCATTTTTCCTGCCTCCTTATGATTTCTCCCATCGATCCCCCTCTCCTTCCCTATCACCATGCCTTGCACTTTCTCGTCTGTGTCCACTTCACCTTATCCACCCTTCTCCTCATCCACATTTCAAAAGTTTCCAATCTACGCCCATCATCCTGCTCCATGTTTCCGAAACATACATATACCTGTAACTACGCTCCATATCAAAGTTTTAACGTACTTTTAACGTTCTTCTTTACTCAACGTCCGAGTCATCAATTCCCTTCTCCTTGTGAAACCTTGAGAAAGCCTTTTTCTCGAAATCCCCATAACTTTGTTTTGTTTACATTGATTCTCGTCTCTTACTTGTTCCACATTTTTATATACTCATTGTTTGGTGCAAACCCTAGGCTGCTTGGCAAACTAAAGGTCGATCATTCACAAATCTAACTTAATGAATAGCATCCGGTCTTTTATATCCTTCACCGGCTGTGATTTCTGCCTCCAGCGATTCACATGCCTTTTTAACCACTTCCTGCCCATAGACATCAGAAAACACTTTTGACAATCGACACCTCTACTCTACTCCTCTTGCCAGCACTGCCCATCCGGACATCTCTATCTCACAACTGAGCTGTCTGATGCATGTTAAAGTGTCGAATAAGTCCGTTATCTCTCCAATCTACTCCTATTTTGTGCAATGCATTCCTTAATTCAACCCAATTGATTCTTTCGAGCGCCTTCCCGAAACCAACGAAACAAACAAGTACATCCTGATGGTATTCTATGGATTTCCATACATTTCGTAGTTCGTGTCCATTTCTTTCGCTAATCATTATTCATTGAATTAATGTCTCCCGAATATTTATGATATCGATAATATTTGTCATTTTTTATTTGTTGCGTGAATCTTACATCGACTTCGTTTTTAAAATGAATACACGTATGCATACACAACCGTGGAAAAAAAACATGCCTTAAATTCGTCAGAGGGACATGAAAGAAAAAATATAAATGCTGGAATAAAAGACTCTTCCATGGGTTTATTTCGGCTGCCCGGTTCCAAGTGGGGGATGTGTGGACGGAATAACCAGCCGTGTGAAAAGAGATCGGGATCGATAGACGATGAGGTGGTGGGGGGGGGGGGCTAACGGACGGAGAGAAAGAAGCGGACTCCAGGGTGATCTAATACGGAGATCCTAAACTCCCGGCCAGTGTGGTGACATTTGTACCAAAGGGAAAGGGAGGGGAAGACGGGTGTATATGGACTGAAATGTATTGATTTTTTATTACTAATAATATATTGAAAGGTATTTACAGTTGGTTTCGACAAACCAGTAAGTCATTTGTATGTTTAGTTATTTGTATGAAATTCTATTCTTTTTGGAAAATTAAAATGCATAGAAGTTTTAAGAAAACGTTTTAGGAGTATTTTCTATTGGTACTGATTCGATTGGCCATTTTGTGTGACATATTAAATTCATGTATAATGTTATCTTCCGACCTATTGACGCAGTTGTATTGATATTTTTAATTCAATTGTTCATCTGTATCGAGTAGACACATTGACTTCGCACTCCCAGCTACACACCTAGGTTTGTATCCAGAAAAGTAACCGATTCTTCTTTTATTTTTGAGTATAGATAGGTTTTGGACAGACGCTCAATGTAGTTCACAGTTTGCAGGATCGAGCGTTAAATTGAGTTAGTTCCAAACTGAGTTCTCTTATTAAAAGAATGCCCACGCTGATCCCGATGGTTTCTGCTTTTACCTGCTGACATTTACGAAAATTCTTACCCGTATTTCGCAAATACTTTGAATAACTGCAATGAAATGTTACATTCTGCTAACAATGTGCGTGTTGTTATATTCCTGGAAGACGTTTGACGTTTATATTCCTGAACGATCGTTGATATCCGTTGTTGAACTAAGAAGAGATTTATTTATCGATTACCAACAGCTGTAGTAATACTTAAAACGTTAATTTAATTGCACATATACATATATACTAGAGATGGTGGGTGAGGAGAGGAGGGGTTTGTTGAGAGAAATCGTATGGAGGCAGGAAAAATGGATGAAAGGCGTATTGAGCGGTAGTGGAATGTTGAAGGAGGTAATAGAGGGGAGAATGTTAGGCAAACGAGGTGAGGGCAGGAACAGGATAGGGATGAAGGGAGGAAAGAAGTACACAGAGATGAAGAGGGACCTGATATAGATTAGTTTGCTAGGTGGGGAGTCGCAAAATGTTTATTTGATAGTTGTGTCCATCCAAAAACCTACCTTAACCGGTAGATTACCTAACAATAATAATAATAATATATACATATTTAACCCCGTGAAAATTACTTATTTTGAAATCTTTTTCTTTTAAAATAAAGCGCCCTTAAATTATTGTAATTTGTATTGTTTTCACCCGCAAAGATATTTCGTCTGCATGTGGGCCTTCGGGGTTTTATTTTTCACAGTAAAAGAGCCAGGCAAACGGAAAGTTATTTTTTAACTCTTTAAACTATGTAAATCTATAGAAGAAATTTGAAAATTGTTTCAATGTGTATCACTCGTCGGACCTTATATTCCCTTGTGATTGTTGAGAGTTTTCTTTGTAATAATTCCGACTTTATCGCACTTGTCTTCTCATCTTTTATGAAACGTTTGCATTAAGTATATAATAATTAATAATAAATGCCGGCATCTTAAGAAAGAAAAAATCCTTCTCTGTAATTCATAAATCTTTTCAAAAATAATTTTATTTTTACCAGTTGTGCATGTCAAATAAAAACTAATATTTTAGTTTACAGTAGTGAAATGTAGAGTACATAAACAATCAGGTTAAATGATAGTATTAGTGAAAAACCAAACTAAGAAAAGTGCTTTTTTTAACGTGATGCCTAAGTTGCAAATTGGCAAATTGAGGACAAAAATTCTGAATTAATTTCTTTATTTTTAAGAAACTGAAGTTAATTCTACTTAAGTATTAAAATTTTCAAATCTGCTTTCGGAACAATTTGTAAGTATCTATTCCATCCTCATAGCCAACAGTTTTGTGCGAATTCGGTCGTCCGCTAGTATTATTTTGATAACATGTCCACCTTTCAAATGAAGTATCGGCTTATTGGGAGATCTTTTCCCACCATGAATTGAGAAAATTTTCTTTCACGTTTCACGAAAATTAAACTTGGTGAATATTATTAAAAATACGGCAGAGCGTTTAAGATTTATTATCCGACTTCCAGTAGCGATTTCATTGTAATATGCACCAATATTTCTCCGTTCGGAAACTAAGTATCTAAGAGCTTTTATTGGGATTGGGAATTCTCTCCTCGCCCTTCACCTGCTTCGCCTCGGCTTGGCCGATAGGTGGGGTGGTAGGGTGGGGGGAGGGGGAAGGGGAAGAGGGGACCCTCGTGTGCAAACTGCGGATTATAATCCACCTGGCGCCACCTTGAAACTTTGCGCTTAATCGGCTTTCGCTCCGGAGGCAGATTCCCAGCGTAAACAGAAAGTGATCGCAACAATGTAAAAACGTTGCCGGGGCCCCTGAGAGTGAGCGGCGCGCGTGAGGTTTACCCGAGGGCCCTGCGCGAGAGGGCGACGAGATCGGAGGGCGCCGTTCGCGGAAGCAGTGCTGGACAGTGTCCCTCTGCGATGGTAGGCACGGGGAAATTTATGGTCGCGATGTACGAGAAACTCGTAGAAACGTATGGTATGTGGAGTTCTTTCTCAATTAAACTATTTGAGGAACGCTCAAACAGTTGTGTTTGCATGATATATATTTGTATGCGCACATATTTATGTATATAAATATGCATACTTACATATACATACTTACATGATTATTTCGCTCCCTAACCGGAAATATATTTCTTTTATTTTTCACTTTTACTGATCCATAAACAGCTAAATGTTCGTATTTTGCACCGGATTATACAAATGGTAGTAGAAAAAAAAGGTCATTTACGCGCATACGAGGCCTGGGGAAGATGCCCCCACCTAAGCGGGAAAGGACGAAGCCCCAGGGTTTGGGTGGCGGCGACGTTTCCCATACACTAATGAGGACTTGTAGCCAGCAGAACAGAGCCGTCAAATTAGTACCTTCGAAAAATGAGGTTTTTCTAATAAAACCCTCCGCATTTTAGCTTATAGAACTTAGAAATAAATACTTTTGAAATATAAAAGTCCAAAAGCAATAGGGCTTCTAATGTGTGGCTAAAAACAGCTGCGGGATAATAAGGCATTAAGGAAATTGCGAAGGCCTCTTCTGGAATTTAAGCCTTCCAATCTGGAAAAACTTCGATTTAATTAATTAACTGTGTCGTATGAATATTCTCCTTGACTGTCGCGTAGGGAAATGTATTAAATGTGGAAATTATTCTGTATTAATCCGTGAGTAAATAAGTAGAGTCGGAATAAATGCTCTCTTGTAAAATATCATAAATAAAAATCTGTGGGTGCCCTCTTCCCTTTAGAATGTAATTCCTTTGGGTCGCTCTTTGCTTCAGGAGTGTGTTTATTTTTCTTGCGGAAGATATGGAAAGTATTTCTTTCATTGTGGATTCTAATTCCCAAGTGGTTAAGAGTGTCATGACTAATAAATCATGATGCTGAGCGCGGAACGTTTCATTTTCGCAAAAGGGAAGGATGATTGTTCTTTTGTATGTCTTTTCTTTTTTCTAATAGAAATCATTGTGAAAAAGTTATGAAGGCTTTTAAATATGGTTTCCCTCGAAGCAAGAGTGTAAAAAAATCCACTTAGGGTTAATATGAGCCTTGAATTTCCTTGAAATGCACGTTAAAACACTTGGTTGCGGAATTTCCTGCCCAAATACTTGTTTGGTGACTCACCCAGTCTGAGCAAGTCTGCACATTAGCATAATAAATGGATTCTACCGTTTAATACCTTACCGTTCTCAGCTATTTCCTATTGTTTCAGTCATATTGAATATGCATGGACCAAGAATCGGTAGGCTTTCATCAATTCCAGCTAAGCTAATATTAAAGGGAAATCGGGCAATTTAATTCCTTCGTTTCCATTTTTTTTGTAGACTTTGTATGCGCCCGTATCTCATTCACCTACTTTCTGCGGAAAAACAGTTAAATAATATACTTGAAAATTTAATTCACGCTTTCTCGTATTCAAATATTTAACTCCTCCGGCTGTTCACGTGCCGAGAGCGTTAAGAGCTCAGCAGAGACACGGGACGGGCAAGTAGTTGCTTGATTGGGAAAGTGTTCCGAGAAATCTCTCTTTGGTGAAACTGTTGTGTCTTCTGGTATTCATTTCAATGGCGTGCGCTTTGAATGTTCTCATCATAAGGAGAGCGTGGAACCAATACCCAGGCTCATCCACATGGGGTGTGCGCGCCTCCGATAGAGACGGAGTATTTCATTGATCATTCTTTAGTCAAATGAATATTCATTAGTTTAGATGGGAGTAGAAACCCACATGGAAGGAGTCCATATTTTTGTCCAAACTTGGACGTAAGTCGCAAATGAAAGCTGTCGGTCGCCTCTCCTGTATCTTCTATTCGCACGTACGCGCATAGCGGAGAGAACCTCGTTCACTACGAAGTTGGGAGCAAGGCGACGGTGAATCTGAAAAATGAGTGGCGATAGTTTTTCGCGATGCAATTCAGAATGGCGCTCCATAATATGCGGTTTCTTAAGATACACTTGAAGTTAGACGCGCACCACATCATTCCTTCGTATGTTTGGATTTTATAATTAAACTTAAGACTTCCGCGACGTCTTACTGATGAAGGTTTCACGCTGCTTCCGGGACTTGCCGTCGCGTAGGTTGGCTTGTTTGAGGCAACAGTTTCGCCCCCAGTTCTGGAGGCGTCTTCAGGTTGAAGTGATCTTCGAATATCTTTGTTCTAAAATAGCTGATTACATTGGTCCGATTTTGACTTAGCAAAGATGCGTTATTGGAAATCGAATAATTCTTCAATCTTCAACAGGTGTTGTTGCATGTATGATTTTTATCAATCCTTTTATACACTATCATATCTTCTTTTTGTTATTCTTTAAATGTTTATATTTCTGCGGAGGAAAGGAATCAAATCTTTGTTTTGCAGTAAAAATTTAGTTGTTTGACTTAAGTTATTCCAGAGAAATGACAGACACAATATGCTCAATGGAAGCACTCTTGTTCCTACTACTAGTCACTCGATGACTTCACCAGTACGTAGTCTCAAACCGCCCCAAGAACCGTCATCCATCACAGCCACCCTCCGTCCTCCTCTCCGTCATTCCAATGCCAAACGTGCGTGGCTGTTATGACTTCTTGTTCAATTTATGTTTAATTTATAATAATATAATATATTAATGTAAACCATAAACACAGTAATCAACCCTAATTAGGTCGGTTTAGTAGGTGATGGTAGTATTCATCCAGTACTATGCGGCGAGTGAAATTCACACATCAGGGTAGGGGGGCCAGTTCCTTTCCCTGTGCCGGTTATGGTTTCCCAGGAAGATCTGGTACCCGGAAAAACACATAGCTTGGGTGGAGCTGCAGATGCCCAGAGAGGTTTGCCCGGGAATCGAACCCGGGACCCTCCGGCCGCTGTCCAACGCTCTAATATATAATAATATGTACAATTAGTACAATATAATGTATTCTTATTGTTATCCAATAAACAAAGGGTAAATTACAGGTTAAATTTCTTGCATGAGTTGGAAGGATACCTTTTTGGCGATGACGTTAAAAATATGTAATTAGCTCCATCGTAATAAAGTGGGAGAGATCGTGTTAATGTAATTCGAGAGATGTATTAGTGTTGGATAGATAGATTTAAGATGCCATTTCTCGCGCAAATGATAAGGGATCAAACTAAAATAACATTTGTCCGACCACGCTAGGAGAGAAAGGTATTTTGGGTCAAGGGTAATCTGTCGTGTTATCACCCCCTGCAACACTCCCTAGCGGTGCCATGCAGGGTACTAATTAAACTAATTAATGAAGAAGCATCGACACAAATATTTCCGGAGGAGCAGCCTGAAGCTGCGCCTGTGCAAATGGGGTCATGTATTTTCGTTGTACATATCGATGTTGACATGAAAAGTAATCAAACTCTAACGGACGTCTCTCTTTCCCGCAGACCTGAAGAAGCAGTTCGACTCCCCGCCGTACTCGCAGTCGGTGAAGCTGGGAGGGCAGGCGGAGCTGCGCTGCTTGGCGCCGGCCGGCGTCCCGGCGCCGCGCGTCTTCTGGCTCCGCGACGCCCCCTCGCCCTCGGCGGCCCTCCTGGCACCGCCCTCGTCGCCCTCCGGCGGCGGGGGCGCCCTGCCGGCCGAGGCGCCCTCCGAGGACGGAGGCGAGTGGAAGGGTGGCGGCGTCGTCGTGGACCCCTCCAAGGACCCCAACTTCATCGTCTCCTCCGAGGGTCACCTGCTGCTGGTGCAGGCGAGGCTCAGCGACGCCGCCAACTACACGTGCGTCGCGGAGAGCGTCGTGGGGCGTCGGATGAGCGAGCCGGCCACGCTCACCGTCTACGGTGAGTCCCGGGAACTTGTTGCTCGGCGAGCGAGGCCAGAGCGACGGCGAGTCACGCGAATTATCGACTAGTCACCCTGATGCAATGAAGAACATTTCGAAATAATTTGGATACGCATATGAATTAAATATATCTTAATTATTTCAGGTTTATCAATGATAATTTTCTATAAACGCTTAAGACTTCTCACAGAGAATCCAGTGCCTAGCCTTTAAGCTTCCGATATTGACTAGTAGATATTGAGGACTATGACATTGAACTTCAGGTTTGCTTAAGTCGCTGGATGAGTTCTCAAATTGCCTAAAAACGATACCGGTAAGTTTTTAGATTAATTCCCTTTAGCATACTTTTTTCGCAGAGTCCATAAAAAAATCAAGGTTATCATATACGATGGCAGTCCAGTAAGTAATTTACGTTTGCTTACAACGAGCGAAGTAGTAATGGGAGCCGAATGTTCGCTGTATTGATACACACACCCACGCACACTAGGGCAGTACGCCTCGAACTGCAGTGTTTGGATGGCCTCTTGTCGTTTTTTTACAGTAGCTAGTCAAAATGTTCAATGCAATTCGAAATCTCGCCGTGCGGCCACTTTTAAACTGAGTGCACCACTGCCTCACTCCGCCTTCACTCGTTATTCCGTCTCCGTACACTTCAAAAAAGTTGCCCATGAATTTCAATTCACCTACCATTTTTTGCCAGTATAAACCTAATCACGGACCGCACTTTTCAGCTCGCGGGATTTTCTATTGCAGTGCACATTTTAATGGTCAGCAGCGAGCAAAGTAGAAGAACCACAGTCTGCCCACACTACCACAGCAGGATGCGTACTGATTGTAGGAACGTTTAGACACCAAGATGGTGACTCTGGCTCTACCCACCATCAGTCTAGGCCGAAACGTAAATTACTTTGTTGACAGCCCTCGTAATAAATAATCCACGTGCTTCATTCATTTGGTTGTCTAACTTTTAAGGTCGGTTTCGGACTCAACACGACTACATTACTTAAGCCTCACCTAATGGGACTGCCACATAACGATCTGATAGCTCACATTACACTTAACCTGTTCTTCAATTCCGCACATTTTTTATCGGCCTTCACTCAACTCAAAACTCCTATTCTTTTCCTCTCCTTACTTGGCTTGCCTAACCCGCTCGTCCTTCCCTTCGTCACTGTCTTCACCATTACATTGGCAGTGAAGAACCCTGCCCTCACCTTCCCTGCCCTCCGAGAGTTTCTCCAAACAACTGTGTCTCCCTCCCCACAGTGAATAGTTCTTCTTTGTTTGTTTCCTTTCCGAATAAGATCACGAAAGTATCAAGGAACTAAATTTTTAAAATGTAAAATTACAGATTAAATCTCTTTCATGAATGGTATTGTCCTTGTTCCTAAGTTCCTCTTGGGTGCGTAGAGAACCATATGTCACTTTGATAGCGCTTTGTATGGAGCACTATTTATCATGATCTACATTATTTTACATATTGTAACTCAAAATTAAGAAAATTTTAATTGTCGACGTTGCGTGCCTGTTGTATGATCACCCCCTTCCACACACACCACTGGTGTTGGCTTGCAGGGTACCATGTAGAAGGAGAAGTTGCTGAATGCCGTGATCGGTGGCAGAATGCCGGAAACGGGACGTGAAGGAGTGAAATAATACTGACTTTTTGGAACGCACGAACTCTCGTTCAATTGAAGCCCTGAATAAGAAGTAATGCGAGGCTGAATGTTCCCCCAGAAGGAAGTTTACTGCGATATGTAATAGTTTTGAATCATTTTCCGAAACCCGCCCCTTAAATATAGACTGATTGTAAGGTATCGCTTGCATTGAAATCACCTTAAGGTGACGAAGTTTACGAAAGCGCGAAGTAATAGGGCTGCGTAGAGGTTGCCTTCTAGATTATTGTTTGCTGGGGAGCAATTGTTAATTTTCATTGGGTTCACTCAAGGGCTCGCCGTTCCTCTTCTGGGAGACAATTCTCGCTTCGCCAGCGTGGGGCTGCTTCCTAGTGGCGGCGTGAGGTCGCCGCCAGGCCTCGACGTGTGGGCGTGGGCGTCGCGCGGGCTGACAGTCCGTGTCCGACGTCGCTCCTCCTTCCCGGGAACGACCGCCTCGGTCGTTCCCGGGAGGCGCTTCCGCACGGCGAGGGTGGCCCCGGCGGGGGAGGTGGCATGGGGGTGTCCCACGCCGACGCCCGCCTGGGAATCGACCACCGAGGCTTGCTCGGGAGGGTGATCGTCCGTTGACTTCTCCTGCCCGCGACACGACGGGGATATCCATCAGTACGGCCCTCCGTCCATCGCACCCACGACGCGTCCATCCGCTAACCAAGGCTCTTCGTCAAAGCGGAGGAGTCACTTCTACTTTTACGCACTACATTCTCGATAGTGTAACTGTCACGAATGTTCCAATTGGTTGTACCTTGGTCAATTGCCGAAAGAGCTCCGGGTGGTCCTCCTGAATTTGCTATTTACGTTTTTCTCATCATGCTCAGTGAGTTCAACCTTCGAAACAGCTTTATTTTAATGTATCATGATAATACAGCAGTGAATACAAAGATGAATCCCAGTTGCTGTAATGTCACGGTTGCTGCCACGGTTCGAAAACACGGCCAGTGTTTTTGAAATCTTAATCCTCTTTGCAAAGAGTTTTTCCAAAATATCTATGTTGCATAATTTCATCAGTAAATAGGTACGTACGTGGGTGGTCTGAATAGTTTCCGACCTCAGAAAATTTCATAAAAAATGTCTCGTATCTTTGTTAGGTCGGAAACTTTTCAGATTACCCTTTTATATACAAATATCTACAGGTACCTATGCGTGGAAATATTAAGACAACTCGCATTTTTTATTAATTGACACCCCATTAATGAATACATTTCAGCTAGTCAACTGTTTTTGGTCAAGTCGTTTTACTGGTGAGAAATAAAACAGTGGAAAAAATAATTTTCCCTTTCCATTACTCTATCTTCTCTTTCAAAACTAGAGAAAAAATGTTGACACTTTGTGGAAAACAAGCCCATTGAATTCAATTAATTTTACTACGCCTGTTCCGCATGCGTAGTCTAGATTCCACTGAAAAGTGCCTAGAGGCATCATCTTTCCTCTGAATTAATTTTTTGTGTGGGGGATAACGTAGGTTTCAGTTTCACGCCGACTTATCATCCCTAAGTTTAACTGGAAAACAATTCCGGCCCCGTTTTGAGTTTGGCATTTGTTAACCATTCATTTAGATGGCGGCTTGTGAAAGCGATTTTCAAACATTTGATGTTAGTATCAACGGTCGTTAGGTCAAATTTATTTAGTTATTTTTTTACGAGTTTGGGAAGTACCCAACTGCATACGAGCAGAAGTGAGGATTCATGAAAAACATTCCGATTTCCCTCTGCGAAATCTTCATGGACGGAATTTTAATCCTTCGAGGCGTAATCACCGCAAACGCATCGCCCTGGATCCCCCTTTTGACCCCTTCCCCCCCTATTCTTTGGCAATGAATGACCAGATGTTGACCGAATGGTTTTCGACGGGGGGAAGACGGAAGAAGGGTTAATGGCCCCCGCGGTCGCATCCCCCTCTCCCCCCGTATTCCTGCGCCCCCTCTGGGTGTTGCCCTGTCTTGGGATTCGTGGTCCCCCACCCACACCCCTTTAATCACGTTGCTGGCCACTTGACCCCCCGATCGCACTCCGCGACCCCTCCTTCCGCGAGTCTTGGCGACGTGTGCAGTGTTTGCCACTTAAATGGGTGGGGGGTGGAAGGGCTGGGGTAGTGGGCGGGGCGGGGGTGGAGGGAGGAGTCGACCTCCAAGTATCGTTCGATGGAAATCGTAATGACACCGGCCGCACCACCTGGTGCCCGACAGCCGAAGCTAAAGCGGCACGTGTGTCGCATCCGCAATGGGTATTTGGGATTGGCGTCTGGGGGTTGTAGAAGGTGAGGGGGTGAATTCCGCCCCCTCTCCCCTGTTGTGGTGTATTACTCTGCTTATCGCGGGGGTGGATGTGCCGGGAAGCGAGAGGGGCGCGCGGTTCGCGCGAGCGGGGAACACGTGAAGTCAATTAAGTTTTGCGTCCGGGAATGCGGCCATCGGTGGGGCGCAAGATTGCCGTGCGAGCGTGAACCCTGGGCGTCCCATGTCTATCCCCCCCCGCCAACCCTTCTCTTCTACCCCCTTAACGGTCCCTGGATACGGTGTCTTCCCCTCCTTGTGTCGATCGCGCGCGGTTGGGGACATCGCCGCGTGATGGATGACCGAAGGGCTATGAATAAAGATTCGAGGGTGCGCCGGTGCTCGAGCAACATGCTGGAGCGTTATGCGGGTGCACATGTCGTCTGGAACAGTGGTTTGAATTCATGAGGTTTGTTGAAGTAGCGAGCGACTCTGCCTTTCTCTTTCATTTCCTTCTCCCGTCCGGGAGTCAGTCCATATATTTTCTCCGTTCCGATGCTCTCGCGTCCCCTAAACACTCTATTTCGGCGAGTGCGAAGTCGTTGAATCCACGCATTCACTCGCCCTCCCTTGCATAGACTCTAAAATACGGAACGTATTGCTGAGTACAAATAAAATAAGGGCAATACAATTACAAAAAATTTGAATAGATACTCCAAGGCTCCGCACAATTCATCCTCTTCCGTTTCAGGATTTGCCAAGTTTAAAGGGACTTTTTATTAAAATCAAGAGGGAAAGAGATTAGAAGGACAGTTAAAGAACTTTGAGATGATTAAGTTGCGTAAAAGTTGACCCCTGACATTGAATAGTTTTGAGATTATTTTGAGAGATAGAATGTAACAAAGTTGGCAACGGCATAGCGTAATTGTCCAGTTAAGTTTTTAAAAAATGGGTAAAGTTCACAGAATCACTTGAAAGTTTATTTGGGGAAATTGACACAGAAAATAACCGTTAACCATAAATAAACTTTGCGGAAGTTATCTCAAATTCTGAAATTGATAATTGTTAGTTTTACTACGTAATAATGTTTAAGAGGGGAGAAAAGATTGTGTCGCCCATAAATATAAAGGAATATGCATCTTCTCACTTAATTTTTTTAATGACAGATGAGAACAGTAAAATATGGATGGAAACTGGTTCGGTGAATTCAAATGACCGGTAAAAGTTCAATGATGGAAGTACGAGTAAACGCAACTATTCCTTGCTATTATGCGTACGTCGAGAGACTTAATTGGCGTGTGGTATATCGTGTTATAGACTAAAACAAGTAATTGTAACGGTCCATTAGGTGGTTGAACCGAGAAATGCACACGTGTAGAAGGGTGGCCATATTATAATAATTGATCTATTAATTGGATTTAGATTTTGAAGAATCCCTGAAAACTGTTACAGAATACCGTGGACTTCGAAGGTACTTTCTTAAAACCTAAAAACTTTTGGTTCGTATTAATTATTTCTCCAGCTCCTCATACTATATTTTGCCTCCTCTAAGATACCGTTTATTTTCTCTTATCCGATCATCGGACATCTTAGAGGACACAAGTGTGGTTGTATTGTATTCCAGTTGCCTTTATTATTATTATGGTCTTTTGTCTACCGGGTAGGGTAGGTTTCCAATGGGCACAAGTTACCAAACGGTACAGGAACAACTCCCTCGTCTTTCTTAACAAAACACAATCCAGCAACCTACTCTACCACAAGCCCCTCTTCATCTCGGTGTACTTCCTTCCTCCCTTCATCCCGTCCAACATCCCCATCCGGTTTTCCCTAGCCTTCTCCTCGTTTGCCTAACATTCTCCTCTCTATTACAGTCTTCAACATCCCACTGTCAATTAGTACCCACTTCATCCATTTTTCCTGCCTCCATAGGATATCTCCCAACAAACCCCTCTCCTCAACCACCATGCCTAGTACTTCCTCATTTGTTTTCCATTCGGTCCATTTCAACTTCTCCATCCTTCTCCACGCCCACATTTCAAAAATGCAATACAGTGCAATTAAGATGAGTAGAATGTATGTATGTAGAATGGTAGAGCATTATCTACCATCAAAACACTTGATTAGGATGCTTCGGAGTGTAAACGTTTCTCTTGATGCTGCGGTAGATTTCGATTTGATTGAGTACTGATTTGTGGGTACCGAGGGTTGTACCCAGATTAAATGTAATTATGTTGTTTTCTGTAATATTAACCGGTAGAACCAAGGAGGTCTTGTGAAACGTATTTTTGCCCAGCCCTTCTCCGAGAGCGCTTCCATTGCCGGCGATTCCGGGTGTGTATTCACCCCCTGCCACACATCCTGGCGGTGGCTTGCAGGGTGCTAAAAAATACAAACACCAAACGTCATCGTGGAGAGCGTCGACCGGGCAGATGTTTCGAATCCAAGCTCCAACGCTCTTCCCACGGCTGGCTTTCTCCCCTTCCCGCCTCCTCTCGACGTGTCGTGGCGGTGGTCGGAAATCGCGGGGGGGTGCGGTGATGTCGACGTCGGGTCGGAACCCTTAATTGCCGGTGAAAAGAAAGAAAGAGAGAGCAGGGCTGGAGCATCTCCTGCTCGCTCCAGACAAGGAGTGGGGGGGGAGGAACATCCGGGAGTCATATTTGCATTCTGCCGGCCTCTTATACTCTGCTGCTCGTTGAAACTTAAATTGAATTGGCTCCAGATTCTGTTTGCGAAATAGTGGTATCGGTTTACTAATTTATTTTTGGATTCATCTATTCTTACGAGGACACTTGATAACGGGCGTTAGGTAAATTCTACGCCAATTTTTTTGGCGTTGATATATTATATGGTAAATGTTCTAAGCGCAACTTTTGCTTCAAATTAAATGTTTAGTTCACTTTGAATGTCTAAAACGGACTGCTTTTATTAAATGAAAAGTTTAATATACTATATTCTTCACTCAACTCTCCCATAACCTCTCGGAATACACGATAATGCGTCCCGATTCTTAAAAACACATCTAGTCGCCGCCGCTATTTCTTGAATTGTTCATTCAAGGAGTCTATCGACTCCGTGCCTAGCTTTCCTAAAATACGAACTTGTAATATCAGTTGGATTCCTCGAGTTTTCCCAGTAAACGAGTGGCATTTACGGGTGAGGAACACGGTGGAAACCTATGAGGTGGGCCCCGTGAACACGAGTGCAGGGGAAATCATCCGCGGAGGAGTACAGGAACATTTTTAGGTTATTCTCGTGCGGCAGCAAACTAATTAATGATTGACTCATAGCCCGAATGAAAGTATCCGTTTTGAAAGACGTAATACTTATTTTGTTTCAAAAATATATTTGGAAATGAAAATTCTATAAAAGGATTATCAAAAACGTTTTCGCTCCCGTGAAGGAACTATTTCAAAATTGTTACATCTCCTCAAAATGTTTAACTGTGAGAGGGTATTTAAGTAAACGGGCCCCTATTGCAAACGGAAGGGAGGAAAACATGAATGTATCGACATGATACTTTTTATTACCAATTGAATTAATTTCTTATTTCGAAATGTGATGAAATATTGTCATTGTTAAAACTGAACATTTGTTTTTTTTTAATTTGAAAGAATTTAAAAGAACCCGCATATATTAATCCGGGTGTTTCGACACTTTGACTCATTTAAGTCTGTCGTAGTGATGAGCCTAGTTCATCAAAAACGTCGTTCGTGTATAATGACGCCATAAATTACAGAGGCGGATATCTGTCATGGCAGACATGTTCTGTAATCGTAAAAATGCCGTCATTTTATTCTTTACTGTATTTTTCTACGGGCGCGGTGGGGCCGAGTGGTTTCTGCCTCTCAATTCCATCCCTCCCCCTTCTACCCTCCCTTCCTCCCACCCTGCTCCGAGCTCCTCTTCGCCCTCCCGTCGCTCCACCTGTCTGGACCGCCCGTAATCCCATTTGGAACTATTCTTCCCTCCATTTAACTAAAAAACACATTGCGTTTTTTGTCGCGGCTTAATTATTGCTTCTGAGAATTTGTTAAAGGTGGTGATTTTGTAAAAGCACAGTACCGCGGAAGGGATACAGAAGGGTGTCATGACGATCACGCCAATCGTTCTCGTAAATAAGTTTAATTCCGCGTGCTGCTTACTCCGAGAGTTTGCAGCGGGAAACATTTTTCGGAATTGATAGCATTATGACTATCACCTAGTTATGAAAACATGTCCAACACAATTTTAGGCCCAGGACAATTTTAGGTTCTCTTAGTTCAATGAACATAAAGCCTTACTATAAAGTCTTCCTATAATGGTCATGGAAATCTTCTGGATCTTTGAACTGGTGATTGAATCTTTTTATCCAAAGATTTGTAACCCAACGATTTGCGGTGAAGTCCGACCGGAGATGTTTGCCAATGACGAGGCCCCTCGTTGATCCTGGGGCCCGAGTACGGCCCCCGGTGCAACGGCGCACCGGGGGAGACTTGATGTAGAGCATCGCTTGGCCCACGGCCGCGTGACCCGAACGTCACGTGACCGGGAGAGGGAGGATCATCAAAAGCGATTGCCATGAACGCCCCCTTCTTGCATCTGGGGCCGTGACGCCGCCCTCCATCCCGTCCGGGGGCGGAGAAGCACGCCGAGAGGCAGACGTGATCGGGGAACGCAAGCGGTTTTGCACACGTTGTTTGGCGACGTGCGTCCTTCCGCCTTGCGGGGTAGGGGGGGGGCGTGTCGTCTCCCTGCGGCGGCATCTCTCCCTCGGGGGGGTCGGCGGTAGGGAAGTGCATGCACGCCACCCATTGCTTTCGAAATGCGCCCGTGTGCGTAATGTTCGTTGGAGAGGAGGAACTGAGCCCTTCAGAGACTCGAATCGGAGACCCGAAAGGTCGACGAGGCGGGCGCCTCGCCCAGCTCTTCAGGGGCAGAGCTAAGTCATTTGGCCCTCGGGGAAAAATGGCGACATGTATATTGCTGCCGTTGCAGCTTTTCATTGTACTCGAAAGAGACGGAGAACGAAAAATTTACAGTGAGAAAGCTGGGCTTGAAGAGCCAATTCTGCGCGCTCCCGTGGCGAAATCCCTGTGTGTATATATATATATATATAATGCATATGAAGTTAGCACTGACGGACAAAGACAAAAACACAGAAGCACACAAAAAAGAAAAGAAACTCACTGGTTTTCGAATTTTTGGTGGCCCAAGCCACCTTTATCAAGGAAGAGGAGTTCCTATATAAATATGTGTGGAAATATTTAAATTATTATGCATAAAATATTACACTTAGGTGATTCGATTCGAGTCCATGTTTTTTGGAACTACATGTTGCCGATTGTACACTTGTCGATTGGAAAACAATGGGGTGCTGCTATCAATAAGAATCGCATATCGTTGCTTGCTGTCGTGGTCTCCCGCTGTCGTAGTGGAATTACTATTCCCACGTAGTCGTCTTGAGGACTCCCATAAACTTCCACTCTCGTCTGCGGGATGGGGACGAGGGGGAGCCCAGCTCTTTGGTGTGCTTGTTGCCCGTCACAGGACGAGGAGACAAATGTGTAATTTCATTCCCAGGCCTCTCCATTTGGTGTCTTGTTAGGTTGGCTTCTATTAATTCATAATGGCTTTTGCATGACGCGACCATTTTCGCAGCGAGCGGCCCTCTCGCAGGACTCTCTTCTGCCGTTTCATTCGCGCATCGCGCGCGTGTGTTGTCGAGGGGCGATGGCGCGCGTGACCGGGAGCGTGTAAAACAGTTGACCTGTTTGAGGCGAATGGACGATGGGAACAAATGGCAATGATGTAGTAATACGTTGATATGTAGTATTCATTTCCAGGGACTGGGTACTGCAGTGCTTGCGGAAAAGAGAAAAGTACTTGCTATTGAACAATGTTGGCAAACAATAAACGTGTCTGAACGTAATTAAATGGATTATGACATGGAATGAAGAACACAATGCATCGTATTTTTCCGCTTTTCTTTATTTTGGTACCATTAGTTTCAACACTTAGGTGTCATCATCAGATTATGGCAGCTATAACAGTCCATATGATGAGAGTGATTTTGCATTATCGCTTTAAAAATATATTTTTTCAGTTTAAAAATCTGTAAGAGTTTGAAGATCATTTGCAGATCGATGTAAAGAAATATAATGGAGGCCATTACCAGTAATGTGGAAATATTACTTAGTTGCGGATTAATTATTTCATGCCCTTGTAAATTCTTGGTTTAATTATAGTAATTGAAGTTTTAAGGTGTCTCGATGGCAAATTGCGTCTAGGTATTCTCCATAAGAGGTCTGCGCATGGCGCCTCGTTTGGAGATTTTCTTTTGATGCATGAAGAATACAGTTTTAAAAAAGAACGCCCACTGCATCGGGAACACCGACATGGATGGCGTATACTCGATTAAATACCTAGGCGTTACCCTCGCTCACGACCTCTCCTGGGTGAAACGCATACGGGGAATATGTGGACAAGCTGACAAAAAATTAGGATTTATTAGAAGACTAGTTGGTAAATGTGATGAAAAGGTCAAAGGGAAATGTTGTCTTTCGCTGGTTAGGACTCCTTTGGAATATGCTGCAAGTATATGGGATCTTCACGAAGTTGGATTAATTGCCGATTTGGATCGCGTGCAGCGTAGGGAAGCTAAATTTGTAGAAGGTTGCTATGATAAACTTAGTGGCGTATTCAAAATATTAGAGTTACTAGGCTGGGAATCACTCACGGAGCGAAGGATAAATTGCAGATTGAAGCTCTTGCATAAATTGGAAGGGAGTCTCTTCAGCAGAGATGCTGAAAATGTAATATTACCCCCATCGTAAGTACTACGGTAGGAGAGATCATGCTAATAAAATTCGAGAGGTAAGTGTAGAACGGATATACGAGTATTTAAAATATAATTTTTTTCCATGAACGATAAGGGATCAGAATAACATTGTGATATCGTGGTAGGGTCACATTCCGGTAAAAATTAGCCTGGTGTGTATTCATCCTCTGCCTTAGTGCAGTTTAGTACTACAAATATATCGTACAAACAATTGTCCATTTTCACTCTATATGATAATTTGAAGTTTTAATTTAAAAAGACGGCCAAGAGAACGCTTCTTGAAGTTCCAAGTAGTAAAGATTTCATTGCATTGAATTAATAATATTATTTAATAAATCGTTTAATATTCATGTCTTGTGAAATTGATACTAGCATAAATTGCCACAGCAGTTAGGCAAAAACCGTCTGGGCATGAGACAATGACATGGACTTAAACAGCGACTCGTAGAGTGATCCTAGAGAGGATCTCAAATGCCCATCCCGCCTCTCCTGACGTCTGCAGTGCAGTTTCCCTTTAAGTCTTATTTCTCCAGCATCCCCGGGAATGAAACGGTGTCACAATAAGCTTTCGTTGCCTGAGCCCGGGGAGCCAGATGACTCTTGACCGGTCACTCTCGGAAGGGCTCCCTGTCCCAGAAGACCTCTTGGACTGCCCCGCGAGTGGGGCCATGCTACCGTGGAGGAGGCCAGGGTTTCCGCGGGGTATTCGGGGCTCTCCGCAAATTGACTGCATTTTGGGCGAACGCGTTTGTGATATAAAGTGGCACTTTTTCTAACTCACGCTTTAGTCAAATCATAATATGATTGATTAAGTTGCCAACTGACGTTTGGAGATTGTATGTGGTAATTTTGAATTTGATTTAAGACATGAAATAATTTCCAAAACAAAGTTGAGGGTTTTTTCTAATAGTTATAAATGAGTTGGCAACGTTAGTAGTATGTTAGTAGTGTGACACACTTGGTTATCGTGCTTAAAAATCAGGGAAAGAAAGGCTTGGTGTTAGTGGTGCTAATTATTTTTTATTGTAAATACTTCGTTAGTAACCGTGTACAGTCAATTCCATAGTTCTGGAGGGGGAGTAAATGCAGGCAAACATTTGTATTCTTACTTTTAGCTTCTGTAATCCGTGTTTTCTAGGTTTTTCAAGTCACCAAGTCGTTTGCAAACTATTAGAGTTCGAGTTACGCAAAATTCTGGTGATAAAATTGACTTAATTTTTTTTAAATATAGGAGTGCACTTTTTTCCTTCAATTTAAATGCGAAACCACATAGATCTATTCTGACCGCAAAAAATTTTTGTGGAAGGTGGTATACTATACGTCAGGGTCCATTAGATATGAAACTGTCATTGAAAATAACATGTGAGCTATGGTTGCCAACCTCCGTTTTGTTGTCTTTTGTTAACGATTATTTCAATTTATTTAAATGCGACACAATATTTTAAAGCTAAGATTGGAGAAATAAAGCAATTCCAAAAATTTGCTGGAGATATTCACCTTTTCCGTTGACCGCGTCCTGAAACAATTCCGTTCAAAATGGGTGCGAGCTTCCAAACTTTTAGCCTTAAAACCTTCATCGCATTCTCAGGGATGAACTATACCGACGTGTAAATTTACCGAAGATTTGGTAAATGAGGAACTTAGTATATGAGTTCTGGTAATGGCCGGATCGTGAGGACAGGACAATATATCTTAGGCGTGTCATTTCACGGGACGGATGAGTGGATCGACGACGCCGTTCCGCGGGGCCAGGGGACGTTTTCGTGATTCAGTCCCCATTCGACCGACGCGCGCGCCAAAATACTCGAGGGAAACCGCACTGCGTCGATTTATGATATGGCGTCTGTGGAGGGGAAACCGCTGGACTCGCGACACTATGTCGCCCGCTTAACACGGTGTTAGCTCGCAAACATCATCGCGGGCAATGCAGACGCATCATTAAAATCGTCTGGCGCTGCACTCGAACTAATAAGCTCAGTGGATTTGAAACGAGCCCAACAAGGAAACATCCCCTGCATCTCACGACTGCTTTAATATATGTTTCCGCTCATGTTTGTCTACGACTGAACTCCTGTTCTCGTTATCATTCCTCGGCAATGATTCTAGTTAAAATCTCCCTGTTGGCAAATATACTTGCCCATTTTTACGAGTGGAGACAATTTAACGTCTATGGTGAGAGTTTATTCCCGGTCCACTGTCGCTGGTATGAATCTTAAGATTTCGTGGGTAGTGAACGGTTTTGACTCTCGTGAAATTCATTTATTAGTGCTTCCTTAAAAACGGTCTCCACAGTTAATGATACTACTTCATAATAAGAAAGTACTGTTTTAGTAATAATTGAATTGGCATGAAAAACTATGTCATATTACATTTATCTTTCGCTTATTTTTTTCCAATTTCAGAAGATTTAAGTTGAAAAGTTTTTGTTTGTTGCTTCTCAATTGTAAATTTGATTTATACTTAAAAATCTGCGTAGTTTTACATTTTTGGAAACTGAGCAATTCCCTCCCAAACGCCTACTGCATTGGGAACACCGAAATTGAATGCGTAGATTCGATTAAATCTTCTGGCTGGTTAGGCCTCATTTACGAGACCTATTAGAAAATGCTGCAAGTAAATGGGATCCTCTCTAAGTTAGTTTGATTGCCGAATTGAATCGCGTGCAGCGTAGAGGAGCAAGATTTGTTAAAGGTTGATATGATAAACTTAATAGCGTATCCAAAAAATATTGGAGGGTCTAAGCTGGGAATCATTCACGGAGCGAAGGTTAAATTACAGATTAAATCTCCCTCTCATAATTTTGAAGGACATCTCTTTAGCAGTGATGTTGAGAACGTATTATCATCCCCTTCGCACTAAAGTAGGAGAGATCATGTGAATAAAATTTTAGAGATTAAGTCTAGAACGTATAGATTTAAGATGTCATTTTTTTCCGCAAACGAAAAGGGACAAGAATTACAATAGTCCGACCGCGGTCGTATTCGGGTCAAAATTAGTCGGATGTCTACCCGCTGCCATACACCCTAACGGTGAATTACAGGGTCCTAAAATATTTATCCATCTAGATTAAATTACTGATGTGAAACAAGGCGCACATAGTTGAGTCTCTCTAAACAATTTAAATATATCGCTGCGTTTGAGAGAGCTTTTTTTCGCCTATTCGAAAGCCGCTATGGATCATCTACGCTAAGGGTTAGTGACGGGTTCTATAATGCTTCAGAGAATCAAGTTGAAATAAGGTCATTACTAAGTTCCCGTTGCGTCCCAAATAACATATGTTATCTGTGTGATAGAAGGCCCTCGTAATAGTTAGCAGCGATTGTAGTGGCAGGCTTGCTCCTGCACGAACAGTCTTCAACGTCATCCCCTTCGGTTCGTTTTCCCGTGAATTGTGGGTCCCGGCCCTGCAGCTACACCATTCTGCCTTCAGGCGCTTATCATCATTTGTGGATAAAACGGTATGAAACTCAAGTTTCTTTTGATCATGAGCCATGTCGGTTTGGGTGCGTGAATCTGTTGCCACCCATTCATCCACTACGTACGCCCGACTGAAGTCCTCTCGGAATCATTCATGGACCGTAACAAAAGATGCGACACGCAATATTGGCTCGTCAAGCACCCGTCGGTGCGAGATGTGTCCTAGGGAGGGCGGGTCGGTCGTGCGCGGGGATTTGTTTTCGTTTGGAGAGCGTTGCCAGGGGCGACGCGGAGAGAGTGGTTGGCTTAGTTACGGTGAGAGGGTTCGGAGGAGGACAGGTGGCAGCAGCTCCGGGTGAGGAAAGAACTCGGGAGGCGGCTGGAGAGGAGAGGGTTGCCTTTCGGCGAATGCGGCCTTCCTTTCTCTTGCCTTTCTCGAGGCGTTCTTGATTTCGAGACAGAATTTCGGTTTTGGAGTCTGTGTGAGACAATGAAATCCTGTGAAGTCAGGACAGACATTGGCGTTGAATTGTTTACGCCTTGAGGTAAAATAAATGCGTAATCTTCACAATTTTGCTGGCTTAATAAACCTGTGAGCCATTTTTTTTATTCCTGCAGGATTCTTCCCCAGGGATGTACTGAGAAAGTGGAAATTATTCATTTAACCGATGAATTTCTTGTGTTTAACCAAACCGTATCTTTCTTACAAATCTTTTTCCCAACATTTTGTGGCTTTCACAAAAATTAACGTTAAGATGAACTAATAGCGCAATAATATTAGAACAAACAAACTTTCGCAGTCGATATTGCCTTGAATCACGGGTAGATCGGTGAAAAAATGTACGTGTTCAGCTAGCGTGAAGGAAAAACATGAATGTGGCAGAATCCGAACCTATTTGCAGGAAATTCGTAAAAAATATCAGTAAAGCAATAATTTTCCAAATATATTTTAGCCACGTATTGGATGAATACGTTAATAATGTGTTCAGTCGTCGGATATACTCTACTTGTTATTTGATTGTTATTATTGGTAGTGTACCGTTTAACAACCTGACATCCCCCGCTGGGATGAACTGTCTTTCTATCCCACTTACGTATTACTTGTGTGAACATGTAATGAATTGTGCAATGCAGCACGTCAGAAAAACGCAGAACGTCAAGGGGACACCTTTGCAAGAGGAAATTGAGACGTTGCCCTCTAGAAATAAACTTAATAACATTCACTCCTTTGAGATATGTTGGAATAATTTCAGTTTCATCATTCCAATCGTAATTTATTGTTGATCTCGGTTGGTTATGATAACATATCGCGAGCATTGAATAACAATTGCTTTCCAATGATACTCCCTCTTAATATTTTGATCGTTTTTCCCCGAGAGGAGCACCCCTCTCCTCACTTCCACCCCTGCATCTCTCTCTCTCGCCCCTCACCCCCCCCCCCTCTGGGCCATCGCTTCCTCCCCCACCCCCATAGCTCCGCGAAAAGGGTGGGGAAGTTTTTGTGGCTTCGATTACCTTGGCGGGGCAGTCGGAGGCGAGGGCGCCCCTGGCCTTCCTCCCGAGGAGAGAATGCGCCTACGTGGATCCTCCTTTTTTCGGAGGGTTTCTGGGGAGTTGTAAGGGGCGTTCGGGAGAGGGAGGATTGCTGGGGCGTGTAAGGAGAGCTATTGTTTCATCTCAAGCGAGGCAGAGTGGCTCCTTTTACTGCGGAACCATTTTGAGGGCGGCCGTCTCCTGCCCTTCCTTCGTGGCCGAGGTCCCTTCCGCTTTTTTCCCCAGGTCTCTTAGCGAATCTTTGAGGGCAAGGTTTTTGGGGAGGAAATTAAAACATTTTAGGGAAGTTGAGTTTCCTCTTTCCTAACGACGCCGTCCCTTTCACCCTCGGGGATTTGGGTGAAAATTAATTCCATCGCCTGGTTTAAAAATTGTATGTTACGTCAATCATGACGTCATATTTCACTCTTAAATTGAAAAGCCAAGACCACAGCGGTCATTCATACCGGCTATCACCTTTGTAAACCCATAAAAACTTCGTCAGAAAACCAAAGATAATGAAAACATAATCAAAAATATTAATTTATCATAAATGTCTGGTGCTTGGAATGTTCCTCCATATATCTATTATTTTCGTACCTTCACATCCAAGTCATTTTGTGCATGTTTCTCATCCTAAATTTGGGGTGTTTTGGTAGATATTTGAGCGCCATCACTCCGAAACTGTTTGAGAGAAAAAACCATAGGCGGTGAAGTCCATGGACCTCCTCCGAATTACGGAAAAATATTTTGAAATCTGCAGATTTCAATTTTAGGGCTTATGCTGCCCTTAACTAAATCTAAATGCGATGGAGGAAAAATTTAGGAAATTATTAAGGCATTTAGATTGAGAAATATTCTCGAACGACCTACAATTAATTTTTAAAAAAGTAAAAAACGAGCCAATTACTAGAATTACTCGTGATTCTACTAGGGAAACATCATAAAATAGACGAAATATGCATGCACTAAGGAGCAAATCCGTTGTGCGTGGTGCAGAGAACGTGTCTGAGAACCAACCTCACATCGCGAGCACATGCGCGATGCGAAGGCAGGGGAGTTACCGTAAGTAGATGCCATTGCCTCCCTATCAAATATCGAGTTTCGATTTGCGCCAAAATTATTCTTAAATTGTCCTTTCCCTCTCTTAAACTCTACAATCTCCCATCAACCCTCTCGAGAGGGATTAGAACCCGGAAAATGTGCGATTGTGATCTGCTCGATTCCGCTTTCCCCACGTTTCCTATCCGCTCGTCCAGCATATGTGTGAATGTGTCAATACACTCACATATCAAACAATTAGTGTAAAACATCGAAAGTATCAATAATTTGGTTTCCCCACTGCCCACTCTTTGTGTCAGACGTCATTTTCTTTTATTGACGTTTAAGTAACGAAACCCCCTTCTCCAGTGGCGTTAAGATGTATTTTGTGAGGTTTCCTTAGCTGTCCCGGGAGGCTGGCAGGCCGGGAGACGCATTTCAACTGGGCTTATTGGAGCCGCAAGGGGAAAGCGGACTTGATTCTCTGGTTGGATGGAACCTCGCGAAAGGCCAACTCCGTAAGGCTTCTCGTGACTGAAGAAAACGGTCTCGAAGAATAATGTCGAGCTTTGAATGGCTTCCTCTGGGAAGATGGGTGCGGGGCGGCGACACCCAGCTCGGCCGTCCGCGGTCGTTCCTCGGCTGCCTCAGGCGACTTGTTCGTGACACTCGCCCCCTCCTCCCCCCGCGAACGCCGGGAGACTTCCACGGGGTCACCTGAAATGGTTAGCCACCCACCTTAAGTTATTTCAATTCCCTTACCCGAGGGTATTATTATTGGGTATGTCCATTACTTGGCAAGTTTCTTTTCGTACTATGTGAATTCGTGACAATTGTATAAATGGTGCTAACCTTTTTGTTCTTTGCTCTCCAGAAATTTTTCTTTCGTTTCTGTGTGATTTTGTTCATCGTATCGGTAAAAACGGTAATTTCTGAAATCTGAAATCTTGTATTGTTCTCGCCATACGTCAAAATATTTTTGCTCACTATTTACCCTACAAATCATGTAAATCACGCCTAATTTTGCGAATAATTTCTTTGAACCGCTGTGACCCAGGTTTAATGAAAAGATCAATGGGAATAATTATCGAGTGTCCACCGAAGAAATCTCGCTCATTCGTGTCGGGAACGATGGAGACCCACCCTCTCTTTTCAGCCGATGTGGTAATCCCAAAAAATGGACCCAGACATTCAAATAAGCTACCTAAGTCGCGAAAAATAAACATGTTCATCAACTTCTGAGGATTTCCCTTCCTGTTACATCGTATAAGTATGGTAACTATCATTACTTGAGCGTATATATATATATATATATATATATATATATATATATATATATATATATATATATATATATATGTATATTATGTGTGGGATTATTGAAGCTATTTGATTTCGTGAGAAGGTATGGAGATATTGCAACGCACTCAATCGGCCCAAATTTTATCCTAATATCATCGCAACGAAGTAGTATGCAGATAAGTGAAACATTTGAAATAAAACTTACACACCTAATGGACAAATAGTGTGTACCGGCGTTTTAAAATACCAACTCAGTTCAAAATACCGAATTAGTAGTTTTGAAAGTTTTATTCATTTAATGATTTTTCCGGTAGTGTTGATTATTTTATAAGAGATTTGATTCAATACATTTATGAGACAGAAAGTTAAGTTACACCTGAAAATTGCACGGAAAATCATCCAAAACAGAGATAATGCTATCGATAAGATAAAGAGGGAGGGCCTGTGATCATGGCTGTGATAGTTATTGGAGATCGACAGACCAAAAGAAATGGCTGACCTTAATTTCGTCTCACTCTTTGACTCTTATTTTGATGTTTATCCTTAATTTTATCTCCAGGCAACTTTTCCTAATGAAAATATTCAACCAAATGATGTTGCTTCACATTGTTATTTTCCGTTTTTCGACGTTTTCATGGTGTCAGTACTAATGTGACGTTGCATTAATTTCTGTCGGAGGGTGCTTTATCCGCGAACCGATATTCATTTCCGCTGGTCGATCAAGTGGCGCCGAGGAAGAGAGAAATGGGTCCCGTCTGGATGAGATCGCATAGGTGCGACGAACTCCTCTCGCCCCCCCAGGGGGGTGGGTGCGGGGGTCTTTGGGAGGGAGTACACGCTGCTCTCGAGTCAGCCCTCCCTTTGCGGGATTGCCGAGGACAAAAACCCCGCTTCGGCGGGCGGCCCCGACAAATGAAGAGCGCAAACCGCGCGACTAGGTTTAATGAAGCGGCTGAAGGGGGAGACGCGGTCGTGGGGTGCGGGGCTGGCGGGGGTTGCGCGGGCCGGGGGCGGGCTGGGGGGGAGGGAGAAGGGGCTTACGGAAGTCGCATGGGGGAGGGGGAAACGCGCTGACTCTGGAAACTGGGACGTAAATATTTGGGGGATTAAGGGTGGATTAGGGGGAGCGTTTGCGGGGGAGGAAGGAAGGGTGGAGGGGGTAGGAGGGGATTAAATGAAGAAGGAAAGTTGTTTTTTGCCCTTTCCCTTTTTACCCTTCCCACACTCCCCTGCTCTGCCTGGATGTCGTCTTCCTGGAGGCTTCTTTCGTCTGCCCAATCAGATGGGCGATGAATATTCATAAAGAAGTCGTCTATCCGGTTCAAAACGAGTTTCAGGGAGATCACGCAGTTAATTATTGATTTTTTATCTGTACCAAGTTATTTTTATAGTTATGCACATCCAAATATAACATAGAAGTACTATTTATTTTAAATAAACTTGGAGATATTAAGTGTAGATCAGATAGTTTTAGATGTCATTATTACCGCGAAAGATAAGGGATCAGAATAACATTGTCCGACCGCGATAGGGGTAAAAATATTCGGTTCAAAATTAGTCTGTTGTGTATTCACCCCCTGCCACATACCCTAGCGGTGGCTTGGAGGGTACTAAAATATCTGAAAAAATGCTCATCTGTGTACGAGTACACAGCGAACTGGGTTTGGAGTCCCAACCATTGGGAGGTCTGCGCATCAATACCTCGGTCGAGTGAAGGCACTGATTGATTCCTCTTTCTCACCCTCCACTCACCGACTGCTCATTGATTAGTTTAATCGTGGTTACGTAAGTCTAGCGTACTCCCTCTCACCTCGGAAGTGGCCCTTAATTTTAATGGGGCTAGTTGAGATCTAGCTTAGTCTAGCATCCGGTCCCGCCTTTGTCCACCCCGCGACCTTGATATCTGCGACTGTCGCGTCGCGGTTCCGGGGAAGCGTCCTCCCGAGCACAAACCCGCCGTCGCCGGCGAGGGGGCGGGGCGTGTTGGCGGAAATTGGCGATCGGCGGTCGTACGGAGCGGACACTTGGAATAATCGGCCGCTCCAATCGCACTCTCCCGTGGGTGTGGGGGGGGGACGCCGAAGCTGATTGTTTCTGTTTCCTGAGAGAGACGTTTGGGAGGGCAGTATCCAAGAATGCGCCAGAATAAGCGAGGAATAATATTACAAGTCGTACATTCGAGCACGCCGAAAAAGCTGCAGAAATATGCGTATGCGAAGTAAAATATCAAATAATTGAAGGAAAAAAATTAAACTTTGATGCGCGTGGTGTTGAAACATTGTGCAGGGATCTAATGTATAATTAGCTGCGTAGCACATGATATGAGATTAGTATGTCATTTAATTTAATTTTATAAAACCCAACAAGCCATCGCCAAAGTGTGTGGCAGGGGGTGAACACACACAACAGACAAATGTTGACCCGAATATAACCCATACTGCGATCCGACAATATTATTCTCATCCCCACTAGTTCGTGGAAAAAAATGACATCTTAAATCTATCTATTCTACAATTAATCTCTCTAATTTTACTGACATGATCTCGTCTACCTTAGCGCGATAGGGATAATAATACATGTACAACACATTATTGGATATAAGTAAATGTTGTACGAGTAAGTTATCAATAAATATTCTCGTACACGTTGTACGAAAGTGTGCTAAGAGCCTAAAAGTCTGTTACTTTCCGTATGTTTTATGGGGAAATCACTTTTATACTTGCAGAATATTTGACTTTTTAAGATTTTTTTCGTTTCTTAATTCCGCGAATTCTAAGGAATTCCGCGATAGAGAGGATGGGGGAGTATGGCAATAAGAATTTTCAAAGTTAGGGGGCAAACGGTGCTTTGGGTTATGAAGGTAAATTGCGTGGTTTTTGGTGCATATGAGGTGCCACTTAAGTTTTTCCAGCCATGCAACTTGTTAATATTGATTTGCGTGGATGTTGTCACAAGAACCTCTGTCATACTCCCCAGCAACGCACATGCGGGTTGTGGTAATCACTTTTATATGCTCTTATTTGTGTCATTTGTGTCATCACAGCATACCTACACCGAGGATTGATACGAAAACTAGTCATTTAGACCCGCACATTTTTGAAGAAAACATCGCGAGAAATGTATTGAGTCCGAAAAAAACTGTCAGGATATGCACAGAATCAACTTTGTTGTAGCTCCCCGATTATTATGTCGATGGGTCTAAATGAATATTTACCCGCAATCCCTAAATTGTTCTATGAACTAATGGCAAATGCATATGAAAACAGGGCAGTCGCTACTCTTTTAACTTATGTAGTTTGATATGCAGAAGAAATCATCCGGGCAGTCTTAAATAATTAATTTTTCCAGGGCTGTTAATTTATGGTAGCCATCCGAGGCATAGAAAACGGAACCCGATCCGAATGTACGTATCTGCTGAAGAATTAGAAGAAGTGTCCCTCTGGCGGCAGTAGCAGTAGACTCGCGTATTTCTATTCAAGGCGGTGCTGCCCGAACGTAAGTTGTGAATCTGTTTCCGGCTCGTTAGAAAAAAAAAGAAAGGGCCAATCCGTTACAAGAATTACGAAGTCGTTTCGTACTCGTTTCGCGCTCGCAATTGAGTTGACGCACCTCGGAGGCGGACCACGGCCCTTTCAGGTCTCGTGCTGCATTGGGAGCCAGGGAGGGCTGCCGAGCCGGCCCTGCTTGGCGACCCAAGACGTGCGCGGAACACTAAGGGAGGGAAGGGCGGGGGGAAAGTGGGTCCTTAAGTTACGGGGTCCGTTTGTGGATGGAAGTACAATGGACGGACTCTGGATCGGGGCAGGTGGTGAAGGGGAGAAGGGGCGTGCTCTCTGCGGAACAAGCTCGATATAACTGATGGATGATTTCCTGGTAATGCTTACCTTGTGGGTACAACAATAATTACTGGAGGTTCTCCGTTGAATTCTACGAAATCTGGAAGGTTCTCGGCCTGGTGATGAAAATGACAATTTATGCTTTCAAAAATTTAATTTTGAAATATAATCGCATTGAACATTAATACATTACATCCAGCGGTGTCCCAGTGCCATAATCCCGTCTCCTTTTGTGTTCTTTCCGGAAGTGCTGCAAACTGCTCGTCTCGAACCGTAACCGCTTCTTGATTGGACGAAAAAACATTAAACAGTGAGGAAACTTTTCGGAAGAGGTGGAAGTGGGAGGAAACCAAATCTCGAGCGTTGATGTTCTCACGCTAAAGTAGTCGTACGCTTTGAGAGAGGTCAAGTAGCGTACAAAGTCAAAGTTCAAGGATGTTAATGGGGCCATCATTTGGGAAATCTGATAATGCAAGGATAAAGTAATGTTTCAGCTTTGAACCAGATATATATTGTTTATAAACGGAACAAGGTTTTACCGTGGATTGCAGAGTTAACGTAACGCAAACTAAAGTGATATCTCAATACCGGGGAAAGACAATTTTAAGTTATCGTCGGTACAACGATTTGAATTGTTCGATGTAAGAATGTACAGAAATTTTTGACTCTCGAATCGGAACATGCGGACTTTTTACCTACTCGTGTTTCATATAATAACTAATGAAGGTCTGTAATGTTTGGGCTGTATTAGAACTAAAAATTCGACTGTAATAATTGTCGCATAAATTGACAATGTGTGTTATTTCCCTCATTTTTGTCAATCCACCCAATGTTCGAGAAAGAAATGCGTTTATTATCTTTCGACTGTCGGTGGTAGCGTCATCTTATGGTGAACGAAAAAAATACCTCGCTATATTGTATTTCTTTTGTGACTACTTCTTTTAGCCGTGGTATTCAGGTTTACTCTTTTACTCCCAAAGGAGTTTTCCATTATAAGGCCAATCTTGGAGTGGTCCAATCATGAAATGAGATATATTTTAAAGTACATAGACACGCTTTGCAAATTTAGAAACACGATTGATCTTTTCTGCTGAAAATACCCAAATAGAAAATTCAAAAAAAGCCAGTTCAATTTCCATCAAAGTAGAAGTTAAAATTTGGCTGGAGAAGTAACTGCCCTTAACAGCCAATGGGAAACAGCTCCATATCCATACCAATGCATTATATTTTTGTAAAAAAGCGGCTTAGCAAATCCACCCTGTTAAAAGTAGCTAGGTGGGGAGGGGGCGCTGTTCCGTCGGTCCCAAGGAAAGCAATGCGCGCAACCGCTCTCACCCACGACGTTGACGTTGCTCTTAAATTGAGCCCAATTTAACTTTTCGAAAAATGTATTATTTATTTTTGAGATAATAAAATGTTGACTTTGTTATTTGATTCAATTAAAAATGTCTGGTTTTAGCTCGTACTTTATGTACGTACTAATGTAATAAAATAATTCAGGTACAAAATACAATTCTTTAGGTGCTGCAATTTTCCGAGATATGCTCGCACCCGCACCCTGTATGCTCGTTAAAATGTCTACCGATAGATGGGGGTTGTGGAGCAATCCCCTTGTTGAGCCAATTCACGCGACGAAAGGCTTGAAAGCGGATGTCGGGGGGAATGTCGACCTAATTGTCAAATTCCTGGTCGGTGGTATCTCCGAACGCGAGGGGGGTTGGCCCTCCCCGGCTGCAGATGGGTGCCCCGCGTGCACACGTGGGCGTTGGTGCGGTCGCGAGAGCTCGAACGGGGGTCGTGGAGGGGGTAATTGGAGGCATTTCCCGACAAGGGGTATTTGGGGGGTATGTGATAATGAGAGGATGGCTTCGGCGGTGGGAAGGGGTGCGCTGCCCCGGTAGTTGGGGGTGGGGCGGAGGGGAAAGGGGGTGAAGGAGTGACTGGGGACGGGTCGTCGGCGTGGCCCCCTCGTTGGGGGCGGGGACGGAGGTGTGCGGGGACCCTTCGCCTCCAGGGAGAGGGTCTTCGGCGATGAGGCCCCCGTAATCGCTTCTAGGAACGCACGCCTCTTTAAGTGCCGGGTAGAAGGGAGGAGTTCACGGGTATTATTTGCTAGGGAGTATTTATAAGGGAGTTTGGGGTGAAGAAGATTTATGCACCACTGAGGAGAGTCCTCGGCATCCCTAAATGGACCGATTTCTCATTAGATATATATATTTTTTCCCTTGAGTGATACAATTCCTTAAAAATTATGGCACGGAGGGCAGATGTTGATGCTACCTACGGCTATAATTCGGGCGGAAAATTAGTGAGGTTATTAAAATACTTCACCTTTTCCTCGTTAAAATGGCACCCAGTTATCCTGTAGGGAGACAATTACGTGGAGCGTTGGATGCAAAGGATCGGAATTGGAGTTTTAAAGAAAATATTATATCCGTGTGTCTATAATTACTCGTTGCCATCCATTATTTTAACCCCTCATTTCGATGAAAGGATTTTAAGGCTCTGATGATAAACTGTACCCAGGCGTATGAGCTGGGGTACGCCTATGGCAAAGGAAACATTAGAGGGACTTTTATCAACAATTGTCTGTTTTCTTATAAAATACGAGGGTTGCTATTTATATTTTGAGCCTTGACAACACTTAAGTGCTTTAGACGCCATCTGACGTTTCCATCTGAAAGTTTGACCCATTTAAGGCAAACTTTCTTCAGAATATTTTGTTGTTTGATCATCACTTGTGTTGTTTACAGTGACTGGAGAATTTTGTCTCGGCGAAAAAAATGTAGTTAACTCATAGGCACTGTCGAGCGATGATTTTTTATGACTTTCGACGTGGATTATCAAGACAGGAGTGCATCGATCTCGTATTCTGGTGGCATGTCTTCGTTGCGAACGATGAAGCTTGTACAAATAAAGATTTCATATGATTTATAGGGTCCCACGTGAGTTTACATAGCACGATTGAAACGGTAATGAAATGAAAACAGAACTTTCACACATTAAAATCGAAATATGTTATTTAGCATTTGCATCACTTATTCAAGGTCACTGGGTAACGATCCTCACAATTATTTGTGTATGGTGAAATGCGAATTTCATAATGTGAGCACGTTTGAGAAATACTAGAATGTCATAAACCATTTCAAAATTGAGAAAAAAATCAATAAATCCTCGTCACCGTCGATAATTTTCATGGCATGAAATGAACTTCTACGCCGCCGTCCCATGAGATAAATTTTTCAATTTAATTTTTGGGGTTGTTACTTCTTTTCCGGATGTAATTTGGATGGAATGCCACTGACTTATGAGCCGTAGCTGACGGAAGGAGTCGAATTTACGGCCACGAACTGGAGTCCAAATTAAAAATTAGGTTTCGCATCGTCCTCCTTCAATTCAGTCTCTTTCCTCCTCACTAATTGGTGCGAATGGTCTTTTTCTCGTTTCGAGCTTAAATTTCAATTGAGCACTCGGTGCACGGAAAGGAAATGGCGAAATACTTATCGGTTTCACTTGAAGATTCAGCATAATATACATGAATTAATGGCCTCAACGCAAGAGAGCGTCGAAAGGAATATTCTTTTGAACCGGACTTTAACCTCAAGGGATTCTCGTCTTGAGATGCGCCGTGAATTGCATTTAATGATTATTTTTGAAACGGAAACCCCGGGAGGGAATTTGCCAGAACCTTTCGTTATTCTCTTTGGGGACAGTTTTCTTTTCATTTTCATAATTGCGTCTTTTCATTGAGTCTCATTGACGATTAAGGAGGGAATTTAAAGAAGTTCTAGGGAAAAGTTTTACTCGCTAGTCAGGAATATTACTTAGTCTCCCGAAGGAGTTACTCTGTGCTTACTTGAGAAAAATAAGGACAAAATCGTTTCTGATCTAGAAGAAGTATTGAAACGCCACCTTTTCAAAATATAAATCAGAGACCTTTTCATTTTATTCGTTCAAAGGCATAATGTCGGTTTGAGATTGATCTCCCCGCTTTATCTGTTCTTATATATCTCTATTTGAACGTTCATCATTATTTTATTGGAGAGTTTTCCGAGTGACTCCTATTACACACTATACGTATAGCAAATCGTTTAACGACAAAATGAGGTCTCATTGATACATTCGATTCTCCGTACTGTTTCAATTTACGTGTATACGCTTACATAATTTATTAAATTTCAGCTGAGTAAGACACTCTATATTGGCATAACAGTTTCAGGTTTAATTTTGTGGAATTCCTTCACGAATGAATAATCTTTATAATGGTGATAATATTCCTGTATAATGAATTCAAGCCCGTTAAATAAATATTTTCGTAAAAAATCTTACGCTTCTCTTGAACCGAATTGTGCCAAAACTGAATATAAATCGCTTTCCCATTTACCTAGCCGTGGCAATGGTTTTTATGTATTGTATTCAGGTTGGAAATCGTATTATCTTGTAAAACTTATCTAGCCCCATGTTGCCAAATTATTTGCGGGTTTAGAGAAAACTGTCGTCTTTGGTTCTCTTAAAAGTTGATAAGTTCGCAAAATAGTGCTTAGTTTGTTAATGGCTTCATTAACATCGAGGAGATCATGGCATAATGTTTGGCACCCCGCACGGCTCGTCGGCTGGATATCGTGCATACCCAGCCGACCGCGCCATTTACCGTATCAAAAATTAATGCTCCGAAATATTACCGCCGTCGTCCTTCGTTGCCGAGATTAAGAGTTTCCATGGAATACTTGCGTTCCACACGTTCCACAAATCCACCTAAAAATCCAGCCCTCGGATTAGGATGACGTTCTCCTTTCCTTTCGTTCTCACTTCGAAATGCGAGCACACACACACGTATAGTATACAGATATATCTCGCGCTCGAAGCCACCCACCGAGACGACTCCTGCGCCCAGATTATCCTTGACAATCTCTCTTGGAGGGAGTGCGAGCCGTTTTTCTCTCCTCGGGAGCGTTTCGGGGCCTTATTTTTGCTTTCCGAGCGGGGACTCGGGGAGGTGTGGGGAGAAGAGGGTCGGGGGACGGCTCAGCCTTCGACTCGGGGGAGAGGCGAAGATACCCCCAGTCTTGTTAGCCGCCTCCCGCGGGAGATTTATGCACCGACTGAAAGGCCTAGATAAATTCTTATTCCCGATTTCTCTTTAAAACAGCGTGGGCGTCGGTGTGTGTGTGTGCGTCTGTGTCATGAGGCCGAAACTGGGGTGTGGGTGGGGGAGGGAGGGGAAAGCAAAGGGCGAAGGGGAAGGAGGGTGGGGAATGAGTTAGGGCTGAGGATATTTTATTTTCGTTTATTTTTCGGTGAGAGCGAGTCGGTGCAGCGACGGGGGTAGTGGTTGGAACCTCTTGAGAGAGGGCTGGGCCAATCAGGGCAATTATCTCCGACTGCCGTAGCCGGAGATTCGATTTCTCACCGCCCGGCACTCTGGGTAAGCCCATATTTTGGCTCCGCCCCGAAGGGATCGTCCCTCCGCCGCCGAGTCTGGTATTCCCGTGTTCGACAAATCTTAATCCCACGACCGTCTCGGACATGGGCTGTTCCGTGAACACGTTTTCTATTGTTTCATTCTTCGCAATTAGTGCTGTAATTTATATGAATAAATGTGCCAGGGCGTTTCCCTATCCGTGACTTAAAGCGATTTCAAATTGGGTGGCACTCTTTTGAATGAAAATGGTTGCTGTCTCCAGTAAGGCTGTCATTCCTGTCGTTTTGGTCGTCGTGCAGTGGAACCAATGTGTGTTGTGTCTAGCAATGATTTTTCTTATAAATGTTTTTTGGGAATTGAATGATTAATTCATTATAAAGTATTCACATTAAACGTAAGAGGTCATACTCCTATCATACGTATAACAGCGTTGCAAACGATTATTGTAAGCTCCTAAAAAACAGTCTACGGAATCATTGTGCATACTATATGTATTCATCCGTGAATATTCAGTTTTACGTTGTGCGTACACGTATGTTCTGGAATCAATTCGAACTTGTGCGTGAGAGGATATATCGTGCCGTCCACAGTAAGTGAATTTTCCGCGGCACGTGCGAGGCCAAAGCTTAAGTCTACTGGAGGAAGCTAGATAGGGGAGCAGTAATACGGAGTAGACAAAATAGCAAGTTGCATTTTCCATCTTAGTCCAGCGCTTCCGTGTTACAGATGAAAAAAGTTATGAGAGTGGAAAAATCTTTTCTCTTATAAAAATATAGTGTCTTTTCGATGAATGGAGTATAATGCATTTCAGTTTGATGAACGAAGTACTATGTATCTATACTACTGTATTAATACTTCATAATTTGTACCGAAACCTAGAGACTCTTCCCCTTGGCCGTCTATGGCAGCACAACACTCTTAACTGTCATTCTTTCGATCGCTCCGCCACCACTAATTCTAAGAACAATTTAAGATATCAGCAAGTCTAAATTGGGCGAATAAATCCTATTTGATATCCAAAGTGATTACTTTTGGTCGTTTCCCCTCATGCATTCCTCTCCGTGGCTGCTACTCCAGCGTATTTTGGAATATTTTGTAAGTTTTCATAGTTTCGAGTCTACGACAAAAGGTAACGATATAATAAAAGGCATTTCATTTCTTGCGGTACTTCCCGCGAATTTGTGCGACTGTCGTTTCCAATTTAATTCAGTAAAATAAATTAAGTCTACGAGCGATGGAAGTGAACTTGACGTGTATTTTTTTCGTGTTATCGTGGATGATCTGGAGTCAAACCTGGGATTGTAGGTGCGCAAAAAGTAGCCTATTTTTGCCTTCATCTAATGATGCACGAAGTTTGAAAGTTATTCAACTTCTGATTCTTGAAAATACCTGTGAAAGCAAAGTTTTCCTGCACTCGCAGAAAAACTTTTGTAATCAATTTTTTGGGAGTACAGAAAAACTTCTCAGTAAAGCGCATTATTAACATTATCTTTGAGCAAGTATATGGGAGCAGGATGTGTTTGATTCTAGTAATCTTGTTTGAAACTGATAGGATAATCCTGAATCGATTATATTTGATAACGGTTAAAAAAATATCATTCCGCAGAGATGAGATTCAAAGGACAATTTTCTGCAGGGCAATTCTACGTCATGCAGGTGTATAATATTACTACAATGTGGAAAGTGAACGTGTATGTAATAATTGGGCGAGAATTCAAATATTCATTCAACCTAATTTAAAGCAAAATTTGGCGTTGCACCGACCAGTTCGTAATCTGATGATAAATAATTCAGTATTTTTGGGAACTCCATGACGAATGTGTGTATTTCTCAACTCCAAAGTGAACTGAATTTCCGTCCCTTGAAATTGGCACGGTTGTGCATTACTCGTGGTTTTTCCTGCGGTACACTTTCCAGCACGAAATATGGAATATTCCATGCACGTAGTCGCCTCATTCCCATTGGGTAACACATCTGGCTAAAGCTATTACAGTAGATCGGAAGTATGGACAAGTGCATCAAATGAATATGACCCATTTTGGGATTTTGGAGGGCCCATCTTGGGGGCTCAAACCCTTTTCGCCCTAAAGGTCCACGGAGGGAGATTCGTTCGCCCTTGCGACCTCTATTGGCGCCTTTTTCTTCGAGTGTCGGCTTCCTTGTCGCTCCTCATGGCTTTCATATTTCGAGAGCCCCGCCGTCAAATGTTTTCCCTTGCGATGAGTGTGTGGACACGGGCGACGTTTACGCCGCGCTCTCCAACACCCCTCCCGCACCCCTCCTCCCGCACCCATCCTCCCGCACCCATCCTCCCGCACCCATCCTCCCGCACCCATCCTCCCGCACCCATCCTCCCGCACCCCCATTTCTCCCTCGGAGCGCCAACCCTCTCCCCCCACCCTGACTCAGCGGGGCACGCGAAAGTATACGCGCGTGCGTCCGTGAGAAATGCGAAGCGTCACTGCGCCTCCTCCCCTTCCTGCGCCCTATCCCTCGTATATTTCCCCGTTAAATATAACCCGAAGAACAATTAGGGGAGCAAGAATACTGAAACGGACAGAAAAAAATGCCAGTGAATTGCGCTAGTGTTGTAAACAAAGCCTGTTGCTTTCAGAATTTGTTGGGTGGTCGCATTGCTCCTTAATTGGGCCCGCTGTGTTTTTTGTGCGCCCTCCCGTTCGTTATGAATCATTTAAAAAGTTTTTATTAGCTTGTGAACTTTCGTCATGCAGCTAAGAATAACTCTCCAGTGATTGCCATCGAAATTAGATGAAATGGCGTATTTTAACTCAGCGAACTGTATACCAGCCATCGCCGAGAGAATCTGAATACTTACCGTGAAAAAAGCAAAGCTGATTTATCCTTCCTTTCGGCTATTCTAAATTTGGGGATTCTCGTAGGAAATTTAAATTTACGATTCGGAAGTTGGCTTGTTTGCTATGAACTCGCTCAACTGTGTAAGCCGTTTGATTAAGTCAATGTTTATTGTGCTGCAGACCTCGAGCATAAATGTCTTCTGGGAAAACAAGCTAACGGGATGAAGGAGGCCTGGGTGATTCTCTGGCCCGTTATAATGTTGATCATTCCATCCTTTTTTAAAACCACAGTAACATAATTTAAATTGTGAAATATTATGCACGAGTATGAACATTGTAATTAATGAAACAGGGTTCGCAAAGCGTGCAAGAGTTTTTTTTCAATTATAATATCAGATTATCACTCTCCGAATTTCTACCGTGAATTCCAGTCGTGGACGTGACCTAATGAGGGAGCATCTTCGGGAAGTCGCGTAAGAGAGGAACCGAATATCAAAGATACCTGATCACTCCTCCTCACCCCCCACGTCATTCGCTCTTTTTTTCAACAAAAATCAAATAATATCGGAAAAATTATAAATTTCCAGAATTCATTAAAACTCTTCAATAAAGACATGGGACAAAGGGTTGAATTTTGATCCCAAGTGAATTTTAAAAAATGAGCGCAAAAACCTTTGGATTAAAATTTTCCTTAAAAAATATTTTCCAGGCGGGATATGTCTGGCGACGCTTTTTCCTCAGAAGAAGAGGATGAGAAGAATGTTGTCTAGGGAGGGGAGAAGTGGGGAGGAGGGGGGATGGGAGGGGATGGGAGGAGATGGTAGGCGGGGGGAAGGCGAGGGTTTGGAGGGGAGAGGGGGGAGAGGAGGCAGGGTAGGAAGAGATATGTCGGGCGTTGGTTGGGCTGGAAGACTCGGGTTTGGCACCGTCCGACTAATGAGCCGTGATTTAGCGTCATCCCGGGGGACGCAAGGGGCCTTGTACTCCCGGGCGCCCGTTTTTGGGAATGGGCCGAGCCGGGAGGGACGAGGGGGCCGGAAATTCAAAGTGCATGCCTGTGGCGGGGCGAGGACCGGCGTTAATGAAGCAGCCCCACTTCCACGATTCGCACTCTCGTTTGAAGTGGCCCCCGTGCGCGGGCACTCTTCTGCCGTCGCTCTCGCTTAGAATATAACTAATTTTGATCGAATAACTTTTTGAGAATGTCTACAAGGTTTGTATAAAAGGTATCGGTAACAATTCTTTCCTGACGTGTGCGTGGAGTTCTGAATTCAGACCGTCGGTTAAGTGTGCGGGTGATCGTAGGTCTTATATTGGCATTGGTATGATTTCAGTGCACACCGTTATCACTGAAACTTATGCGATGCGAAAGATCCGCTCTAAACTCGTCTTACCGAAGTCTTTGGACGGACGACCTCTGCGTCTCTGTTTGAGAAGATCTTCTGAGAGAAAGAGAGAATTTGCGAAGATCTTCTACGACGGCATTGCGACGATGCCCCAACCCCCCTACAGTCCTGGATTGGCACAAGTAGACTATTAACTATTCTCTATAAAAATAAAATCCTCCCTCCCTCAAAGAACACCACCATGGGTAAATTGAAATGAAATTATTGACTTTGAAATTCCACACACTTAATTTAGAACACGACCCAGATTTCGACGTTAAACTCCATCACCATCATGGGACCTTAAGTGCCGTCAAAGTAGCTTGAACGCGTACCCATAAGGACCTTGCAGAATCTGCCTGCCAGGGAGCTTTCGAGTCGTGGAAAATCCACTGGCAAAAGTGTGTCGACGCTCAGGGGATGTACTAAGATGAATATTGAGGCATTGTAGCAATGTCTGAAATAAATCTATTTTTTCGAAACTTTTATCGATGCTTTTTATTCAAACCATGAACTTTACTTGCGAGTGGGACAAGGTGGAGATGGATTAGATTAATTAAAATTAAGACCACGAATTGTCGCGTCGTTGCTCAATGCAGGTCAGCCAAATACCCAGGGCTTGGGCCAGTGGGTTGCGCCACGCGCTCCTCGTCAACCTCGCTTCAGGCCAAGAGACCATGAACCTCTGGACAACGTTTTTCGGTGGAACTTAGTTTCCGGTTTTCCCTTCGCTATAATGTATCATGATTAATTGTGTCAGGTCCAACCTTTCACATTTTAAAAAATTCAATCTAAAATATTTTTGGGGCCTACTTAATGAAAAGAGGGAGCCAGAAAGTATATCATGCCCTCCCATGTGCGTGGCCATCTATAAATTCAATGGAAATTGCCACAACTCTGCTTTTTCGATTTCAATTTCGGGAAATTACCAGGAATCTAGTTTTTAACTCGCGGATGCCTATACTTTTTAGAGCCGGGGAGATATTATTTCCAATCTGGCTTATTAAATACTTGTTCATAAATAAGGCTCGTTTTGTAGTAATTGTCTTCTTACAATAATGTATCATCGCACGTTTTTGAAGTTTTCAATTTTACGACCCTGGATTAGCAGGCTCTTGATTCCCTTCTTTCTGCCGACTGAATTATGGCAAACCGTCACTTTGAAACACTCATTTTATTGGCGCTTAAATACGAATGGCATGGCCTCTTTGTTCTTTTATCGTTACGTGACTATATTTTACTTGCAAACAAAACGCGTTAACGCACGCCCCATCCATTTTAGTACTTAATCTGTTGGAAGTGAATATCCTTCGTATAGGGAACGAAAACTCTCTCCAGCGTTGAGCGTTAATGGTCGAGCGTTCCATCATATCCCCGTAAATTGAATTACGCGTAAACCGGGAAGAGTGGTATTATGTAGCGTTATGAACGAGCTTCGGCGTGAATGATGACGAAGATGGCCGGACTTTTAAATTGCATAATTACCGGGAATAAATTTTCTTTCATAACACGGGGTGAATAGGCCTAGGAGACTGCATAAGGGGGAAACGATACGGGCCTCTGATAGGAAACATGAATCACTTACACGCACGGAAAGCTCATTAAAAAAAAGGCGTCGGGATGGAAGTTTATAATTGTAACCTTACGCCTTGGCGTAGTTCTCTCTCTCTCACTTCTTTCGGTGGTTTGAGAGGGGGTTGATAATAAATAAATTCCCCCATCCCCCGTGCCGACGGACGAAGGAATAAGTAGGACGTCGACACGTTTACTATCGTAAATCAAGTCCTTCGGGATCCTCACTATTATTTTTATTAATAAGATGGCTCTCGGGCGTTGAAAAATATCGCGGGTTTTTATTTTTAGGTCACGGGATTTTATGAGTGCTCCCACCCACACACGAACACCTTTCTTTTGCCACCAGCGGTCGTAATTATGTCGGGCCGGAGAACGATTCAGAAATAAGGTCCTCCACTTGTAATTGTGCCCTAGGTACCTCCCAAGGATTTAATGTATACTCCCCATCGCGCGGATGGACATTGCGTGCATCGTCGTCAAGGAAACGATAGCAGTCCCTCATTGTCGCACTTGGGGTTGCTTAAAGAGCCTTAAGGGCCGCTCCCTTCATTGCTTGAGGTCTCATAATGACACTCGCGGCCCATGAAATATGAAATAAATACCCGTTGGCTCTCTCATGTAACGAAACTGTGGAAGGCGATTGCAATTTCTCGTTGCGGGACCCATATTTATTTCATTTTCCTTTGGGTCACTCTTTATTTGAAAGTCTGAGTGGTGGCATCGGAGCCCATCAGCCAAGAGATTGTCTTAGGGTGGAAAGGAAGGAATTTATGAATTTCTGGAACAGCGCAATTCCCTCCCCAACGCCTTGTACATCGGGACCACCGAAATGGTATGTGTAAACTCAATTAAATACCTTGGTGTTACCCTCACTCACCATCTCTTTTGGGTGAAACACATACGGGGAATATGTGGACAAGCCAAAAAAAATTAGGATTTATTGGAAGAGTACGTGGTAAATGTGATGAAAAGATCAAAGCGAAATGTTATATTTCGCTGGTTAGGCCTCACTGAGAATATGCTGCTAGTATATGGGATCCTTATGAAGTTGGATCGGTTGCCGAATTGGATCGCGTGCAGAGTAAAGGGGTTAGATTAGTGGAACGTTGTTATCTTATTAGCGTATCCAAAAATTAGAGCTGCTAGGCTGGGAAACACTCACGGAGTGAAGGTTAAATTACAGACTGAAGCTCTTCCATAAATTGGGAGTCTCTTTAGCAGTGATCTTGAAAATGTGTTATTGCCCCCATCGTACTACGGTAGGAGAGATCTTGCCAATAAAATTAGACAGATATCAGAAAGATTTAAGGTGTCATTTTTTCCACGATCGACGAGGGATCAGAAGAACATTGTCCGGCCATGGTAGGGTCATGCTTGAGTCGAAATTAGTTTTATGTATAGTCACCTCTGCCACATACCCTAGCGGTGACTTGCAGGGCACTAAAATATCCTTCTATCCAAAAAGATGTAAAGGGTCGTCTTCAGCGTTATACGAAGGCAAAGTAAACGAAAAATTAGTACCTTAAATGAAATATATCCTTGTAGTTTTTGCAATTCGGTACGGTTTAGATTAATCTATTTTATGATATACTTGGAATTATTTAAGAGGATGTAACAATTAGACAGTAGCAGAAAAGTATGCAATAAATTCTTTTAGGGGGAAACAATTGCAACAAAAGTTCTGTTGGTCCTTTTGCGAGAACAGAGGCAGTAAGGACTTGCATACTTCTATGATAGAGATCGTTAGGGTTTATCTCTCCTTATTGGAATGCCTGTTTACGACGATTCATTAAACTCGAGTTTTTCCAAAAAAGCTCGAGTTCATTGAATCGAGCTGCTTCGCATTTCTCGATAAGTTAAGGGATGACGACAGTATTTAACGATATCGTTACAATGCCTAAAGGACAGTTAGGTAGGTCAACCGAAATCGTTATTTATTATCAAGCGAATGACCTTAACGTTGACTTTGAACACCAAACATCCACACAAAGCAAAAATACGAACCAAGAAAGGAAAAATGGTGCAACACTGTTCGTTGGTGATTTGGAATACGAAGCATTTTTGGGGTTTCTAGTATTTCTATGTCATTGTTGCTAATCAATCCATAACTGAAAATGGTGCAAAATATCTCAGCTGTAACTAACGTCGCTGGATATGTAATGATTTTAATTTTACGATGAGAATTGAAAGTTCCCTCAGGGCGGCATCTTTACTCTATGACAAGTAGGCCTTATTTCAGTACTTTTGCCCTGGCTTTCTTTCTGGCACCTTTTTGCAGAGAATACTTTTACATATAAAAATTATTGGTGAATGTCAAAATATTATTGGCACCCCATGAGCCAAATGACCCCATTTTAATTTAATGCCGAATAATTGAAATGCCAAATTAACAAATTGTAGTGTTTGATAGCGTTTTGCTAGAATGGGGAAAGAAATTTATCGTTTTTCAATCTGTGTTCATCCAAAAAATACCTTAAACGGAAGAATACCAATAATATTTTTGATAATAATTCATGTCTGCCTGCCATTTTTTGCCATCACTCCAACTGAATCTTTTCTCTATTACCATGTGGCATAACGGATGGTTGCAGTCAAGTTTTTTCTTATAATTTAGGTCAACATCTCTCGAGCTGCAGGCTAGGGCTATCACATTTTCTCTCGGCTAAATCCCTTGCCGTGGAAGCTGCTTTTCTTACATTGAGGCGCGTTAAACAATTTCCTCATTCAATTGGTCTCGTAACTCTACAAGATGGAGTATTCCAAGGGAGTCTTGGAAGTCTCCGAATAATCCTTTATATGTGTAACGCGGCAGGTTATGCAAATCCGAGGGTCCTAAGGAGGAAATTGCAGGCGTCGTCTTGAGCATTTGTCCCGCCATCCAGCGGCGGTGCACACGATTAAGTCTTTGGCCTGCTTCCCCCGAGCCGGAATACCCAATGAAGGAAATCTGGGAACTCACGGGGTGTAGTTAGAGCCAGTCCCACCCTTCCTCCCATTCCTCCCCGCCCCCGATCCTTCCCTGTTCTCGAGGTTACTCGGATATTAAAGGGCATTAAGCTCCGCGGAGGGAATATTAAGTCATAAGAAGCCCGTGCACGTATCAAGAAATGGCGAAGAATCTAACGAGTCTTGCGTTCCGACTCCTCTCCTCAATCCGGTCGCTCGTCAGTCCCTTGCCTCCACAGCCTCCAGCTTCACCTTCACTTCACTCTTCTCTAGATTTGGCGAGTCGCCGGCCAGCCGGCACTCTACATGATTTCCGAAATCCTCTTTCCTTTTCCGCAGAATCGCCCATTGGTACGTAAAGGTACTCCTAGTAGGATGTCACACCTCCCTACTTTTAGTATTTTAAAGTAGGATTCGGTTTTAAGTAAGTAAGCTTAGGGTGATTCTTTTGTCCACGAAGTGTACAAACCAGAAAGCATGTGTTTTATTGGTATCCTACCGGTTGAGATAGTTAGATTTTCGAGTGGACACAATGTCTACTATTTCTCGTAAACAAAAATACAACCTGAAGCCCATCGCCAATCAAAACGCTCGGAATCCGTCTTTCCTGCCCTCTTATGATTTTTCTCAACAATCCCCTCTCTTCCCCACTGTGCCTAACACTTCCTCGTTCGTTTTCCTTTCTGTCCATTTCACCTCCATCCTTCTTCACATCCACATTTCAAAAGCCTCCAATTTACGCCTATCCTCCTGCTTCAATGACCATATTTCCGCGTCGTACAAAACACGCTCCATATCTAGGTTGTGACGACCATTTTCTTAACATCCTTTCTCAAAGTTCCTGTCATCAATTCTCTCCTCCTCGTGAAAGATTCTGTTCCTAAAGCAATTCTTCTCCTAATGTCCCTATTACTTTGACCATTATGGTCCCAAACACTTTCTAGATATGTAAACTGTTCCATTTTCTCTGGTTGTCGCCCATCTATTTTAACATTCAACTTAGTCTTTCTCTTTTTCGATAACCTCATAACCTTTGTTTTATTTGCATTTATTCTCATCCCATATCTATCGCACTGACATTCCAATGCACTCAACACCGTTTGCCCTTGGCTGACTAACATACTAGATCTTGATCACCAGCAAACCTAACGGATACTAAGAATTTCCCACAAACTTTCATTGCTATTTCCAGTTCTTCCTACGCCCCGTTTACCATTTCCTCCACAAATACGTTGAACTGCACCGGTGATAATGGACACTTCTGCCTTACTCATCTTCCGTACATTGGCCATCCGGACTCTCCGTTCCTGAGATTCCAATGCACTCCATGTTAAAGTTGCGGATTAGCCTCCTGTTCCTCCAATCTATTCCTATTTTCTACAATACATTCATTTATTCCGCCCAATACATAATTATTGCTGTGTCTCAGTTATTAGAACAATGTCGGATTTATCGAAAGGCCATGAGAACCAGAAATGTATCGTAAAAACAGCATTCGACTGTGTTTACATACTCCCAACACATAGGAATAGCCTTAACACCTCTCTACGGTAGCATATCACAGGATTGTTACAGTAAGGAACCGAATATTATCTATTTTTAAATGTAACCACTTCGTTCTAGCGGTATAGTTTTGCTTATCTGTGTCAATTGAGTCGTCTGGTCCCAGTATAATTTACCGAAATTGGTAAGCATTAGTAAATTTAAGGCCTACTCTCTGTAAAGAACATTTAAATGGTTTATTTCGTATTCTGATTGTAAATCCATCAGACTTGCTTTGCAAGGAATAGGTCTCGCGAAAAGATTTACGGAAGGAAAGTGTGCATTCCTCCCAAGGAAAGCACTCATTCACAAGTGGAGAGCAGCGAATATGCTCATGAAAGCATTCCCTTGGTTTAATTTTTTAAGCTGGCGGTTTGTTTACATCATACTACATACTACTTAGTATTTTAGTAAACTGTTTTAAAAATAAATGAAATCACTTTCAAAACTCGTATTTATTTTCGACTAGTCTGAATGTTTAAGTGTATCGTTTTGTACTGCTATGATCAGGAATGATCCGAGGGGAAAAGTATTTTAGTTATTTTTCCGGGACGTCTCATAGTGATCACGTCTAGTGTAATATTAGTGTCATAGGAATCAGGATTTAAACACTTACGATTTTTATTTATCCAGGATTATGAACACATATATGCCTCCCATTGCATCTACATACCTCCAGCCTTCCAGTAATATCCTAAACCTGTCGATCAATTTATAAAATAACAATTTTGAACGAATAGGGCAACTTTTCTACTTATTTTTCCTCAATTCGGAAATTAACGTGTGAATGTAAGACGTGGTTTTAAGCGTCGCGGTGTTCCTTGAGAGTGGGAACCGAGGGGAGGAGAGGGAAGAGACATTTCCGCGACCTCCTTGTCCCCTCCCTCACCCCTAGCCTACTTACCCCCTCCCAAAGAACCAACCCTTGCAAATCCCCTTTCTGGGATTTGTGGCCCCGCGCGACCCCACGTAAAATTAACCCTTCCTCCCCTCTTCTACTCCTCCATACTCCACCCTTCCGCGACACCAGAAACCACCCCCGAGAGCCGCGCACCCCCTTCCCTCGACCCCTCCCCATCCTCTCTTTCCATGCCCCCTTCCTCCACCCGATACCTTCTTCCCCTGCCCCTCCCTCCTCGTCCTCTTCTCCGCTCCCGCCCCTCCTCTCACCTCCTCGGAGTAACTCTCGCCACCACCAAGCAAGGCATCGGGTGGCTGGAAATAAAAATAGAGACGATCATTCCAAAATACTGCTACATTTGTTGAGTAAGGTAAATGCGGCTTTTCCATTTACCAACCTACCCATATACCCTTACGAGTACATTGTAAATGTTCGAAGTATTCCCCTCAAATATTGTGGAAAATTACATGTTTTACATCCTGAACCTCTGTATGAGATCATCCAATTATTGCCCACCATGTATCTGTGCAATAACTTCAACATACATTTGTAACAATTAACTGAATTAAGATTGTCGTGAGAAACTAATGAAAATAGGAACACACATGTTTGTGGAGTATAACGTAGGCTACATTGAAATGTGATGGCAATATCGAATTACAAATCACGACGTAACACATCCAAGAGACATTTTGTCGAAGGGGGTACGTCTTTCGATCTTTTGATATTTAGAATCATGGGATCCGGGTCTTCATCCCGGTCGAGACGAGTGATTTCTACACTTTGAAATTGTTGCATCGTAATGCATATTAGCGCATGACTCCATCCAAAATAACTGTTGCGGTATCACCTGCTGTTTCTTGGAATTAGACGAAAACCTTGTTTGAAAATTTGTGCAGATCAAAATAGTTATTTCAAGTGGTGAGAGAATTCCTTTGGTGTCGATTTCATTCCGATCCCATCTTTAAAAATGGCTAAGGGGCTTCAGAGATTAGACATTTGGAGGCATAATATTTTTTCGAATACTTGATCAGGTTTTGCTGTTCTAACTTGCAATTCTTTTTCCATAAGTTATTATTAGCCCGACGAAGAAAGTATAGGAGTGTCGCACTTGTCGAGTAATGATGCTCTCGGGCGTTCGGGCTTCATCTCAAGTTGAAGCATCCTAACTTCCTAGCCGGGAAATTTTAGCCAGGCAATATGATTTAATACTCTCCTACACATTTATAGTTATTTAAAAACCTCGGTTTTAATAAGTGAAAGTACTCCAGAGATCTCTTCTCGCTCCGGGTTTCATCATCTCCACGGAGTATCACGTTTCAAAGACCGTCCTCAAATTCTGGCTTGAAATAATTTTCGAAGTTTCCGAGAAAGGACAAAAGAGGAGGAGGGGCCATTTTTGAAAATGTTTACGGTTAAGTGGGATTCCTCGAGCTTGGCAGATGGGTGGAAGGGCGCGTTTTCTCCCCTTCACCCTTCCCTACCGTCGTCACTCTCACCCATCCTGGGGCCTAATTAAGGGATCTCTGACCGTGGATTTACGCGAGAGAGAGAGAGAGAGGCAAACTTTCTGGAGAATTGCAACTGACGACGCCGTCTTCGCGGAGGGAGAAAAAGGGGTTTGTCGCCGCGGAGGGGCGAGGGAGTAAGGGCGGGATGCGAGGGGGATTCGGAGTTTAAGATCGTGGGAGGATTGGTGCCGGCGCATCTCCAAAACCCGTCCCCCTTCTCAGGTTATGAGGCTAACCCTTTTTTCGATCCTCCCCGACTCCCTCAAAAGAGAATGATTACGTCCTGATTGGACGATATTTTGGTTTTGTTCCAAGCCACTAACGACTGCTCCGCAATTTCGTCCGTTGCAGTCTCTTATTCCGCTCAAAAGTTTGGTGGGAGGTCGTCTGGTTCAAGATACGTCAATGTTCTCAATTAAGAGAATTCTAGTAACTCAATTAAAGTTCTTCATTTTTCCTGTCATAAAATATTCATTAGAATTGTAAATTCCTGGAAACTTAGCACAAATAACGATAGAAAATTGTGCCCTGGTCGAGTAATTTTTTCGGTGTTTTTGTTTAAATATATCGCATCGCACTGTGTGTATGTCCAATTAAGAAATTAATTGAAACATTTAATTTATAAAATTATTTAGTGTTAAAATCATAAATTATTGTAAAGTATGTGCGTTGAAATCGGCATTTGTGTCGGTGAACTATGTTCAATGAGGTACTTACTGTTCAATGCTTTTAATAATTTGCATTAATTTTGAATGAATTTATTCTGAAACGATTCAATTTAGTAAATATCCATTTCAAAACTAGAAAACATCTTCGGTGGATATAATCTTCTTTGTTCTTCTCCTATTGCATTTGTTGTTTAATTGATGATATAATTTCGGTAGCAAACTTGATCGAAAGATGATTCGACGCAGGTTTGTTTTCTTAAAAATTCTCACCTTTACACCAAGGTTTGTGCTCAGAAAATGTATTCCATGTTGAAATTAATTTAGAGGTAAATTAATGACTAGAGATGGAGGGAAGGGACTTAAGGTTATTTATTTGTCGGATAAATGATATTGCATTAGTGTTAAGCAGTCGTTTCTTTGATAGATATTGAAATTAATGTTTTCGGAGGATATATTATTTTTCGTTAGCCTCAATTTTTGTAATTAGTGAAATCTAGAGACTCTGTAAAGTGTGGATTATATTCTTTTTCATTAAATAACTAAATTTTTTAACTTACTTAAATTTTTGGAATTATTATTTGGAAACGAAATCTAGTAGACAGTTGACAGTAAGGAATTGGAGGAGGAGAATGCATGGCGCAGAATGTATTGCGTAATATTTCTGCTTACGTGCCCACTTTTGCTTTTGTGTAATGCCACGATGAAGAGGGCGTGCTCCTTGCTTCTTAGTTGAACCTTCAACTTGGAGTCCATTGATGTGGTCGGTGGGTTGATTTCCCGCAAATTTGCTGCGTTTCTGCTCGGAATTCAGCTTCTGTCTTTTTTTTAAAGCGCTCATGTACAAACACCACTCTTTTGTGAAGTTTCACTCTCCCGAAAAATCAAATCCAACGAAGATAATCGGAACGTAATGTAATTTTCCGATGGAATGAATGAACCGTGTATCGGAAGAGTCGTTTGGACTCGTCAATTCTGAAATAGAGTCCGTCGAGATAACGAATTTAAGCTATTATTACGGGAGCTATCTTTAACGTCATATTCGGCAGAACGGTTTAAAGATGTAAAGGAAATGATGAACAACGGGAATTTTTTCAACATCGATACCGCTATCGTGTGTCCCTTTTGTTCGTAAAATATTCTTTATTTATTTATTTGCACGTATATGGTATACCATGCAGGCCACCGCTAGAGTGTGTGGCAGGGGGAAATCTACTCATTTTGCGGAAATTCGGGTGAAATCGTCCAGAAATTGAGTTTTCTTCTTCACTTTTCCCTGCAATGACGAATAAATTAATTGGAAGGGCGGGTTTATTCCAAGAGAATCGATCGTCGTGTTACGTATACTTCTAGCGAGGACAGGTAGGAAATTGAGTTCCACGGTTTCTTGGATATACTACCTTGAACAAAAAGTTCCCGGAATAACCACCGTGTGGCGCTCCCATCGTTCCGATTTGAGTTCTGTTTTTTTTGTTAAATTGGTACATCTGTTGTTGATATTCCCTTTAAATCTTAGTGTCATAACTTGACATTTGCAAAAGTTACGTAGCCAAGAGTACATCTATCTCTGTGTGTGTTGGCGATTTTTTACAATTGCAGAAATGGATTTAAATTTGCAACAACGAACTTGTATTAAATTTTGCGTAAAAAACGGATTTAGGGGCGCACGGACGTTGGAAATGTTGGAAAAGTGTTTCGGCAACGATTCTCTAAAAAAAAACGGTCGTTTACCAGTGGCACGAGCGGTTCAGAAGTGGTCGTGAGTCAATCGAAGATGATGAACGCAGTGGCAGACCATCGACATCGAAAGTCGGTGAAAAAATTGATAAAGTAAAAGAAATGTTGGTCAATAACCGCAAATTAACCATCAGAGAAATAGCGGAGGACTTGAACATTGCCTATGGATCCGCCCAAGACATTGTGGTTAATGATTTGGGTTTCCGTCGTGTAGCAGCAAAGTTGGTGCCAAAAGACCTCAATTTCATGCAAAAAAGAGACCGTGTTGACGTCGCAAAAGACATGATTTGCGAGGCTGAATCCGATCCCACATTCATCAAAAGGATCATTACTGGAGACGAGACGTGGGTTTATGAGTACGACACGCAATCCAGACATCAGGCAAGTGAATGGCGTTCACCAAATGAGCCGAGACCAAAAAAACCACGTCGTTTTCAGTCAAAAAAGAAGGCAATGCTGACGGTTTTCATGGATTACAACGGTGTAGTGCATCATGAATTTTTGCCAGAAGGCCAGACAGTAAACAAAGAGTATTATTTGGGCGTTATGAGACGTTTGCGTGAAGCAACTCGCCGAAAGAGACCAGAAATCGTCGCACAGTGCGTCGAGACCGTCGCACAGTGCTATCATTATTCGTAATTTTTTGACGAAAAATGCAACAAATACCATCCAATAGCCACCGAATTCACCTGATTTGGCTCCCTGTGACTTCTTTCTGTTCAATCGAGTTAAAAAACCATTACGGGGAACGCGTTTTAGCAGCCGAGAGGAAGTAATGGAAAAATCGCAGGAAGCACTGATGGACATACCGAAAACCGAATATAAAAAATGTTTCGAGGATTGGATCAAGCGCTGGCATAAGTGTGTTGCAGTCGATGGGGATTACTTTGAAGGGGACAATATAGATTTAGATGAATAAACTTGTATTTTTAATTTTCTGAATAAATTCCGGGAACTTTTTGATCAAGGTAGTATATGGAGCCGTTTGTTTTCCGTTCTCTACGCGCAATGAGACTTTGTGAATAGGGCGATAATACTATAACCGTCGGAAAGGCGAAGGGAAGAGCGGAGGGCGCAGCGAAGAAAGGATTCGAGGGTGTCTCGAATTTCCCGCACCCTAAGTAACCTTTTTTCCGCAGAAAGGCGCGGCGGAGGCCGAGGGAGAAGTTGCCGCTCCCTCCCGACGTGGGGGATAATCCGGGAAGTTTCGAGTTTGCGAGGGGTGGTCGGTTGGGGAAGAGGGGTTGTCTTTTTAAGATTAGGAGCCGAGAAGGAGAGAGAGAGAGAGAGAGAGATTTCTTTTTCCCCATCTGTCCCACGCGCACCAGCAGTCATCCCTCCTTCCTCCCTCTCGAAAACCCTTGTCCTGGACCCCCTCTCCATGAGTGAGGGGTACGAATATAAGGTCTAAATTAGTTTGTGCCAACCCTCTCTGTTGATTCTGGCTCTCGGGGAAAGTATTGAGCGGTAATTAGGTGGGGATATCTTATTTCAAAACTAATTTAAAACTGTGGGCACAAATAAGGGCCGGGTTAACCGGGAGCGAACAAAGCGAGCAGGTTTCTTGGCGAGTTAATTGTAATGGATATCGGCGTCTCACCGCCGTGGATACAAAATTACCCTCTGGATCCGGTTCCCCTGGCGCGGCCCTGCGGGAGTGAATGGCCGTGATCTCGTGAAGCCTCCCACCCCCCTCTCCCGCGTTGCTCTCCTGGAAATGTGTCTCCGATACATTTAGATTCACCTCGAACGCCTCGTGTGTCCGCTTTATTCCCTTGCGTCATCGCTCTTTTTCAAAAGGTCTTCGTTGTGGCGGGTTTTCGTTGCGGCGTGTCTTCAATGCATGAAAATAGAGTGCGTAATTAGGAAATAATCGGTGAACTGGTTCCAATACCTTGTTTTCGATTAGAACTGGAATTTTTATGCAGTACGCTTATTTTGTTGCTGTAAAATATATAGTTTTGCCTTACTAGGAAAGGATATTGAAATAGCCTCACACGGATTATGTACATTAAGTTCATTAATCTGCCCGAGAGTATTAGGTTCTACCTTTTGGTATATGACCCCCGCCTTGAAAACAAGCGTATGTTCCCTTCGAAGTTTTATATTGCTATCGATACATGTTTCTGAACCAAAGCGTCTTCCTAATGTTTATGAAATGAAGGGCTATAGTATTAGTCTTGAAAATGATCAAGATCAACCCAATCATGATGGTCAAGCAATTTATGAGATACAAACAAATCCCAACCGATTCTATTAAAGTTTGCATTTAGGGAAAAAATGCAGTTGAAACCTTTGCGGGACAAATATTTTGATGACACTGAAATTCTCCGGTTTGCTCGAAAGCCGACCTGATATTATACTTTCAGTTTCCCTCTGGGAACTTGAAAACCTGGCTCAGGTATCAAAGAAAGCCATGAAATTCATCGAAACTCTGTTCCGGTACTCATCATGTATCGCAAAGGATATCTACAATAATTTAAATAACTTCAAGATTTACTACCTTGTATTTCTTTCATGCTCGCTTAAAACGCCAATGCCCGACAAACTCCGACTAAAAGCCCTGATCCGTCAGATCCACGCCGACGTCTCATACAAACAAATGCTTAAATCTCTACTGAATTGCTTGTACTGCCTTCGCTTTTGGATTTGGTGGTAATAAAAATCCGAGAAAAAACTTGCGAGAAATGTTGGAAATTGAACTTTAATAATTACATATTTACCCGAGGGTTACAAATGTAAATTTAGCACTGTTTTTGTCATTTGTCACTGAGTAACGTGATCCATTGTAAAGATCGGAGGGAAAGTAAACGATCTCGTAGCGTACAATCCTTTTGTTCATATAATACCCACTTTGGGTAGCCCAGATACGCAACGTTTGCCAAGAGAAAAATATTGTCAAACATTCAATTTATCATTGAGCAATTGGAACGCGAAGAAAAGTTAAAAACCCAACGTAGACGAACAATCACAAGAATGCACTGTGTTGGGAATTTGTGGCCCTGCTGGCTTTGATGAATGTGAAGTAAAATGAATTTAAGGCGCAACGACATCCAGGGCCGTTTCGCGCTTTGATGGAACGGGCACCACTTGCATGAGCATGCATTCGGCGTGAGCGTTGTGAAATGCACGCGGTGACAAAAGGTTAATGTTTGGTTGGTGGAACCGGAGCCGTACGCGTTCAATTAAAACCCAGTCTAATGGACACGCACAACTGAAATTACTCTACGCTCAGTTGCCCCACTTCCTTTATTTGTATTCCGCCATTTGCCCATCAAGTTCCCGCGTCGGTGTACGAGATAGTTGTAAGGTTGCTCTAATGACCTTATGTACGCGACAATGAAGTCGTTTGATGCCAGGAATTGCGACCAGCAACCGTGAAAAATATTACTCTTGTTTCATTTTATAGCCGCTACTCTCCTCCATCCTTCCTTAAAGCCACCACCCCCACCCTCGCGTCCTCTCTCATTTCCGCAATATAAGTTATAGTTATGGGGGCGGGGGTGGTGAGAGGTGGGGCGGTTGGCCCCCACAGTCACACTCCGTGGACTCGGCAAAGAAAAGAAAACTCGTCTTCGACAACACGAGGCGCGCTTCCTTTCCCGGGCGGGGGCTTTGAGTAAGCGGGTGGGAGGGGGGCGAGAGCGGGAGGAGGAACCTTGTGAGTAAATGCGACGTGCGTGAGGTGCGGGGGCGATCCTCCCCCACACTCGTCTCTCTATCCTACTTGCCCAACCCCCTAGGTCCCACCCCTGCGTCCTCCCCTCTTCCTCCGCCGCTCTCTCTCCTTCTCCCCCCTTTATCGTTCGCTCCTTTCGCCCTCCTCCCTAATCCCTTCTCCCCACCCTGCCACTCGAAGAAACCACCCGCCTCCCTGGTACGTGCCTCCAAACCCAAACAACAACCCGAAACCAGGCTCCATCCACTCCGCGCGCTAACTCCCACCCCTATCCATGGGGAGGAGCGGAGGGCTCCCACGCCGGAGGACCCCCACCCCCTAACCCCACTTGCCCCTACCCCTCTCACCCCCCGGGGCAAATCCAACTCCCGAACCCAGCGAAAGATGGGTGAGGAGACACCAAAGAGCGGAGAATTCCATCCAGATTTCTTCAAAACAGTCGAAAGAAAACAGGTTCACGAGGCTTATAGGATATATAGAGTATAGTGATGGCATTAAGCAATAATTAGAAAAAATGACAGCGTTGGAACGACCCACGGCTTACGCGTCCAATCACCTTCAGTGACGAGGACTGCTCTCCCTCTCTCTTCGCTCCCTCTGGGGTTGCCACGCTTTGTTGTCTATGATGGTGTGTTAGGCTCGAGGGGTTGGGGGGTGCGTGGCAGGGTTTTGTCCTCCTTGAATCAGCTAGCGAAATTTAAATAAAAATGCAGCATTAATTATGATAAAAGTTTTTGTGCTGAAATTAGGTATAGTAGTTGGAGAATTCTTCATTAATAACAGCGCGTGATTTTCAAATAAAATATAATCTTGTGGTATGAACTCTCTTTAGTTTGCATTCTAATAAAAACGGCGGAGTTTTCAAGCGAAAATATTGCAAATGCCGTCGGTTTAAGTGGTCACAAAAGCGTGAAATGGTATGATGTGTGTTATTATTCATTCAGTGGTAGGAAACTTTACTTATGCTGTCCTTCGTAAAGTTTTATGATTTTTGAAATTTAAAGATTTTAAAAAAAGAGACGTTTCAGGCGTGATATGGTGGAATATCATGATTGATTAAAATTGGCAATTTTCCACAAAATAAAATTTTAATACGACCGGTTTCGATGTAACTACATCATCTGACCAGAAAATTGTTGTCTGTGGAAAATTGTTTAAAGATTCCTACAAAACTTGTTTTTTACAACTCTGAAATATCTTCTCCCATCGTATTTCTTTTTCCGTAGATGGGGCCAGGAGGTTCAATAGATGAGCAGCGTTATCACTCGAAATATATCAATCCTCTTGTTCTCCTTTTTCTCCTTTGGTATTACGCTTTCACTCGCAGTCCATTTAATTAGAATGTAAAAAAGTAATGATAGGACGGAGCGTACTGTATTTTTATGCCTTAGGTACATTTCACAAAAAGTAGGCTGTATATAGTTGGACCGGGGTATTTTCAGACACAGGCTAGGGGTAGAAAGTATCTTTGTGTTTAAAGTAATAGATTTCGCCGTCGTAAGGTTTCCATTAGCCTACGTTACATTGTAGTACCTATCTCCTATGGTAGTAAATCCTTTTAAAATTATTTTTAGTTGGTAATTCCTCGTAGAACATAACCGGGTGATGCCATAACTGAATAAATCCGATAGGAGAGATCTTAAAAATAAAATATTAAAAAAATGGAGACGTACGGATTAAATTATTACATATAGAGTTAGGGTTGGTGACTCCTGCCAGAAAAGTTTCATTTTTAAACCACAGTTTCTGAAGACGAAGCATTTTGAGTGTGGTTGGTGCGTGACTCTCTCCCTCGCTGAAGCACCGAGTTCAATACCCGCGTTTGACCGGGTGCTTTGCTGGTTGCCGCGTGAATTTTGGTTGCCCGCTCAATGGCCTAGCATGCGGCTTTTGACTGTTGCCGGGGTCTGGCTTCTATGTACGCCTGTCCTCTTCCTAAGGTTGGCATCACACCCACGCCCGTGAGCACACTGACTTGTCACCCGTCAGTGAAAGCACCGCCCAGTTTAATGCAGCCGTCGATATAGGGAGTTACACATTTAGCGGGAATTTTGGGAAAGAGCCCTTGGGCCCGGATTTCCCGCCCACGACCCAGCCCTCTCCTCCGCTTGCTTCCTTCTCTCGATTTTCTCTTTTCCCCCCAATTCCTCCTCTCCTCCCTCTCTTCCTTTCCTTATTCCTTCCGTGTGCTCTCCTTCGATGTCCCTTATTCGCGCACTCGCCCCTCGCCGAACCCCTTTCTTCTTCAACTCCCGCCCCCTTCCCCTCCTCTCGAAGGAGATCAGGACCAGATGTTCGCTGGGGATCCTCGCGACACATCCCCCAACCCTCCACCCCGTGCTTCCCTGATCCCCTCCCAATCCCTCTTCAGAAATTGCGGCAATCCCACCCTCGTCTCCTCCTTCATCCCCATCCCCCTCCCAATTCCGATTCCCGCCCCCCATCCCCACCAAGCTCACTCCCCCTTCTACCACCCCCTTATCTCCCTCCACTCCGTCCGTCCGGCAGTGTTCCCTCGTGATAACGGCCACCTCGCACTCTTTCTTCCCCTAACCGTTTCCTATCCTTGTAAGGAACTCGGCAAGTCCGAGGCGTTAAGTCTGTCCACTCCTCCAACCGCCGCCGCCACCCCCTCATCCGCTCAAGTCATCGACTGCGCCTCCTCATCGTGAAATTGCTCACTCTGCTCGTGAGAGAATACAGGCAATGCAAGGTGAAGGCTCCCTCGGGCCGCGACGGCGTGGCTTCGTCCCAGCGCCGTCTTACACTGCCTTACCCCTGCAATCCTAAACCAGGGGTTAGGCGTACAACGTGTCCGTAAGGATGTAAGCGTTTCTCCCCCCAGTTATTCTCTATTGCACTTTTTTCATATTCGATCGGAGACCCCGAATTGTTATTTCCACTGTGAAAACGGTTCCGCCAGCTTTCCTGCTGGCGTATTCGAGTGTTCGATCTGAAGGCACCAGCTGTAACGAACGTGAAACCGTTTAAACGTAATAATCACCACGCGGTGATTTTTGGGAATACATTCACAGCCTAGAGAACTTTGGATCGGTCTTTAACGTGCGATCTTGAGTGACTCTGATAGCCGGAAAGGAGAAAGCGAATGCTTATTAATCAGCAAAAGGTGCGATTTGGCGTAGTACTTTTGGAGGTGATCGTTTGAATGGAGTGATAAACACTTCTCAAACACCGGTTTGTGGTTACGAAGAACATATCATATTGTGGAGCATACCAAATTTGGTGGTTCGGAGCCCCGTTGATGTGGATGAAGTAATATATGCTTGTGTACTAACGTTATTAGATAGGCTTGCGTCCACGTTCAGATATATTTCACATTTCTTTTTTCATCTTTAATTCCTCTTGTATTTTTAGAAAATACGACTGAAATAGCTCATGGAATACTATCTCAAATATGATATTTTAGTGCCCTGCAAGCCAAGGGTGTGTGGCAGGGGGTGAATACACACCAGACTAAATTTTGACTCGAATATGACCCTATCTTATATATATATATATATATATATATATATATATATATATATATATATATATATATACATAATCTTGGAAATGACGCTCTCCGGCGACGCTCAAACACACAAACACTAAGAAACACATCAGATTCTGATGACGACGGCCGTGCCGTCGAAACGTAAATATCTACTATAAGTGTCCTTCTTTTATGTTTCTGTGTTTGTAATATCTATTATCTTAGTGTTTGTGTGTGTGTATATATATATATATTATGATTTCTTCGAAGTAACACGGAAGTGTTAAATAAAAAAACTTAACATCACTGCTAAATAGACATCCTTCCAATTAATGCAAGAGATTAATCGGTAACTTAACCTTCGCTCCGTGAGTGATTCCCAGCATAGCTATGAGATCTAATCGAATAAAATAATCCCATCCATGCCCAGTATGAGGGCGTATATGAGGCACAACCCAAGTTTAACGTCAACGGTTCCGTTATTGCGTTAATTCTTCTAAAATATTTATGGCAAAACCATATGATCCTACTATCTGCCAAATACACTCATGTGGAGAGAGCGGAGTTGTACAGCCATGGTCTGTGCACACGACTTCACCCAAGGCGAATGAAAACGCTTGGCTACATTCATTTGTCCGATTCTAATCAAAATCCTTTTCCTTACTTTGGGCCTTTTCACTCAACCCAAACCCAGGCGATCTTTGCGATGCTCGATTCCTACACAGAGGAACGAGGCAGCATCAAATGTTTCTGATGAAGTTAAGTTGAAAAGTTTTGCTAAAATTTTCTTTACCAGAATAAAAGATTTGTTCGTTATTTAAATTTATGCTGGATCGCGACCAAATAAAGTTGTGTAAAAGGAAACTTTCATCCTAGTTAATGAACAGTCGACCTCCAGATGATGTTGGTCGACGTCTAAATAGTCAATGTGATGTAAAATGTGGTTAATTCATAAGGCTCAGTGTCGAGTACTGTAACCATGAGAAAATTGGTATTAAATCATAACTATTAAGTGCTTGTTTTAAGACATTGACTCCAAACATCGACTAATATGTAATCGAATATCTAAGGAATTAGTTATCCTTGTAATTTGCCGTTTCATTACAATAATCACTGTGGCAATTAAAACTCTTCGAATTACCTTTGTGTGCATTAGTCTTTTTCTGATGAAGCCACAGAGGTATTTGAATCCCTGCCTAAAAATGAGTTTTTCGAGAAGTCGGAAATTATGCGTGCCGATGTAATCGACGTTTGTGTTTCCGTAATTCCAGTGAACGGTGGCTGGTCGCCTTGGTCGCAGTGGTCAGAGTGCAGCGCTCGGTGCGGCAAGGGCTTCCAGAAGCGCTCTCGGCTCTGCACTCATCCCGCGCCGCTCCACGGCGGCCTGCCCTGCCAGGGTGCCGCCACGCAGAAGGTTGACTGCACCATCGTCTGCCCAGGTAAGCGCCGCCGCCCCTGCGAATCTCCGGGTCGCTAACCCACGTAGTCGAAGCTTGGCCAAGAGACCTAGGAGGACTACTCACCTTTTGCCCGGCCACCATTGGCCCCGTCAGCACCTTAAAAATAACTCCTGCGGATGGATATTCCATGTAGTCCGACAATAATTCAACTGAAAAACACGTGAATTCAATTCTTCACCTTCATACGCTCTGCATTATAAAGATGGCAGTCGAAGCGTTGCCGGTGAAACAATACGTTAGCAAAAATCAATCGGATTAATTGAATTGATACAATTGTTAAGGGGAATACGTAACAAGTATACTCAATAACAACCGGAGGTGGATTCTCCTTTCCTACGAATGGAATTTATAGGGATCATAAAAGGATTCACGATGATCTCTTGTGCATTCATACTTTCCATAGAGATTTACGTAACTATTCTTGACACATGACCACAATTTGATCTCAGAAAGAACTTTCACTCTCCAGTTCCATTTATTTTGATAACTCAACCGTGGATAATGTTAACCGTTCGTTGCCAATTTCCATTACGCAAATTGTATGATTTCAAAGTTAACTTATAGAAGCGAAAATAAATATGCTTTGTCTCCGACTCCGAGTCGATAATAACAGTTGTATGTAGGCTTAGCTAACTAAGTCTTAACTAACAATCAGCAATGCTGAAAGTTTTGTCTAAAATGACTGTGCTTAAGGAAATTCTCATTTTAATTTTTAATTCTCAGCATAACGATTATTTTTCTCAAGTATGTTATTTTAGTGAATTATTAAACTTAATACGAAAATAATTACATTGTTTTTTTTACGTGTAACAGAAATGCACGAAGATGAATTTAGGGCACCCATTGTGTCTTGTTTCCTTGGCGTTATCTTCAGACATAAGACATCATGTGGTTTAATTACATAAGCTAATTATTCATATCAATTTAAACGCTGTCGTGTGTTTTTTATGTGTTATTTAAATGAAAATGAATTATTATTTAAAATTCTATATTATTCTTTTTCATAATATATTCCTCTTGAAATGCTCCAGAAGAAGCATCATAGAACCTAGCTAATAATTGGGTAGCTTAAAATAAGGTTTGAAAGTTGTGGTTTAAAATGGTACTAATCATTTTTTTCACTTGCTCATTCAATTAAGTGGTGCTGTATACATGTGTTTGAAATACATAGTTTTGTCCTCATTTGGATTTAATAATCTTGAGAATTGTAGAGTTAACTCCTGCATCACCACATAGGCATTTTTAAGATGTATGGATCTTTTATCTCAGCATATTCATGACATAGGTATGAAATTGACTAACACAAATAGGAGTGGTTTTGAAGCAAATTCAATATGAATATAGTCCCTTTTAATTATGTAGTGCCCTGCCGACGCTTGTGATTTCACATGGGGCTGGCACCGGCACTCCCAACATTCCATGTTCTCTTCTCTTGTCCCTTCTCGTGATTTTTGAAACGATGTGTCAATGTGTGGAGTTGCTCAACAAAGTGTTCCTTCCTCTCTCTCTCTCTCTCCTCCCGCTAACCGCTCCTTCAGGTGGAGTTTACGACGAGAGCCCTGCCAAATTGGGTGAGTCTATGAAACAGAAAAAAAACTGCACGCGTAAAAAGAACACACCACGTCTCAAGTCCTTCCTTCTTGAACCCCTCATTTCATGTCCTTCCTTCCTCCACTCTCCCACCTCTACAGCAGGGGGAATGGACCCCCTCCTCTCCCTTCTTTCGACTGCTGCTTCTCTCCGCGAAATTCCGAGCACGTAAACCTTGCGGCATGTGCCACGACACCTAGCGAATTCCCATCGTTTTACTTGTTTCAGCTTTCATTTTTGCAATCCCCTCGGTGAGCGTCGCACCGAGAAAGAATGACCAAAAAAGAAAGAAAGAAACTGCTTTGAGCGAGGCATTTTGCCTCTCTTCTTAATTTTTTTGTGTGCCCACTTCTTACGCCCTCTTCACTCATTCACTTCTCTTTTTTTACGTCTCCGCGCCCGCAGGCATCCGGAGATTATTATCTTTTTGCACTTGAGTTGCTCTAGAAATCTATGTCCCTCATCAGCCCTTTTATTTCGCCCCACGTCGGGTTATTTCAATCGGTTGCGAGTTTCCGTCTGTTTTCCTCCCTTCACTCATTTAGCCGTGCTTTTGTGGTCCTTCTCAGTCCTCCGTGCTCCAGTCATCCGGGGACGGACTTACGGAGAAGCGTGACGGTCAATAAAAAATCTTTAAAAAGGCTTGAAATGAAAAACCCCTTAGAATACAGGCAATCCCTTTTGAGACCTTTTATTTTTTTGATATTACGTTCTAATCCCTAACGAACAGTGTATAAATTAAAGCTAACGTTTTTTTTATTTCATATTTTGCGAACGAGAGTTATTTCATTACTCGGCTGTTTAAATTAGTCACGCTATTTTGTTTATCCCGTCATTTAATTCTCTCGGCACTAGTGCCTGACTATTATGTTCTCTTCCATATTCTTGTTAGCACTCGTACCTTTTGGTTTCTTTCATATCATGATTCTGTTTGAAAAATAATCAATAAATTGAAGTCATTCAAGTATTCAAACTTCGAGGCGAGACGAATGAAAACATTCTTTTTTTATGATTTCACGTAATGAGTTAGTGGGATAACTATTACACGATAAACATCATGCTATAAACTTTCAGTACTTAATTTTAAAGTGCATGTCATATTAAACCCATTTATGACGGTCAACTGTCACGTATCTTTTACTTGAACCCCTTAGCACACCGATTCGTCTGGTCCCCTGCCCAGAAGAGCACTTTGAACCAATTCTCAGTGGTGTTCGTTTGCTGCACGAATGTTATGGACGCTCTCTTGATTCATGTTCCCCTAGACCTGTGTCTGTATTTTATAAGTTAAAACTTGCATGGTTGTTGGAAAACCTAGTGGTAGGCACTAGAAGTTTCCTTATCTCACTATCCTGTATTAACTAGGTGCACTCAGTATATTCACAGTTAAAATAGTGTATATTTTGACCTTCAAAATGTGTATCTTAATGCACGCATTTTTTTCATGGATGTTTCTTCGGTAGGTTGCCATTACCTTGAATATTTTGATATTGAGGTAGAAGCCGTAAAATATGATTTTGTTCGAATTTTTATCGTCGATATTATTCTTATCACTTGGCATTAACGAAATCTCTTTTTAGATGAAAATTGAGAGAGAACTTGATAAATATGAGTGTATGTGTGTGTGTGTGTATATGTATAAACTTAGATTAAGATTTTTAAACGTAGAAGCGCAAATGGGGGACACTCACAAATATAGTTTTGACGTTTCGACGGCACGGCCGAGATCATCAGAATCTAATGATGACGGTCGAAACGTCAAAACAATATTTAAGAGTGTCCTTTATTTGCGTTTCTACGTTTAAAAATGTTAATCTATGGTTTTATACATTTGTGCGTCACTGAAGAGCATACTGTTTCGAAGATATATATCATAATGTGAATACTCGTATATATAAATAAATATATATATATATATATAATGTAAAATCACTAACGAGAGCATTATATATCATTTGGTTGGCACAATAGAACACAGATATCTGACCTGAAGAAGTCCGAAAGCTTAAACTTACTGAAATGTGAGTGTCCTTTTACGTTTTACATATTTTATTTTAGTATTCCATTATGCAGGCCAAATGTTTTATTTATATATATAATTCACATGGAAATAGGTGTAAGGAAAAGTGATAGGAACACAAAGGACGACCACAGGACTTATGTATTCCTATCTATTATGCTCATAAATATTTCCATTTGAATGAATGTGTGTTTGTCTTTTGGCGGGTTTTCGTGTTTGTGTATGTTTATATAAATATATATAAATATATATATATAAAGATATATATATATATATATATATATATACTTATGCATGTATATATAAATACACATATATGTATGCATACATATATATAAATACACATATACGAGGGGAACGATAAATTGTTGTCCGGAATCGATGCCAATTACCTCTTGAAAGGAATCATGGAACTCATTTTAAAGTTGCCTCCGAAATAAACTGCCGAGGAATTGGATACTTAAGCCGCAAACGATGTCTCTGCCCGGGGAGGGGGTGGGGAAGGAGTGGGGATTTGGGCAACCATGGGAATTCAATAAAAACGAGAGGGATGAGGCGGTGGGTGACCGGGCGAGAGCGGGATCTAGGGAATGGGTTTTTCTTCAGGACGGATGTGCTTGGGAGGGTAGGGAGGAGGGGGAGGGGGGAAAGGGGGGGGGGGGGCGGGGGACGAAGGGGTTGGTTTCGGGGAGGAATTTATCGAAAGTCAAGTTTCGGAGGAGGTTCATTTTATCTCTTCTCATTCTTCAACCCTCATTCGATTCACCCTCTCTCATCTCGCCCGATCCTCCCCCTCTCCCACATACATACAACTCTCTTATCTTCCTCTCCTCCCTTTGTCTCCTTATAACTCCTACACTTTCAAAAAATCCCTCAAAAATTTTTTTTTCATTCTGAGGAAAGGTAAAGACTCTAGGTTTTATATTATTAAAAATGTACTCCGCGGTTCGTTTTCTTGCCCTCCTCCCCCCTTCCCTCCGCCACACCTGATTGGTCGGTTTCATATGTTATAAAGAAATGCACTATCAAAAATCTCCCCAACCCGTGCGGAGACCGCATCCACATCCCTTTATTGGAGTCGGTTGTCGGGAGGACTTCGCCGAGGGAGATTTCCACGGCGAAGGACTCGTTTAATGTGGGGACGAGGGATTTTTTGACGATCCGTCGAAGATCGAGTATCGATTCCTTTTGACGGGAACGAAGGGACAGGTTTTCAGAGCTCCGCGGGTAGAGAACTCCTCCTTATGAAGGGGCGGGGGTGCTTTTGGGAAGAGGCAGGGAAGGGAACGGGAGGGGCGCGTAATAAAATTCGCTTAGTTTGAATAATGAGATGCCGATTGCATACCCGCGTGCTCGGGAAGCTGGAAAGAATTGTTTATTTTTTACCTTGCGTCTCCGGGTTTGGTTAGAGATTTCTGCTTACGAAATTATTCGTCATTTTGCTCCTAATTGAGCGGCGTGCAGTGCCATTGAAGAAATAAAAGAAATGGTATGAATAATGGTGGGCTTGTTTGTAGGAGCTAGAGATGGCGGTTCATCTCCCAATTGTTTTCGGATCAAAGTTGATTTTTTAGATGTCTTCGTAAGTGATGGATTTTCCCGTCTCGCTTCATGATTGATTTAATTCATGACTTAAAGGCATTCCGACCCGCGGTAATGGGTGATATTTATTTTCCATTCAGCACTTTTTAATTTGTATTTTTCTGCGCCCACCTGATTATCAGTTAATTCCTGCCGCTGCTCCGGACTCGTTTTTTGTTTTTAAATTATAAAAAAATAAACTGAAATTTTTAAAATAAAAAAAGTTTGTCTCCTTATTATTTCTCGTTGATTGATTCACTTCGAGAACAAATCCTGCAAATCATTCAGCGGTATACAATAATGTGCCATTTCCATTTTTTCCTCAATCAGGACTAAGCTATCCTCTATCATACATTAGAAGAAAATTTGAAAGGAGAACGATAAATGATTGGCACATATTTATGTTTCAGAATTAAATTATGACCCTGGGGAGTCGTAGGCTGCCGCTTGATCGAACGCCGAGGAAAATTTCAAAATATCCGATCCAGAGGATGTAATTATTTAGGAACTCAATTCTCGTCTTCAGGACGAGACTTGAGTTCTTAAAAACTCAACGATTAACATGAATTCATTTTTTCCATATTATTTTCATGAATAGATTTGAGAACTTAAGCATTCATTCTCCTTCAGCAGCGCTTTTTGGAGGACAAGGGCGCATTTATAGAGGGGAAAATTCTGGTTCTAGACTCGATTAAAATGTATCACGTTTGTACTACCTTAGGATACATTTTTGCGAACTATACCATTAATATGAATCTTTTTCTCATTACGCGATAAGATTATCAGCCTTAAAGATGACTTGTAAGTAGGAAGCTGCGTATTTGTGATATCATTAACAATCGACAGGGACATGTATGCTGCGATTGCCATTGCAACGGGAAGGTTATTTGACAATAAATTTTGCGGGTGAAAAGTGATTTTATATGTCGACGCATTCTACCTTTCCTGTCAATGTCAGTGTTCTGCCTTCCTGGTCTACATCTTATTTTTCGTTTTAATTTTCTTCCTTTGTCGGTTGGCGTTCCGTTGTTTTATTTTTGCCATTCTTCCTTTCGCCTCGTGCCACTCGCTCGCCGCCCTCCCGCCCGCCCAAGTGCGGCTCCGGGAGGGATGGGGGTGGCTCCGGGCGAGTCGACTGACCCGTCGCGTCTCTCTCTCCCTCGCCCCGCCAACCCCTTCCCCAAACCCAGCGGTGGACGGACGGTGGAGCGGCTGGTCGGCGTGGTCCGCGTGCGGCCCTGACTGCCTCCACCACCGGAGGCGCACCTGCAATAGCCCGCCGCCTTCCAACGGCGGCAAGTACTGCCACGGCCACGACCTCGCCACCACCAACTGCTCCAACGGGATGTGCCGGCCCTCCGACGCCACCTCCGCCTCCTCGTCCTCCTCGTCGCCCGTCTCCTCGGTCGGAAGCGCCGCCGGCGGTGAGTGCTCGAGGGGCGGTCGTGCCTCTGAATGCCGTGGGGACCATTTGTCGCTGCGACACAAAGAACGCGCCTTGTGCATTCCGCAGTATGTTTACGTATTTGGTGCGATTACTTTCGGTCTACAGCATCATCATCAGGTGCAATAGTACCCGCAATATCTTTGGCTTCTAAGGGCGCAAGCCTTCGTGCCACGTAAAAATACTCTGGAATTAACAAAGGGCGTTCCTTGTGGCATAATAGGTGTAAATTCAACAAAATACTTGATCCTTGAGCCTGTTATTTTTTTAAGCCATTCATGCCCTTTAATAACCTTTTTCTGTTACTTAGTCATTCGAAAAATCATTATAACTTCTCATTTATGAAAAAATAATTATTATTATTAGTTCGAATTATTTTTTTGTTAAGTGCATGTTTAATATTATTTGAAATAACAATTTGACCCACTGTTTACACTTAATTCTCGTTGAATACGAAAGCAATAGGCAAATAAGACACTTCATTCGTCATTTGAGGGGAACTCTTCGGTTCAAGTTGGAAATATAATAATAGACTCCAATGGGAATTCACTCTGTGCGAGAGGGAACAGTGTATGGTGAGTTCAATACAAATGCCGCCGCCTTTAATCGGTGGAGTTTTCTTTCCAATTGTCAATAAGTGTTCCGTAAAATAGAGATGCCGCGGCAATCGGCGTTTCCCACGCTAAAACTCCGGTGCCATGTAACCTCGGAAGAAGATGAGGCACGCAAACAGAGCACCAATAGGTAAAATGTATTTTAACTTTAAATTCAACAATCATATAAATATGCATGACAGATTCATTCATGAGCTTTACGCCTTTCCTTTTCTGGAATAAGCAAAATAAATAAACCTGACTAAACTGACTCTATAAATTGATATTATCTTTAATCTACCAATTCAAAGCCGGAACCTCTTTGTTGGTGATGGCGAACTAAAAAAAAAGAAGTGTGGGCTGTTTTCATTTGTTTGTTGGCCTAGGAGGAATTGGTTGTTTTCTTGTAATGAAATTTTGCAAGTGACGCAGAATTGCATGCTGGTGTAAAAAAAGAGGTTGAAATGTAAGGCAGCGACAGATATATTCGGAGATTGAATTGAAAAGCATGTGTATCCAAATGATAAATTCCTCAATTTGAATGGCGACTGTGTAGAAAAATAGATAAAGAATGTGCCTTTGTAATGTATATGATTAACATTTCCCTTGACAATAGGTTCATTTTCAGTATTTCATTTCAAAACGTAAGCTATTTTCTGGACCTCTATGTTCTAACTAAGGCTGCATATAAGCCTAGGGGATATCCAAGCCAGCGGTTGTGGGACTTTCTCCTCTGTATCGCGGAGTATTAGCGGTCACCTCTAGAGTGGGATCTAAGGGATGCCAGGCTCTCAGGGTCCGAAACGCTCTCAGCAAATAATGATAGCTTAGAGGTGAGACTGCGACTGCGAACGACTGCGAAGAGTGGCGGGATTATGCTGTGGATGTTGCCTTCAAAGAGTTCTCTCATGCTACGTGAAAACATGAGACGATGAAAAAAACTTGACTTTGACGTGTCCGTAAACAACGTCAAGGTCTAGAATACATAGTAAAACTGAGTTAAACGCTTCAAAAAGACATGTATTGATGAATGATTGAAATTGGAGATAAAAAACCTGTTACATCAACGGGGTTCGCATTGCTTAAAAATTAGGACTTTTTAATGTACTGTTTGACTTGTAAAATGCTCGATTTAGTGAGTGAGACTGATTTTATCCCTATTTCGTTTTCAGGAGCGAAGGATGATTTGGTGAACTACGATGGTGCGCATCTTGCCGAAGAAGGTAGGACATTCATAATTTTAGTTGATTCCATTCCGTCGTAGTGTTTGTAAATGGATAACGTTGATGTTGATACGTTGAAATATAGTTAATTTCATCTCATTCACGTGACTTCTATAGGTATCAATTGACTTTTTGATCTATGTGTTGAAAAGCGATTCCCCTTGATTTAGGCAGTTTTCTGTTGGACCCTTATTCACCCCTGTAATATATAGTATATGCGGCCGTTAGCTTAAATATCTCGATATAGATTTCAACTTTGCATAATATATATATTTTACGAAAGTATATTCCGTGTATGTCAGCTCCATCTCCGCCGTAAATCTTGGCAATGGCACAAGTCGAGTGTCGAATGCAGTGCGAAAGGTTTCTCTCATATTTTGCGATTGTGCGGTGGACCGAGGGGTGGGTCGCTATTCCTTTCGTCGCGTGCCCTCTCGCCGTCACTCGCAGTCGACGGCCATCAATCGCCAACCCTCGCCGACTGAAAACCACCCCAACTCCCACACGCCAGTTCCCTTCCCCTCCCACGAACACTCTTTCAACGGCCAAACCGCCGAGTGCGCCGTGATTGGTATGCAACCCAACACGACATTCACGAGTTGCGGACGAGAGAGGCTGTATAACTCGCAGGGGCGAGGAGAGTCTCTTTTCCCCTATCCTTCCAGTGGTATTGATATACTATACGAGTACCTATAGTTAGAGAAGGGTCGGTTAATTTGACACTCAGCTACGTCGCGTAGCTGGGTGCGTCTCTCTATGATTTCTGGGGATCCATGTTGTCCGCCTGTTTATTCAGTAGATTGCGTATTTTTGCTTAAGAACTTCTCATCGAGTAGTCCGTTCGTCCTACTCTCGGAAACATTTTTATGGAATGGTTTGGGATCTTTCTTCAAGTCGAAGGATTTTTCGCCGGAGCTAATGGAGCCATGTGCGGTTGGCTCTCAAGATTATCGAAAAGAAACAGTACTCAGCGGAGCATAATTTTCATGCTATTTCCTTCACGTGGTGTAATAAAAATTGTAAGGATTATACTATTTTCTCGGAGTGTGAAGGTACTGTTTGCTCTGCAATGATTTTACCCATCTCAGGTGGACATGGCAGAAAATGATAGAGAACCTTGGAAATAACCCTAAATGGCCGGAGATGTGCGCCCTGTAGACGCCTAGTGCAGTGAATGTGGAGATAAGCGCACGCGACATATGCGTGCTACAAACTCATTTCAGTTCCGCAGTCGACTGTTTCGGCGGTAATTGAAGTAATTAAGTGAAACAAGAGGCGCGCTAAGAACGTATTTGAATAAGAAAATATTTCCTGCGCTTGAAGTGAGTCCATCCCGAGAGTGGGCGTTCTTTATATGCTCTTATTTTGAGTTAAATTTCTTCCGGATGTTTTGAGAAATGCAGATTAAAGCATTATTGAAAGTAAAGTTCTCGTTTTGTTTCACGTAAACCAATATTTTTCATTTACGTTAGTGTTATATAGTTAGTTCCATTTTTAGTTTAAGATTTTATTTAGAAACCTTTGTGATTTGATTTGGAGAAGGATAATTATGTGATACGAGACACCCGTGGGTGAACTGTTTTTTGTCTTCCAAATTGATTATTTTCCCAATAGGAATGGCAAATGAAATCGAAAGTACTTTCGTCCATACATGCAATCTATATTGACACAATAGAGCCGCCATGTCTTTTTTCAAACTGATCACTGTTGACGTTTTTGTGTCCCTACATTCAGAAAACCTGAGAAAAATCGAGAGCAGTAGTGTGGGTCCACATGGAACCCCTCCCACGACCGAGGACTGACTCGCCACGCGTACGAATCTCAGGACTTTACATTGCCCCCCCACCCTCTCCCCATCCCCCTCGGAAGAGCAAAACCTCAGCCCAGCCCCCCTTCCTCCCTCCCTCTGCTAAACAGAAAATTCACTCGGCTCCCTATTACACTTTCGCCTTCCCTCGCCCAGCCACCCTCTTCTTCCATGTGGATCGCGAGGAAATGCCAGGCTTCCATTTCGAATCCAAAGCTTCCCGAGCCCTCCCCCCCCCATTGGACCCGCATGGTCCGACCGCTCAAAGCACTGCGATAAATGGCTCCGAGGAATGCGAGGGAATCCATACAAACGTCTCGAGAGCCCTCTTCTATCTTTCAACCGCCTCCTCCCTTGCCGGCGGTTCCTTGCTTCCCCTGCGCCCCCTGAAAACCCCGCACCCACGACTCTTAAGGAATAATGCACGGAGCCCCTCCTACCCCCTCGGTTTTTCCTGTGAGACCCCTCGCGTCCTACCCCACCCCACTTTGCCAAGTCTACGTCTCCAGGCGTCCTATTCCCGGATTGCACCGAGCCAGCATCTCTCATTTCTTCCCTATTTCCTTCCTCCCCCTCCTTTTGGTCCTCATTCAAGCCCCTCACCACCCATCTCTTTTCATTCCCATCCCTCACCCACGCCCCCTTCCCCCACCTACACCTAAATTCTTACCGCCTTCCCCTTTCTTGCACCCCCTTCTCCTACGCACCCCATCCTGTCCCCACTGTGCAAATCCCATTCCATGCCTTCTATTATGCCTCTCGCCCGCACCCCCCTCTCGGCTAAAGAGAAATAATTCGGAATGTTCGTTGCCGGGAGAGTTGAAGGTTTCTTGAGCTATCTCCCCTGCCCTCCACCCCCCCCCCACAAACCGCCGTCCCCCGCCCCCCGAAAGCGGCAGGCTCTCGTGGAAAAGGCGTTCCTTTCGTTCCTCAGCGGAGGGGTTGGAACGGAGGGCTGAAATTGGAGGAGGGGGTGCGCGACCCTTTCTCGCATTGGTCGCGTGAATTCACCCCTCGGGTGTCCCACCCCCCCCCGCCTGCCGGCTCTGCTTTCTCGCAAACATCCGCGATTTCCCCAAAAGGTTTCTCCGAGATGTTGGAGAGTGTTTGGTGGCCCGTGAAAGGCAGCAGACCTTCATCCTGAACCCAAAGAGAAAGGGGGGGGGTTCTTCTCTTTTATTGTCCAAATTATTATTAGTCTTCATTAGTTTTGTCTTTCCAATGAACGACGCTGATTCCGTTCTGAAAAATAATTGAAGCTTGGATTTTCAAAATGTATGCCCAAAATTCTATCTATATATCTACTATAGCCGCAATGCTTTAAACTTGAACTGAACATGGTTGCAAGTCAGAACCATGGAACAGTAGTGTTAAATGATTGACATTTTTGAGGAAGACACTTAAGAGACTTGTTTTGTAAGCGCACCACGTATTTGTGTTAAATTAAAGAGGTTAATTATGAAATATTTCTCAGGTGTAAGATTTGGTTACTCCTCCCAAACCTATTAGAAGCCGCAGGCTGGGAATGCTTTTAGAAAACGTTTCTCCTGTGTTCAGTTTTACGTAGGCACTTAAATTAACGTTTAGACGTGGATTGTTGGAATGAAGAGTATAGTTTGTTTTCCTCCCGGGAAGATGGATTTCCCGACAATGCATCCTCATTAACTAACTCTAAACGCCGAGTCACATTCACCGCAAGGAATTACGAAATCGTCTTTACGCTTGACCCAGTCTCAAATGCTCGCTTCTTTCACAATAACATATCTTCGCAGTACTTCCGAAGAGTAAGTCTTTTTCCTCAATTACTTCGAACAATTAAATGGCTACGTCCATTACTGTGTCTTTGGAAATGTAAATACAATTAGTAATAGTACAATTTGAATGCTTGAAATGGATTAAGATGATTTATTTAATGCTTTTCTTCTTTTATACTGTTCTAGTAAGTTGTTTACTCCCGTAAGAGGTAGTGCGACAAACTCTACCCTTTAAACTCTTCGCATTCCTCAAGAGGGAGCGCACATTATTGGAAAACTTAAGAAACTTTCTCGCTTGCGATCTGGCAACTGTGTGATTTCGAATTAAACATGGGCCGTCCTTTTCATTCCTTGGAAGTTCTTATCCGGCGCAGTGTGAGTGGACCCGTTCCCATTCACGAACTCAATTACAAATGAAGTTGACGTTTTGGAGTTAAGATCTTGGGTTCTCACGTGCAATTTGAGCCGACGTTAATGTTTTTGTATTCAATGGAAAAATACATTTTTCAAGTGCATTTCTTTATTCTGTCTAAAAAATGTAATTTCTTGTAACTCTACAAAAATACGCTTAATTAATTAAATAATAGTCGTATAATTCCATTGGCCCTCCCATGGACTACAACCTTGTCGTGGTGGAAGGGCTTGTGTGTTCCGATGACCCCTAGAGCTGTGCTGGCGGGAGTAATAATAATTACTCCTGGAAGGGTCACCCATGCCAGATAGGTCGAAGGTTAGGAGCCAGACGAAAGGTAGTCCACGCAGCGTCTGTTCCTCAGTGAGGCGGCTGCAATGGCGTCTGACCCCAGTGGGGCGGCCATTAAGTGATGGTGTCACGTTAAAAACACTATTGAGGAAGGCAACGGGAAACCACCTCAATTATGATTCCCAAGAATATAATGATGGGCACTATAAATAAATTCCATTGGTGCATGATATGTGCGATTAGCGTGTTAAATTACAACTGTTGCAAAATTATCCACCGATTAGATGTTTTCGGGCCGTCTTTGAAAATCATTTCTCCTCATCTTGACTTATAAATACCTTATTTAATGCTAAATACTTTTTATATTCACTATTTGCACTTTCTTTTAATAGCATACAAGTGTCCATCGTGTATATCTGTCCAAATGTCACTTGATGAATTCGAGACCCGTATAAATCACGGCAATCGTATGCCATCGTCGCAAGTAGCCGGATTGCCTTCTCTTCTTCTCGCGTTATCGGTTCGGCAAACGGAGCACATTACTATTGTGTCGCGTCAGATGGTCCGTCCCAGCATGGGTTGTGGGGAGTGGTTTTCGGTTGGAAACGTTGAGCTACCATTCCGTTTTCCCCTAATAGTGCTCCTGGGTTTCTCTCACCCGATGATTAAAAAAGTCTCGGCGGGAGACGCCACTTCCCTCCCCGGCTTCACGTCTCCCGAGCGCCTCAAATCACGAAGAAAAGGGAAAAGTCCGTCGCTTCGCGTGTCACGTCCCCCGGGGAGCGAAGGGAAATCGTGAGAGACCTTCCCCAGTCCCACCCTTTTCCTAGCCCCCCCCCCCCGTTGTTCCTCCTTCGCAGAGACGGCTAATTGCGAGACTGACACCAACGCCGACTCTCTCCCCCCCTCGTTTCTCCTCTCCTTTCCCGCATCACCCCTGACCTATCCCTCCGTTGCTGCGCCCCTGAAAATGTCCCTTGGAGTGTGTGTGTGTGTGTGTGAAGGGGGGACTGTTCAATCTCCCCCGCGGAGTCATTTCCTTGAGAGACGCCTTCTTCCCCCTTCGCTGAGTCCCTCTCTTCCTCCGCGCCCGCCCACTCCCTCGACTCCGACGCCAACCGCCCCTGGGACGAGGGGCCCTGAGCGCCAACGGCGGCGACCCCTCTCTCCCCCCTTACGACTGCCCTCCACGCAATATCCTCCCCCATTTCAGGGCCGGCGGCGACGCGAATTATTCTCACGCGTGCGGGTCTCCGAAATGGACGATTGGACATTGCGATGGAAGCAAGGGGACGTTGAAGAGATAATCTCGAAGGTCCTCTCCGTTTCGGGGATCCGGGGATTTCTTTTCCGAAACACCAATTTTATGGGAGCCTATTTTTGGTCCGCAGCAGTCCAGTCCGGTTCACTGGCTGGAAAGACAGAGTTCTCCTTTCTCATATCCCTCGTCGTATCTAATAGAATTACTTCGTTTCGAGAGATGAAGAGGTGCGTAGGAGAGCGAAGAACGAGTCCAATGGAGCACCGAGCATACGGCATAGGATAACCAGAAGTATTTGGGCACCGCTTGTAATGAATTGGATTTTCTGGGATGGTGATGGACGGGACCTGAGGAAACGTGTTTCTCGCGAGAAAAGGTTGCCACGAAGGTCAGTTACTTCGGATTGAAATTTTAAATCATTTTGAAAAAGTCTGTTTACAGTCCTTTAATATGAATCAAGAATTTATTCTAATCGTTAATTAAATTCATGAATAAAATTCATCCTGTTCGATTTATCAACGTTAAATACATTATAGATCCTGCGGTGCTCTCAAATATCAGGAAGGTCTTTGTTCTTGCGAATACATACATACATACGCTGGTCACGTTCCTTTCCCAAAACCTCTCACCATTTTCCCGCCACAAATCGCTCGCTCTACTATAGTCGTCCGCTTCGCCAGAAAAAATCGTTTCACTTACATTTTGGGACTGACCTTGTATATGCTTGCATCGCCTCTCCTAACTATTGAACACATTTCCTTGGGCTAAAAATGTTGAAGATTCAGTACAATTGCTAAGTCGGGGTAAACAAGTCCATATTCAATAGAGAGGCACAAATCATCGTGCGTTATTCTTCACCTAGGCAGGAAACCTACATGCCACGACGTGTTAAAAGAGTCGAGACGTGCGCAGACGATTACAGCAATGTTGCGAACGCACGGGGACGCGTCTCATATTTCACTTGTTCGTACGCCGCGCTAGGGGAGCGGCATATGGCGGCAGCACCTTGCAAGCGAGGGGGACGAAACGCTGCGCCCGAAGGGCAAAATTGAAAACGCAGGGCATCATGGGAAGGGAGGAGCTTTTCCTTTCCTTTCCCCCATCTCTCAGAAAGATTCCGGAAGGGATGCGTGCGTACGTATACATATATCCGCGTTTGCACACATTGCGGCGGCCTTTTTGAAGGAGATCCTCCGCTTCCCGCCCCTTCATCTTCCCCACATTCCCGCTTTTGCGGTCCATCGTGAAAGGTTCTCTGGCACGCTTCATTTTCCGCGAGATATGCGTATTAGTTCGACCTTCGTGTTTATTTGAACAGTCCCTTAGTGTATTGGTGGTCCCGATCACTTCAAACGACTGATTTATTACTTCAGGAAGTTTAGACTTGACGAAGCTGGAATACGCGATGAGATTAAATTCAGAACCCAATGATCGCCACTCATATTAGTTATTCCTTCTACTATGCAACCGTTTAACTACGCCTTTCGGTATTTGAGCCCGTATATTGGAGTCGAATTAAAGTCTTTGTTCCAGAGTAACCGTAATACCCCCATTTATTCTTAAACGGAACAGTATATTTCGTGATAAATAATCTATAAATAAATTCCTTACCTCAATTGTTCCCTGCGAGTTTGTCCAGGTGAATTTATTATTACACCATTTTCATTTGCCCTCAATATACCTCCTCGGAAGCTGAATATTTGGCGTAAGTATGGTGTGCTCCTTTTACCATCAATGCATGACCGAAACAAGACAAACGTAATACACGCCGTGCAGAGGACGAATTTAGACTGGATCTTGAATATTGTAATTGTAGTATGTATAACTGAAGGGAATTAAAATTAGTCTGTTGCATTTCAACTTGTGACAGCTAGAAAATCTGACCAATTTTCGAATAACTCAAGTGGAAATGAAGATTACTCGTCGTTCATTGTTGCTATATATTTTTCATATGCTATTAGATTTGGTTTTCCTGATTAATTTCTAGATGGCATCCCTCAAAGCTTTGTATAACTGACATAAAACACACAAAACCTTTGATTAAAATTGATTTGTTTATTATTCGACAGTGCCGCTACCGAATTAAATCAAAATAATATAGTGTATGCTTTACAGTCGACTTGACTCTATCAAGTGAGAAATTCCATCGCTTCGCTATCGTCCATGCACCCGGGTAATGATCTTCCCTTGAATCGTAGCTCAGTGGACCAGAAAGCCGAATCCGAGAACCCTGCAGAGCGCCCCCTTCAGATCTTTACCCGCGATACTCTGTTCGAGTTGGCCAAACATGCGTTCGATGTTTAAGGATTACCCTAATCTCTCTCGGGGCGGATTCAGCGTTTAAGTTGCACGGAACTTCTTTGCTTTTGAAAAGAGCCGACGGTTTGACAAGCATTCGACTCTCATTCAGGCTGAGGTTTTCCGCCGTTCTCTCTCGCTCTCCTCCTTTCTCTTGCCGCTCTGTGTCAGTGAATTGCTTCAATGTTAGGCGAAAGAAGGTTCTATCAAGTTTCAATCTCGCCCCAAAAAAAGACGTTAAATAAAAAAATGAATAAAATGTGTGTGTAACTGGTACTCACACTGTTTTAAGTAAATTCTCTCGTCAGTTAAGTTAAAAGTTAAGGTAAAAGAAACTCTAAATCTGTTTTCTCTCCAAGAAAAGAAAGCCTTGGAAACTATCGCCGAATCAAGTCTCGTAAACGAATGAATGAATCTTGTGCTCGCGTTCGACGCCTCCTCCGAAAACAAGAATTTCCCACTTCGACTCCGTTCAACTTGCCCGAATAAAGATGAATACTCATTAGCATAGTATGACTTGACATGAATAGAGGTTCCTGGTTTTCTTCGAAAATGTTCAAGCATCGAAGGATAACTTGATATTTCCTTGAATTTCGAGATGAAGTATGCAAGCTTAAATCTACCATGGTATCTGTCTTTCAAGTGTTGCTTTAAACGTTGGAAGGCTTTTCTATGGAATGGGATGCTTAAATAGTTTAATTTTCCCTTGGCATACTTCCTTAACATGTTATACGTATTATAATGCAACAATTTAATTACAGTCTGAAAAGTGCTGTCATGAAAATACTTCTGAAAGCTTTATGCTGACTTTGGGAACGTGTTGTCCATTTGTTTTAATTTAAATCGAGTGTTTTTCCATCTATTTATCACAATATGGCAAGGAGATTTTAACAGTTTCAAGTTTGAGAGTCTGAGAAAATGAATCCGAAAGCCCGCATTCATGAGCGCATTACAACTCCCATTCCCATAAGCCATATGTAGTGGCGAGAGTAGTCTACTGATGATAGGTAGGCGAATGAGAATAAAACCAATACTTGTTCTATCCGGCATTTGGATAGATTGGGTGAATTCCTACTTCCTCCGAAAATGGAGATGCATTGACATAGAGGACCAGTAAAAATTATTCATACATTTTTCTCTCGAAATAAAAAAACTAATTTCAATCATACATTGAACGATGAGGAAAATCTGTAATAGTTGCGACAGTTTTGAAAATGAAAAATATTAAACTTTTCTGTATAAAAGCAAAAAAAAATATTTCATTTGATTTATAAAAATTTATAATGTTTCAATTAATTTATAGAATTTTTTTTAAATTTCCAAACTAATTTCTTGATAAGGTTAAGGTCTCCGTGAGCTGATTTCTCCATTGTGTGTTTTAAATTTCATATTTAGTTGAACCACTCGTTACCCGAAAGTGTAGCCCCTATCAGGAGTAGCCTCATGGTGCTCTACGGTGTTGAATTATTTAAAAAGAATTACATTTCTGCTGGCATAATAATAAGATTGGTGCTAAGAGATGATGTGGAAGCAGCTATTTTCAATTATATACATTTGTGTAAACACACCATACATTAATCTGAGAGCACTATCTGAATGTAAAATTATACAGCACAACAATTTACTACTATTTTTCCTTATAACTTATACTTATAAGGTGGGCAAAATGGAGTGGTGCTGAACATTGATTGCGTTATAAGCTTTTCTGTAAAATAAAGGTGTAGAAATTGATAAAAAATGCTACTGAATGTCTTAATAAAGGCCCTTCATGACCTTTTGACTGCTCCTCGTCGTTCTACTGGTATTTAGTATTCCGTTTAGGTTATACTATATGATGGATGGTGGGTGGTATTTGATTTAGTGGGTTCCCCGAGAACGATCGTCATTTCGCATCACTAAATTGCAAAACATGCAGGAGCTCCTAAAATGTCAGCACATCCTCGCTATTTAAGGAGAAATTTAGAGCTTATAATTTGATTTGAAGTTCGCTATTCTGTAATAGCCTGCACGATCTTTTCCACCACCTTATGACCACGCTACGCAACCCAGCCTTCAGGTCGTCCATAGCTCGTGTTTAAGAGGAGGGAGAGCCAATGAAAACTTGCCGCCGTCTCGAATGCCTTTTGCTGTTCGAAGCACAAATTAGGCGTCCATTGAAAGCTTCAGCGTATTGGATGCTCCATTAATGATAAATGAATTTATTCCTATTGTATTGTTGACATTTAAAAAATATTTAAGCGCAAGTCACCATGAATTGTTTTGCAATTTGCATAAATAAATAATCACTACCTAATACCATCCGATTCAATTTTACCATTTTCTGCTGGTCTGCTATACGCTGAAAATTTTGAACTACACTCCAAAGCAAGCAATGCTAAAAAACTGTTTAAGGGTCAACACAAAATATACTTACTGGTACGTACATTTAAATCTGAAAGTCTGTGTTTATTTCCGTGTCACACTAACACGAAACTAAGGCACCGATTGATTTGGAATATCAAGGAATTTATTTGAAAACTAGAACTTCCCCAGAAAAGATGTTTTTTCAAACGGCTCCATGTGTGCATAATTTGCACTTTTTTGTTATTTTGTGTCATTATTCATTTAAACTATAAACAAACCCATACAAGTAATAAATAAACGATGAAACCATGCAGAAATAAAATGATTGATTCCGATGCCCGAGCGGGATGGCGCATTTGGAAATCAAGGCGCGAGCAATAAACTATTGAATTTCTTTGGAATATCGTATCAGTTGACTTTTAATAATCAAACCACTTTACTTTTCCACATAAACTTTTTAATTTTTACAACCCAGGTTTCGGCCTGGGTTGTAAAAATTAAAAAGTTTATGTGGAAAAGTAAAGTGGTTTGATTATTAAAAGTCAGTGTGAAGATTTTCCACCAAGTTACGCCAGAAACTGTTTTATTTATCGTATCAGTTGTTATCAGAACCCGAACCTCCTCGAGATGGCGGCCCTCTTTATTTATACATTTATAATCCTGGAGGAGAGAGAGGATAGCAATTTCCAACTCGGGGCGAAAAACGGAATGACGCGAGCATTAAAACTGGATAACAGCGAAATTTATCTGTCGCACTTGCGCTATCTTTTTATTTTAAGTCGGTGTACTTCCTCGTACTCCCTCTTTCCCTCCCTGCTCCCTCGTACTCCCCCTGCGATTCCTCCCCCTTCATGGAAACGCCTCCCCCCCCTTGCTAATGACGGTTGAGGAGTGTTGTCGTGGAGAGGGCCCTCGAGAACCGACGGAATCCGTTATAATTGGTCGGGGAGTGAATTATGGGCGTATTATCAAAGGGATTGGGGTGAGTTGGGGGGGCCCTTTTGATGGCGTGTCGAGGATTTTCTGGCGGGGGTCGGCTTGAAGGGGGAGGAGAGTAGGGCGGGAGGAGAGGCTTAAGCATCAAGGAGGGACTCGAGCAGCGTCGGAGCGTTTACGTGTGGAGGGAGAGAGGAGGAGGTCTGCTGGAATTGGGGGGGGAGGAGAGAGGTGTCGACCCGAGCCTTAAAATCCCCGAGTACCCTACAAGACTCGAGTGCATCCACTTCATACTGCCTTCCTCGCCCCCCCCCCCACACGTCCCTTTGGCCCCTCTTCTCTCCTGCCCCCTCGCAAGAGGTCGCCTCCTTTTCAAGAGACCGAATCTCCTTGTTCCCTTCCCCTTTCCTCCCTCCAACCCCTTATTCCTCACCCTTCGCGTTCGGCACGTATTCCGTTCTCACATCACGTCTCCCCCATTCCTCCGTTCTCATTCGAGTTGATTGCGATTTTAATTAACTCTTTTTGGCGTGTTTAACCGATGTTTACATTTAATACCAATTCCTGCCCCACTTCTCTTCTGCCCTCTGCTTTCATCTGCACTTCAGTGCGGTGTTTCTTAAGTAACAATTAGTATGCAAAGCCGATTAATGGTCTTAATTGTGTGGATCTGCCGTACGAATGCCTGGTGTCTCGGTGCAACCACCGTGGATACATTTGCGTGAAATCATTATGCTGATAATAATATAGACGGGACCGAAATATTGTTTTTTTCTGAATTCCGGACTATTTCAATTCTTTCGCAATCTAGAAATATCGTAGTGCTATCTTATCAATTTTTTACCGTTTATCGATGTGGTTCGTTGTTCGTTTTGCTTCTCGATCCATCCGTCGTTCTTTGACAACGCTCCGTTTTCCTTTTTTGAAAACCCTATCCACCTTATTTTTTGAACCCCCAATTCCTATCGCGTGTCGTATCCTATGATTAGTTCATATGAAGTAAAATTATTGTGTAAATATGGCTTTACTTATGTTCACTTCGTACAATGTTTTCCTCTAAAGTACTTCATACTTCGTGCACATTGACCCTCTAGGTACCCACCCATTTTAAACGTTTATTTTACATATCTTGTGTCTTGGATAATATAGTGTCCTCCACAAAGAGTCGTACATTAAAATATGCAGCTTTGTCAATTGAAAATCCCTTAATATCCCCAGATGATAACCATGTCTTACTTCTCGGTTCGTTATAAATGTTTCTAATATTCTAAATTTGATTTTCGCCGTTATGTTTGTAATGTTGGGGTGGGCTTTTACATTTTAGTCTTTTGCATCGTACCCAATTTGGAGCCTTGAAATTGACAGGAGGATTGTTGAAGACGCATCGGAAGGTGCCGGCCGCACACGGATGTTCAGTTCCGTGTGTAACGGAACCGTATTCCTCCGCATCGCTCACGACCATTCTTTATCCTCGGCAGTCCTATCTTCGTCCTTGCTGAGCGCGGTAAAGGTTTCGGTTCGGGTGCACCGCTCGTAGTCGAGGGGCGTCCCCTGGAGCGAGTTCGGGTAGCGGGTTAGATTTAATTTGTAGTCATTTAATTTTCAGATGTTTCAACGACTGAAGACATTTGCTCTTGTGAAAATCTTTCGTAAAATAAGTTTGTGAAAGAATTTTACAAACGAGTCTGAATGCTATGCGCTGCTCATACCTTTTTTTAAATAACTCTTTTCGCTTCCTCATTGGCTACTCACTTCTGCGTGCACCTTGTGGTGCCATTCGAGGGATATCAGTGTTTCGTTATACCAACGTTCTCCGAGCTTTCATTTTGAAATTTCGTTTTTGTTTGGCTCGGACTGACAGAGGAAGCTAGCCGAACGCACGTACTTGGGAGACTTTCTTTCTCCTCCATTCCACCCATATTTTTAAACTTAATCCAAACGTCTCTCCTCATTGTCTCACCCCCGATACGCTCTGGTTTTCACAGCCGCGTCATTCCCTCCGCCTCCCAACCCCCCGCGATTTTCTCATACCGTACCCCTCGTGGCCCCCAGGGCTCGGGGTAGGCGAGGAAATAGTAATAAGAAGAAGAGCAACGTCTCGCGCAAATAAAACACAATAATTCCCTCCCGCGATCCCACCCTTCTATTACTTCCCTACACTGGTACGCGCGTCGCTGTCAGACGGGTATGCTTTGTGCTGCCACTCAACGGCCGGGGAACAAATTAGGGTACGCGCTCCGTTTCCCTCTTTGTTTTCATTAATTCTGTCGCCTTTCGGTGCTCTTTTTTTACCAGAGGGGGAGGGGTTAGCTCGTGTGCGTGAGTTGGGTTTTTTTATGCAGTCGAGGCGGAAAGTTGCGGCGCACGGTGACGTTCTTTTGTCTCGCATTGAGGGCGAGGGAGACGCGCTGACTCTCCGAGGTGGCGAATGGCGCCCCCACCCCAACCTTCTCCCCCTTGCGCTCTCTCTCGCTCGCTGAGGGCACCCCGAGATTGCCATCATGGGCAATCATGCGACCCGCGAGCATCTCGCCTCGCGGAATACGAATTCAATTTCTCCATTGGCTCTCTCTCTCTGACGATTGCGTAGGACATAGATCAATGTGCGGGTCGTAGCGCCACCTGGTAATTATTAGGTGTAATTACAATAATGTGGGTTGTGGAGTGTTTGTTACGAGTTATTAATTGAAACCTGATCATCCAAGAAAAGAAAATATTAAACATTGATTGATTAGCGATAGAATGAAGGGTTTAAAATTTTCAGCTCGGTGATCGATTTCTCCCATTTCGTCAGTAGCGTTATGTGGCGTTTCCCCCAAGTGGAATACGTTTTCCGCAGATTTATATCTTAATTTGGACGCTTCTCTCAGCAAGTGTGTGGGCATCCTAACTTGTCTGACGAACTCGTAAAGGCTGTTTTCTTATCTTAACCTTTCAGTTTCGTACTATCACATTGAACACAAGCGCACAGCGAATGTAGCATAAATACCCCTCGACCAGTAAAGAGTAATTAATGTGGCATAAAATAGTAGAGATCTAATGTTTAGAAATTACGTAAAAATATTATCCTAACATTGTGATCGAATTATTAAAATTTTCCGGTGCAGGCCAGAGGGTCCCGGAGTTCAAATTCAGTTGGAGCCAATGCAACCACTGGGAATACTTTAATCTTTTGATTTAATTGGTCCTAGATTTTACAGGGAAACCATACGCATTCCTTATATCTGAAAAAATCCTGCAAGCCACCGCCAGGGTGTGTGGCAGGAGGTGAATACGTACCAGAATAATTATACCCGAATATGACCCTACCGCGGTCAGACGGACTCTGATCCCAAATCGTTCGTGGAAAAAATGACAGCTTAAATCTTATCTGTTCCATACTCATTCTCTCTAATTTTATTAGCATGATCTCTCCTACCGTAGTACGATGGAGGTAATAATTTCAACATCATTGCTAAAGAGATCTCTATCCAATTTATATAAAAGCTTCAATCTGTAATATAACCTTCGCTCCGCAAGTGAGCTCCAGCCTAGTTGCTCTAATATTTTGGATACGCTATTAAGTTTATCATAACAACGTTTTACTAATCTAGCTCCTCTACGCTGCACGCGATCCAATTCGGTCTGAAGGTGATTGATAAAAGTATGGTAAGTGTGGCTCTGTCTCCTAAAACCAAGCTGCTCTGGAAATAATCTTTTACGCGCTGCACGAAAAAGTCCGTCCGTTACACTGGCGAAAGTGATTTCTCGTTTCGAAGGAATCGTGGTGTGCGCTTTGGTTGAGGGTATTGCCGCATGGAATCCGTTATGACGGGTTCGTGACCCACGGGATCGTGTCTTTGAGTGTAAAACTATATTCTTTGGGTACACGTCACAGTGTCCGTTTGCAGAATGAAGTGTGAAACTTGACGAAATGTACGTGAAACAAACCTACAGATGAGGAATACGCTTTTCTTCGATGCGATGCCAACCGAAAAATAAACGCCACTCTGTCACGGTTGCCACTTTCCCAAGTGTCGGACATTTGTCTTCAAACGACGGTCTGACTCCATGATGACAGGGTTAAAAGCGTAAGCGCATAATTTGAAGAATTCCATTTTGTAAATCAGGAGTGGATCTTGTTTAAATTCCATAGTTGTGCCGCCAGCGGTGTATGAAACAGTCCGCGCGTGTAAATGTTTTTAACAAAATGAGAGAGAGATCCCGTTGAATCCATCCCACGCTTGCTCTTCGTTTTGGAACGTACGCACCAGGGGCGTCCTGAACTGCAATCGCCGATGATTGCCGCCCCCTATCCCGATTCGTGCTCGCGAGGGGGGCCGGTTCTTGTCGTCGTTGGCCCCTCCATCGACTTCCGCCTGGCGACAAGTCAACACGCGCCAGAGGGACGGAGAACGGAATGGAAGACGGCAAGCATCACTCACTCACTCCGTCGCGTCTTCGCCACGCCCTCACCCTCGATCGCCCTTCGGCGTCGACACACGCACCGGCGGCGGTGGCTGCTGCGTGTGCGTTTAGGGCCCACGCCAGTGCGAGTCAATGTGCACGCCTGTGAAAAATCATTCGCAAGCCTCGGCAGTTGGGCCACTGTCGGTAGCAGCTGTGATTGAAAAACTTCATAGAAATAGAAAGAATATAGTTAATTGCTCTTTGAGGTCTCGTCTAATGGGAGTACAAGGTCCGTCCCAAAAGTAGTATGAGTTATTTTTTCCCGGATGGATGGACAAACGACCGGCGGCTTCTCTGGCTGGGTTCGAGGGAGAGGAGTCTGGAGGCCGGTGGCAGTTGGCTCCCAGCCTTTTCGGAGTGAAAATCGTTCGTTTGCGAAACCTCTATAACGTGACTTTGCTACTCTCCGTCATGAACCGATTATTAGAACAGTGCTATGCCATCAAATTTTGCGTGAAACAGCAAAACCGAGAAAGAGACTCATGACATGCTCAAGACAGCTTCATCATCATAGCTAATGTTGATAACGCCATGGGTAGATTGAGCGTTTTTGAGTTGCAAAAGTTGTTTCGGGAAGGGTAGAGAAAATGTTGTCACCAGGAAAGAAGAAAATCCTATAGCCAATAAAAAATGCAGAAGAACTCCGACACCGGTATTTCGGTCACCAGGTGACCATCTACGGGGAGAGAAATCAAAAGGGAACTTGACAATTGAAAGAAGACATGCACCAGGCACTGTTCAAAGTCAAGTGGGTGTTCAGGTCGGGGGGTGAGGTGGGAGGAAGGGCGGTAGGAGTGTTCAGTTTCAAAAACACATTTTTGAAACTGAACACTCCATCACTCAAAACGACTTAACATTATTAAAACCGATACAACACTGTAAACTCGATGCATGTGAGAGTTTACACATTCACTTAAACAAGAATAAACTTATGAACAATGAACTAGGCATCATCAACAGTTCACTGTTTAATTTCGTTAGTCAATTCAAAGATAGGCAGCCCCCTCCTAATAACCACCTATCTTCCCCCTCTCCTTCCCACGTGACCTCAACAAACTCCCCCCCACCTACCGACCATCGCTTAACCCCTCCCCCCTTGCTCCTCCATACCTCACCCCCCCGACCTGAACACCCACTTGACTATGGACAGTGCCTGGTGCATGTCTTCTTTCAATTGTCAAGTTCCCTTTTGATTTCTCTCCCCGTAGATGGTCACCTGGTGACCGAAATACCGGTATCGGAGTTCTTCTGCATTTTTTATTGGCTATAGGATTTTCTTCTCTCCTGGTGACAACTTGTCAACAGCCAATAGCTCCACATCCTCTATTAGAGAAAATGTTGAAGACGCCGAATGTTCAGGACTCCCTTCGACCTCAAAAAGTATCGAAATATTTCAAGGGTGAAGGCCTTGTTGGACAGGGATCGGAGATTTAAGTGTTCGCATGGTTTCTGACGAAATTGGCATCCGTAAAAGTGATGTGAATCGCATTGTGAGCGAAAACACGGGCATGGGGAAGATGCGCGCGGATCTGCCAAGAGCTTCTCGACCATGTGAGAGTGAGAATGCAAATTTTTTAGACAACACCAGACTTCTTCCTCTTCCTCCGCCTCAAACCCTTGCTGAAAGGATTTCACCACAGCTAGATGGAAGCGTTACAACAGGCCGTGACGAGGGAGCTTAGCAACATCCAGAAGGTGCGCGAGGAATGGAAAACTCGCTGGCAGTGGTGCGTGGACGCACAATGGAGGCTTGCACAGTGACTTTTCCGACCTCTTAAGTGACCCTCCACGGTCATCTACGTTCGTCTGGTCCATCTACTCTAAAACGCAAACACGGGTTCCCGGCTTAGAGGGGTTGAGTTCCCGCGTGAATGGTTCCTTCTCCCGTGACCTTTCGTCGGAGCTGATTAACGGTGGCCGGGCGCGTGACTCGAGGAGACAAGAAGTGCCACTACGTCGTGGCCAGGAAGGGATTGGCGAGAAGTAAATGTATATCCTTTCCCCCCCCCCCCCCGATTACCGACAGAGTAGACACAGCTTTTGAATTCTCCGTTGAAAAGTTAAATGGAAATGGACCAACATTCAAATCTGGTATATATGCCCAGCGGTTTGAATTAATGCTTCCGTATCTATTGGCGTGTTATTGAATGTTCTGGCTTTAGATAAAAGAATCGATTCTCACTTAGAGAATGGATTTATTCTCATTAATGGGATAACATGGAATTAGGGTTTCAGTTGTCTTATTTCGATTTGTAAATCGTTAGTGCAAAGCGTTTTGTCGGAGATACTCAATAAATACGACTAACGTTTCCATGCGATTGATTCCCAGCCTATCTTCTCTAAGTGGGTTCATCAAAGACCGGAGGGGGTTTGAATACGCAACTTAATTTGTCATAACAGCGTTTTACAAATATATAGTAGCTCCTCTACGCTGCACGCGATCCATTTTGGCAATCAATCCAACTTCATAAGAATCTCATATACTAGCAGCACAATCTAAATGAGGCCTAACCAGCGAAAGATAACACCTCTTTGACCTTTTCATCACATTTACTAAGTATTCTTCTAATAAATCGTAAATTTTGTTAGTTTATTCACGTATTCCCCGTATGTGTTCCTTCCAGGAGTGGTCGTGATTGAGGGTAGCGCTTAAGTATTTAATTGATTCTACACATTCCCTTTCGGTGTTCACGATGTAGTAGGCGTTCGGGTGAGAATTGTTCTTTTTCCAAAAATGTAAAAACGCACTTTTTAAAGTGAAATTCTAGTTGCCCCGTGTCTTACCGAAAATTAAAGTTTATTCAACTGAAATTTACCACACCTGTTCTTGAGCTTCCAGTAAAGAGCTATATGCTGTAAATTTTCTGTTGATAGGGAAATTGATATTATGGCATCCTTAAGATCATTAGTTGATGAACAATTTGTAGCTCGATGATTCTCAACTCCTCTTCCTTTTCTCATCAAAGAAAAAAGTTTTGTGTTTATCTGCTCATTGGAAAATCACCGTATGTGCTGACATCTATCCGATTTTGCTTCTAGGTCATTGGCAGGGATGACTTGGACCTTGACTTGGAGGAGTAACCACTTTAAATCTAATCAACATGACACGGGATGCATTTGAATTGAAACTTAGATATTCGGAAAGTTATAAAATTTAAAGGTTTCTTTAAAAATATAAATTTTACGTGCTAGGAGTCCAACCCATTGATTACACTCACATTACCGAGACACTTAAGCGTGAATAAAAAATTTTTAACTTAAACTTTTGCGTGTTTGACACACGCACTTCTCTGTAAATCCCGGGATCCACTTGGACGAGGGCAAAATCCGAATCATCACACGCTTCACTCTCTCTTTGGATTCGTCGCTTAAATGAATTTAAACGCGTCTCATCTTTCGTCGCAAACGTAATTAATTCGAAAAATCGCCCCGGGGCTTTTGTGAGTGCGGGGAGCAGCTCGCTTGGCCGTGAAGCGAGAGAGGTGACCTCTTCATCCGTCCACGTGGGACGCGATGCGGCGGGCGACGCGACGGGTCGGGAGGGCGCGCGTGAATTAAAAAAAGGAAATACGGCTGGCGGATAAACTCGCTCGAGTTTGCACTTCTTTGAACGCGGGAGCGGGTGGTCGGAAAGCGGGGGGGGGGGGGGAGGTGGGGAAGTGAAGGGGTTGGAGGTGACAGGGGAGCGCTCTGAGCCCCCTCCCCCTCTCTTCCTCGTCATTCTGGTCCGCCCACGCCGTGTGCGGGAGGACGCCTTTGGGAAATTGAAGATGATCCTCTAAGAAGGGATTCCGGTGGGAGTCATTGCTGGCATACTTTCGGAGTATTTTTTTTTAAAGTGTGGAGAAATGAGGTTGTTACAATATGAATTAATATTTACTCTATAAATTTAAATAAATATGCGAACATTCAAATATGAGTGAAATTAGTCGCGTGATTAGCATGAATGTAAGACCGGAGGCACGCTGTTCAGACTAATATAACTAAGATAGCTGGTAAACCGTTGACATTTGGGAAAAAAATAGTAATTGGTTTCCATAGCAGCAACGCAAGTTTAAAACAAGGGCTGAAGTCGTATTGGGCCCATACCTGATTTCACTCGGGTTAATTTGGCACGTCAGTCTGACATTGACAGTGAATATAATTTGTTACAACTATATCTATCGGACAGATATTTTGCTTTAAAAAGTAAATAGCTTAGTGATAATGATTTCCAGCTTTGAATTGATTCGTACAATTCCTCCTTTCTCTCATATTAATTGCATGTTTCGTTACGGTTCTCGTCCTTTCGGTTGGCATTCGCGCAAAAGGGACAAACTTTTTGTCCCTCCGCGTCAACAGTGCTTCTTAGCGACGAATACGGCAGGAGCTTCGAGCATCCCTCCACACACGCGAGGTCACGGCATGAATGAAGGGTATCTCTCCTCCCCCCCTCCCCTACCCTGCCCCCCCTCCGAACCCGTCGGGGATGTGTGGGGGGGCAGAGAGGGAGAGGCGTCGTTTTAGGAATCAATCCTCGTTTCCCATTCGAGCGAGAGGGAAGACGAGGAAAGCGCTCTCCTCGTCGCCTTTTCTTTATTCCTTTGTTCTCCGCATTTCCTTCCGCCGAGCGGAAAACTGACGTGCGTCCACGTCAAGCCGCCTGGAAAAATCTCTCGTGCGCATCGAGTGGACGGCAGTGACGTCCCCGTCTGCCTGCGCACCGCTAACGCAATTCCCCTGGACGAAGTGGACGGAGCGCAGGGAGCGGGAGATCTCTTGAAACCCTTGACGAGCGCAAAAGGCGTGGGCTATCTTTTTTTAAGTTTGCATGCGTCGAAACTTCCGTAGTGACGGAATGACCACCATAGAGGAGGAATGCCGTTGGAACTCATATATACTCGCATGTTCTTCATCCATTAAGCAGACTTATGTGAATCTTAATGTGAAATAGGAAATTATTCGGAATCGGTGACTCGAGACCTGCGTCGGACTTGAGTTTGGTTCCAGGATGATGCACCAAATGAGAGCACATTTCGTAATGATAATTGGTTGAAGTATTATTAAAGCTAAAAAGGGTTGTGTATACGGGTTTGGACGGTTGGCTGAAATATAAATCTGATGACCAAAAGTTCTTGCTAACAGTTCGACACTACTCCGCCGAAGTGTGAATTATTCTGCGAAGAATTCTCGTCCAGTTTCAAACTTCTTAAATTGTGACTCGGAGGAAAACTGCGGGGCTTGGAATATGGATTGCAGCCGAAATTCCTTTCCTCCCAACAACCCGAATGTCCTTTGAGGAAACAATAGAAATGGCAGCCGCGACACCGGATTCGCAGCCTATTGAATTGCGAACTTGCGGCTTCGTGTATTTCTGAGGAGCCACCTCCTTGCCACTGGTGCTTTCACCGCTTGCCCCACGCATCCCTAGTACCCACGGCAACGTCGCTCGATTGTTTTCCGTCCATCCTTCGTAATGGTCGCTCGGGACCTGGCGAACCCCGCTCTCATCCATCTCGCGGATGTATCCATTCATCCATTATTTCGCATCCAGTGCACGCGACGGGGCAAATCAAAGTCGTCCTGCAGCTGCCCTCGGAGCGACCGGACGCTATCTGACTGGAATACATCGCGTGTGCAACTCCGGAGAGGGACAGGTTTAATGCTTCCGTTCCGTTCGCTCCGGGTCTTTGGATATTTTCACCGTGACGAAGGGGTATGGGGGGTTGCGGATCGCATGCTTGCATCGTCGGCCGTCCAGTTCCCGTGGCAAGGGGGGCGCGTGTCTATCGAGAGGGAAACTCGGCGGGGTGAGTAGTTCGTATTCCGGTCGCGACTGCTGGTCGCCTCGGGAATAATGCTCTCCTCCCGCTCTGCCCCTCCGGATGAGCCGCTCGCCAATAAGTAATTGCCGGAACTGGCTTCCATCGAGCCGCTCCCACTTCCCGGAGAGATTTCTTCGCTAAACTTCACCTGCCTCATAAAAAAGAAGACGATATCGAATCGACGATTGCGAGACGCCAAAGGAGAAAACCATAAAATAATTTTTGTTTTCGGAAAAAACCGACATGCGCTATCTTCCCGTTATTTAGTGTTGTTACTCTGACAGACAAGCGGAAGTTTTTATACAAAAAATGTGCTCCGCAGAAAAGTCCTTAATGCTGGAGAAAATGGCGTGAGTGGCGTCGCTCTCCATTGAACAATGGGGATACATTATTTAACAGGCAAAAAATAATACGTTTTAGCAAAAACATTTCTGCTTTTATTCAATTTGTATCATATTTCCTCAAGAAAACTATGCTATGTGATTATGACTTACATTCAACATTGTCCCTCAGGAGACCGTAAATCTCCACCATCGCGGGAAAACTCTCAAGAATATTGAGAAAACGCCAAATACAGACAATCCACAAGCCACCGGGCAAACTAAGACGTCATCTCGTCCGAGTAAAAGATCAGATGGGACTCAAGACCCCGGGAGTTTATCGCATCCCTTGCGAGTGCGGAGAGGCTTACGTCGGAGAAACAGGCCGCACCATAGAAACACGGGTCAAAGAGCATAAGAGATGCATTAAACTCAACCACCCAGAGAAGTCGGCTGTTGCAGAGCACAGTATCACCCAAGACCACCGCATTCTATTTGACGACGCTAAACTAATTAGCAGAACAAACGGTTACTGGGACCGTCTGACAAAGGAGGCGATAGAAATCTGCCTCGAAAATAAAACCTTCAACCGAGACACAGGATACGCTCTCAGTCAATCATGGAAATCCATACTTTAAAAAATAAAGGCGGGAAGAAGAAGGAGAGAGAATGGGAGCAACAGCCAATCAGAAGGGACCTGAGAAAGTATATAAGATGGAAAATTTGATGACCCGGTATCAATGCCCTGAGGACGATGGCGGAGTTAGCCATTGAAACGTCGGCCGCTGACACCCTGACCCGGTGGAAAACCCGCCAAGACTTCACCAGAATCGTACGCCGAGGAAACACTAAATCTTACAGCTGAAAATGGGGCTGCGTGAGGTATTTGTGTATCTGGTGGTCTTTATCTCTTCGTCAAAAGGAAGTTGCGAAACCTGGAGGAATATGTGAAGACTGCTCTCCAAGAGTGTGCTGGAATTTCGTAGATTAAATGGAATGCCGAACTAATTAGTATTGCCATCCCTGGAAGAACTTGACTCAATGCGCTCTTTCTGCTTTAATGACCGCTATTTTCGACGGGGGATAGAAGGAAAATTCTTCCGGGAATCTGCTCAGTTAAGGGAATGATTTAATTTCCTCTGCAAACAGTCTCCTTTCGGTGTTTCGGCGTTTTCGATCATTTTTATGGTAAAGCGGGTGACTTATTAGCTTAACTACAGGTTAGACTGTCGTAATTTGTGTAAGCGTGAAATTGGTTATTGACTGAGGTGTCAGAATTAGCATTTTTCTTTCTTTCAATTTCATTCTTCGTTGATGCATATAATATCCGTTTATCTGTTGGAAAAAAGCTCTTTGGTGTCCTGAAAACGTAGCTTCCGCTGCTCATCACTAATAGTGGAGATTTGTTTTCGGGTTCAGATTCAAATTTCGGAAATTGAATAACACATCCAATGAGCACAGATTTAGAAAATAATGAATAAACTAATTCTTTGGCAAAATGATGATTGATGTCGACTCTTGAAATGAATTATGATGTGGTTTGTAAACTGCAAGAAGAATAATATTAAGCCCACTGATTTTTATTTAGCCCACTGAATCAAATAAATCTCGTGACACATATCATTATTAAATAGTTGTGGTGCATTAAAATGCACGTGAATTTGTGATTAGATTATATCGAACCCGTGCATTTGAATGCCAAATATCCCTACGATATGTACTGACTGAAGAATTGCGATGTAATTTTAACTCTGTCGGTCACAAAATAGTTACGAATCGTTTTATATGCGCTTCTGTAAACACGTCAATCCAAATTCGTGACATCAGTTTATACCTTAGCATCACTTTCTTTCCACGAAGAATAATGTTACTTTCCTCTTTCTGCTGTTCCAAGCGTTTCTCCATCATCCATTTTGTTATTTCCCATTCCTTTCGACTCCAAATGTGTGTTCATTCCTCAACCCATTCATTCTTTTTCATTCTTCGCAGAAGAGCATTACTTCAGATAGCAGCGTAATTTTGTATTCAGTTTGTAAAAATGGATAGCGAGGTTTCACATATGTATTTTAGCTTTCCTGCAAAAGCGCAGGAAAATCTTTTCCTTTGTGCGACTTTTCTTTTTCAGCTGCGATTGCTACTTCTTTCTTTCCTACGATGTCCAAATGTTGGGAGAGATTAATTATTCATACAATCTTAGTATTTCTCCCTATGTGTCGATTCAAGCAGTCCAAAGTGAGCTGTCCAAATCTGAAATATTTCCTAATGTTTATCTCCCGTTTAGCTACTCGAGCTGCCGTCGAGACAGACGTGGCGCTGTACATCGGCCTGGCCGTGGCCGTCGTGGTGTTCGCCGTGGTGGCCTTGCTCATCGTCCGGTTGTTCCGGAGGAAGGGGAGAGACCACTCCATGTACGATATGGCTGGATCTTCCGGTAAGTAATTCATTCCAGCGGTGACAACACATAATGTTGACATGGCTCGCCATCCAATGTGGCGGTTTAAGTTTTAGTTTCGCGACGGAAACCTATGGTCGAGGACGCTCTTAAACATTTTTATTGGACTCCTTCGATAATCTTTGTCAGTCAAGCATTGTCATTAAACCACTCCAATTACCAAGGAGACACGCTTTCGCGTTTTTCTGTTAGTCCGCATGGATATTTAAAAAAATACAAAGTCATACTGCAAAAGTAAGGAGCTCATGTGAGCTAAAAATATATTTGGACTGAAACACAACTCTCCATGAAGTGAGCCATTACCATGTGTATTGGAGTCTTTAATATTCGGGTTTCTCAAACGTCCGCGGATATTTATTATTACCCAGACTGTTCAGTCAGTCGTTTGCTCCTGGCAAGAGGATATTTTCTTCCGAAAGGCTGTTCTCTAAAGCTCGGAGAATTCAGGAGAACTGAAGCGGATTGACCGGGAAGAGGTGGCATAAACTTGAGTTTCTTCACACGCAAAATGGGGTTGTAATTAAACTTATTCAAATCGTTGTTTTATTAATTTCAATCTCGTCGGAAGATCGATATTTGCGGTTTGGATCTAGCTCTCTTCAAAGAATCGATTTTCATTTTGCTTGGATCTAATTCGAAACAAGCATACGGTGCGAAATAATGTTAAAATTAGATAATAGACACATAGACACGAATAATGGCATGGCATACAAGTGCTATTTACAGAAAAGATTTTTTTAATATTCTTTTTTACATGAAAAATGAAAAAAATTGTCAAAACGAAAGACTTAAAAAATAAATGTACTTCTACTAGCATGGCAAGCATACAGATGAACACATTTCATTTATTTTTGTAAATATGCAATGGTGAGTTCAATGTAAACTCGCCATTGTGTATGAAAATGTGTTTTTAATTGATACGAAGTGAAAAGAAAATTGTATGGTGTCCACTTTTGGAGGATAGTTAGGAGAAGCTCTCTTCTACATTCTAAGATAGTCAGTTCCAATGTAAGAGATGTCCCTATGATATAAGCGAATACTTTCCAAACTCTCTGTAGTAGAATATACTGGCAATCTTTTTCTGAGTCATTTTAGTGGTATACAAGCTTGTTTTCAAACGTTCATACGTATATGGACGTTTTAAAACAAGCAGATCAAACAATAAAGGGATATTCAAGAACAATTATGACTAGTGAATAAGAAAAAAACGGTGAAAATCTTTAATATTGGTATAATTAATACTATTTCTCGTAATAAAACCCATATTTTTTTAGTTCTGTTAATTATAAACTCAATTATGGCATGGAATAAGTAATATTGTTAAAAGTGGCTAAATTCACAATATATTACTTTCATTTCTTTTCAAATATTCACGATAACGTTTTTATGACATGTTGATACTGTAGGGATTATAATTATATCCTTTGATGATGCGAGACTTTTTTCCTGAAAAATACCCAGGAAAAGACTAAAATTATGGCTTTTGCCAGAATTCAAATTTTCCAGAGGTTTTGTATCACTGCGCGCCCTTGCGTGATGTCTGTAGTGCAAAAGAGGCCCGGGCCATTTATTACGAATTATTACAAAAATCATTGCCTTTGCCTTAAGTGTTTTTTTTGCCGGTCATTTTTTGGTGATTCACTGCGGGTTATGAATATTTTTTTGTCATCTTTATGATATTTTTCTGGTTAGCTTAAAAAATAAATGATTTCCAGTTACAATACGAATTAGATGGAACCATAGTGACTTGCCTGAATACGTGTGGTAGTGATGGCAATTTTAATCGGATTATTTGAGTAACAATAGCGTTTTCGAGCTGATTTTTAAGCAAATGAGCAAGGTTTTTCATGAGCTAAGGTATAAATTCTGAATGGAAACTCGGTTGCATGGCCAAATGGGAATAGAATTAATTGTGACTGGCAATAAGTGGTGAGCTTAGGGAGAGACAAAGAAGTGTTGCGAGAGAAAGGTGAGCGGTCAAAGAGCGAAATGGTAACTCAAATGTACAAAATGGTTCGCTCACTGTAGAGTCCCAGATTGATATTCTAATACTTAGTTAATTAGCATTTAGAGCAAGGAATAAAAGTTTCAAAGAGCTAATGGCTTTAACGGGTGGGCTACAGTGTCGCAATCGGCATTTGCAGATTACCAGCCGGAGTACTTCCCGGACCAAGCCAAGAAGGGCATTCCCCTGCAACCGGACCTGACGCAGACGTCGGCGGGGGGCGGCGGTGGGGCGGCGGTAGGGCAACCGCCGCCGCCGCCTCCGCCGCGCACCCTGCCCCCCTCGGAGGCCCCCCTGCTGCCTTCGGGCCCCTCCTCCCTCTTCTACGAGTACCCCTACTCGGACCCCCTCCCCCTGAGCGCCTCCTCGTCCCATTCCTCCTCCTCCTCCAGCCACTCCTCCGCCTCCTCCACCGCCACCGCCTCCGACTCGTGCTCCGCCTCGACGGCCGCCGCCGGGGGCCACCGGCAGCAGTCCCTCTCCGAGCACCACTACGACGTGCCCCACTACGCGGCCCCCGGCGGAGGGGGGCCGGCCGGAGGCGCAAGCCGCCCGCCTCCGCTGCCGCCCCTCATCCCGCCGCCGCCCTCCGTCCCGAAGGCGGGCCCCGCGTCTCCTTACCACGAGCCGCTCTGCTGCGACGAGGGCAACGCGGAGACGTCGGCGTCCTCGGGCGGGCCGGGCTGCCTCGAGGGCCTCGGCGAGGAGGAAGAGGAGGAGGACGAGGAGGAGGAGGTGGAGGAGGGCGCGGAGGGGGACGCGGCAGCCGTGCACCCTTCCCCGAGGAGGCCCAATCAGCAGCATTCCCTCTCCAACGGCAGCCTCTGCAGCTCGCACTCATGTAAGTGTCATGCCATTTGCCCTAGAACTCCATCCAAGGAAAATATTTGAAAAGCTAAGTGTTATACGAGGTTGAGTCAATAGAAAACTTTAAAACTTAAACATTTCTTATCTCGTAATATCTTGAATAACTGTTCTCACTGGTACAATTTCCATATGTAGTCCTTTTTACGTGCAATAGAAGCATTTCAGCCCTTCGGAAGCTGACAGATATATCTAGAACAACCATAACTTTAACTGTCTAAAAGCCTCTCATAACAACACAGTGCATGAATTGAATTGGTTGAGGGAAGTCTAATGCAGAAATATCACTCTTGAAGAACTTCTAGTCCAGGCGTCATTTCTAAAGGGAAATGGCAGAATCACCAATGAACTTATATTCCTTGATGAATTTAGATATGTTTCACCCCCATTACTACTGAATAAACGAATGGGATATCACCGTTTCTCTGTGGTGCATTTAGAAAGTGCCATGAAAGGCCCTCACGTTTACACATATGGTGCACCATATTGTTGCGTTATGGTATCAAGCTTCCGTTTGCAGGCCACTGATCAAACCATGGACTATGGGAAGCTAAAATTGGCAATGGCTTGATGTTTTGACGTTGTAGCCTTTCACTTGACTCACCCTTGTAACATAGAAACCTTAGTAGAAGCCACAAGGAGGGTAAATTTGGTGGTTGCTCTCACACATTAAATGCATTGTACAGCACCCAAAAATTCTATTTCATTACATAAAATATTCTCACGAGCAGGTAACTGTGGAGAAGATGGTGCCATGATAGTAATTAACAAAATTTGCCAAAATATTCCGAGGAGGCCCAATCAGCAGCTGTCTGTCATTTTCTGAATTATATTTTTCCTTTTGCATTGTTGTAACCTCTTATTTGAAATGTATACCTGAAATATTTTATTTCTTGATCACAAATGAATAACTTGACAGGTTTCCTTCATTTCCTAAGATTTTGCTTGCATTTCATTCTTCGTTACACCCCTCTATTTATTCTTACTCTTGTCACAATAATCTTGTCGAGAAATTTGATGAATACTGACATAGCATATAAGGTTTTTAATTTAATTTCTCACTCTCTGAATGCAGCTAGATCTACTGGGCTTAAACATTTTCCCCAACAGTGAAAGTAAAAAGCTTTTACCTCTAATATTAATATGCCCTTATTTTGGATATAAAAGGAAAATTTTTATGAGAAGGGCACTGATTTTAGCACTATACATGATAGGAAGTAATTTCATTATGTCATATTTTCCCCCTAATCCTTCTACTATGCTCTACCTTGGCAAAGAAAATTTGTGGTAAATGCAAGGTGAGACTACAATGAATATTTACGAAGGGCATGTTGTCTGAAGACCTTTCATAATGCCATCATTCCTCCTTCACAATTAGCTGCATCTGGAAGGAGCCTGGACCGGCCTCCTGTCCCCCCAATGCCAGCATCCCAACAGCCCATGACTCCAGCATCCAACTCTTTCCCTGGAAGACGCCAGCAGAGGAGGAAGGCGAGGAGGTCTGGTCCCAGTCGCAGCCGTGGAAGCAACATGCCACCCCCTCACCCCTCATCCACCCCTCACCTCGGAGGGCCAAACGCTGAAGTTGCTCGGGGACGGTTTGGCCCAGGCTCCCCTGCCGGCAGAGTCTGCCTGCCAGAGTCTGGGGTCACACTGTGTGTTCCGGAAGGAGCGGTGGGGACACCAGTCACGGGGCCAGAAGCTGTGTCAGCCTCTCCCACAGCCACCTGTGAACTGTGGGTGGCAGTGATGAGGGATGATGGCGAGAGGCCAAGGTTACCAGGTGAGTCCTATTGTTAGGCTGAAACGAAGCCTGGCCCAGGTTAAGGCTATGCGTGCAACTTCCAAGGCATGGAACTGGTCTTGAGAAATGCTGAGTAATACGGCCAAATTTCCTCATACTCATGCATGTAATTTCAGGTAATATTTACTCTGTACATGCTTACTGGGGCTGTTAAACTTGTATTTGAAAGCCATTGATGATTTCACTGGAAAGTGATGCGATGATTGGGGCATTTGATTTCAATTTCTTTGACACCTTTTTTATTTTTTCAGAATTTATATGTTAGACCATTTAGTAAATGTAAAATATATTTTTATTAAAAGTATTTCATAATGAAATTATTGCAAATCATGTGCATAATTGTACATGTAAATGCCCTCTGAATATAAATTATCATCGGGAATTTTGTTGCATGACTGCAAATTTTGTTGGCCATGCATTTCTTATAGTGAATTTTTCAAATAAATAATAAAGTCAATGATTGAGTCACAGTTGTTTTGTTTATTTATTATATTACAGATTACATGTAGAAAGGGAAATACAACTCCAGCTAAATTTATCAACAACTTTGACAATAATTTGGTGTCATGAAAATTTTATTAAATTCTCTCTTCTGTTCTCTTTGGTGAGGTCACTTAAGTCACCTATATAAATGCCCTAAGCACTGACCTCTGCCAATGACAATGGGGACCTAAGTTACATGGATACAGAATACATGGGAAGTCCAAGTAGTTAATTGGTTTGCCTCCGATAAAATTTTTGGCCTCATATTGAATTCATCATGTTTGAAATCTTAAATAATAAAATAATTTATTTTTTCACAGAGGGTATGACACAGTTAAGTCCAGTGGTTGCATGGGGAGCCACAAATTCCAGCCAACCACTTATGGTCAAGCCAATTATTTTAAGTTGTCATCACTGTGCTGATTTAAGGCATGGAGGCCCATGGCGTATATCAGTCTGGTGGAAATCTGAATGGGCAGTTGATGATGAGTCCCAGGGAAGTCCAAAATGGCAGGTACGCTATCAATTTTTCAACTGCTGTGTGGCTTACAGCCTTTTTATTTCCTCCAAAGCTTCACCCAAATACAATTATTCTTTTATTTTATATTTTCTTGCCTTTACCAGTTCATAGGTTTCCATTAACTTTTCAAATGATGGTTACTAACATCATGGGTGCAATATGTATGTCTTATAACCAGTATGCCATCCATGTGCATAAATGGCAATAAATACCTTGGGCATTTCCTGTTTCATGCAAGTTCTAGTTATATTGCTACAGAGACTATATTATGATTATATTATCTTTAAACGTTTTATCTATTTGTGAAATATATGCAAAGTTTAGCTGATATGCAGTACCTCTGAATAGATATTTTGATCTTAATTTATGTCATTGCTTTAATTTTTCTAAAGAAACTGGCCACATTGGGAGAAGAGACAATAAACACACCAGTGTTTACTCAGCTCGAAGTTGGTGGCTTGGCTTATTTGGTGACGGACTGCCCGGCAAAATATGTCCTGGCAGGAGAGACACTCCCTGCAATGGGAATGCACCCGCCAATGGCACCTCTCCCTAACCCCAACAGCATTGTAACGCCAGAGGGCAATGGCAAGGGTGGCGGGCGAAATGCTGTCAAGAGGCTCCGGCTGGCTGCCTTTGCTCCAGTTCCACTCCAACCTCCTGACACCAACGTCAGAGTGTACGTGCTGGAGGACACCAAAGCTGCATTGCAGGTATTAAAGCCTTAAATCATGTTGAATTTTAAAATAAATGGCCTAATCTATGGGCCTTAATATATCTTGCAGTAGATCATTTTATGCTTGAGGTACAGAGTCATTTAGAATATTATAAATGCCCAAAACATTTCCCAGGGTGGGGGGGCCATGTCCCTCCTTCCCCATCTTGTATCCACCTGTTTCAAAAACTGTACAGAGTACTATTATTTCATGAGTATCATACCAAAATATTTTGACTTTATCATAAATAAATTGCAACTTTTCTTTCATGCCTTCTGCCATGCAACCTTCTGTTTCTTGATTTATCATGGTGAAACTCCTTCATTTCAGTTTACATCAGTGATGTAAAGCTCCACTGATGTAAACATGGTAGCTTTTTCCCAGGATTTTTTTACATTTTTCGATACAATAGGTGTCTTTTTTCGTTAACAGAATTTATATTTACCTACTGTTTGCATTGTTGTTGGATCTCATTTCAATGTATGTAAGCACAGTTAAATGAAAATTATTTAATTTTCAAGTTTTCTATTATTTCCATTTTTCATTTATATTTTCCAGTTAGATCACCATTATCCATGTGCTAATGGATATTCTCATGATGACGTATGAGTAATCGGAAAACACAGGTAGCCGAAATATGCAGAAAGTATGAGATTGTGATACAAACAGATACATATATGAAGACTTTCTTTTTTCATTCCATGTGATTGGTTTGTGTTTTTAACAATGGAAAGTATAATTTTATCAGTTTTTCAGTTGCTTCTATGAGGGTGGTATTACAGATTTACAAGAACACAGAACTAAAGTATAGTGAATAGCCGAGCGTATTTCCTCAGAAAGCTGAATTGATCAGGTAGTCAGGGAAAAACAAGCGACTGGTAAAATCTACATTGACATAGAATTGCTGGTGTAGATTCATTATCATCATTTGATAGCGATTATAAAATTGCAGTGTTATTAATTACATAATTAATGACCTATTTTCAACATAGAGCCTTGCTCTTGCCATTAAAAAGAATATGGAACTCTCGGGGCTATTAAATGCAAGGGAAACAATAATGGGAAAACAGGGATTATAAAAAAACTGAATACTATTTTAAACTTAAACCTTTCATTTCGTGCATTTAAAAGCGTTGAAGGGAGCCCATGTATTTCAAACTTGTATTTTTAGTAACATGCATCAAAGTTTCAAAGCATTTAAGTAACTTTATGAAATTTATTCTATTGAAATTTCAAGGCATTGGGAAGGGACAGCAAAGATGACCTACAAAATCCTGTCCTGGCAGGAGAGACTGCAATGGGAATTTATCATTGAATAATTCATGTTACCTCTTTCATTCATTCACCTCACACAGAGAGTTAAGAGTTAACTGTATTTACATTTCTTTAAATTATTGTAGCACATGCATCCAAGCTCTGTAGAACATTTTGCAATTCTGTTTTGTACTCAAAATTTAGAATAATTCTAACAAATTTTAAGAAATTATGGAATAAACTTATTTTTATAATTACAGTATAAACTTTAGATGGCAAGAATAAAGTGAATCCTCTGGCAGGAATATAAACATTTTGAATTGAGAGTTTGAAAATGGTAGAGTGTATTATGCAGTGTAGTGCAATTAGTAGTAGGCATTTGAACCTTTTTGGCTCAAAATTATTGCTTGCTCTGTACTGCCACCCAACACAATTCATTTGACACACTGCAATCAAAACGGAATGTATTTAATACAAGTTTGGTTTCCTGAGGTTGAATGTTGAATGTAAATCATAATCACAGAACATATTACTTGTGGAAATATGATACATATTGAAAAAAGCATAAATGTTTATGTTGAAACTTATTATTTTATAGTTTTATAATAATTGTGGAAAAATGAATTTACAGGTCCCTTGAAAATGTAAAAAGGGTTTTTACACTTTTTTATTCTCTGATTTTCATGATTTCCCAAAATTTCATCAATATTCTTTAGAAAATTACATTGGCTTAGTTAAGTCTTAAGGCTAAGATAAGTATACATATTAATCATAATTTTTCCTCTAATAATATTCAGGGAGTCATTCTGATGGAGAAGAGGCTTGGTGGTGTTCTCCTAGACAGAGCAAGATCCATGTCTTTTGAGGATGGTGCTGGTAGCTTGTGCATTAGCATGGAGGAAGTTGGTGGGCGGGGATGGAAGAGTAAACCACAGGCAGATTTCCAGGTTAGTTGGAAATGAATTGAATGTGAAGGAAAAGCGACCATTTAGAAGTTTTGGTTATGGAAAACAAATTTAGGAAGCATGACTATGTTTGCAGGGCATTTGAAGATGTCAGTCAACAAAGAAGAGAAGCCCATAAAGGGTAAATATGACAGACATAATATGATAAACGTACTAACTCATACAGCTCTGTATGAGGCCTAATGCAATTTCCACTTCTTTTTAGTTGAAGTGGCCATTAAATATAGGTTAAATTTTTAAATTAAAATATTCTTTTTATATTAAAAAATATTTTAAAAGTTTTAAGGCTTGTTTGCAAGTTTGCACATTGAGAATGTCATTTAGATGACAGTAGCTTAATTTAGTGGAGGGTAGTAGAAAAGGGTAGACCCCAGAACATTTGGTTGCGAGGCAGTGTTAGAGGAACTGAAATCAAATAAGGCCATGAAGATAGATCAATATTCCAGCAGAGCAACTTATGAGTCTAGGAAATTGTGAAAAGAAGAAATGTAATATGTTATTTTTTTATTAATGAGGGAGGAATTTGACTGGAAGAATTTATTCCATCAGGGTTAGTTCCCATTCCAGAAAAGGAAAAGTAGTGGTATATTACAATATATATTATTATCAGGTAATCCACTGGTTAAGGTAGGTTTTGGATGGAACATCAACTACCAAATATATATTTTGTGACTCCTAACAAAAGACAACCCAACATCCTACGTACTCTACAACAAGTAGAGTACGTAGTATTTTGTCCCTCTTCATCTCAATGTACTTCCTTCCTCCCTCCATACCATCCAACATCCCTATCCTATTCCTGCCATTTCCTCGTTTTCCTAACATTCTCCCCTCTATTACAGTCTTCAACATCCCACTGCTGAACAATACGCCCTTCATGTAATGAATATTTATTTATAAGGTACTCTTCCGGTTAAGGTAGGTTTTTGGATGGACACAACTATCAAATAAATATTTTGTGACTCCAAACAAAACACAATCCAGCAAGCTACTCTACATCAGGTCCCTCTTCATCTCTGTGTACTTCTTTCCTCCCTTCATCCTGTCCAACATCCCTATCCTGTTCCTGCCCTTTCCTCGCTTGCCCAACATTCTCCCCTCTATTACCTTCTTCAACATTCCACTACCCCTCAATATGCCTTTCATCCATTTTTCCTGCCTCTATAGGATTTCTCTCAACAAACTCTGCTCTCCTCACCCACCATCTCCAGTACTTCCTCATTTGTTTTCCTTTCAGTCCATTTTACCTTCTCCATTCTTCTCAACACCCACATTTCAAAAGTCTCCAATCTACGTCTATCCTCCTGCTTCAGTGACCATGTTTCCGTGCCATACGTGCAATATCAGAGTTTTTACGAGTCTTGTCTTAACATCCCTACTGTCCCTCTCATCAACTCCCTCCTCCTTGAGAAAGCCTCCTTGCCTAGCGCAATCCTTCTCCTTACCTGGTATTGGTCCAAAACACTTCCGAGATATGTAAATCTACCTGCTCTATTTTTACCCCACCTATTTTAATATTTAGCTTAGCCTTTTTCTTTCTGGAAAATCGCATAACCTTTGTTGTATTAATATTGATTCTCATCCCATATTTATCGCACTGAACCTCCAATTCACTCAACAATGCTTGCAACCCCTTGGCTGACTGAGCAACTAATGCTTGGTCATCAGCAAACCTAACCGATTTTACGAATTCCCCTCTGACTTTCATTCCTACCTCATTCCCATGCCTCCTTCATGGCATGTTCATCCCATGCCTCTTTAATCATTTCCTCCACATGTACATTGAACAGCACCGGTGACAATCGGCAACCCTGCCTTACACCCCTTCCTAACACTGCCCATCCGGACTCTCCGTTCCCCACTCGCACCTGAGCAGTCAGACATGTACAGAGACATGCACAGGTTGCAGATCAGTCTCTTGTCCCTCCAATCCATTCCTATTTTCTGTTATACTCTCATTAGCTTTTCCCAATTTACTCTATTAAACGCTTTTTTGAAATCTATGGTTCAGGCAAATACATTCTTGTTATATTGTATATTCCTCTCGATTAGTGATCTCGTTACTGCAATGGCATCACGTGTACCTCTCCCCTTCGTAAACTCAATTTGATCATCCCCTAAGTAATCATTTTCCCTATTCTCTGTCCTTTTGTTGATTATCATGAGAATAACTTTAGCTGCTTAGGATATCAAACTTATTGTTCTGTAGCCCTCACATGAGGTAGCCTTTTCAGAATAGGAACTAACACTGATCTCACAAAGTCTTCCAGCCAGATCCTCATATATACTATGAATAAATCCATATAGTCTGCCTTCCACATTTTCGTAAACCTTTCAACAGTTCCACAGGAATATTGTCTACCCCAAGGGCCTTGTTTAGTTTCATCTACCTTATAGCCTTTTCTATCTCATCATTGAGTATGCCTGGACCTAAGCCATCTTCTCTCTTGGATCTTTTCTCTGTCAACTGTTATCCCTCTTTAATTGTTAGCACTGATCTTCCCTTCTTACTTCCCGATAATAGAACTTGCTGTAGAGTGCACCAATTTCACCTTTCCTCTATAGACTTTCCATATCCTCACATTGCGCATGCTTCTTTTGCTTTATTTGTGGCCCGTTTCAATTTGTTGTTTAACTCTTTGTACTTCATTTTGCCTGACTCTGTGTTTACATTCCTCGATTTTCTTCTCTCATCCATTTTTGTAATCATTTCATCCGTCATCCATGGTCCTTCCTTGTCCTCCCTTTAATGACTCCTATAGTGTCTATTGCATATTGGTATATATTACTAATATATTTTAATATATACTAATATATGCTGTGTATATTTTCACACATGACAACTGTCCAGAGTTCTATGGTCACCCATGACTTCACCCTAATTTTGATGAAGAAAAAATTTGCAGTTTGGTTTTCAGGATTTGCTGGAATTTGTATTTAATAATTTGAATTCATTTCCATTTGACCTTATGCCAGAATTAATTTTTGTCAACTTTTCCTTTCAGGAAATCCCATTTGGGCATGTGTGGGGGTCCACCCACAACCACCTTCATTGTTCCTTTGCTCTGGAGAGGCACGAGGAGAGCGGGATGGTGCAGTTTGGCTCTGGGGCAGCCGCCAACAATGCATCCCCTTCCCCTGTCAACCTCAATCCATCTCCTTCACTTGGTGGGAACCGGCCTTCTTTATTGATTGTCGCTCAGCAGAGGTCAGGTGCTCGGTTAACTCTTCGTATTTCCACAGACCTCAAGCTCGGAACAGCTTCAACGGTAAGAGTAGTCAGTACCTATGTATATCTATGAAATACCTTGGTAGCTGCTACAAAGGTTAGGCAGGCTACCAACCATTAATGTACAAATGTAAAATAAATACATATTTTGAGGCTCTACTTAGAATACATATTTTTTCATGTACATAAACACACATACACTTACGGTATAAAGTCTATTAATTACTACACATTTAAAGATTATACTTAAGCGTGTACACAGAGTCATTAGGCAAGCAAGGAAGAGTGATGAGAAGAATAGGGTATTTGGACAGGATGTATTTTGAATTGAAGGATTTATGTTAGTGTGCGATCATCTTGTTTTTTGGGTGAGGCTAATAAATGTAAAAATGTTAAGTTTGTGTCCATCGAAAACTTGCCTGAATCAAATAAATATTACATTCATAAATTTTATTAATTTGTAGCTTGAAAAGATTTTTTTTCATAAGCATTAGTGGGTATACATAAGCTTGTAGGGTATACATGAAAACTTATTGAATCATGTAGAACAATATTTTTTAATAAATTTAATAAATTTAAGGTTTGCCTAAACATTACTGGCTTACTTTAGAGGAAATAAGTTATATTTTGTTGTTAAAGTGTTTTGCTCAGTATTACCAAATATTTGAAGAAAATCAGACAGATGTCAAACTTTTCCACATTTTTTATTTTGACAAATTTGACCAGTTTCACCTTAAGTAGGTTTCCCTTGGCAACTGTTACAAGTGTATGTCTTGATATGAGAGGTGTGAGAAGGGAGGTTAGGATACATGGAAGGAAGGAAGGGGCTGCTGGGTGGGAGGAAGGAGGAGAGGTCACACAAGAAGTCATTTCATTTCCTAATATGTTGGAGGTTGACTTCAATTTTGTAAGGGCAGGACCTGTGATTGTGAGACATAGTTTAAATTACTTGATTCCCTCAAATCAACCAAATAATGGGGTCTTGGCATTACTGACTGGCATGCATGATTATGTTGCATGCCCCACAATCTCTACGATTGTGACCACTCAGATGAGTTTGGTTTTTTAAGCATATTCACGAATCACCTCTAATGCAAATGGCTTGCTGGTATGAATGGCAAAAAGTGCTATCCTGTAAGTTGTTAAATTGGTGTCTATTTCTTTATCAGCTGTAATGAAGTTCAACATATTTGATCTCAAAGGCTTAATCATTTTCGTTGATATTTTTGGAAAGATTTTTTCTGTGGAGGAACTTTGTTATTCATTTTCATTTAAGATTTAGGAAAATCTTTAAGGGTTTAATAATGTGTATGTAATGTTTATAAGTACAGGCAGAAGAATTGGTTTGAGACACATTATTTTGCCATGGCCGCTCTTTTTCCCTTTCGCAATGCGACATTGTCCATTGGACACCCTTGGTATCCATCCCATATGGCAGTCAACATTCTTTCATTATCCCATTCCTCGGTTAGTTTCCAAAAATTTCCCAAGCTCCATGTCCACCACATTTAGTCAATGATCATGCATATCAAGTGGAAGTGAAATTTGGCCATGAATTTATATTGGTAGAAGAAAATAGGAAAATTTGTAAATTTTAAGTTGAATGCAATGCCTCTGCCATGTTAGCAAACATGTTCCAATGTATTTTTCAGGCAAATCAGTCCTCGGGAACCACACCCGTATCACCACTCACACCAAGGACTCCAAAAGCTTCAGCCGTAGTTGTTGCAAACAATGGAAGTGTGTCCACAGCAACATTAGAACCAGGGTTCAGGTAAATACAGTGGCTTTCAAATGCCATGATACCTTTAAAAAATGTGTTATGCAAATTTTTTGATGTGAAATGCACGGAAAAACTATTTTAAGTATAAAATTTTATTTTGATTACTTTCTGTCATGTAATTACTGTTGCAATGAATCTTAATGCTTTAGCACCAATCTGGGTGTTCCTCAGTACTTATAAATCCTTGTGCTTCGGTGAAACAGTTGGTTTGTTTGTGTGTGCCCAGCACATATAATTTCATAAACCCTTGAAAAATTTTTTAGCATTACTTTGCTTTATTATCCAATTCCTTCCAAATAATGTGAAATCAATGAAAGAATTGGTTTTCATCTATAGGTTGGAGCGTAACCTTAAACGGCAGCTGTGTCAATGTTTAGATCCACCAAACAGCAGAGGGAATGACTGGAGACTATTGGCACAAAGGCTTGGTGTTGATAGGTAAGAAGAAGGACATTATAAGTACTTCCTTTCTGGTTTTTCAAGTCTTGAAGTTTTTGGTACATTTAATAGAGGTGATGGTTCTACATGCTACTTGTGTAAACTCTGTTTTCAGCTTATTTGCTTGTTCTAATATGATGGCAGATCATAATATATATGCTAATGGACAGCAGGCCTATCTTGAATGAACTAGAACTTTTTGGATCAATGTGAGACATATATGTTGTGTCCATCTTATCCTTGCATCCATGTATGTAGCTGTTGAGGTGTGGGCTTAATGCATGCTTTCTTTTAGTCATAATTGTTGGAAGTAATCTATAATATTGTAAGGATCTTTGCACCACTTCTCGTAGCATAAACATAGATTGAATGTGGTACTGCATATCAGAATAACTTACTGAAATATCAACTGCAATGTTGCATTGCTATTAGAATTTGTATTAAATGGATAAAAAATTTTGAACCAGGTAAAAATTTTTCAATATTTTTTATTCCCATTCTGGGTACTATTTGTTTTGAACATTGAGGAACATTAAGTTGAGAAACATTGGTATTTTTTTAATTCTATGGTCTCTCAGGCATGTGAATGGTTCATGTTTGTTTTAAATGAAAATACTTTGTAACTTCCACACAATTTTTATTCGTACTACCAGTTTCAATGATTCGGCGTCAACATCAAGTACAAAAATTGCCGGAGGAAATTAACCACCTGAAAACCACCTTCCTCCAGAATGGGTATAGAGGACGCGAAATCTCCTTTGAGTCGCAACCACGTACGGCAGAGGAAAAAGAAAAACCTTTAGCCAGGGCCTGCTTGCCATATGTTGCCTCGATCTCCGGGAAAATCTCCAGGACACTGGCAAGGCATAAAATCGAGGCAATCCATAAATCACCGGGGAAAATTAGAAACTTGCTGATCAGAGCGAAGGACCCACTCGGCTTAAAGACCTTGGGGAATATACCAAGTCCCATGTCCCTGCGGAGAGTTCTACATTGGAGACTCAGGGCGGACCATCGAGACCAGGTTGAAGGAACATAAAAGATATTTATTACTAGGACAGGTGGAAAAATCAACCATTGCCGAACATAGCATCGATTTCAACTATTGATTTTGAACTATTGATTCGAACTTTTGATTTCAACTGGGACCACATCATCAAGGAATCCATCGAAATTAGGATGGCCGGATGGAATTTCAACAGGGATTCCAGCTTTTCCCTCAGCCACACATGGAAACCCGAGTGCGCAGGGATATAAGATGGCCAAAAACTGAGTGGCAATCATCATCCCTGCGGACGATGCACGAGTCGAGCATTGAAACGTCGGTCATCATGGAACCCCTGACCCAGTTGAAGACCCGAGAAAACTTCACCAATCTCATACGCCGGGAAAGCACCAGATCTTACTTCACCTACCTCTAAGGGGAGGAGACGCATCATAACATTTGAGCACTTACGGAAAGAGAAGGCAAGACTCCTAAGTTCTCTGGCCTTTCTCTTAAGATGCCGTGAAGAAGAAGCCATTCCCACTTTTGCCGTTGTTTGGTCCGCCGTGAGAACTCCGGCAGCTGAACAAATCTTAAAGCGCACTGGACTTGCTCCAGCTCTGGCACACAACGGACTCTCGATTGGAATGCCAAGGAATAGCAATCACTGCATCTTTATCTTGCAGCGAAACTCTCTCCAATGGATTGGGACTACATCGACCGTGCGACCATTGCCAGCGGTGAATTACTTCTGAGGAAGGATTCGGAGAGACAGAAGAACAAATTCGGCAGTCAGCAGAGCACCAAGCAGAATACCGCTGGACTGTAGCAGAACGGTCATTAATTTTACCGACACGGTATTGTACTTAGTGCCTTTTCTTCAAAGTCTTCCATGAAGAAGTTAGCTATGGCGGGGGAGAGTGGAGATCCCATCTCCATCTGCTTGCTCAAAGAATTGCCCATCATAGTGGAAGTATGTGGAGGTCACCCAGTGGAGACACCCACCCTTTCAGTCTAAAGGACTAAACTTTGCACCGGCCCCCCGGTCCATTCCTTACTCAGACGTCATTGGAGGAATCGAACAGGCAATCCGGAAGCTTCCCGGTGAAGCAGCAGAGGAAGTGAGGAATGAAGTAAAGGGCCTTGCCACCCAAGCCCAACATCTCCAGGAAGGAACAAGAAGCACTCCAAGCCCTGCGTAGGAACATGAATGTTATGGTATTACCTGCAGATAAGGGCAACGCTGCGGTTATCATGGGAAAGGAGGAAAATACAGCTCAGACAAAGCCTACGTAAGGCTGTCCCGGGACCCGACGGATGCCATCATGAGGAAGAGCAACACCCTCATAAACAAGGTTTCCTGCCAAAATTACCAAGTACTTGAGGCCACAAGCACCCCCCCCCCCCAGATTGTATATGGCTTACCCAAGGTCGGGGCACCACTGAGACCTAATGTGAGTACCAACAGCTCCCCCACCTACAACCTAGCGAAGCACCTCACCAGCGTTCTGGCTCCACATGATGTAGGCTGCTGTGAGCACCATCTGAGAAACTCTGCAAATTTTGTTAAAATCCTACAGGAAATCCATTTAGAAGAAGGGCTCCTTGTGAGTTTGGACGTGGTATCCCTTTCCACATGGGTCCTCCTTACTTTACGCCTCCTGGGTGCCAAGTTCGACGCGGCCACGGTAATGCAATTTCACCACGTCTTGACCTCCACATACTTCCAGTATGATGGGCAATTCTTTGAGCAAGCAGATTGAGCAGCACAAGCTCCACTCTCCCCCGCCATAGCTAACTTCTTCATGGAAGACTTTGAAGAAAAGTCACTAAAATCAGCCCCACTTCCCCTAAACATTTTTTCCGGTATGTAGACGACACCTTTGTGGTTTGGCCACATGGGAAAGATGCACTTGATGAATTCTTTGGGCATATGGACCGCCAGCACCCCAAAATAGCTTTCACCATGGAAGTGGAAATCGACGGCCAACTCCCTTTCCTTGGTATCCTGGTTCGACGTAAGAGCAATGGCACACTCGGACATAGTGTGTATTGGAAGCTGAAGCATACTGGGCTGTACCTCAATGGAAACAGCCACCACCACCCATCCCAAAGGCGAGCAGTGTTAAACACACACTTTCAACGAGCCAGGGTCATAGCTGATAAAAACAGCTTGCCGGAGGAGATTAACCACCTGAAAACCACCTCCCTCCAGGATTAGGATGGCCAGAAGGAATTTCTACAGGGATTTGGCTTTTCCCAAATGCTTTTCCCTCAGCCACACATGGAAACCTGTGCTATTGGAGGTGAGAAGAGAAAGGAACCGAGCAAAACGACCAGGCGACCAATCGGGAAGTGCCTCTGTGGCGGACCAATCAGAAGTGACCTGATATATAGGGATATAAGATGGCCAAAAACCGAGTGGCAATCATCATCCCTGAGGACGATGCACGAGTTGAGCATCGAAATGTTGGTCATCATGGAACCCCTGACCCGGTTGAAGACCCGAGAAAACTTCACCAAACACAGAGCCGCTTGCTCTCACAGCTTGTGACAGTTTCTTTGTTTAGAATGTTCTGCTTGCTAAATTTAATTAATGCAACTGCTTGGTCTACTGCATGAATTATTAAATTTTCTGTAATTGTACTTCAACAATTAAGTTTGGCATGATACGTTCGTGATGGATTATATTCATTCAGATAATACATTCGTGATGTATTATCTGAATGAAAGGAAATTTTCCAGGGTTTCACAGAAAAACCTTGAAATGCAGCAATGATTCACAGGAAATTGTAGTTGGAGCATGTGCATCTCAAGCAGTTAGTTGAAAATTTCTACTCAAAAGGGATGACTTTGAAATATGATCTGTTCAAGTTCAAGCAAGAATGAAAGAAGATTGAAATTAGTGGGACCTATATTTTTAAAAATTGTTCATTTGGCCATTGTTTCCAAGCTATTTGAAAAGGAAATAAAATGTTTTTCACCCCTAAATAATGTAGCCTGTGGGACATTGATTCAAGCATGTACAACTTTTCTCATTGATACATCTTTAGTGCAGGAGTTGGAGCTTATCTTCTTTAAGGAGATTTAAGCAACAGCATTGAATTTGAAATGGGAATCAATCTCAGCTACTAATATGTTGTACCATCACTGATGAATCACTGAAAAAAGCATCTCTGAAAAAGATAAGACAAATAAGTATATAATAATTAATTATTAACTCAGCTCATTTGAGTGAACAGAGAGCTGCTTGAATCTATTTCCCGTTGCACACAGAATGAACCCGTCACCATTGCATGCATCAATCAGGCCAGTGAATGCCAAAATGCTTGAATGAAGCACACATGTTTTTGCATGATTGAAATGTGGATTATGAAGGTATTAATGTTGGCTCTTTACCAAAATTCAGGTATATAAACTACTTTGCCACAAAGGGAAGTCCAACAGAACATATTCTTGACTTGTGGGAAGCCAGAGGGATTCAGGAGCAGCCATCCCAGCAACCCATTCACCAGTTACTCTCTGTGCTCAGAGCAATGGGCCGACCAGATGCCGCGGCACTACTTGAAAGGGGGTCAACTGGGAACAGCAGTGGGCCTTGGATCTGAAGGAGGAAAGAAATGCTCATGGTGTGAATTCTCTTCAGTTCAAAACTGACCAATTGGTGCTGGAAAAAGTCTTACCTACATGCCCACCATTTAATGAACTTACGTACTCATTGCAGATGTACATTTGAGTAGCATGTTGATTGGTGAGGGCATAGAATGTGATTTTGAGTAAAATTGTGCAGAATTCGGATGGATATAATTGAACTTTATTATATTCGGCAATACTGTAACCTTGTACAGTTGATGTGGTGGACCTAATGTGCTTAAGACTTGTGTGAGATCTACATCTAGTTATGTTGATAGTGAATTATGTTTTTCAAAGAAAAATGGACAAGACTCTGCTGAAATTCACAAGGTATACATTTTGTATTCTGACTTGTGGAGAGCAAAAGGAGAGGAATTTCTTTACTGAAACGGTTTCGTGACAGCTGTTATTTTTGATGGCTTGATGGAAGGAAGTGTGAATAAGTTGATATAAAGATTTGTTGTTGAATTAAAGTACAGCTTCATAGGTTCTAAAATGAAGATGATTCAAAGTATAGAGTAATATTTAAGGTTTTATATGAATATATGTACTCAATAGATTGGTGTTCTTTGATTTGTTTAATACAGAGGTATAATGAAATTGTTTTTCTGCTTAAGGCAGTAGAGTTGAGAGATTGAAATAATGGAATGAGATAATTTGAGGTAATTTGAAATACCTCAGTTAATGGACATTATCATAATTTTATAAACAATTGTTTGAATTTTGCACACAGTGATGACAGAGTATTTAATAGTTTACTTGAATTTTTTAAAAAGTATTTCCTATATAATATAGATTTAACAGTGATGAATCAAGACCATAAAGAAGTTTTAATGCCATCATTTGAAGACAGAAGAATGAGAATCTCTTGATAACTGAACTGCTTATAATTGTGTACACAGTGATTCAAACAAATAATACACTCTTGTTTGTGTTTTGTTTTTGTAGTAGGTTTCTTTTCAAAGGGAAAATTGAATTGTAAGGCAGTCATTTCCAGTTTCATGCGAGTGCCACATGTTGAATTGTGATTGGTGGCCTTGGTGTGGTGATGTCTTTCATGAAATATGAGAATAGGTTTTTTAGAAATTGATGGAAGAGGAGAAATGTCTATGTTATAAGGCATAGAACATAATAAAATCCATAGGTGGGCAAAATTATGGTTTCACGGTAGGCAGACATGAAGAGGAATCTATTAGAGAAACAATTATTACCTGAAATGAGGATACATTTTAATATGGTGAAAACCCTTAATTATTGAAATAGATTGTGGAGATCCTAATAACCAAGTTGAATTGTTTTGTAACCCATTCATGATTGTGAAATATATAGTTGAAAACAATTTTGAGTAGAAGTTGGCTATTATTACTTTGATACTGAAATAATTGATCCAGGGCAATCTGCTCAATTTTATTTTTCTGAGAGAATGCTAATTTTGATAACCAGGAAGTTAGTCCCCACTCAAAGTCCCCATCATCAACTCCCTCCTCCTCGAGAAAACCTCCTTGCCTAGCGCAATTCTTCTCCTTACATCCCTACCGCTTTGACCATATTGGTCCAAAACACTTCTGAGATATGTAAACTGTTCTACCTGCTCTATTTTTTCCCCACCTAGTTTAATATTTAGCTTAGCCTTTTTCTTTCTGGAAAATCACAAAACCTTTGTTTTATTAATATTTATTCTCATCCCATATTTATCGCACTGAACCTCCAATTCACTCAACAATGCTTGCAACCCCTTGGCTGACTGAGCAACCAATGCTTCATCATCAGCAAACCTAACTGATTTTAGGAATTCCCCCGACTTTCATTCCTACCTCCAGTTCTTCCCATGCCTCTTTAATCATTTCATCCACATTTACGTTGAACAGCACCGGTGACACTGAGCAACCCTGCCTTACACCTCTTCCTAACACTGGCCATCCGGACTCTGTTGCCCACTCGCACCTGAGCAGTCTGAGACATGTACAGGTTGCGGATCAGTCTCCTGTCCCTCCAACCCATTCCTATTTTCTGCAATACATGTATTAATTTTTCCCAATTCACTCTATCAAACGCTTTTTCGAAATCTACAAAACAGGCAAAAACGTCCTGATTGTATTCTATATTCCTCTCGATTAGTGATCTCATTACTGCAATGGCATCACGCGTACCTCTTCCTTTCCTAAACCCAAACTGATCATCCCCTAAGTAATCATTTGCCTTAATCTCTATCCTTTTGTTGATGATTCTGAGAATAACTTTAGCTGCATGGGATATCAAACTTATTGTTCTGTAATCCTCACATAATGTAGCCTTTGCCTTTTTTGGAATAGGAACTAATACCGGTCTCACAAAATCTTCCGGCCAGATTCCTTCCTCATAGATACTACGAATCAGCCCATATAGAGTCTCCTTCCCACATTTTCCTAACCATTTCATCAGTTCTACAGGAATTTTGTGCCCCCCACGGCCTTATTTGCTTTTATCTCCTTTAATGCCCTTTCTATTACATCGTCGAGTATGCCTGAACCTAAGCTATCTTCTTCTACGTCATGTTCCTTTTCTATGTCTAACCTTACCGGCCTAAGTTCTTTACCATACAGTGTTTCTAAATATTCCTTCCATCTCTCTTGGATTTTTCCTGGTTCAACTAGTATCTTACACCACTTATCTTTAACGGTTAGCACAGATCTTGCCTTCTTACTTCCCGAGAATAACTTTACCAAGATGTGAGCACCAATTTCCTAGAGAGCACCAATTTCCTAGAGAGCACCAATTTCACCCTTCTTCTGTAAACTTTCCATATCCTCGCATTGCGTTTTCCACCTTTACCACCAAAAGAAAACCACGTTTTCTTTTGCTTTATTTGTGGCCCTTCTCATTTTGCCTAACTCTGTGTTTACATTTTTCCATCTTCTTCTCTCATCCATCTTTGCAATCATCTCATCCGTTACCCATGGTTTCCTTATTCTTTTCCCGTTAACGGTTCCTATAGTGTCTTTCGCGGCTTTGGCCCTTGCTTGATACATTCCCATTTTTCTTCGATAGTACTCAGTGCTTTACCGTCATCCATAATTTTCTCTACAGCCTGCTGGTACTCCTTCCTCGTTAATCCATTTAATGCTTCTACGTTCCATTTCCTAACCCGCCGCCCTTGCCTTATCTTCTTGAAATGGACATCACATTTCATAACAACTAAATTGTGGTTTAAAATGAATACACTTTGTAACTTCCACACAATTTTTATTTGTACTACTGGTTTCAATGCTTCGGCGTCATCATCAGGTACAAACATTTTCCTAGCACAGGGTTATATATATATGCACTCTTCGGAAGGGAGTGGACGGTTGGTGGGGTGAAAGGCTAATGGGCGGGAGGGGGGGTTAGGGGAGAAGCCACGTGGCTTGCAGGTGAAGGTCCGGGGGGGAGAGGTAAAAGAGAAAGGAAGTTTTTTGGGTTGGGCTAAATGAGGAGGTTGGGGGAGGGTAAAAGAGGTATGCTAGGGGTTTTGGCACATGTTATATTCTGAAGGAGATTTCCAAAATTGGGGAGTGATTTTCATATAAAATGTCGTTGACTAAATGTCCACTCTTCATGTGTCTTCTTATTTCCAATTCTTCCCATTTGTCCATTCTTCTTCCCTTTTCCACAACGTGTAGTATTTCCGGACTGAAGTCGCTGGAGTGGTCCTCCTCCCATAGATGTTTCGCAAAGTGCAATTGTTTTAAATTTCCCGTGCGGTGGCTGCGCTTGTGATCCCCTGCACGTGTGAGGAAGGATCTGCCTGTCTGTCCGATGTATGTGGCACTGCAGTCATTACACTTCAATTTGTATATACCACTTTTGTTGACCATATCCACCTTGTCCTTGGTATTATTTAGGAAGGACCCAAGATTGTTATTGTTGCAGTAGGCTATCTTAAATTTGTCCCTCGGGAGGAAATTACCCTATAAAGTAGGGGAGTTTACACCAGCGATGGTTTCCGGACAGACAGGCAAATCCTTCCTCACACGCGCAGGGGATCACAAGCGCAGCCACCGCACGGGAACTTTAAAACAATTGCACTTTGCGAAACATCTATGGGAGGAGGACCACTCCAGCGACTTCAATCCGGAAATACTACACGTTGTGGAAAAGGGAAGAAGAATGGACAAATGGGAAGAATTGGAAATAAGAAGACACATGAAGAGTGGACATTTAGTCAACGACATTTTATATGAAAATCACTCCCCAATTTTGGAAATCTCCTTCAGAATATAACATGTGCCAAAACCCCTAGCATACCTCTTTTACCCTCTCCCCCAACCTCCTCATTTAGCCCAACCCAAAAAACTTCCTTTCTCTTTTACCTCTCCCCCCCGGACCTTCACCTGCAAGCCACGTGGCTTCTCCCCTAACCCCCCCTCCCGCCCATTAGCCTTTCACCCCACCAACCCTCCACTCCCTTCCGAAGAGTGCATATATATATATAACCCTGTGCTAGGAAAATGTTTGTACCTGATGATGACGCCGAAGCATTGAAACCAGTAGTACAAATAAAAATTGTGTGGAAGTTACAAAGTGTATTCATTTTAAATGAAAATGAACCTCCACAAAGTTGAGCCTGAAACCATAGAATTCAACTAAATTGTGGTCAGAGTCCGTATCCGCTCCTAGGAAACTGTGCCAATTAAGTGTCTGTGCACACTGGTGCTAAACCTGTGCCTAACCATAATATGATCTAACTGATACCTTTCTGAGTCATCTGGCATTTTCCATGTATACCTATGCCTTCTGTGGTGTCTAAACCATGTTTTGGTGATGACACCTGTCTCCTGCAGAATTCAATTGCTTTCCCCCCACGTTCATGCCTTCTGCCTAACCCATAGTCCCCCATCTCACCACCCTCTTTTCCTTCACCTACCGTCGCATTCCAATCCCCCATCACTATAAAATGTTTCCCTGGAGGAACACACGCGATTATATCCTCTAACTCATCGTACATAGACTTCTTCCTCCTTGTGGTTGCTTGGTGGCATGTATATCTGAACAATGACCAAGTTTGTCGGCTCTGCTTTCATCTCTATGAGTAAAATCCTATCAGTTGCTTGCTCTATGTTGACTACGCTTCTTCCTACCCCTTTATTTAATATTACGCCAACCCCTCGTTGTCTCTCGTCCCCGCTGCTGTATATGACTCTATAATTGTCACTCCAGTAATCCCAGCTATCCGGATTATTACTATTATTATGGACTTGTTTCCATCACCTTTCCCCTCAATTAAGTTGGTGTGTCCTAGTTCACCCTTCCCTTATGCACACATCAAGGAGAAAATTCATTTCCAATATTTCTGATCTATATTCAAAAATATCAATTTGTTGCTCCAAAATTGATGCCTTCATTATTATTCTAGGAATATTTTACCAAGTTAACTTATGATTATCAAATACATCATCTGATGTTGCTTCTGGTGGTGGTACCTGTCAAAGCTCCCATCCCGACCTTGGAGCAGCGTGTCCCTTGTCTCGCCCCTCTTCTTCAGCGTCAGCAGGAAATAGAGTGTCGACAGCAGCAAAAGCATCACCCCTTCAAAAGAGAGATGGGTCTCAGTATGAGAACTAAACAGGTTTGGAAAGCAAGGGGATTTGGGTGGGACTGATGAACGTATACATATATACACACACAAGATCTCTTCAAAAAAAGATTTAGACTGTTTGAATAAATACTTGATTTTATTAGCTACCATACTAAAAAGAAAGACTTTTACTTTCCCACAGATTTTTATGACAAATAAAAGTAATAAATTTATTATCAAATAATAAAATCTGTGGAAAAGTACAAGTCTTTCTTTTTAGTATGGATAATAAATACTTCCATGAAGTGAAGCCTGAAACAATAGAATTATATAGAAATAGTTACCCTTTAATCATGCTTATTGCCTTAAAAATGCATCCCTTTGCTGCCACTATAATGCTCCCAACCTTTTGCCAGCTTTTGAATGTCACCTGGAATGCTTTTTTTGAATATCCTTTATGTCCGCAACATAATTTTTTTGAATGTCTTCAATAGTTTCAAATCGGGGTCCTTTCAAGGTGGATTCAACTTAGGAAAAAGTCAACTGGACCAGGAACCAGAAAGTAGGGTGGCGAGGTCACCGGTGTGCTGTTTTTGACCAAAAACTCAGTAACAGTCAATGATGTGTGCATTGTCATGATGAAAGCACCAAGACTTATTTTTTCACATTTGTCATCTCTTCTGCAATATGCTGTGTCCTAACCTTCTTATTACCTCTATATAATCCTGCCCATTCACTGTTTATCTTTTGGGGACATATTCATAATTAATAAAACCCTTCCCAAACAAAGAAAAAGAGATCACATCACCTTCACGTTCATTCTCAACAGTCAAGCTTTTTTAGGCCATGGAAGATGATCCCTTCCCCCAACACTGTGCCCAAATCATAAAATTCACTGCTGAATGTCTCTTGAATCATAGTATATGTTTCAGTTGCACTTCCCCAAGGCTAAAACAAAATTCAATACACATACGCAACACCTTCATTCTCACCAACACATGAATTTGTACAGCAAGCATATGGAAGCTTAGACAAGAATTACTGTTGTGTGGAGGCAAGTCAAGAAAGGGCCATGAGCAAGGCCATGTTTTACTTCTCACGAGAAGATACCACTAGAAGGTGACACGTCACTTGTTATGATTTGCCAAGCACTTTGCACTTAGAAAGACCAGACTCATCCTTTTTTATAGACATCTTGTATGTCAGAGAGACTTGTAGAGATATTATTTTATTATTAGGTAAAGGTAGGTTTTTGGATGGACACAACTATCAAATAAACATTTTGCAACTCCAAACAAAACCCAATCCAGCAACCTAATCTACATCAGGTCCCTCTTCATCTCCGTGTACTTCTTTCCTCCCTTCATCCCGTCCAACTAAATCCTATCCTATTTCTGCCCTTTCCTCGCTTGCCCAACATCCTCCCCTCAATTACCTTCTTCAACATTCCACTACCGCTCAATATGCCTTTCATCCATTTTTCCTACTTCCATAGGATTTCTCTCAAAAAACCCCTCTCCTCACCCACCATCTCCAGTGTGTCTCACCTCATTTGTTTCCCTTTCGGTCCATTTTACCTTCTCCATTCTTCTCCACACCCACATTTCAAAAGCCTCCAATGTACGTCTATCCTCCTGCTTCAGCGACCACGTTACCGCGCCGTACATAGCTACGCTCCATATCAGAGTTTTTACGAGTCTTGTCTTAACCTCCCTACTCAACGTCCCCATCATCAACTCCCTCCTTGAGAAAGCCTCCTTGCCTAGCGCAATTCTTCCCCTTACGTCCCTACCACTTTGACCGTATTGGTTCAAAACACTTCCGAGATATGTAAACTGTTCTACCTGCTCTATTTTTTCCCCACCTAGTTTAATGTTTAGCTTAGCAGTTTCCTTTCTGGAAAATCACATAACCTTTGTATTATTAATATTGATTCTCATCCCATATCTATCGCACTGAACCTCCAATCCACTCAGCAATGCTTGCAACCCCTTGGCTGACTGAGCAACTAATGCTTCATCATCTGCAAACCTGATTTTACGAATTCCCCTCTGCTTTTCATTCCTACCTCTTTATCATCCCATGCCTCTTTAATCATTTCCTCCAAATATACGTTGAACAGCACCGGTGACAATAGGCATCCCTGCCTTACACCTCTTCCTAACACTGCCCATCTTGAGTTTCCGTTCCCCACTCGCACCCGAGTAGTCTGAGACATGTACAGGTTGCGGATCATTCTCCTGTCCCTCCAATCTATTCCTATTTTCTGCAATACACATATTAATTTTTCCCAATTCACTCTATCAAATGCTTTTTTGAAATCTACAAAACAGGCAAAAACATCCTGATTGTATTCTATATTCCTCTCGATTAGTGATCTCATTACTGCAATGGCATCACTCGTACCTCTTCCTTTCCTAAACCCAAACTGATCATCCCCTAAGTAATCCACTAAGCCTTACTCTCTATCCTTTTGTTGATGATTCTGAGAATAACTTTAGCTGCGTGGGATATCAAACTTATTGTTCTGTAATCCTCACATAATGTAGCCTTTGCCTTTTTTGGAATAGGAACTAATACCGGTCTCACAAAATCTTCCGGCCAGATTCTTTCCTCATAGATACTACGAATCAGTCCATATAGTCTCTCCTTCCCACATTTTCCTAACCATTTCAACAGTTCTACAGGAATGTTGTCCACCCCCATGGCCTTAGCTTTCATCTCCTTTAATGCCCTTTCTATTTCATCGTCGAGAATGCCTGGACCTAAGCTATCTTCTTCTACGTCATGTTCCTTTTCTATGTCTAACCTTGCCGGCCTAAGTTCTTTACCATACAGTGTTTCTAAATATTCCTTCCATCTCTCTTGGATTTTTCCTGGTTCAACTAGTATCTTACACCACTTATCTTTAACTGTTAGCACAGATCTTCCCTTCTTACTTCCCGATAATAACTTAACCTAGATGTATAGAGCACCAATTTCACCCTTCTTTTGTAAACTTTCCATATCCGGGCAGATTCCTTCCTCATAGATACTACGAATCAGTCCATATAGCATTGCGTTTTCCACCTTTACCACCAGAAGAAAACCATGTTTTCTTCCGATATCCCTTACTCGATACATTCCCATTTTTCTTCAATAGTACTCAGTTCTTTACCATCATCCATAATTTTCTCTACAGCCTGCTGATACTCCTTCCTCGTTAATCCATTTCATGCTTCTATGTTCCATTTCCTAACCCACCGCCCTTGCCTGTTCTTCTTGAAATGGAGGTTACATTTCATAACAACTAAATTGTGGTCAGAGTCCATATCCGCTCCTGGGAAACTGTGCCACTTAAGTGACTGTGCACACTGGTCCTAAACCTGTGCCTAACCATAATATAATCTAAATGATACATTTCTAAGTCATCTGGCATTTTCCATGTATACCTATGCCTTCTGTGGTGTCTAAACCATGTGCTGGTGATGACTAACTCCTGTCTCCTGCAGAATTCAATTGCTTTCTCCCCGCGTTCATTCCTCGTGCCTAACCCATATCCCCCATCTCACCACCCTCTTTTCCATCACCTACCGTCACATTCCAATCCCCCATCACTATCAAATGTTTCCCTGCAGGAACACACATGATTATATCCTCTAACTCATTGTACATAGACTTCTTCCTCCTTGTAGTTGCTCAGTGGCATATACACCTGAACAATGACCAAGTTCGTAGGCTCTGCTTTCATCTCTACGGGTAAAATCCTATCAGTTGGATGACGACCGTGGAAGCCTTGCCTCCCCCGCTGCCGGCCACGACACACGGCCACTTGGGCCGAGTCCCGGCCCAAGCGGCCAGGACTCATATCCCACTGTGGATGCTGAAGACTGGTCGTCATCCAACTGACTAATATCCATACTAAAAAGAAATACTTGTATTTTTCCACAGTTTTTTATTATATGGTACAATGCGTTTCACTGACTTGCGGCATCATCAGGTACAAATTTACTTAACAGACAGTGCCAGAATATATACCCTTAGGACAGAGTGGGGGCGGGGAGGGGTGGAAGGGTCTGAGAGGGGTGGGGGCCATCAGGTGCGTTGAGGGGTGGTTAAATAATATTAGTAAAAAATATTAATTATAACAATCCGTGGAAAAGTACAAGTCTTTCTTTTGAGGATGGATATTTATTTTCTAATGTTTAATTTCTGTTATTTATTGCATATTTGAAGGTCTGGCCTCTGGTTTACTTTCGTCGAGCGCTCAGTTTCAGTTTTAATGATTCTGTGAATTTTCGGTAGCGACTAGAACCTAGTCGCACATTTGCGTGTATTCTTCTATGCGAAAAATAGCAAAATAGTGGAGTCCAAAATTCAGTGACTCACTGATAGGATTACTCACTACGAAGGCAATGAATCATCTTGAGTTCAGGATGGTGGGTTAATATTCCATTGGCTACGATGTTCGATGAAACATGAAAGTCCCGGTGCGTACACTTCAGACACTTCCCTTTCCCCCTCCTTCGTACATACGGTCGTGGTGGTCTTCTCGGTTCCTTTCTCATGAATCTGTTATTGCTGAGGTGAAGTTTCACTTAATTTTCATTGCTTCCAATTTAAGGAAGAAAGTAAATCGTTGCAATGTCCTCGCTACGTACATCTCAGCAGTGCTCCCCAAAGGAATGAGAAAAGGCCTAACCACATCAGCAGCGTTCCGTCCCTGAAAATCTCACCTTTTGACGAACGTTCGGGAGCGCAGACAGAGAGAGAGGGAGTATCTGTCAAGCATATTATGCATTATTTGACATGATGCCAAAAAAATAATGATAGTCATCCGTGTGCTTTTGATTTTTTTTAATCGTCAGTGGTTTTCTAAGAAATGGCCTTTCCGTTTTAATGAATTTGCCGCGTCGTAATTTTCAACTGAAAAACAATAAAGAAATTTAAGAAAAGCTGTAAGTACCCAAATTTCTGTCAAATCAAGATTTAATAGTAGCTATTTATACGTATATTTGGTAACTTTACCTTATTTGATACCAAATAGCGTTATTTTGGCCTACCACGCTATGTTGTTCAATGTAATTTCGGGGACGGAGACCACGAGTTGCTGCATGTCCATGTGATAGTAGAATTTCCCCTTCTACTTTTAAATTCTAAATTGCACGTTATTGGATGGATTTTTACCAAATCTGTATGTGCTTGTGTCTGTTATTTGATAGTATATGTATTTGCAGGCGTGTACTGTAAGGTTTTGGCACAAATCACCCTTGTGGATGTAGTTTTGCATGAATTTGTTGGTTTTGCATGTGGCTTTTCATGCATTTCAGGGTGATACCATGTTTTTGTTACGTAATCAAGAGGATGAAAAACGCGTTGCAAAGCATCCCATTGAAAAGGAGTCCTCTTAATAGTATGTGCGTCCACGAAAATAATAGAGGAGAAAGCTTGCAGAGCGAGAATGTCGAGTGCTTATTTTAAAGTGAAATTCAAAAGGTAATTTTCGTAGTGGGTTTCGGCGGCAAATTTCACGACATCTGGAACCAACTTTATCTTCGTAACCTTTTCTGTTTGTAACCAACGCATTTACATATGGTTCCTGGCTATAATCTATGTCAAATCAATGTTTGAAATGTCTTTAATCTGTCAGTTTGGCAGAGGCCCCTCGGAAAATCTTCCATTTGTAGCTTTCACCATGGTAATGGAGAATATTTGGGGAAGATGTGGTCTCCAAAGAAAACCCTTACACTCTCCTGTCAATTGGTGTTAAAATGCTGGTTATGGTAGCAAATAAAAAGAAGTCGTGGTAAGAACTAAAAATTAACATTTTGGACGAATATTTCCGTCCGTATTTTCGAAATAGCCTTCACTTGAAATATCAAAGCGTTTGCAGTAACTAACGAGCATGGTAATATCTTGAAGTTTCATATCGCCATTTAATTCTTGTACAGGGTTCTTTGGGATGTGTGACTGGAGTGAAAGGTGCCCGGAGGATGCAGCGACGGAGCGAGCGACGTGCCATTCATTCCAACAGCGACACTAGCCTCGTCTCTCTCTGGGTGGTCTATGGGGGGAGAGGTGGTGTACACCTTGTATGAGGTTTCATAATCCTTTTGTATTCCGTCCTGCACGGGTCTTAATTTGTTCGCGAGGGCTGAATTGTTGGGAGCCCGAATGGTTGTAAGCTATGACTTAAAAGGGCTTTCATTCTGGGCATCAATTACAGAGCATTTAGTTGGAGAGGATTGTAACTGCGTCCATTGTTGTCGTTGTACGTTAAACACTTGTCCGATTCTCGGGTCAAAGGTCCCCTAGGGGCATTTTGGCAAGGATGGTCACTTTCTCACCCGAAACCTTTAAGTCGAAAAGTTCCGAAAACAGACTGGCTATGCGGATGTGATCGGCCAATATGGGATACCTGTTTTGCTTTTCGATCATAGACTAAGCTGATGTATAGTCCACAAAAGCGAAAAATTACCGAAACCGAAATCATACTTGAATGTCTTTGAGAAAAGAGGTAGTTTTAAATTTTGAGCCTCGGGATGCAAAATCTAGTATTCACGGCAGATGCCAAAGATTTTTCTTTGACCACGTCCAATATAATATCAGTGTTCATCAAAGTTAAATTAAGTGAAAGGAAGTCATATCTATCTATCTATAGTATCTATAGGAGTCATTAAGATTGGAATGCTCGGCCAATGTCAAAAAAATTGAGGCTCAAAGCAATGCTGATGTGGGGTCCAACTGATCACGAAATTTGCGATAATTTAAATGATACATGATAAAAACACACCATGGTACCCTGTAAGAGACCGCTAGAGTGTGTGATTATTTCTCCTAGCGTCGGACGATGGGGCTGATAATACATTTTCAACATCGTCGCTGAAGAGACCTCCTTCCAATTTATGCTAGAGGTTTAATTGGTAATTTAACCCTCGTCCATGAACGTCCTCCTCATCCCAAATGCCTGGAGTTCGTTCCTCAAAGCTTCAAGACAGTTCACAGGCTCTATGAGAGTAGCATCAAATAAATGTATTATAAAGAATCATGAGGGACGAGAAATACAGACGTGTGTTGCATTCCATCACTAACCTGCCACACAAAGGAACACTTGGTTGGAACTGAAACCAGGAATTTGTAAACTGACGTTCATATCAAAGGGATCCTCGCATATTATCTCTCTGTCGCTGTTCGCGCATATTTCGGCGATGGCACGCTGTTTCCCCCCGATTGTTGGAGTCGACTGTTCGCAGCATTGCCAATAGTCGTCCCGCTAACTGATTGTCAACGCTTACCAAACAACAACGGGGCGATCCTTCTCCAAAACAAGGTCGACTGATCGACGTGGCCCGCGCGGGATGGGATCGCAAAATCGTACCTCTCCGTCGGGAGCAAACGGATGATAACCGCGGGAGCGTCTCATAAGGGAAATGACATGAGAATAATTGCTCAAGTTTCAAAAGTTGACGGAAAAATTAACTTAACGTATTTTCGTAAATGGCTGCAGTACCATTTTCAAATACATGCGTTTTCGAAGAGTCATTCAAAAGCAACATCATTGTGTGTCATATCGGGTTTGCAATAGCCCGACTTTTAGTTCTACGGAGATTTAGACTACGGGATGCAAAATCTAGTGTTCACGGCAGAGTCCAAAGATTTTTCTTTGATCACGTCCCACATGTGCAAAAAACCAAATATCAGTGTTCATCAAAGTTAAATTAAGTGAAAGAAAGGTAATATCTAGAGGGGTTATTAAGACTGGAATTTTTGGCCAATGTCAAGAAAATTGAGGCTCAAAGCAATGCTGATGTGGGATCCAACTGACCACGAAATTTGCGATAATTTAAATGATACATGATACAAACACACCATGGCACCCTGTAAGAGACCGCTAGGATGTTTGGCAGGGGTGTGTTTATTTCCCTACCGTCGGACGATGGGGCTGATATTTTCAATTTCGTCGATATTTCAACATCGTCGCTGAGGAGACCTCCTTCCAATTTATGCTAAAGGTTTAATTGGTAATTTAACCCTCGTCCATGAACGATTTGTTCCTCCTCATCCCAAATGCCTGGAGTTCGCTCCTCAAAGCTTCAAGACAGTTCACAGGCTCTATGAGTAGCATCAAATAAATGTATTATAAAGAATCATGAGGGACAAAAAATACAGACGTGTTGCATTCCATCACTAACCTGCCACACAAAGGAACACTTGGTTGGAAATGAAACCGGGTAAACCGGGTTCAACTGACGTTCATATCAAAGGAACGGGACCCTCGCATATAGTATTACACAGGTCTACAAAAAAAAATTTTTTGGTGCCGGGAATCTTTGTGATGATTTTAACTATATTTGTAAAGCTGAATCCAAATATGAAATCCGTTTTTATTTAACAGCTCTACTTTTTTAGATATGGCACATCTTCCCATTAGTTGTTTTAATATTTGATATATTCCGGATAATAATTTTCAAAGTTAAATAAATCTATAAGTATACTAATTTATAAACACTCTGCGGTGTTCCTTTTATTTTCAATAAACTGTCAAAAAGTTTTATGTATATTTCTATATTGTAGGCCAATGAGATAATTATTAATATAATATTCCCATATCATCATGTAGAAGATTTTTTTCGTAAGTAACAACCTCTTGAAAACTATAGCTGATAGGAAAAAACTAGTGTCATAATTGGATTCAGCACCCCAATTGTTCTTTAAATCAGCATTAAAAGCTCCGGCACCAAAACCACTGTTGGCCTGTGTTATTAATATAATATTCCCATATCATCATGTAGAAGATTTTTTTACGTTAGTAACAACATATCTATATCTTGAAAACTATAGCTGATAGGAAAAACTAGTGTCATAATTGGATTCAGCACCCCAATTGTTCTTTAAATCAGCATTAAAAGCTCTGGCACCAAAACCACTGTTGGCCTGTGTAATAGATTGTTCCGGTTATGTTAAAGAAATAGATTGTTCCGGTTTTGAACATGTTTAGTTTTAGTTACATTTTAACAACGTAGGATAAATTATACTGGTCCTTCAAATGGAACTTAACGATTAACTTATCATTATCAGCAACCCCATTCCTGGAAAGGAATTCCTGAAATGATATGTTCTGGTGTACATTGACATAAATAAATTTATTGATAATCAAATTCCCATGTTTATTCCTTATTTGCTGATATTCTGGAATACGAGTAGCAATCACGAACAATTTTACTACGCTAAACTTCTCCCCTCACACGGAGAGTTAAATCTGAGATGAGAGACACTATTTGCAAGTAACAGAGTGCACACGTGAGAAAAATATTTACAACTTACCTGGAAATTTGACAGACCACCATGCACATTGGAATGAATATTAATTCGTATTTTGTTAACTTCCTTACACTCAATGTGACACTTAATGATTATTTGTTCCCTAACTAGAGAAAAAACTAACAAAAAAGAGAATTCATAAGCTCAGACTTGATAGGCTCACACTTAAGACTGATAGCACTTAATAATGAAAATGCACCCATAGCGTGAACACATGATAGCGTGAATGCACCCTTAAGATGAGACAGAATAAGAAATACAGAAACAACTGAAATTAAAATTACCTTTCCGAAGGTGAAGAGACATTCCCTAGAAGGTGAAGAGGATTCCCCAGGTGAAACTATCCAATGAAATAAACACTTCATTGATCCGATGCCTATCTCTCCTGATCTGAAGTATTCGGCGTGCTCCTCTCTTCTGTTTCCCAGTACCTCGAAAAGTCCTCGAAATTCGAATGTGTTGAAAAATGTAAAATATGAACTTTGATGTTGCTGATTCCCATTTCAACGCCAGTGCTAGAAGAGTTAACCCCGGAGAGTGAACTCGGTGATGTGCCTGAAGAGATAATAAATGCACTTAATTCATTTAATTGTGATTCAGGTGACGAATTTCTTGGATTCGAGTGATCTACCTATCCTATCACATCAAGATATGACATATGTACGTGTATATATTGCGACGTACTCTACGTAACGTGAAGTTTAGAAGTATTAGAATAGAAGTACTACGTATTAGAATAAATGAAGCATATCTGCACTAAATAGAATGCAATTAGAAAGGCTTCCAGATTAATTTATTTTTGCGAAACTCTTCTACAAATTATTGTATATATGGCTCCGTAAATGTTTGGATTTTTTCAATTTTCATTGCATAACACGTATCGTCATTTTTTTCGATCATCCGAACATTTTTGTGTAGATAACGCGCGCGCATTACCCATTCACGCAGTATTTTCACCATTAGATGTTAGGTAGTCCTTGTTTTTTGGCTATTTGTTCAAGTTGCCATTAAATTGCAATTCCATCCGTCTTATTGATGTTTCAAAAAAATTAAATAATTCATTTCCGAGCAAGCTACAATTTGTGTGCATCCTCGGTTAATCAGATGAGTAAGTGAAAGAAGTTAATTTTCTGCAGCTGATGATATCCAGATGGCCAATTATGGTGGTGTGATATCTTCTCCAAAAGATATACTCACACAGCTTTATATTTTCCCAAGATCTGTCTGAAGTTCCTATGCAAACTATCCTAATGTTATTGCAAGAAATGTGTTTTCTTTGGACCTTCAAAAACCTTATGTAACCTACCATATTTATGGTAGGTTACATAAGGAACATTTTTTAATATGTCTGTAGATTTAATTGCATTTTTATCTTACAAATTTTAAAACTGGTCTTTACTCTGGGTGCCTATTTTAATGGGTTGAAAATAATAATTTTAGTATCTTGTTAAGAAGAGCTGCAAATTATGCTCTTTGTGCATGCAATCTATTCATATTTGTTAAGGAAATATAAGTCCAAGACATACAAAGACTGAGTTTAGAAAGGAGGAGAGACCTCGAATATGGGATCCACACTGAGGAGTCATTAATGAAAAAAGCAGCACAGTTTCCAAATAAGTAAATCTTGGAGAAACAAGTTGTGTTTTTCGCAATATTCTTACTTTGAGAGAGAACAATGTTCCAGTGGAGGAGATTTTTCTTTAAGGGTATTTTAAGGAATATTAGCTTAAGATATGTAAAAGTGTAATAAATTTTTTTTCCTGAGTTCAGTACACTTATTTTCCGGACGAACCCTGTAAATGTATACAATGTAGTGCATTTAGTTGCATCTCACCATGATGCTGCTGTTAAACCTTTACATAATGAGCTATTGGGATGGTAAAGGTTGCTGTAGTTATTAGCAGTTCCTTCAGAGTAACAGAGTTGGTATTGATAGCAGATATTAGCATTAATGATAGCTGTTATATATTAGTATTTTATTTGATTGGGAGAATGATGATTTAGCAGCTTTACATATTTTGTTTTCGTTTGGGCAATTGCTTTTAATAAGTTCAAAAGATAAATAAATCAAGTAACAGAGGCACATTCTCGCTCAATGAGGAAGAGAAAAAAAAGTTTATTGCTACTTATTTTAGGGTCTTGTGAACTCGTGCCTCTTGAGAACAAAGCCTCCTACCACATTGTCCGAGAGGAAGAATTGTGGAGGGGTAGAGATGTATGCATACAACGTCACCTCTCGCCAAATGGGTGAAACACTCACTCAATCGGTCAATTCGCTCTCAGGGAGACAGTGGGAAGAACTGGTTCACTCCTCAAAGCTGTAGAGAGGCATATCATCAGTTCAAAAACTTGACATTCTAATTCTGAATGACTGGGAAAACCCTTTCAGCGATGGGTAGGACTTCTTATTTGACCTAATATTTCTCCTCCTTCATTTTCACAGTTTTTATTCGAAAGAGCCGAGCATGACTTCGCAAGTTCAAACCACGCCATTTTATCAGGGTTTTTGTGAGTTGTCCTTCATGACCATTAGGTAATCTCTAACTAGGTTCATTTCATGTAATAAATTTGTCACAAAGTGGTAAAAGATTGAGAGAAATGACTAAGGTGGGGATTTTGGGAGTTGGAAAGGGCTGTTTTTGGTCACCGGTGCTCATTTAAAATGTGTTTCGTATTTCCAAAGGTGTTGAATGAGGGGGTCTTCGGTGAGATGGAATTTTTCTACAAACGAGTGAAGGAAGCTTTTGACGTCATGAGGAATAAGGATTTTATGGAGGTGTTTTCTGAGGTCAATGAACCATTGGGTGCCAGTTAATTTTTGGATGATTTTGTTTTCCATTGCTTGAATGTTATTAAGGTGGGATTGGGCTGCAGGGACCCAAGCTGGTGCAGCATCCAATTAAAGAGGTTCATAATAAAATATCATTGAGGTTCATCAGAAGTAACTTTGTTTTTAACTTTAGAGGGGATCTTGGCTCAAGCAAAGGTTGCAGAGACACAGCTTTTGCTTTATCAGAGGTATCCTTGGAGTGGGTTGCCCAAGTTATTTTTTTGTCTCAGGTTACCCCAAGGAATTTTGCTGTTTGGACCTTTGAACGACTGTTACACCATAGTGTGTGGGAGGGCCAACACCTGTTTTTTTCTTGAAAAGTCCTTATGGTTGCATTTCCTTGAGTTTTTTTCAGTTTACAATCAACCGACCACTCTTTTAATGCGTCAATTTGGTCTTGAGTTTTTGGCTGTTCTTTCCGAGTTTGAGCCCTGGACCAGTAGTGTGGTATCACCTGCAAATTGCAGCTGTTGGGTTGCGTTAGAGGGGAAGTCATTTACATAGAGCTTGAATAAGGTAGGGGAGAGGATTGCATCTTGAGGGATGCTACCATGCAATCGGGTGAAGTTCAGAGATGGTGGAGTGGAGATGGATGGATGCAGTCTCTGGTGAAAGACTGGATAGTTTTAGTGAGATCCCAGGGTATGCGTAACTGCTTGAGTTTATGAATCAGGTCCAGGTCACATGATCAAAGGCCACTTCGAGATCCAGAAACAGGGCATGGGTGATTTGGCCAGAGTTAAAGCTGGAGGTAATGGGTTCTTGCAGTTACAAAATTTGGTGGGAAGTAGACATTTTTGCTCTAAAGCATATCTGCTCTGGCCAAAAGAGGGAATGTTCATGGATAACGGAGAGGAGTTGCTGGGGTAGGATGCGTTAGATTGGATTTCCAATGATGGAAAGGAAGCTGATGGATCTGTAGGTTTCTGGAATTTAGGGGTTTCGGAAGAAGGATGACTTTTGTTGTCTTCCAGAAAGGGCAGTGCAGGAAGTGGAACAGGGTGTTCAAAAATTTTGAAAGGAAGGAGACATATTATTAGAAAGGTGTTTGATAAGCTTGTTAGGAATGTTATCAGGCCCAGGGGCAATTTTTTTCTTCAGGGAGGCAATGATGGGTGTGGAGTTCAGTTGGGATGACCAGAGAGGGTTCACTTGATGGGCGATGGAGAAGGGAAGCGTCAACTTCTCTTTGAAGAGATGATTTTTGGTCATTTTTCAAACTGTCTGTGGCATTTTGGCAAATGCTGCACATTTGTCCATATCATTTATACTGACGTTTTTGTAAATCAAACCACTTTGCTTTTCCACATACACTTTTTATTTTTCACGACCCAGGTTTCTTTTTGATTTACCAAAACGTCAGTATGAAGATTTTCCACCAAGTTATGCCAGAAACTGTTTTACTTATCAGTTATGGCCAATACTGGGGGCATTTCCAGGAAGGAGACTAATTTAGACCGGAATATTTTTACCCCTTTTGGGGTCAGACAACATTATTCTGATTCCTTATGGTTTGTGGAAAAATTACATCGTAAATCTATCTGTTCTACTCTTAATCTCTCTAATTTTATTGACATGACTTTTTGGCTGTTCTTTCCTAGTTCTGTAGTACGATGGGGGTAATAATGCATTTTCAAAATCACCGCTAATCGATTTATGCAAGAGATTTAATCTGCAAATTAACCTTCGCTCCGTGAGTGATTCCCAGCCCAGCTCCTCTTATAATCTAGCTGTTCTACACTGCACTCGATCCAATTTGGCAATCAATTGAACTTTGTGAGGAACCAATATACTAGCAGCATATTCTAAATGAAACTTAGCTTAGCCAATGAAAGATAACATTTCGCCTTAACCTTTTCAACACATAAATGTAACCACTCGGCCCCAAACCAGAGGAGCATGATGAATCCCCCAAGACAAGGAGCATAATAATAGAGGCAAGCTTAGAGCGCTCTACAGGGGAGTTTCCCATTAAGAGTTGAAATTAAGTCACCCTATGCCAGGCTTCTGTCTTTTTACTCCTATAAAGGGGAAAATTGATGTAACCTTCCTTCCCCGTCTGCATCCATAGACGCCCTCTTTATTTGGTGTTGGTGATTTTACAAACACGAGAATTATCTTTTACTGTTTTTCTGCGGCCTCGATTCTCCCCCTCCCCCCAGAGGACCCCTTTTCTTGACCGTCGTATGGTGGTCTGGCAGGGATTTTATAGCTATGCAAATAAAGTAACAACCTGAATCATTTTCCCCAAAGATTTATTATAGAATTATATTATAACATTTATTCTCGGAATGCTCTCAGTGAATAATTAGGGAAGGTTTATCGTGAATATTTTCTCAACTTCATGTCAAATATGTGACAAAGTGGAAATTTGGCAATAGGGTCAACATTAATTCAATCAAATAATTTAATTATGTAATATATTTGACGTAATCCACACCGGACAACTAGCGAGTAGTTCCATTTAAGCATTGACTACACATCCGGCTGTGTGGATTAAAAACCACCATTCCAGCAAGCAACACTGCCTTCATTCATCGCAGCACACAAGCACAAGGATGTGGTTGAGAAGGCATTCACATCCGCAAAATGATCTCCTGATCACCAAATCCATCAACGAGGGCGTGAACGTGGCGCCCAGCCTCGCCACTGGGGCCAGCAGGCATCACAAAGCCATTGTCTCCCGCTGCCCCAGAGGTGGAGACCTTCTCTGTGGGGCTTGAAACAGCATGGAGTGTGGGAGGCGAGGACCGTGGCACGTGGCCAGGGAACTGCGGTGAGAGTGTACCGGGGACGGGTGTGCTGGGCTGGCCGCCACTTCCCCCTGGTGTCAGGGGTTCGAGGAGGCTGTCATCGAGAACCTCAGACACGTCATCAAACCTAAAGTACACATGATGAGAAGGAAGAGTGAGAGAGTGCCCTCCCACTGCACCGGCACCACTCTTGAACGAGGGCTTACAGAGCGGCTAGCAATGTGAAAATTATTACCACGGCACATCGTCATCTTAAAGTACAGTAACTTTGAGCGAATTCACAGAAATTTATTCCTTCTTGTAAGATTCCTTTATATACCAATTATGTTACATACATTTAAAGTACCCCAAATGTTATATAGTATAAATATAACAATAATGTATATAAATATATATTTCCATGTGAATGAATATGTAGTCGCCATATGGTGGGATTTCATGTTTGAATATACATATATACATTTAAACACGAAATCCCCCTATTGTCCATTCTCCTCTTGTGTTTGTCTATTTCTCCTTTGGTGGGTATATTTTTACATTTGTGATCTGCTCAAATCCACCTTCCCCACCTCTCTTGTGTTCGTCCTTTATTCGTTCCTTTCCCATTTCCTTATCTCTATTTCTATGTGAATGAATATATATATATGTGGGTCGCGGTGGTCCAGTGGGTAGAGCGTTGGACTACTGACCGGAGGGTCCCGGGTTCAATTCCCGGGAAAGGCACTTTGGGCACCTGCAGGGTTCCAGGGAAGAAAGTGGTGATAAGGTTAGGCCCTATGCCAAAATTCAATGTAAATAAGGAACTTAATGTCATTAAAATGTTAGCAGTAAACAATGGCTATTCAGAAAATCTAATTAATAAACTATTAATTTAATTTAAACTTAATACCAGAAGAAAATTATAAAAATCGCCATTTACAACCCCGAACATTTAAAAGATCCCACTGCCAAATGGCAAAGAATACTCTATCTAGGGATTATTTCTCAAAAAGTAATTAAAAGTTTACCTAAGGAAAAATTAGATGTGCTTTCTACAGTGGTACTTTCTACAAGAACCTGATCTCTCAGGACAAAGACAAAGTCCCCAAAAACAAGAGGAGTGGGGTGTATGAGTTAAAGTGCTGAGAATGTAACACAAAGTATATTGGGCAAACAGGATGGAAATTTAGAGAAAGAATTAAAGAACACCAAACATTTAAAAAATAAGAACATAACATCCCTCTTTGCAAAGCAACTCATCGAAAGTGACTTTATGACTAAAATTATTCATTTATTTTCAAAAGGTCAAATGCTTTGGAGCAGTTGGAAATTTTGAAATGAGTCCGTTGCAAAGAGGAACTTACCAACGAAATTTTGTATCCCTCCCACTCCCCACTCCTAGACCTATCACTCTTCCAAGTCAACGATTGACACTGGAAGATGTAACTCTCTTTTCTTCCCAGCAACATTGTAACCTTTTACCCTTCCACCCTCCCTCTCTGTCCAACCCACCCCTCCCTTGATCAGAAGGTTTTTATACCAATTTTGCTTCTAGAAGGACCACCTGATGATGACATTAAACGTCGAAACCCGGGTAGTGTTTTTTGAATAAAGTGTGTAGAATTAAAGAGTAAATTATTTCACTTCAATATCTTTCCACCCTTTACTGTGTGTATCTGTTCCTATGAATTAATTTTGCTGTTCTGAAATTCATGCCGTCATTATTACCCCAGGAAGATTTTACAAAGTGGTTATCAAATACATCATCTGCTGGTATACTGACCATCAAATACAATTATAGCCATATCTTTCAATGCACTTTCTAATAACAGTCACATTAGTCCATTAATTCAGAGTCATTATTTCTCTTATAGAATTTGGATTGAAAGTTACCTTGCTGGATTTTTATTGATATCAAATTTCTTATGAAATTAATTTTATTCTTTAGTATTTATTTATTTCCCCCGTTTCTTAAAGAGTGGTTCCACACTTATTCTTAGTCGTTCACAATAATTTGCATTTCCCACCAAACTCGAATTTAGTTAGCTTCGTGCTCAGATTTCCTCTGACAAGTCAATTTTTGATATACAGGTACTCTATTGGACTTGGGAAGATTTTTGACTTCCCAGTTCCACTAGAGAACCTGTATATCAAAAATTGACTTGTTTCCATCACCTTTCCCCTCAATTAAGTTGGTGTGTCCTAGTTCACCCTTCCCTTATGCACACATCAAGGAGAAAATTCATTTCCAATATTTCTGATCTATATTCAAAAATATCAATTTGCTGCTCCAAAATTGATGCCTTCATTATTATTCTAGGAATATTTTACCAAGTTAACTTATGATTATCAAATACATCATCTGATGTTGCTTCTGGTGGTGGTACCTGTCAAAGCTCCCATCCCGACCTTGGAGCAGCGTGTCCCTTGTCTCGCCCCTCTTCTTCAGCGTCAGCAGGAAATAGAGTGTCGACAGCAGCAAAAGCATCACCCCTTCAAAAGAGAGATGGGTCTCAGTATGAGAACTAAACAGGTTTGGAAAGCAAGGGGATTTGGGTGGGACTGATGAACGTATACATATATACACACACAAGATCTCTTCAAAAAAAGATTAGACTGTTTGAATAAATACTTGATTTTATTAGCTACCATACTAAAAAGAAAGACTTTTACTTTCCCACAGATTTTTATGACAAATAAAAGTAATAAATTTATTATCAAATAATAAAATCTGTGGAAAAGTACAAGTCTTTCTTTTTAGTATGGATAATAAATACTTCCATGAAGTGAAGCCTGAAACAATAGAATTATATAGAAATAGTTACCCTTTAATCATGCTTATTGCCTTAAAAATGCATCCCTTTGCTGCCACTATAATGCTCCCAACCTTTTGCCAGCTTTTGAATGTCACCTGGAATGCTTTTTTTGAATATCCTTTATGTCCGCAACATAATTTTTTTGAATGTCTTCAATAGTTTCAAATCGGGGTCCTTTCAAGGTGGATTCAACTTAGGAAAAAGTCAACTGGACCAGGAACCAGAAAGTAGGGTGGCGAGGTCACCGGTGTGCTGTTTTTGACCAAAAACTCAGTAACAGTCAATGATGTGTGCATTGTCATGATGAAAGCACCAAGACTTATTTTTTCACATTTGTCATCTCTTCTGCAATATGCTGTGTCCTAACCTTCTTATTACCTCTATATAATCCTGCCCATTCACTGTTTATCTTTTGGGGACATATTCATAATTAATAAAACCCTTCCCAAACAAAGAAAAAGAGATCACATCACCTTCACGTTCATTCTCAACAGTCAAGCTTTTTTAGGCCATGGAAGATGATCCCTTCCCCCAACACTGTGCCCAAATCATAAAATTCACTGCTGAATGTCTCTTGAATCATAGTATATGTTTCAGTTGCACTTCCCCAAGGCTAAAACAAAATTCAATACACATACGCAACACCTTCATTCTCACCAACACATGAATTTGTACAGCAAGCATATGGAAGCTTAGACAAGAATTACTGTTGTGTGGAGGCAAGTCAAGAAAGGGCCATGAGCAAGGCCATGTTTTACTTCTCACGAGAAGATACCACTAGAAGGTGACACGTCACTTGTTATGATTTGCCAAGCACTTTGCACTTAGAAAGACCAGACTCATCCTTTTTTATAGACATCTTGTATGTCAGAGAGACTTGTAGAGATATTATTTTATTATTAGGTAAAGGTAGGTTTTTGGATGGACACAACTATCAAATAAACATTTTGCAACTCCAAACAAAACCCAATCCAGCAACCTAATCTACATCAGGTCCCTCTTCATCTCCGTGTACTTCTTTCCTCCCTTCATCCCGTCCAACTAAATCCTATCCTATTTCTGCCCTTTCCTCGCTTGCCCAACATCCTCCCCTCAATTACCTTCTTCAACATTCCACTACCGCTCAATATGCCTTTCATCCATTTTTCCTACTTCCATAGGATTTCTCTCAAAAAACCCCTCTCCTCACCCACCATCTCCAGTGTGTCTCACCTCATTTGTTTCCCTTTCGGTCCATTTTACCTTCTCCATTCTTCTCCACACCCACATTTCAAAAGCCTCCAATGTACGTCTATCCTCCTGCTTCAGCGACCACGTTACCGCGCCGTACATAGCTACGCTCCATATCAGAGTTTTTACGAGTCTTGTCTTAACCTCCCTACTCAACGTCCCCATCATCAACTCCCTCCTTGAGAAAGCCTCCTTGCCTAGCGCAATTCTTCCCCTTACGTCCCTACCACTTTGACCGTATTGGTTCAAAACACTTCCGAGATATGTAAACTGTTCTACCTGCTCTATTTTTTCCCCACCTAGTTTAATGTTTAGCTTAGCAGTTTCCTTTCTGGAAAATCACATAACCTTTGTATTATTAATATTGATTCTCATCCCATATCTATCGCACTGAACCTCCAATCCACTCAGCAATGCTTGCAACCCCTTGGCTGACTGAGCAACTAATGCTTCATCATCTGCAAACCTGATTTTACGAATTCCCCTCTGCTTTTCATTCCTACCTCTTTATCATCCCATGCCTCTTTAATCATTTCCTCCAAATATACGTTGAACAGCACCGGTGACAATAGGCATCCCTGCCTTACACCTCTTCCTAACACTGCCCATCTTGAGTTTCCGTTCCCCACTCGCACCCGAGTAGTCTGAGACATGTACAGGTTGCGGATCATTCTCCTGTCCCTCCAATCCATTCCTATTTTCTGCAATACACGCATTAGTTTTTCCCAATTCACTCTATCAAACGCATTTCGAAATCTACGAAATAGGCAAATACGTCCTGATTGTATTCTATATTCCTCTCGATTAGTGATCTCATTACTGCAATGGCATCTCGCGTACCTCTTCCTTTCCTAAACCCAAACTGATCATCCCCTAAGTAATCATTTTCCCTTACTCTCTATCCTTTTGTTGATGATCCTGAGAATAATTTTAGCTGCGTGGAATATCAAACTTATTGTTCTGTAATCCTCACATGATATAGCCTTTGTCTTTTTTGGAATAGGAACTAACACCGGTCTCACAAAATCTTCCGGCCAGATTCTTTCCTCATAGATACTACGAATCAGTCCATATAGTCTCTCCTTCCCACATTTTCCTAACCATTTCAACAGTTCTACAGGAATGTTGTCCACCCCCATGGCCTTAGCTTTCATCTCCTTTAATGCCCTTTCTATTTCATCGTCGAGAATGCCTGGACCTAAGCTATCTTCTTCTACGTCATGTTCCTTTTCTATGTCTAACCTTGCCGGCCTAAGTTCTTTACCATACAGTGTTTCTAAATATTCCTTCCATCTCTCTTGGATTTTTCCTGGTTCAACTAGTATCTTACACCACTTATCTTTAACTGTTAGCACAGATCTTCCCTTCTTACTTCCCGATAATAACTTAACCTAGATGTATAGAGCACCAATTTCACCCTTCTTTTGTAAACTTTCCATATCCGGGCAGATTCCTTCCTCATAGATACTACGAATCAGTCCATATAGCATTGCGTTTTCCACCTTTACCACCAGAAGAAAACCATGTTTTCTTCCGATATCCCTTGCTCGATACATTCCCATTTTTCTTCAATAGTACTCAGTTCTTTACCATCATCCATAATTTTCTCTACAGCCTGCTGATACTCCTTCCTCGTTAATCCATTTCATGCTTCTATGTTCCATTTCCTAACCCGCCGCCCTTGCCTGTTCTTCTTGAAATGGAGGTTACATTTCATAACAACTAAATTGTGGTCAGAGTCCATATCCGCTCCTGGGAAACTGTGCCACTTAAGTGACTGTGCACACTGGTCCTAAACCTGTGCCTAACCATAATATAATCTAAATGATACATTTCTAAGTCATCTGGCATTTTCCATGTATACCTATGCCTTCTGTGGTGTCTAAACCATGTGCTGGTGATGACTAACTCCTGTCTCCTGCAGAATTCAATTGCTTTCTCCCCGCGTTCATTCCTCGTGCCTAACCCATATCCCCCATCTCACCACCCTCTTTTCCATCACCTACCGTCACATTCCAATCCCCCATCACTATCAAATGTTTCCCTGCAGGAACACACATGATTATATCCTCTAACTCATTGTACATAGACTTCTTCCTCCTTGTAGTTGCTCAGTGGCATATACACCTGAACAATGACCAAGTTCGTAGGCTCTGCTTTCATCTCTACGGGTAAAATCCTATCAGTTGGATGACGACCGTGGAAGCCTTGCCTCCCCCGCTGCCGGCCACGACACACGGCCACTTGGGCCGAGTCCCGGCCCAAGCGGCCAGGACTCATATCCCACTGTGGATGCTGAAGACTGGTCGTCATCCAACTGACTAATATCCATACTAAAAAGAAATACTTGTATTTTTCCACAGTTTTTTATTATATGGTACAATGCGTTTCACTGACTTGCGGCATCATCAGGTACAAATTTACTTAACAGACAGTGCCAGAATATATACCCTTAGGACAGAGTGGGGGCGGGGAGGGGTGGAAGGGTCTGAGAGGGGTGGGGGCCATCAGGTGCGTTGAGGGGTTGTTTTGACCATTTCCGGGCTAGTTTCTCGGAGAAGAGTGGAGAGAGGTATGGGAGCAATTGCTCATTACAAAGGGTCGCGTTAGGGTTTGCTAAGTGCCTTCTTATCTCTAATTGCTCGAGAGTGTCCATTTTTAATCCTTTTGGGAGTATGTGTAGTATCTCCCGGACAAAGTCACTGCTGTGTTCAAATTCCAGTAAATGCTTTGTGAAGAGAGAGTTGGTGTTCTGATTTTTGTGACACCTTGCGTGTTCCTTGACTCGTGCCTTAATGTTCCTACCTGTCTGGCCGACATAAACGCTATTGCAATCGTCGCATTTCAGTTTGTAAATACCTGATTTGTGAAGGTTATCCTGGGTGTCTTTTCCATTGGCTAGGAGTTTGGAGAGGGTTACGGGCGAGTAGAAGGCTGCTTTGAGTGAGGTGGGTAGGCAGTTGGAAATTCTATATTCCATTTCTCGCTTAATATTTTCTAATTTTCCTGTCCTCAACATTGTCCTGACTTTCCATGTTCCTATTCTAACTACTTTCGTCTTCTTCTGCGTCTTCTGTTCTGCTGCTGTTATTTCTCCCCCGCAAGGGTTTTGTGGGATGACGACCACGGATGCCTTGCCTCCCCCGCTGCCGGGCACGACACACGGCCACTTGGGCCAACTCCCACAGTTGCCAGGACTTAATTTCTCTCTTGTGACCATCATAGAAATCTTGGGAATAATAATTGAGGTGGTTTCCTCAATAGTGTTTTTAATGTGACACCATCACTTTTGGCCGCCCCACTGGGGTCAGACGCCTCACTTGTGGAACAGATGCTGCATGGACTACCTTTTGTCTGGCTCCTAACCTTTGACCTATCTGGCATGGGTGACCCAACCAGGAGCAATTGTTATTACTCCCGCCAGCACAGCCCTAGGGGTCATCGGAACACACAAGCCCTTCCACTACATGCATAAAAATGACAGCCTTCATTATTACAATTTGAACAGAAAACAGAGTTATAACTATTCAACTCTTTCACATAGTGTCGATCTATTGGAATTTTAAGCACATGCAAATATCTGACCAAAAATTGAGTATCGACCATACCATTTTGTGAATACCTTGATGGTCATTTGTGATCCATTTTGGAAGGCTAGTGTCCAGGGATGAGGCAATGCTGTCCCCGATGGTGACAAAAGAGAAACGATTGGCATAGGCTGACATCATCTTTATCATTATCATCTCCAGTATTAAATTTGTGAAATGGTTCTTAACAGCTCTCCAAGCTGTAATGCTGTTCCAATCTGCCAATCTTTCCTCATTCTCTTGTCACCCTTTTTACAGATATTATCCATTTACATGCTTGCAGTAGTTCATCCTTGACCTTCTTCTGTAACACTCTGCCTCCTATCTTTAATTTAATTTTCATCATCAGGATATGATCAAGCATCATGATATGTCCTTAATTAATCTTTCCTCAGCAAGTTTTTTTTCACCAAGTACCTCTTTTTGTCAATCCATTTTATTTGCAGCATTCTCCTTTAGTATTACATTTCCAAAGGCCAATCCTCTTTTCTCATGTTGGTTCTATCAACCAAGTCTTAAATTCATATAAAAGTATACTCCTACATTGCTATATATAAGTATACAGACTTCCTTCCTCGTTATTCCTATACTCCACATGTTGCTTTCTATGAATCATTTCCTTCTATGGTAGTATTATTAGGTGTAGTGGTAGTTTTTGGGTTTTTTGGGTGTATTGACAGCTATGGTCATTTTGCACCACTGTCATAACTTTTAAAACTACAGTTCGATTTTAATAAATATATAAATAAATACATAAATATTTCAAACAAATAACATTAACAAGAATAAAAAGACCGCGACTAAAGTTGCCTCATTAGGCCAGTTTCACTTAAAAATAATAAAACTATTTAATGAGTTGGGGTCATCCCCTAAAATATTAGCTAAATCTCCCCTTGTTTCAAACTTTTCTCTGGCCCTGTGACATTTATCGCACTGTGTCAGGATATGTTTCACAGTCAGGGGCAAGTCACATTCATCGCAGCGAGGTTTCACTTTTCCCTCCATAAAGTGGTACGAGTGTGTGAGGGCAGAGTGCCCTAACTTCAGGCGCGTGATCAAGACCTCTTCCCTCCGATTTTTCCGGATGGAAGATGGCCATGCTGAAACAACCGATTTTTTCTCCCCGAGTTTATTGTTATTCAAGGACTGCCAAGCTTCCTTCCACTGATTTAGGACCAAATTCCGCAAGGCAGCCTTATGTCCTCCACAGGTACCAAAGTGGAATCAGTCTCGGTTTTGCCCAGGGCTTCCTTCGCTGTTTTGTCGCCTTTTTTGTTGACAGGTATTCCCACGTGACCAGGAGTCCATATAAAGGATACCCTGCTACCTTTTTTCTGAAGGGATAGGAGGGTATGGTGGATCTCCTGAACTATCTGATGCCTTGGTGAGAAGACCGATATCGATTTTAGGGCACTCAACGAGTCCAAACAGATGAGGAAAGAGCCGTTATTTTCTTTTATTTGTTTTAGGGTGGTTCTTATGGCTGAGAGTTCGGCTGTGAATATATTGCAAAGCGTGTTCAGTTTTTCCCTCACGAGTCCATGGTAGCAGGACACGACCGCATAGGCACATGCGGACTCCGACTTCGACCCTAATATGAGTTGTCACTTACACTGATAGAAAGCATTCTACTGCAATCTTATTCTATTTCTTCTAGTAACTATGACGCTGCTGTCTAAACAGTTGAATTATTCCACGTGTTGTTCCAGTGTGTCTTTCCCATAACTGAATTGCAGATAATTATCTCCACTTTAATTACATACCTTAGTTTGAATCTTGTTTATCCTGAGATTGTACTTGATTAAATGAAGAACACAATGTATTTTTCCACTGTTCTTTATTTTGGTACGATTAGTTTCAATGCTTACGCGTCATCATCAGGTACAAATTAGTCAAGTTTCAGTCCATTTAGACACAAGTCATGTGGGGGAAGGGCAATCTCACTTTGCCAAGAATCTGTGGGAAGAAAATCATGGGAGTGATTTCAACCTGAAACTGATACACCAAATGGACAAAGAAAGGAGGATGGACAAGTGGAAATCAGAAAGAATTTGACAAAGGATCATTTGGTCAACAATTTATTGTTTGAATACCTCTCCCCAATCCTGGAAGCATCCATTTCCTTCACAGAAATACCTAACCTCCCCACTGTGAACCCACCAATTGCATTTCCTGATGCTTAACACCCCTTTCCTCCTCCTCACTCAACATCAATCACAACCCCACCTCTTCCCCCCCTTCCACTCCTCTACTTCCCCCTCTCTCTCACCCACCCCTTCTCCCACATGAATGCTATATAATAGACCGCAACTTGATTAATTTGTACCTGATGACGACGCCTAAGCGTTGATATTAATAGTACCAAAATAAAGAACAGTGGAAAAATACATTGTGTTCTTTATTTCATGAATATGAACTTCCACAATGTTGAGCCAGAAACAATTGCAATTGTACTTTTACATCCCATTCCCAATTGCCTAGCATCCACATAGGCTCACCTTTCTCCTCTGAAATTAGATACATTAGATACGGCCAACACTCTCCACTTCCAATCATTACTGTTTGCTCCCTATCCTCAGCTCTCTCAATATACCTTAATGGGGAAAAACATTTCTGTTGGGAATTTTCAATAGTACTTAGGGTACCAAAAACTTAGTAATAAGTATTTTTCCAATGAATTGGCTTGAGCTTATAGGTTGAAGTTACACAATATATCCGTCAGATGCAGGCTGATTTTAGAGCACATTTTGGAGTAAAAGTGTGTCTTATGGCTCAGGAAATACAGTAATACACAAGTTCCATACTTTGCTGGTCTTATAGATATTATCTGGCAAAATATTTAGGAAGTTTTCACCACAAAAATTACTGATACTAATATATACTGACTATCATGTGTTGGTGAACACAAGAGTAGAAATCCTAGTAATGATCATGAGATGCTACTTTTTAACACAACTTAAGCAGCAGGTTTTATCCATAATTATTTGGTAAGATTAGTAACTGATCAGTTAAAAGGAAGGAGAAGGCGAATAGTTTGAGTATGTGACACAAAATTTTGTGTTGCTGTCCAGATTCTCACAACTGAGATCGCCTGGATATTTTCTGATGATCGCCTGAGATCGCCTCTTAGTTATTTTCTGGTAATCGCGGGATAATGAAATGGGAGTTCATTACTGAGGAAAGAAGGGCAGACATACTCCGATTTGATGAAATTTTGGAGAATTACTCTTAACCATTTAGAAGACTTCGGTACAATTATCTGACCTGAAAATTAGATGGTATCAGCTGCTATTGGATCCGTGAATTGGTTGAGGTGTGTAATGTGGGCAGGTTGTTTACAGTCTTGCTCCACACTTCCCTTACCAGAAGGCTTGGACATTTCATATTCATGGGACCTTCCATTTTTGTCAGAACTTCATTCTACTTCAAGACAATGACGTAAATAATTGAAAATGATCACTACAAACACTATGAAAATCATTATGACTCACCAGCCACCGGAGATAACCATAGACGATGCTGAGGCCACAGAAGAATGACAGCACCCAGCACAACATAAAGAAATCCCTTCTTGGAAGGCTTGTCACACCACCGGACAGCAGCCCTAAAGCTGCCACAACCAGTTTCGTCTGATGCTGGCTGGCCACCCTCTTCCTGCCTACACTGGCAAATGGCAGAGAAAGAGGATGGGGTAAGGGAATGCCAAATGTAGCCATTTTCTTGAAGTCCAAAATATTTTAGCTTCAGTCATACATTGCAACTGAGATACCAGAATACACATTGAGAGAAAGAAGAAAGCAAGCACCTGATATAGTTTCTGTTCAAAATATAGTAATTATTTCTGCAAATGGAAATGTAAAACACTAAGCAAAAACATGCAAAAGAGTGAGTGTCCCTAAATTACAATGTGTCCATCAAACACTCCAAAAAGTGGTTGGAGAGACAGTGCCATATGGCAAGTTTGTAATAGAACGGTGAAATTGGTGTTTTTCCACAGGAAGATGAAAACACTATCAAGAAGAAATAAAAGAAAATTCATGCAAACAATCAATGATAAATCATTAAAACTATTATTTGAATCACAGATGATTCCAGAAAGATGGATGGAATACATAGAAGAATGATATGGTGAATTCATTAGGCCAGCAAGGTTAGACATAGTAAAAGAATATGACAGATGAGGATATCTTAGATCCAAGCTTACTCAACAATAAGATATAAAAGGAATTTAGGGAAATGAAATCAAATAAGGCTTTGGAGATGAAATTCTTGCAGAACTACTTAAAGGTTTAGGAAAAATTGGGAGCTTATGGACATATTCATAGCATCTATGAAGAAGGAATCTGGCCAGATCAGTTTTAGTTCCTATTCCAAAAAAATGGAAAAGCAGCAATAGGTAAGACCTACAATACATTACTAAAGTACAATAAATTTGATTACAAATGCAGTGCAAGTGGTCTCAGTATTATCTACAAGAAGATGGAGCAGGGCAAACGATTACTTAGGGGACAATCAGTTTTGGTTAAGACATGGGAGAGGAACGCATGATGTCAATGCAGTAATGAGATCACTAATAGAGAGGAATGTAGAATCAGGACGTATTTAAATGTTTCATAGACTTTGAGAAAGTATTTGATAGATGGAATTGGGTAAAATAAACTGAATATTTTGCAGAAAAAAGGAATATATTAGATTGAAGAGATAGGAGACTTATCTCCAACCTGTTCATTCAGACCTGTTCATACCAGACTGCTCAGGTGCGAGTGGGTGATGGAGAGTCCAGATGGGTAGTGTTAGAGGAATAAGGTCCCCTACCTTAGTCCATTATCACCTCTTCCATCTAACATATATGTGGAGGAAATGGAGATAGTAATTAAAGAGTAGATATGAGTGACTACCTTCCATCTGGGTCCTAGCCTTTGACCTATTAATTGTTAAAAGGAGGAAGGATTGTGCTCAAAATAGGTAACTTTGGACACCCCTTGGGAAATGTAATAGGGACACCACTATTCTTATTATGAAATGATGACTTAGGCTCACGTATTAGTAGCCAAATAAGTTTTGCATGAATATGTGTATATTATTATATTTTTTTTTGCTTTTGCATGCATATATTTTATGGATGGTGTCCTATCTCCCAACATCACATGCCTTTGCATTGGCTTTCATGGCATTGTGTGGATGTAGATTGGGTGCTTTTCTATTGCCAGTGTAGAGAAGGATGGAAAAGTTGAAATGATCGGAATGGAAAACAAAGAAGTACCATGATACCAGTCATCTTATAGTATAAACAATTCAAATGGTCAAACGGCCTCTTCTTGGAAAGCAAATACAATGGAAGAAACATAGGTAGGTATCCTCTATACTATAATAATCTATTCCCTCAGCTATTCCTCAATTGAATGATTCTGTTCAGAGTCATTTAATGACATAATGGGTGTTGAGAAAGGAGTTGGGAGGAAAGCGATGAACGGAGAATGAGAATAGCACATGGCCCCACATCATCCATTTAATGATTTTGACTCACCTAAGGCAGACATGCAGGAACAGTTGGAGAGCCCAGGCAATCTCCAGGAGAAAGACAAGGAGAGATCCTATCCTGCAAAAGCAAATAATGAGTAAATGAGGGGGGAAACTGTGGTCAAATTTGGGCTGACTGCGTGCTGGCTTTGTTTCCTTATGTACTTATTTTTTACCTAATTATTTATGCAAATTAATATAAATTTTCATACACACTAGATCTTTAAGAAAATAGATGCTTGTTATGGTTTCATATTCAATTGTCAATGGTCTCAATCAATCCCCTCCGTTCTGAATAAAATTAACCTGGGTATGCTGATTTGACCTCTGTTCACCTACTGTATAAAATACCTATAAGCATTCTATTTTATTACCCATTATTATCTATTTATATTCTTATTTTCTATTGAAATTTTTGTTGACCATAAGGGGAAAAAATTTCCTAATTAGTGAATATAAAAATAAAAGTAAACACTTATCTCAAAGCCTCATTATCTTAGAGTCATACCTTAATCATATTTTTATAAAACATGAATATTTGAAGTAAGATTAAGCCTATTCAGTCTTACCAGAACTCTAAATGGAGGAAACTCTTTCACACATTATATTTTGGAAGTTGTCCATCACAGAGACAACTTTCTCATTTCACTGACAGACGATGTTCATGACAAAATAATGCCTGAAACAGCTTTCTCAGTATTCTTTTTAAATCTTGCAACTACAATATTATCATATTATCCTTATAACAGGTTTGAAATTTTAATCTTTTTTTTATAATTTCTAAGTAATAAGTCAATGTTAAAGAATCTTACAGAAATTTTACTACATTACTATGCATATTCACACATGAAACATGAGATGAAAAATGAATGTTTACTACCGGCAATAATATAGCTATCAACTACATTCACAGTTCCTTGCTCTATAATGTAAAAATATTATTACTATAGGTAATCTACCAGTTAAGGTTTTGGATGGACAAATAACCCAATAATTCTCTTGTTTCTTCTAACAAAACACAACCAAACATTTCATTCTTCAACAAGCTCATCTTCATCTCCATACACTTCCTTCCATTCCATCCAACAACCTATACTATCCCTGCCCCTTTCTTCTCTGTCTAACATTCTCCCCTTTATCATAGTTTTCAATAAGCATCTCATTTCCAATCAATATGCTCTCTGGATTAACCTTTCCTGCCTCCTTATGATTTCTCCCACTAATCCCATCTCTTCCCCATGATACCTAGCACCTCCTCATTTGTCTTCCTTTCTCTACACTTCATCATCTCCATTCATCTCCACAACTACATTTCAAAAACCTCCAATCTATACCTATCATCCTGCTTCAATGACCATGTTTCCGTGCCATACATAACTACGTTCCATATCAAGGTTTTAATGAGCCTTATCTTAATATTCTTACTCAATGTCCCCGTCATCAATTCTATCCTTGATGTGAAAGCATCTTTACCCAACACAATTCTTCTCCTTATGTTCCTACCACTTTTGGTCTAACACAATTTCTAGACACATAAATAATTCCACCTGCGGTAGTTTTTCCCTTCCTATTTAATGCTCTGCTAAACCTTTCTCTTTCTGGAAAATTGCATAAATTTCATTTTGATGTACATTTATTCTCCTCCCATTCCTTTAACACTGGATTTCCCGTTCAATGAGCAATGCTTCTAACCCCTTGGCTGACTGATAAATAAAAAAATATATACATACAAAAATAAAAAATGTGGGAGAAAAATAATTTTTTAAATCATCATCTATTGCAATATGATATGGAAATCACTTCAGAAGCATACAAAGTATGCTTCTGTGGTGATTTTTTGCATGGCAAAGGTAATCATGAGAAAAAATGTACTACCATTGACATTAGAAGGAAAATCCTAACCTTGAGCTGTATAACAATGAAGACTAAATTTCAAACAAAATAAATAAAATTAAAAATACATAAATTAGTAAATGTAGCCACAGAAATACGGTATATCAATAAGAAGACGTAGCAACAGTGACACACTAAGTTATGCCTGAAACCACCACCTTGCCATGTTTAAAGGTAAATCTTAGTATTTATTGACAGCAAATGCTTCTATTTAAATGTAAATGTCAGAGCAGAAGAGCAATTTACAAGGGGGGATTGCAAGCATGGCAAAGCCTAATTCTTGGAGATATGCTTGGCTAATTTACCAGCCATAAAGTGGCTGGTAAATTAGCCAAGCCAATACCAGCCTGCCAGCTAGCAGGTTCCCCAACTGCCCCTCCAATTGACCAGCAATCCCTCCTCCAACTTTGATTTGATGACTCTTTCTCGCTTATGTAACCCTGTTGAGAATAGTCATGGTGAATGTTATGAATTTTCCAACTAAATTTGTAGAGGGTGTAGTCACACAGCTATGTGACAGTGTGATAATTGTTTGCCACTTGTTTGGTAACTAATATTTGAATGGTAATATACTAGCTAAAAGTTAAAGCTTTGGTTTGTTTTACATAGCAGTTTTAGTACTGATCCAATTACTTGAACATTTTTAATGTAATTGAAAATGCGAGGTAATGGAAAAATATTCCTGATACACTCCCGAGTTTGGTGGTAGAGTGGGGATAACATGAATGAAAAATCAATGAAAATCAATTGAAAATAGATTTTCTTGTTGACATGTGGTATGCAGTCCATTAATAGTTAATTTATGGGCGTGATAGCCCAGTTGGCTGCTGTGCCTTGGATCCTGGTTCAATTCAGGGTCCTCTGGGCACCCTTGACCTCATCCAATCCATTCTTAGAATCAATTTGTAAAGTGGCCACATCTAAAACTGTACAAAAGTCCAAACATTGAAATTTATGTAAATATAATGATAATTTGTATGTTTAAGAGATTGTAAATGAAGGAAGAAAAATATAGTTTTATTATCTGTCTGTATAGTATATTTATTAATGACTAGGTCCACATAGTATACATAGTTATTGTTGCTAGTCCCATGGACATTAAATGACAAAAACTTTTACAGGTCTCAAAAGAAACCTATGAAGCCTCGGGAAGTTAGTATTGTCTCATGTTCTTGTCTCATGAAAATTGTCATAATGTTGTCTCATGAAAATTATATCAATGAATGTTTCTTACTCTTATTCTCTTCATTTTCCCCAATCTCCTTTCCCGCAGTTTGAAAATGTTAAAAATGTGAAAAAAAACTTTTTAAAAATTAGTTGCAATGCAAGGAGCAATTCAAATGGACTTTGCAAATCTAGAAAGTGGTGAAAGGGAATTTTTAAAGAAATTTGAGTAACACTCACAGAACACAAGTGCCAATACTGTGCCCATGGTAAATGAGATCCACTCCAACACCACTCATAACTGCCAAAGAGAAAAACACAGATTTTAGCCAATTTATTTGTGAAATTGTTTTGGAATTTCATGAGTTTACAATCCTAAAATATGAAGTGTGCATACTTGAGGTCCTGTGGTAAATTGGAATCATGTTTCCAGGCAATTAACAGAAAATCATGACTCACATGTTCTTATTGAAAGATCACATTGAGGTGAATGAATTTTCATTCTCTAAATATTTTTGTGATATGGTTGTAAAATTCATATGAACCTTTGAAATATTAATTTGTTTTCAAATAATCAAAAATAATAAATATTGGTCAGTCCAGTATTTTTTATCAATTTTGAAAATTCTCAAATGGTATCCAATAACCAACCAAACGTAAATACAATGAAGATTGTGGCCCATTATATCAAACCTTGGAATTTTGATAAAAAGTGACTACAAAACCTTCGGCACTGAATGAGCCAGGAGGAAGATGACATAATGGGAACTTTCATACTTGAGTGAAACAGTAATATCCACGAATTTACTACAGAAAACATGAGATATATTACAATAAGCACTTCTAAGTGATTTGATACGACTTTCCTCAAGGAATATTGGATGTCTAGGATCTGAGTCTGATTAAGGTTGCAATCAAAAAAGTGGCCTTAATTTTGCTTTGTCCTATTTTGTGATGTGTATATGGAATTGGCACAGGCCAATTCCATATACACATCACATCATCTGGATTTTTCATTAAATAAATGTCGCATTTGTTCCATTTATTTAACAATTTAGAGGTCAGTGCATTGTAAATATATCTCAGACGCAATTAATTGAAGTGATTTTATTGATTCAAACCATTAGACTAGAAATAATCCTTTTTTTCTATATATTTCAATTTCTGTACAAAGAAAATACAAAAAAGGCCTACCATAAAGGTCTACTAAGGCAATGACATCCTGCTATCTAGGTATGGATAATTATTAAATCGGCAGAAGAATATAGCCATATTCAGTGCGTGACTTATAGAGTATACTTATAGAATATAGCCATGAACAGTGTGTCACTTATGTGAAAAACCTTTTTAAAAATTACTGCGATATTAGCATCTTATAATGGAGTACACAAATAACTGCAATCTGCAACACTAAAAAAGTAATAAAGGAATCCCTGATATTCTGCAAATATAAAATTTGCCGAGAGGCACAAAACTCTTTCGGGTGATTTCAAAGACTGAGGATCTATTTAGTATTCCATGACATTAAAAACGAGCTCCGTGAAACTTTTGCATTACTATTTCTCCATAACTAAGTTTCCATATGATATTTCCTTAGAAAAATATATTTTGAAAACATCCTATCACTTCAATTAATAGTACAACTTTCCCCTGAAACACGGTGAAATTGTATAAGAAAACAGAAAAAGGTATTTGATGAATTAAAATTATTAATGTAATTGATAAATTATACACCAGGTCACACAACATGAATAACATGATGGTGGCATGAACAATGACCAAGTTCGTCCGGTCTGATTCTAGTAATATTACTTTCTCTAGGTTGACTAGGCTTCTTCTTACCTTTTTCTTTAATATCATTGCAACCTCTTCCTGGCCCTAATCTATCCTAACTATCACTTCTATCATCCTAACTAACGCTCCCATCTCACCTCACATCTACTTATAAATTTATCTATTTCATACTTTGAGATGCCATATTCTTCTGCAAGTTCTCTGACAGTCGAATGTTAATTTGCACGAACGATATCGTTCACTTTCTCGATGTGGGGGCTATCAGTCGTCGATGATCGCCTGGAATGCTCGCTATTTTCCACTGATTGCCACCCCTATTTAAATAGAATAAACCACACTTAACACTCGGTTCATTTCATAGCATCCTAATCATAAGTCTTGGTAATCAACTCAAAAATTTCCATGAAGGATTTGAATAGTTTCACACAGAATTTCGCAGAACAACGCCGCTCCTTCAAATAGCTCTTTCCACAGATCCGATTTTTCGCCGACCTCTAAGAACACTCCTTCACATAAACGGCCGTAACTAATCAACAAAACAATATGTCAACAAAGGGGTTCTAGGCAGCGATTCGGGAAATGTCCACGGACACAAAGCCTCCAAGCGGATTAACAGATATCCAACTGTAGGCGCGCCCTTCAAAAAGCAACAGCTCGGGAACCTTTAACGGACATGAACATGTATAAGCTTCGATTATTTTCTCAATGAGAAAGAACCTTGGAAAGTGACCTGTTCTTGTAAATATTTTTTATTATTGCAACAGACCGAGAATAAATCGGGGTTAGTATGAGGTAGAAAATGGCAATAAAAGCCAATTTATTAACAGACATCATTTAATTTTTTGTAATTTCCTAATATTCATAGATTAATATTCACTGTTGAATACATCATAGGAAGAAGTAATTATGCAAAATCTATTACTTAAACAGTAATTTCAATATGCTTCCTAAAATTAAGGAGTCGTTATTTAAATATGAGACCGATATTACTTTTCAATTTTTGCCAACTACTGATACTGTCCGCAGAACATAAATACTAAGAATTATGAAACATTTCTGTGTTGCATATTTCATTGCTATGGTCGCCAATTTCTGATGTTCCATCTTGTACTTTTGCCAAAAAACTGCAGCTTATAGATAGTGTTTAGATTTCCATGGTGGGTTAATTCACCTATATGACTATATTATAATATGAATACTACATTTATTGACCGTACGGCACTTCCAGTTGACTTCGGGTTTAACTTTCAGAACTTGTGGCACTGGCGGTGATTGTCAAAACGCACAATAGATCGTGAATTAATTACCACAGAAGAGTAAGCCAATTAAAACTCGTGTTTAGGTAGAATGCCTCAAGTTCACAATGTGAGCGCAATGTCAATACGAGGGTAGGCTGAAAACAAATGCACACATACTTGTAGAGCGCGAACTTAATGACCTTCAGAAGTATGCTTGGAGTTATGTGGAAGTAAAATTTTCCCTCAATTCCATGAGAAGGTTTAAGATCGTTCCATTCATCCAGTGAATTTTGAAAATCAGAAGTATGGAGACATATTCTAGTGCTATGTCAACGCGAGTTAAACAGCGTGCTGTTATCGAATTTTAAACTACTGCAAAAGTGA